>OY728146.1:246044142-247278927 GCA_963277665.1 Viscum album | reverse complement strand
GTTATACAACATGACATTATAAAACAAATCATATAAGACAAAGGAATTCATAAAAATAATTCCATCATAAAATAATCAAATCAACATAATAATAGGGATAGAAACATAACCCTATATTATCTTAAATGGAAAATAATTTTGATAAAACAATTGAACTCCTTTCTTGAGGAAAATATCCTTTCTAATTGAAAAGCATTTTTCCTTTCTTAACATGTCATACAATTTTAAATTAAAAGAAGCTGATTAAAAATGAACATGAAAACTTGTAAAGGATGCTTCATGGAAATAAGGTTTTAAAAAACTATTCATGCTGTATAAGTTAAAAAAAATTCTTTTTGTACTTTTTTCAGAAAAGTAAAAAAGTACCTCGTACAAAAAACGATAAATGATTCCTTTCATATCTTATACTAAAAACTCACCGAAGGATAAAATTGGATTTAAACAATTGTAGGTGGATGGAAATAACATTAAATATTGAGGAAACATGGATTTTGATGATAAAATACACCCCAGTAAATACCAATGTATAAAAAATCTCGGATAAAAATGAGATTTTGATATTTCCCTTACCTTAGGTCAGATTTGCTTCGTAAGTGTCTGAACCTCCTCTTCTTTGAAGTGCCTCTTTGAGACCTCCTCTTAGGGCACTAAAATTGGACTTTGAGGAAGACCAGAACCTCTAGGATGTTTCTAGGGAAGTGGAGAAGAGAATTTGGCAGAGTTTGGCCGAGCTTGAAGGCTCAAAGTGGTGTGAGGAGGTGAGGGAGGGGGTGCCCTTTTATAAGGGAGGAGAGGGGCAGCTTTGGAATAACTAAAAATATTATTTTATTATAATGAAAAATTCGGTTATAAATAGCTCCAAAGTGATTTATTTCAAAGATAAGGTGGGGATGGGTTAAAATCCTCTCATCCAATAGAATTTAGAAATGTTTAGGTTCCTATTATAACCTTATCATTTATATTTACCTTTAAGTTAGATAATTTTAATTTTACCGTTTCTTCTTGTTTTCATACACTATAAGGTTAATAACCTTACTATATCAAGCCAGAAGAACCCCAAGTTGTTTATTATTTATATATATAACCTTATCTAAGTCATTTGGCTGAACCATATATTTTTAGGAATAAAATTACAATTAATAATATAATATTTTTTTTAAAAACTATTCTAAGTCAATTTTGACACTATTTAGTAATTGATTTTTGTGAAAATCATAACAGAATGATTAGTTCGGAAAAAGTTAATTAAATCAATAATAACATGTCATATTAACTTATAAAATCAGTGTAATTCATAAATAGTCTCAAAGTATATTTATTTGGGTATTTATAATATCAATTATTCTAATTTTTCACTATTATGGTAATTACTGCATCATCATTGTGTCATAAATAAATTAACTTATTTAATGTCTAAAAATTATAAATAAAATATAATTATGTAGGAAATATTATTAGTTTTCTAATGAATATTTACAATCGAATTTATCTTATGTATAACCCTATATTAAAAATGATTTACTTATTAAACATTGATTTTATCTATTTTAACCCTTCTTTAAATAAATTAATAATAAATGTCCTAATCTAATCCAAGTGGGCCTAAATGATCGTATTTTATACCAAAGGTTGTTTTTGGTCGAATTACACTTATCCAATAGAATTAGGACATGTGTTAGGGTAATAATAATAACATTTCTACCCATAATTACCCTATTTACTTTTAACCATGAAAAAAAAGAATAAAGTTACTATTCACCAAAAATTATTTTCATCTCATTGAACCAAATTTTACTTACTAACATCAACTGTGTCTCTCAGATTTCTGAAATTCCACTCACATAAGCGTTAAAATTAAGTTTTATGAAAAATTCATTTTTTTAACTACCACTTAGTGGTTTCACTATTCATCAAAAAATGAAAGTTTCCCGAAAAATACCAAAAATTAGACCTAAAAAATATTTGATATTATGAACTCAAAAATGATGTCTATTTTACCAAATTAAAAATATATCAGTTGCATTAATTAATTTAAAAATTAATTCCCGTCGTCAAAACAAATAGCGTGTTCTTAAGAGATAATAATTATCAAAAGATTGACACTTGTTTATGTCTGGTTTAAATGTAGAATTACATCCATTGACCAAAATTGTATTAAATTGTAAAAATATATTCTAAATATACTTTAAAACCACTCAAATTAATAATTTATCACTATTAATTATTTCAATTAAAAAAGTAGTTTTTAATTAAAATTTAGTAATTTTCACTATTCATCAAAATATGAAAGTTATCTGAAAAGTACCAAAATTTCACCTTATGCTAAATTAGATACTCCAAATCCAAAAATGAAGTCCATTTTGAGAGATATAATTTCTAAAATTTTAAAAGGTGGTTATTACTATTTATAACTGCTAGTTTTAATAATATTTTAATTGTATATCGTTGTCTAGTGAAACTCGGTATTGCGTACTACACACGCTATCGAGGAAGGTCATGATTGCGTGTAATGCAAATCAAGTCAAGGATGTGTGTTGATCACGATACTTTTGGTGTAGCGTACAACAGAAGACAGTAATGAAATTAAAAAGAATATTTTTCATAAAATCTCGGGGTGTTACATTCTACCCCCCTTAAAATGAATTTCACCCTCGAAATTCATCGGGGTTATAAATGGTTTACTATTCAAAAGTTTCTTTAATAGAAACCCGCATCGTAAAAAGAAATAACAAAACCAATCTTTAAAAACAAAATTATGAAACATTACAGTTACCAAAATAAACTAATCATTGGGTTTCCATATAGGTGAAAATATAGATATGGAAGAGAAATCTAACCATCAGGTTCTGATGGAGAGTGGTAGAGAACATGGCTATGGAAAATCCAGCAATCACAAAGCCATAAATTTGTGATGATCTAAGGTACCATCTGATTCATCAGATATAAGAGCACTAGGACATCATTTTTGGTTTTCAAGATCGTTTCCTTAAAGTTGATGAAATTGAAATTATAAGAAATACTTTCGTGATTTCGGAATAGACTCACCGTTGGACAATTTCCACTTCATCTCCTAAATAAACGAAGTTGAATTTGTCATTCGTGATGTGTTAGCAGATCATGTGATAGAATGATGGGTCATTCTATCTGTCTGAAACAAAAAGGTTAGAAAAGTTATCAAAACATACATAAGTCCATCTATAGTGAGATTAATCATATATGGATCCTAAAATGGACGTATACTTTATATATCAAACTGATTAATATAATAAAACTAGTTTCCTACTAAACAGGGACTTCCTGTAGGCCATTGGTTGGAAATAAAGGCCAGTCGCACTTCCGTTGTGGGTTTGATTCCCACAGCCTTGTCCAACACGATGGGCTGTCGCCCATCCTGCAGGTTTTCTGTTTTCTAAAACAATATTACTTTAACATCCCATCAATAATATCGAAAAAAATTCTATCCTTAAACAATACTAACTTATGTCCAACATAATCCATTCCAATATTTACGCTTATCCATAATACTGAAGTTCACTCTCATAATATAGTGAAAATGATTACCAGATATTTAATACCATCGTTGATCCCCATATATCATAAGATATGTCATTTTGGTGAAATTAGAAACATGTGAATACCTTAATCATGTATTCTCTTGAAGAATGAATAACCATTGAACCTTAGTGAAAACATGAATGCAGTCAAAAGTTAACTCTTTCCACAAAACAAAATCCAAAAATTCTATATACTCAAACCAGGATATAACCTTCTCCTTATATCAGTCATGAGATCATGAATACGGTCAAACATTTCATTTTTTCATTTTCCTTTCATTATGCGCATATCATCTTTTTTTCCAAAAATATCTCAATCACATTCCATGGTTACCGGTACAATTGAAAACCACAATATACCAATACATAAATATTCCAATATTCCATGATACTATATACAACATTATTTTGAAATCCCATTACATAAAGACATAATCATTCCACCACATTGTTGTCATATTCAACATCGCCAATAGTGATCGCAAGTGACTTTCTTTTGTCCTTTGCCTTATGTGGTTTCTCATGTTGATTATCACTAACCCTTGGATTAGGGAATTTATTAGAATAATGCCCCATTTCCTTGTACTTGAAGCATTGAAGTGTATTAGGTTCATTCTGTGTATCCCTTCCTTTGTTTGCATTATTAGGCATCTTATTCCCATCATTACAGCATTCAAATGCCCGATGAACTTCTTTTCCACAATTAAAACATTTTCTAGTCCCTTTATGACAATCTCCACCATTCTTCTTTCCACACATTGAGCATAAGGAAACATTCATCTTTTTTTCACCATTATTCTGAGATTTCTCCTTGAACTGCATCTTTCGTTTCTTGTCAAAACTATGAGATGGATAAGTAACACCAACTTCTATTTCTACCTTGATAGCACAACGCATAATTTCTTCATAGCTACTGAAGTCTCTTATAGATAATGCCTTTGAAGATTTGGTTTTAAGCCACTGAAGAATCGATCAACTTTATTTTCAGTTTGGATGATAAATCCAGATGCATACCTTGCAATCCTTGTAAAATTCGCTTCGTATATACCAACAGATTCATCATCCTTTTTCTTTAGTTCATGAAACTCCTTCTCCATCTTTGTTCGAAGAATACGAGTGAAGTACTTATTGAAAAATAAGTTCATGAACTCGTCCCATTCCATAGACTCAATTTAATCTCTTTCCCTCGTATTCTTGATAGGATTCCACCATTGATCAGATTCACCTTCCAAACGATATACTGCTAAGATGACTTTATCATGTTAAGAAAATTGAAGAACTGAAAATATATTTTCAGTAGTACTGAACCATTGTTCAGTAAAAAGTGGAACAGAATACCCACTGAAAGAAGGTGGACGTTGCCTCATGAAGGACTCAATAGAATTTTGTTCCCTTCTCTGCTCATTTGGATGTCTAGAATGATTCATACCTTGTGTAAGTATAGCAATAAGATTTTTCACTCGATCTCCCATAACATTTGTTTGTTCAGGAGGACAATCATTGCATTGTCCATTGCATTGATCAACATGATTCCTTCGGGTTCCAGCCATTGTCTAATACCCAAAAATAATAGTGTGAGAGGCAAAAATCATGCTATGGAAAACAACATAATAAAGGGGGAGTATCCTCAATATCTAACATCTTAGGTTAAATTCTATGATCGTTACCATAGTTCTAGAACTATATCCTATACATATACTTATCCTTAGGGACATACCTAGACACACGTTAGAAATATCTATAGGGATCTCACTAACGTTTTTGCATCCTAGTTTCCAATGGTTGACTAAACCTTTCCTCTGATACCAACTGTAGATACCCAAAGCTTAACGTACATGGATATTACATTACTTTTTTGGAATACTTAGTAAATTACAAAAACACGCACACAAGGACCGTAATAGTTTAGTGTCTTTGGAAACTCGGAATATAATCTTCTAATCGTGGTGAAAGATCTTCGACATCTCCCATAATGATCTTCCATTTTTTTTCTTACCTAAATCCTTTCTTTATATCATGGGGAAAAGAAAACATAAAAGGGTGAGCTAAAATGCTCAGTAAGGTTAACAAAATAATATCAATCACATCATATTCATAAGAACCTATCTTTTGTAAATCTTAACCTACAAAAGAGATCTTAATTTCATAACATGGGATAAATCATAGTAGTGAAATGTAATCCCAATAATCATAACATAAAACATGAAACTTTGTGGCATACACATATAATCATAGAAAATCATTTCTTGTTAGTCAAGACTCATTTCTAAGACTATCTTAGTGGACAAAGTCCATTTCTGAACCGAGTTCATTCCCCGTTTCAGTCCTGTTTCACTGAACTGGTATAACCTACCGTTCTAGCCATGTCTATCTCATGAGACATAGAATCATTACCCAATGCATTGGAGGGAGATATAGGTCCCACCCATATCATAATGATACCATTCTTATGTGTGACACAAAATCCTAAAGCATACATCATAGCATAACCCATGTAATAAAAATGGGATTCTTAAACAACATGCCATTATAAAACAATTACTATAAGATAAAGGAATTAATAAAAATAATTCCATCACAACATAATAAAATCAATGTAATGATAGGGATAGAAACAGAACCCTATATTATCTTAGATGGAAAATAATTTTGATAAAACACTTGAACTCCATTCTTGAGGAAAATATCCTTTCTACTTCAAAACCATTTTTACTTTCTTAACATTTTATACAATTTAAAATTAAAATAAGTTGATTAAAAATGAACATGAAAACTTGTAAAGGACGCTTCTTGGAAATAAGGTTTTAAAAATCCATTCATTCCGTATAAGATAAAAAAACATTCTTCTTTTACTTTTGTCTGAAAAGTCAAAAAGTACCTCGTACGAAAAATGACAAAAGATTCATTTCATATCTTTTACTAAAAACTCACCAAAGGGTAAAATTGGATTTATACAATTGTAGGTGGATGGAAATAACATTACATATTGAAGAAACATGGATTTGGATGATAAAATACATCCTAGTAAATACCAACGTATAAACAATCTCGGATAAAAATTAGATTGTGATATTTCCCTTACCTTAGGTCTGATTTGCTTCGTAAGTGTCCCAACCTCCTCTTCTTTGAAGCGCCTCTTTGAGACCTCCACATAGGGAACTATAATTGGTCTCTGAGGAATACCAGAACCTCTAGGATATTTCTAGGGAAGTGGAGAAAAGAATTTGGCAGAGGTTGGCCGAGCATGAAGGATCAAAGTGGTGTGAGGAAGAGAGGGAGGGGGTGCCCTTTTATAAGGGAGGAGAGGGGCACATTTGGAATAACTAAAAATATTATTTTATTATAAAGACAAATTCGGTTTTAAATATCTCCAAATTGATTTATTTCGAAGCTAATGTGGGGATGGGTTTCAATCCTCTCATCCAATATAATTTAGACAAGTTTAGGTTCCTATTTCAACCTTATCATTTATATTTAAATTTAAGTTAGATAATTTTACTCTTACCGTGTCTTCTTGTTTTCTTACACTATAAGGTAAATAAACTTAATATATCAAGCCAAGCGAACCCCAAGTTGTTTATTATTAATATATATAATCTTATCTATGTCATATGGCCGAACCTTAGATTTTTAGGAATAAAATAACAATTAATTATATAATATTTGTTTTAAAAACTATTTTATGTCAATTTTGACACTATTTAGTAATTGATTTTTGTGAAAAACATAACAGAATGATTAGTTAAAATAAAGTTAATTAAATCAATACTAACATGTCATATTAACCTATAAAATTTTTGTAATTCATAAATAGTCTCAATTTATATTTATTTGGGTATTTATAATACCAATTATTCTAATGTTTCACTATTATGGTAATTACTATATCATCATTGTGTCATTAATAAATTAATTTATTTAATGTCTAAAAATTATTAATAAAATATAATTATGTAGGAAATCTTATTATCTTTCTAATTAATATTTAAAATCTAATTTATCTTATGTATAACCCTATATTAAAAATGATTTACTTATTAAACATTGATTTTAACTATTTTAACCCTTCATTAAATAAATTAATAGTAAATGTCCTAATCAAATCCAACTGGGCCTAAATGATCATATTTTATTTCTAAGGTTCTTTTTGGTCGAATTACACTTATCCAATAGAATTAGGACATGTGTTAGGGTAATAATAATAACATTTTTACCCTTAATTACCCTATTACTTTTAACCATGGTAAAAAAAGTAAAAAGTTACTATTCACCCAAAATTATTTTCATCTCATTGAACCACATTTTATTTACTAACATAAACTATGTCTCTCATATTTTTGAAATTCCACTCACCGAAGTGGTAAAATTATGTTTTATGAAAAATTCATTTTTTTTATTACCACTTAGTGGTTTCACTATTCATCAAAAAATGAATGTTTCCAGAAAAACACCAAAAATTAGACCTAAGAAATATTTGATATTATGAACTCAAAAATGATATATATTTAACCAAATTCAAAACATATCAGTTGCATTAATTAATTTAAAAATTAATTCCCGTGGTCAAAACAAATAGCGTGTTCTTAAGAGATAATAACTATCAAAAGATTGACACTTGATTGTGTCTGGTTTAAATGTAGAATTACATCCAATGACCAACATTGTATTAAATTGTAAAAATTTATTCTAAATATACTTTAAAACCACTCAAATTAATAATTTATCACTATTAATTATTTCGATTAAAAAAGTTGTTTTTAATTAAAATTTAGTAATTTTCACTATTCATTAGAATATGAAAGTTATCCGAAAAGTACCAAAATTTTACCTTAGGCTAAATTCGATACTCCGAATCCAAAAATTAAGTCCATTTTGAGAGATATAATTTCTAAAATTTTAAAAGGTGGTTATTACTATTCATAACGGTTAGTTTTAATAATATTTTAATTGCATATCATTGTTTAGTGAAACTCGGTATTGCATACTACACACGCTATCGAGGAAGGTCGCGATTGCATGTAATGAAAAGCAAGTCAAGGATGCATTTTGTCCAAGCTCATTTTGGTGTAGCATACAACACAAGACATTAATGATATTAAAATGATTATTTTTTATAAAATCTCGGGGTGTTACAATAAGAAAGGAATTCATTTATCATCCTATGCAACATGTATCTCAAAGTGAAATCTTCATTTTTGTAAGAATCATACAATGTTACACCTGAATCCCATAATAATTTCAAATATTTAATCAATGGAGATAAATAAACATCAATATCATTACTCGGTTGGTTTGGTCATGGTATAGGCATGGATAACATGATGTATTTTCATTTCATGCATAACCACTGTGGTAAGATATAATTTACCAACATAACCGGACATGTACTGTGACTGTGGATTTTGAAAACCAAAAGGATTCACTCCATCTATAGATAATGCAAGACGAAGGATTCTCAACTCATTTCAAATTCAGGATACTCATGATCATTTCTCTTTTACTGAGGAGAGTCTATAGGGTTTCTTAGTATCTCAGATTTAATTCTTGTATCTATATTCCATGTAAATTGTCCTACAGTATCCTTCCTTCCATATAGGCTCATAAACCTTAGAATGATTGGAATGTACCATAAAACTATAGTTGGACTCTATTCATCTTTATTGTGTTGAGAATCACCACCCTTTGGGAATTCTTTATAGGATTTTTCATCCTTGAAAAATATTATGCAGTCATTCGGGCAGGCATGTATTCTTTCAGAGATCATACCCATCGAGTGTAGAATTCGTTTGGCATCGTATGTTCGGCATGGGAGCTCATTATCTTCTAGGAGCATGTCATTCAGGAGAGAAAGTAGTTCCATAAAACTATAGTCACTCCACCCATTGTCTTCATTCAAATTATACAGCTTCAGTATGGCTGATAGTGCTTTATATTTACTGCAACCGGCATACAATGGCGTCTTTGCAAAACTTTTTAACTTCTCTAACAATTTTGGGCAATCACGAAGTTCATATTCAATGGTCCTTATCATTTACTCAATATGATCTTCATAATCATTCACATCTATAATCAGATCCTCGAAACAGTCATCTTCATTTTTCATTCTTGTAATCATTTCAGATTATCCATAAAACGCAGTGTTATCTTAGCCACTACCTACATTCGTTGTTTCCCCATGTTTATTCCAATATGTATAACTCTGATCTATTCTGTGACCGATCAAGTGTTTTTCCAACCCTTCTGAACTAATTTGTTTTGAATAACATCAGCATAAACACAGAAAAATTATATGACAAGGTTAACAAGCATGATATTTTGAAAACTTGATAAACTCTTTCATGCCTTCTTTATACACTTTTGTCAACTGATTGGCATTCATCCATTATTTATTTATATTCATCATATTTGAAATCCAAAGGATGGGTATATAGGTTATGGGAGAAGGAATATGAGTATAATATAGATAAAAAACAAGAAACATCAAAAATTGTGGGGGTATGCTCATTAATAGAAAATCTTGGGTGGTTCTTGAGATTCATGTATTCTATTCCTCTCTTCAATCCACCATGATGAGGGGAGGTTCTTGGGAGTTTTTATAGTGCTTTATTGAGTTCTTCCCTCATACTTCCTCCATTACTATTTTCCTTTATTTCCCTATGATTTGGGATGATTTTATCTAGGATTTGTGTGATTATTTCACTATATCATCTTTAAATCAATTTAGATGATGTAGATTTGGTTTGTATTGTCTAGAGGTTATCCTCGTATGATGAATGTGCCGTGTTTCGTGTAGTTTAGGTTGTGTTGTGTTTCCCAGTGAGTTTTTAAAAGAATATTCCTAATTATATTAAGGTGAATAATTAATTATAAGTTTCTATAATTTATTATTTGGTAATTGTGCCTTGATATTGGGTCTCAATCATTTGTACGAGATTAGATAAGGAATTTATAGTCTTGGTTGACGATGAGTTCATCTTGGTGAGGGGGTTACTCCATTTTTTGAGGTAGGTGGACACTATAATACAAAACCATTTTCCAATTTATGCATGATTGTGCATTCATGCATGAGTATGTGTGTTCTAGTGAAAGGGATAGAAATCAAGAGCAACCTAGGTAAATAAATAAGGTGTTTTTTATCTACCAAGATATAGAGTATGGGATCTTTTGAATGTTTGTGATTTTTTGATCATCCATATATTATGTCTCCATAGAGGTGAGGTTTCTAGTTGTGTTTATTAGAGGATTGGGTTTGTTATGAGATTTTTATAGCCTAGTTAGGTTTTCTAAGTCTATTTGAGTAGGTATTCAAGTATTAGGCTTAAAGAATATGGAAAATATTGTTTTATCTCTCATTTATAACGGGGAACACCCTTTTATAGATATATAAGACTCATGGTGTGTGTGATGAGTAGGATATTCCATATAGGTATTTGTGAAGTGTGACATAGAGGATGTCCTCCTTATAATTGGATTAAGAGATCTCCAAGGGGAGATATGATATGGTACCTAAGTGAGGGTCATGGTAATAGTCTGGATGACTTAGCAAAGGGTATCAAAGGCTCTTAGTGTGAGTTTCTTATTATGTAAATTATTTTGTTTTAATGAGTTTTAATGTGGGAATTAGAAGATAATATATTCTAGACTATCAAGTCTTAGATCAAGTATAGCATGTGGGTTTTGAAATTACCATGTAGAGATGAGTGTGTGATGGTATCAATGAGTAGAGATGGGTTAGGTTTGTAGAACCCAGTAGATTCCCATATTGGGGGAATTATAATGTTGATAGGTTGGGAATAATTTTCATGTATAACCAATATTGTTTTAATGAGATTATTATGAAAGGCTAATTGGATAGTGACTTTTATCATTTATGGTCAGACCAACTATGAGATTGAGACATGATATGACTTTCACCAAGTTGAAGTATGATCATACATGGGGCACACCTATTCATGATGTGGTTTAACTAGTAAGAGAGGTTGGATATCGAGATAACCTCATTAGATTAATATTTATTTATTTTTGGATAGAGACAAAATGGATGGCATTTATTTTAGTGACAAGGAGTTACTGGGACCCTACTTTGAGTGAGAAGGCATTGGTCAAAGGGGATTGGTTTGTGACTTTTATGGGATCGACATATTGATGGTTCATTTTGACTTGTGATAGATGTTGGATATTGTGATTCCCTCTTTAGATCATTTTTTGTATGTTAATATGATGTGAGATATAGAAATGGGGATCACTTAGTATTGGTTTGGATTAGTTTTGTGAGAGGTTGTCTGTAGAGATCCCTTTCTCAAACTGTTTTTATGTGATGTGATGGTGAGACCCACCGTAAGTAAGAGGGGAGCAACTACTATGTTGTGGAATTAGAGGATATGTGAATCACAACCAATGTGAGAGATTGGTGGCACTGTTATGTTGTTAGAAAGGATGTGATATTTAAATTGGTATATGACCGAACCTAGAGAGAGTGGGTAGTGGGTAAGAATTGGTATAAACCCTATTAAGGATCATTTTTTTAGAACCCAAGAATAATAGTGTACAATATAGCGTACAATATAGAACATACTAAACATATGTATCATATTGTTGGCATGCCTCACCTGATGACATGAATTCACCAACACGGATAGTTAAAACCCTACATGTCCTAACTATGGGGTTGTATCCAAAATCAGAAAAAGATCCTTACTAAGGGCCACTAGACCGAGTGAAATCCTAATCTCGTGTAACAACCATTCACAAAAAATACTCTCTTTATTCAGGTTACTATCACATGGCTATAGTGGGGAGAGATAATTAAGATAAAACAAGTAACCAACCACATATACATGTGTCACACACAAAAGCATCACACACAAGAATCACAACAAATCATAATTAATCTCAATATTGATAATAAATTAAAACATAATTCCTTCATGAAAATTTAATTTTACTCACCTTAATAAGGAGGACTCAGTGGAGGAGGAGGATGAGGCATGAACAGTGGAGGTAGTAGAGGCAGTGGAGGCAGCACGGAGGTAGCGCGAAGGCAAGGGAGGTAGTAGAGGTAGAGGAGGAAGTGGAGTCAGCGTAGTAGGCAGTGGATGAGGTGGAGGAAGAGGAAGAGGAGGTAGAGATGAGGAGGAGGAGGAGGAGTAGCAGGATGAGTAGTGGCAAAGGAGGAGGAGGAGGATGAGCCGCGGTGGAGGAGGAGAAGGAGGTGGAGCTGCGATAAGAGGAGGAGGAGGAGAAGTAGGCACCGAAGGGGGAGAATGAGGTGGCGACCGCGGTATAATAGGTGGAGAAGCAGGAAATGGCGGAGAGGATGCTGCAGCGGAGGCGTAGGGTATGGCTTTCATGAGAGCTTGACAGGGTGCGGGGAGGAGGAGCCATAGCAAGAGGAGGACGAGGAGAAGTTGGAGTCGGTGGAGGAGAATGAGGTGGTGGTCATGATAGAGGAGGAGGAGAAGGAGGCAGTGGAGGAGAGGAGGCAATGACTGGGGTTTAGGGTAGGGATTCGGTGAGGTCTTGATAAGGTGCGGTGAGGAGGAGGAGGAACCGGTGGCATTTATAAATCCCATGGGGACCTTTATCAGTGGTAGTAAAAAGCGCTGATAAAGGGGGTATTTACCAGCGCTAAAATGGAAAGCACTGATAAATACCCCCTATATCAGTGCTTTTTTAGAGCTGATAAAGGTAGGACTTTATCAGCGCTTTTGTAGCGATGATAAAGTGTGTCTTTATCATCGCTTTTGTAGCGCTGATAAAAGGTGTCTTTATCAGCACTTTTCATTTTAGCACTGATAAAGACCCACTTTATCAGCACTTTTGTAGTGCTTATAAATCCATACTTTATCAGTGCTAGTAAAAGCACTCATAAATGTACAAATTTAACAATTTGTTAATATTATTATATATTTATTTAAATTGATATTTATGATAAATATATATTTATTTATTAATAATTATAACTGTAAATAAATATATCATAATTTATACTTATAAAATTATAATAAATATAGTTATTATATTTATAATCATATAAATATATCTCATAAATATATTAATTATATATATATATAAAAGTTTATAAATATATTAATTATATATATTTAATTATAATTATAATTAAAAATGTATTTGAAAGGTGTATTTATATATATATCATTGAAAATATAATAAAATATATATTTATTTTTTAAATATAATATAATTTAAATTATAAGTGTACATTTTTTAGAACATATATATTATATTGGTAACATAATGAATTATAAATCAATAACATATCAACGTGATATGTAATTATAATCTATAAATGAAAATTATTCATGCACATATAGGACCACATAACATATACGCATGATATATTCATTGACCCCAATTCATTGGAAATCACATATATATTCAATAATTTTAATTATACATATATATTAAAAAGTATTATATATTTATAAATAAAAAAATACATTAAATATAAACAAATATAATAAATATATATATTAAATATAATGAATTAATAAATCTAATAAATATAATGAATTAATAAATATAATAAGTATTATAAATATAGTAAATATATTTATTATTAATCTTATAATTAATTAATTATATATATATATAGTTATAACATGTGTTTTTTATTTAATGTATAAAATAAACATTATTTTTTAATATAAATACAATAATTTTATCTGATGTAAAGAGCTATTAAATGAAACCTTTATTAGCACTAAGAAAAGTGTTGATAAAGGGATTATTAAAGTGCTGATAAATGTATCATTTATCAGCGCTTGTTTGAGCGCCAATAAATGCAGGTGCCTGCATTTCCCAGTTTTGGGGTAGAGATTATATTATTTTCAGAAAATAGTTTTTTAATAATGTTTCCCCCAAACGAGAAATGAAAAAATCCCTTAGGTGTATGTATAGACTTCTGCATCCATGAAAGAATTAATTTCTCCTCCCATCATCATGTCATATATATTTTCATAAATTCTTTGATAAATAACGTATATGGTTATTATGATGTAATTTTGATTATTCAATGATAAATTTTTACATAATAATTTTTTTCCTCCTTTAATCTATTGCAAAACGACATCGTTGCTCGTGTATATGTGTAGAAAACCACCTCTACAAAGAAATGAGATTTGTTTTCATTACATTCTCACTTGGCTAGTCATCAGGGTGGAAGTAATTAATAAATTTAATATTTAATAAATTTAAATTTATCAAAATATAGTATTATATATGTTATTTCATTTATAACCATTAAAAAATTAAAATGTCACTAATCTGTATTTGTAGACTATTTCCACCATGATATGACATATTTGATTTTTCACAAACACCAATAATGGATAGTAAGAAAATATATTTAATGTATAAAAATAAGAATTTTAATAATAATAATATTATTATATAGAATGTAAATAGAGTATATGTTTTACTATTGTCACCATACAAAATCGAATTGTCACATATACATGAAACATCATCGAGTCATTTAATGTGATTTTAAACTTTTTATTAACTAAATAAAACATCATAATATGTGAAAAAAATTGATCATTTATAATGTAATACTGATGAATTTAACAAATTATATACTTTTATTATATTGGGGGATAAAAATATTAATAATACAAGTCAGGAGTAGAGGTAAGAGATTTTTTACAATCTCATTAAATTTCTGTATTTTTTACGCTCATATATTTATGTGGAAAATTTTATAATTGTAATATATTAGAATATTCTATTTTAATATATTTTCGTTTTCTATAGGGTTCAATTGTTTATGTAAAATTTATTATATTGTTGTATCTATAATCATCGTGTATATTACATGTAATGAAATTTTAAAAAATTATATAGATTTTTTGTTACAAATAATTTTTTTATCAGTCATGGATTATTTTAGTGTTTTAAAAAAGGTTCATTTTTGTGTCTCAATGGTTTATAATATGTTATTTCCTTATTTTTTACATTATTTTTTATTTAAAAAATTTGAATCATTTCAAGGATTTATATATGAATAATTTTAATATTTTAATAAAATATGGAAAATCCTTATTTAAACGTTTATTTAATTAAAATAATTTCTCTTAATCCATAATTTTCCAAGATTTAATTTATTTTTTACATGTACCCAATTTTATTTTCTAATTAATTGTAATTCTTTATATTCTGTGATTTTTTTTAAAATTATTTTCTATATAAATTAATATTTCTTACCACTATTATAATATTATTTAAAATGTTATTTTTTTAAGATAATGAATTCCAATATCAAAGGGTTGTATTGATAACGTGAAAATTAATTTTGTTTTATTCATTCTATTGTTCATGGACATTATATAACTATTTTAGGAGAGCATGAGATACCGATAGTTATTTGTGATCTCAATATAGCATTGTAATGCATTAGATAATGTGATAGAGATTACATGTGATAGTTAACCCCTAAGGGAATTTTTACTTATAATTTTTATTAATCCAATTATAAGGGTGATATTAAGGATAATTTCTCACGTTACCCAAATCATTTTCCACTACATTCTATTCGATTTAGATAATATAAATCTATTTCATGTACTGTGAAACTGGTCTCATGGATGAATGAAAATTTATGATGATCTAAATATGAATTGATTATTTTCATGAGTTATCATGTATTCTTATGTAAATTATATGACTTGAAATTTGATGTTATGTTTTAAAGAAATTATTTATGAGAAAAATGCGATTTTTTGGTGATTTCAGGAGTTTGAAAGTAATTATTTTAAACCCAAAAGTATATTAGGATATATACAACACTATCTTATGAATTTTCCTGAATTTTAAATGGACTGAAAGGACTCATATATTTTTATATCCATTGATGTGATTTTATTTTCATCCAATATATTGAAAAGTAGTCCACATGGCTGCATGATGTATAGGTGTAGGGACCTAAAAAAATATTCCATAAACTGAATCCAATGAAAATAATAAATTTAATTATATTTATTTATATTGAAAAGATTTAATGTTTTTTGATAATATGGTTATCAGAATTAAAATATAAAATTTTAGGTCATAGTGTGGACACATCCACTCGATATTCATTTTTAAAATAATAAAAAACTAGAATGATATAACCAGCTTTCATTTCAGAATATATCTTCAAAATATTCATATTTACTCTATCATTTTCTCTACATATCTTAAAAACCCAATAAAAACCTATTAATATTGGGGATGAGACCAAAAATGAATATTATGTTTAATAAAAAACAAAGAAAGAACACAATTTGTTAATGAATACTAAAAGAAAATTCAATTATAAATTTTAAAATTATATAAAAATAAAAATATTATTTTAAATAAAATTGAATTAAATTTAAAATTATTTTCAGAAATATAATACACTAAACATTAAATAAAAAAATTCATAATGGTTTCAATAAATTAATGAAGAAAATGTAATATATTTTTAAAAAGGTAAACATGTAACCCTTAATATGTATCTTATACATTCCTTATATATAATTCAGTTATCTTATATCGAGATCTAATAATATTTATATAAAAACACATTGTATCCATAGACTAATAATGTGGGAAAAATAGTACACCATTTATTTATCACTCATAAAATCAATCATAGAAATATAATATCCTACCTCGAAAATTACAATAATCTCATTCAAGTCACCTAACCTGTTATCTTCCTCTTATTATGTAATTCATTATATAACTATATTAGTCTCAACCATCATAATCAATATTAGGATCACCCATCATCATGAAAACTCTCAGTCTCACCATTAATAAAAAAATATGAAAATTCGTAACATAATTGTAACACGTGAAACACGTAATTTTCTTTATCGTTCATTTAATTGTGTTCCTTACATCCATAAGAGACAAAATTCCAAGACATTAAAATATAAATTCTATTTACAACCCAAATTCTAATTACATAGAGAATTTTAAAGGAGTGTTTTAAATGATTAAATCTTAATATAATATAATGAAAACCAATAAACAATTAATGGTCATAGTGAAGAAAAAAACAATTAAACCCATATGTGATAAAGAATAATTCATTAAACTTTTCCAGAATAAAGTATGAACATTTCATATCAAATATGTAATATTATTCCATTAGAAAAAAATTATGATATTAAAAAGAGATATATATAGTCATTTATAATTCATTTATGTTGACAATTATATATAATAATTTTTTTAATATAGTGGATGGGGAGGAATAATATTTAGAAAATAAATCATTAATTTTTTGTAAATAATGTTTTAATTAAATTCTCTTGTGCCTAGAGTTTTAATAATCATGTATGTCCATTATAATCCTTGATATAAAAATTAATTTAATTATTTACGGTATTGATTAAATTTAAAATTACTATTATAATCATTATTGCATGTTTTTCAATTTTACATAAAATTACATTATCAATTTAGTTCAATTAAAATGCATCTATAATATTGATCTTATATGAATAGAATAAAATAACTTGGTTGAATATTGTCCAAGATATCATTATTAAATCATCTATAAATTAATAAAAATGATTTATTTATAATTTTTATTCCATTATAATACTATAAAAAATTACCATATATGAATTCTATAAAAAAATAACTACAAAAAACATTTTGATAGTAGTTCATATGTATTCATAAGCAACCTTTCCATTTTACAATATATAGAAAGGAAATATAGTATATGATATACATAGAAAGCTTAGTCAGAGGAAAATCCCCTCACTATATATTGGAAAAAATGAAATGCTCAGTAAACAACCACCACAAGACCAAAATAGAAACTAAATACTATCAAAATCCAACATGTCATCCCCTCTATGAACGAAATCTTCATCCATAGTCGTCGAGTCCCATTTCTAGATTTCAGAGTGCAAGAGAACCTCGACATACTTTCGCATATGATTCAACCATTCAAATGAGAGGAGTTAATTAGTAGTTTTTCTACCATTATAAAAAGACCTGGTGGGCATAATCTTTGTTAGAGAAGAGTAATCCTTCCTTGACCTTCTTCGTGGAAAGGGAAACATATCCTTTGACCTCCCAGACAACACCTTCTCCCCTATTGGAACAACATCAATATATAAGGGTTTGACCAAGCCACCATCATTTTCTTTATCACTATCAGACATATCTTCCCATTTACTAGGGATCTACATACCCTGATAAAACTCTAATCGGTTCTGATGGAGATGACAATTAGTTTCAATCACTACTATGAATACCAGGTTTTCCACCAATTCTTTGCCTCCACAAATCCCTTTTTCTATGATCTCATTCCCTACAGCATCCACTTGCAAACTTATATGGGTCTTCATATAGACACCATATGGCATAACCTTTTCCACACCCTCATTCTCCATCCCTTGAAACCAATTTCCCATGGGGATAGTAGACAGAACACCTTCATTTCCATCTGCCCGCCCTTTAAATTCAGCATCACAGACCTCTGAAATCCCAATAGATAGCCGATCCCCACATCCAGAAAATTCCATGTTTCCTACTATCCTAGTCCTATTCCCCTCATTCTAAATAACATCCTCACTGTTTCCAATCCATCGGCCTTCTGAAACAAGATCACCCTCACTAGTGGTAATCTTATCAACAACTTGCTTCACACCATCCCCCACCATCAGATCAGTTTTAACCCTATCAAAGACTATATAGACCCTTAGAATGGAAGAGGCCACAATCTTTTTTCCTATAGACACTGCACCTCGACTCTTAGAACCAGACTCTTTTCCATTAACCACATTGGGAAACTATCATTCCCTCACCGTTCCTCACCTTCAGAGTAGGCCTAATACACCCACATCTAGCATGACAATGCGACTCTAGGTGCCCTATATGACAATGTTTCGAGTAATATCTAACCGAATACTCAAAAACCATGGCTTATTTCCATAAAAATTCTGTGCCAACAGTAATCTGGATCCAATCCACTAGGAGCATCGACACGTCCACCTCAACATAGATACGCAGATTAGCGGGGAGACTCACGGTAGATGTGCAGACATCATAATAGAGGAATCGACCACCCATATTTCCAATCATACTATTAATCATGGGATTTTGAAGGGGTAATGTACGATGAGGCAATCATACCCATGTCGCGATGGAGGGTTGGTCATGATTCATGCATAGATCAAATGACCATCGAAGAAGAAAGAACTTGCATCCGCTTCAATGATGTGGAGCATTGGACTGGGCTTGGATCATATCATCCTCCAAGGAAAATCGAATCCCAAGATGCCGCTTATCAAGATGGAAAATGATCACACAGTCTTGCATGTCCCATTTTATGAACACACTCTAGTCAAAATCATCGACTGAAGGTTGCCGATGGTTGAAGAGGAATACCATAGTCAAATACACAACTCTCGATTCTTCGTGGACTCCTGACAATGAAATCTCAAGATGAGGGCCACCAAGATACAGGTTAGGGACCTTCAGGATTAGTGATATCATTAGGAAATCCAGGAGGAATCTATGGTTAAAAAAGGAGTAAATGGATTCCTCGAACACGATAGTGGATGAACAATTACATCCTCCCCCCTCCCGCTTCTTGGAAGGTGGGGGGGACTCCGCCGCGATCTTATAGGGCTATAATGCCACGAATCGCCGATCATCGCCCCTCCATCATGGGGTGTGTCTGTATATGATATATTATAATAATGGAATGAAGCATAATTCATAAATATATATAAATATATATATAATACATCATTATAAAAATACATGAGTTGTGGTGATGTGAAACTAATGATAGCAGATTATGTGGTGGAGGCCTATGTACACAAGAACAATGGATTAATTACACTTTTGATGGATGACGAAGATGCATAATATATATAAAAATTATATAATAAAATATATGAAATAGAATATTTCTAATATTTATCTATTTTTATAATATTTTATTTAGTAAAAATAATTATAAAAAGTGAAAAGTCTATCTTAGGAACTATATCTCTTATTCGAACAACAAATTTGTTTTTATACGTAAAACCTTTCATGGATTTTGTTCTGATAAAACCATGGATGGTAATATTTGGATGGCGATGTAATTATGTTATTTATTTAGGATTTATAATTCCAAGACAACTCAAATAATATTTTGGAAGAGGGAGGTAGGGGATCCCTTTTTTATGTAATGTGAGGGAAAATCCTAGAATTATATAAATTACAAAATTAATATATAATAATATTCATAGAAAATTTGAATCAAATTTGTTACTATTGAATATATTAAGAGGATTAGGTTAATTTCTCTAAATATAATTTCTTTACAAATTATGAGTTATTTTAACACAGATCACTTAGATTATACCATATGTTGTCCATTATGATGATTTTTTTCAAAGAAGTTTTTGTTACACTAATAGAGACAATATTGTTTCTATAAAAGGAAAATTGGACAAATAAATGGATTGTGTATTATATTCTAAAAAATAACCCATTTAAATTCTTTAATATGTGTTTTTATATCTTTAAAATATTTTTAACAAATATGTTTTATTATAAAATATCATTGTTATCATTTTTTGGGAATATTCATTTATATTGTTTTTAATGTTTTGATGATTAAAATGGAATGTGAATATAAAAAAACTAAACATCCATTATATGAAATATTTATCAATAGCTGTGTTGGGACATTAAAACTAATCCAAAAAAAATTAATTTTGTAGTTTTTAATATCTGTTTCATGTTTTCTCAATAGTTCTCACAGGAAATAATTCTGTAATGGGTATGAATTTTTTGAAATTATTTAATAATTTTTTTAAAAAAAATTTAAATATAAATAAAATTATGTTAATGATAATTATTTTAATTCCTTAAATATGTATATTTAATTACATATATTTCATGACTAACTATAGAATATGTTATTATTAATATTTCTTATGTTGTAGAAATATTTTCTAATAATTCAGATCTTCCACTAGTTATTTAACTCTAAGATTTATATCTATATCAAAAAATAATCAATAACAATTTATATTTTTCTATTTTAGTATACAAATTCTTCCTTCTCAAATATTATCTTTTTTAAAATAAATTATCCTTTTCATTTATTATGCCTAAATAATATCAATATTGAAAAATATTTTCAAATAGATAATGAAATATAATATAATTTATGTTATTTTCATGATTTTTTTTGATATGATATGTATATTTTCATACTCTAGTCAGTATATATATTATGAAAATTTATATATCATATTTAGATATTAGAGATATCAAAAATTCTATCATCATTCAAAAACAATGTAAATTTTTTACTATTCAGTGATAAATATATCATTTTATAAATATTAAAAAATGTAACACTATGTTTATTTTTACAATTTAGTTTTATAAACTATTATTGTTTTTTAAAATCATTGTATAAATAATATATATTTTTTATTTAATTAAATAATATAATTTATTTTTAAAAATAAATATAATATAACTATTTTCTTTATGATTTAAAATTTTCATTATATTATTATAATGAATATAAAATTATTAAATCTAATTAATTAATATTAATTGTGCTTAAAATATATTTAATTTCAATATTATATTATATTTAACATTGTTCCCACTATTTTAAATTGTTCCCTCCATATTTTAATAATTTCATAAACTTGTGGGGATATTTATACTTCATAGCATATTACGATTCCCATTTTCATTTTACAATTAAATTGTTTTTACACTGACCATAACATGATTAATTACATTATCCCATTATACATTCCCATTTTTCAATAATATATTGTAGATTTTCCTTATAAGATGGTTTTTATTCTAGTAGAACACCAACATGACTAAAAACATAACATTCAACTGATACATATTTTCATTAAAAAAGAACAATAAATATGTCATAGGCCACTAAATAGGTAACTAATAAAAATTTTCCATCAATTTTATGTAGTACAATGATCTATTTAAATATATTTTCTATTATTTAAAATTTATAAATCTTAACAACATAGATACTTTTTTAAAAACATGATCTCATAAATTTAAAGAATAATTTTTATTATGGTAACCCTTTTTAATTTTATTCATCTTATGAGCCATGATAATAAATTTCATAGTAATCTTTATATTATCAAAAATTTCTACTAAAATATTTACTGAATTGTTTTCCTACATCACCCCATGAAGATGATGTTTGACACTTCACACTGGATAATGCATGAAATAATGACATTAAAATAATAGAATTAAAAGTTTTATTGTTAGAACAGTAAACCAAATTTAGAATTTTATCCCAACATCCTTAATAATACACTGAACATGATCGATGAATCTACACCATGTTCGTAATGGTTTAGTCGAATTATCTGTTAGATTAAGGATGAAGGGATTTATAGAAACATAATTAAAATCCAATTAACATCATGTTTACTTTGAAAAAATGTATAGTGAATGTAGGTTCACTATCCTATTCCATTGAGATAGAGTCTTAATGAATGATATTAATAATTTTAATTTAAATTAAATAATGTTATTCAATAGGGATATTATATAAAACATGAAAAAAGGATATCATTTAGCTAATCGATCAATAATGAAAAAATAACATTATAACCTTGAGATGTATTTGGTAATCACAAGATGAAATCCATGGATTTTTTTCCCAAACCAATTCCTGAACTGAAAATTATTGTATAATACACAGTGTTAATTACCATTCAACTTCATCATATTGAAAAACAAAATAAATTTCATAGCTAGATTAATAATATCATTCTCCATACCATCTGGCTGGAAATGTCTCTTATGGTCTCCACAATTAATATTATTTCATGGATGAATATAAAACAGAGATCTATGAGCCTCACAGAACAATTCATTCTTCAAATGGTGGTCACATAAAATATGTATACCATTTTTTGAATCGGAAAATATTTATTTTTTAATTATTAATATTAGATAACATATATTTTAAAAAAAATTATAAGCTTTCCTATAACACAATATATTATTTCTAATCATACAGTTTTATTCATGATTATCATGATTAAAATAAGAGTTAGAACAAATCATTGGTTGTTTTATAATACATAATTTCAAATATACCCTTCATCTCACCAATAGCCTAGGAATCATATTCTAGACGTATCATACTTAATTATTCATTATCATTTAGTATTAATTGATTAGTTAATCTCTTTAACATGTCTATATAGTAAAGAATTGTGAAGTTATTATATTTTATAAGTTCAACCCATCTCCTCAGTCTCATGTTCCACTCGTTATGTGTGAATATACACTTCATAATTTTATAATTTTTTTACATTTCATAATATAGTTCACAACAATATGTTATCTATATTTAAAAACAAAACCCAATTTCCTATAATTCAAGGCATTGTATAAAAAAGTTATTCTCATTTTGTTTTAATTGATGTGATGTATAGTTAATTACTAGATAACTCTATAATAAAACATAACCTAATCCATTTAAGGTAATATTATTATAGATAAGAAACCACAATCTATGGAATGTTGGTACAAAACAAGATAATTATTTATTATTCATTCAACTAAGGTAAACATTCATCTCATTCCATTATTAGTATGAGACTAACTCATTTTCATATTATGTAGGTCCGAATTCTAGATAACTATGAAATATTTTCAATATGATGCATGTAATAGTATTTTACCCTTAAAAATAATGAATATATGTATCATTTGTCTACCATGAAAATTATATAAAGACATTATTTTCATTGGATAAACTATTCTAGATTCTTTATAAAAGATATTTACATTGAATATAATATTTATAACCAAAAATCAAAATATATAGATTATATATATATATATATTATTTTCATTTTTGTTACATAGATTAATTGATTAATAAATTTAGTGATAATAAAAACTTTTTAAATAATACAAAATATCAATAATTTACACAACAACAAAATCTTCCTTACTTTTAAATAATATATAATTCATAATATACCAGAATATAGGTTTAGAATTTTCAAACCCAAAGGTAATAAGAGATTAATAATAATTTCTATAACTATAAAGAAATGTTTTCTCAAGGATGTCATATTTTTTCACCATCAACTAATAGTACATAGAACATCAATAAAACATCAAAAAAAATTATGTTCTTTATATATGATCGATACATTTATTGATATGAAGTTACAAATACTTATTATTTATTATATATTTTTTTAAAACCACTAATATCAATATAATCCATTTCAGGAGTATATTTTATTTTAGACAATAAATCAGGATCACCCAACATTGTTGATCATGGATGAATGAATCCCTTACTGTAAGATTCATATAACTAAATTTTCAGTTTTGTGATATCTACTTTATACATTTGATAAAGTGGTTTTGAAATTGGATTAGTAGTATCCACTAATACAATATAAAATACAATATTTTGATCTAGAATGATACTATCAAAATCATCTCACATAATATCAATATATTCTTTTACAATTAGTACATCATTAATTGGAATTGATTTTTTATTTTCTACAACATGATAATGAAAAATTCATATACTTCTTGTAAATGTTACTCAACATAACTAAATGTTATAAAAGGTATTAAATAATGATTTTAATCTAATGAAAACCCATATCAAAAAATATATTCATTAGGTAAAAAATCCTATATTGTCCGAAAAAATAGAATACACATACATGTATTAAAAATATCCTATTCTAAAATAGGAATAAAATAATATATTTTTATGGGAAAAATAATTCCCCATATTGTAAGAGGAATATCTTAGTAAAATATTTTTACATAAGTAACATAATAAGGTATTTTTAATAAAATTCATGAAAAAAATTGGTTAGGTGAGAATTTCATTTTAAAATAAATTTTATATGGACTGAAAGAATATATTGAACCCATATCAATAAGTAAATTTCCTTAAAATTAATAAATGTGTAATTAAATGGATGAAACATCATTTGATAGACCAACATATAATTAATTACTTTCAATGAATTTCTCTACACCCGTGTCATTTTAGACTTTCTGTTTTAAACCATTGTTTATTTTCTTCCTGAATGAATCCTTATGATGACCCTTCTCATTACATTTATATCACCATGCTAATTAATTATCAAAATTTGTCATAACACTAAAAATATCATTTTAATTCAATCTAGAGAGATATTCCAAGGTGTCGATCATCAAAAGAATATCTTGTATTTTATAAGACCATTATTGTGCTACTTTTTAATACACATATCAAAACATAAAAACCTAATTTTCTTTCTATAAGATTTATCATTTAGATAGTTCCCCATTCCCAACCATATGACCAATTTTTTCTTCTTATCACAATACAATATAAGATCATTGAAAAATTCAATTTCATTCATATCATCATATTAATAAAGAATCTCATAACTATTTATTACAGAGGAATCTAATTCCATAAAAATATTTTAGTCAATAAAGAGTAATACCAAATATTTTTTCAATAAAAATAATGAATATAATTTTTTTAATTATGTTTCTAGTGGGTTTAATTCTTCTTTTCAAACTACTACTAAATCCTCCTCCTAATACCTCAATTCAATGAATTTATTATATATCCTTTGTCTATGACCCACTGTAAAATATTTCCTAAGGTAGTGGTTCTTAAATGTACAAAATTATTTGGAATTAATCTCTTCTATTTATATATTATTTGTAACCATTAACCAATATTTATCAACATCAACTTCAAAATTAAAAATATTAATGGATTCATCTTATTGTGAAAAATAACCCATGATATCAAATATAGTTAATAGATCATTAATCATTCCAACTTAAATCATATTTACTTAATATCCACAGAATACTGGAGGGTTTTATCTCATTAAAACATCTAAAATCAACATTTTACATTATAGTTGATTTATTTTCTATCGTGAATGAATGAAAAAACATTTTATACCATATTTAAACTTGTCCTCCATAGAAACAAATGGCTCAATTTTAATTATAACTATTCTAGGTTTATTATTTTTATTGATATTATACACTAATTAACTTTATCTGTTTCCCCATTAATTCAATTTAATTTCAATGTAAACAGAATTATTTGTCATGATACATAATGGTAATCTTAATATTAAATATATTTATAATAATAAATAAGAATATCTTAACATTACATATATATATTATCACAACACATAAAATTATCTAAACATTTCCTCTAATAACAAAAAATACTAACAAAGAATAAATTTTAAATAAATTCATTCCTATAATTAAAATTAAGTTTCAGGCTCTCCCAGTGATATTTTCAGTTTTTTTTGAGGAAATAGACTTTAATGTTAACAATTAATATATTAGAAATTTTTTTTATCATATCCACTTAGTTTAAATTTATCCCAAATAAAAAATATTTTATGATGCCAAAATCATTACATTCATGAAATACCATAAAAAAATTTAAATTGAACACATCCTTATGACTATTCATCTGCTAAATCTTAAGAAATACATGTAAAACTATTAGATGTTAAAAATATATATATATATGGTATTTAAAAATAAAATTAATGAAATATTTTTGCCTATGAATATGGATAAAAAATTATTTTCCAATATAAAAAATTGAACTTAAAATAAATAATTTATAAACCATAAAGTTAAATACACTACCCAAATATTTTAATAATCATTTAATAATAAATTATAATGGAAATAAAAAATCATATATTTTTCATTTCATTCATCAAAAAAGAGGGAATATTCTCTCTAAAGTTTATACATATCTCCCTTATGAATAATCATACACATTTATTTAAACATAAACTAATTATGTAATATTAAGAAATCATATGATATCCCTAAAACAAAAAGAAATAATATAAAATCTTGTGTTAACATTTGACATGATTTCCATATCACCAAAATAATCACTCTTACAAATAGAATAAACTATTTGGTAAATTCCAATAATCTCTTAGGAAAATACTAACTTGATAATTTTATCTCTTTAAACAATAAATTAGAGTTCTAGATTGGGCTAACCCATCATCTCTAGCTGTATCAAGTTTACCCATCATCATGAGAAATATCAAGCTCTCCTATCATCATAAAAATTTCAAAATAACCATAACATATTTATATTATATGATAACATTCCTTTACCTCTTCATATATATTAAAATACGACTAAAAACTATAAGAATACAATTTAAAATATTTAAATATATAGTCCATTTAAAACCCATTTGAAATATACAAAGACAAATTAAAATAATTAATTTTATTCGATGAATATATTAAATCATATAATAGTCTAAAAAAATTATATAAAATTTATGGTGGAAGAGAGAATATATAATTTTTTACATGTTAAAATATATAAATTTTTTTAAAATGTTCTATATTATGTATAAATATTTTCTATAAAATATTGAAAAATAATCATTATTTGAAAATTTTTATGAAACTTATATGAGGAATGTAATGTACTTTATATTCATGTTATGTGTATTTAAGTGCATCCATAATATTTATAAAAATATTGTAATGGAATAAAATGAATTTGTACATTAGTCATTTAATCATTTAAAAGGATATATTATTTTAATTTCTTTCTTAGCTTGAGTTTGACCTATTACAAACACTCAGTTTTATCCAAAATAAAAATCATATACTAATTATTATTTTTTATAATAATATTTTCCATATATATTATAAATTTTATGCATAATTAGGGTTTTATATAAAATTAGTTAACTAAATATTTTCACATTTGTTGTTTGGATTATTTTTTACATATGTCCAAAATGACATTAGTAAGTTCTAAATGGGTAATAAGGTCATTATTACATCATATTTAGAAGAATAATCATTAAGAAAATTTTAATTTTTATACATAAATTATACATATAAAAATATCCATTAATTATAGTTATGAAAAGTCAATTATTCTATAACATAGAGACAGTAGCCAGTACTTACACATGAGTGACATTTTCATTTTAAATAGGTGGAAACATATTGTGATAAAAAGATACATTATAGTATATGATTACTATAAATATTTCCTATATAATATATATATATATATATATACACATTAAATATATCATTGTAACCAATTGTGAGAGGTAGTGATTAAAAAAATTGTACTTGTCTGTGAGGCAGTATTCTACCATATTTATGATTGGTGGTTTTATGTCGCATTTTATGTATTTATAATTATTATATAGGTTATATAATAAACCTAAAAATTATTATTATATGGATGATATTGTTTATAATATATTAGTAAAATTTAAGATACTTTTAATGAGGTATATGAACAATTAAAATTATAACACTCATTTAAGAATAATACCTCTCCTTCAAAAAATCTATTTTGGGATACTCCTAAATCATTCTTAAGATGTTTCTATGATGAAAAAAGATATTATATGATTTGTATAAGGATTTATTGATGTTATTTGGGTTGGTATTGTACTGAATAGGGTGATCAAGTTTTTTCACGAAATAGGGAAAGGATTTTATTTTTTATAATTTCGGGGAACTACACTCTTTGAATTACATATTTCGTTATACTACTATAAACAAATTATCATTGAAAAATGGATATGAATAGAAAAAATTTATTATAGTATGAGTTAAATAGAAATCCACTTATATAGTTAAATATTGAAAATTTTAGGTTATCCCCCCCCCCCTCAATTAGTTTTAACCCCATGTTATCCCTTTTGATTATTATCATGATATCAATGTTTTTTACACTATAGCTGTCAAAAAACATACCAAAAAAATTGTACGAATTATGGGCCATGATAGATATTCTCAACAATATACCATTCACATCACCATGATTTTAATCTTATGAAATAAATAATATATAATAATATATTATATCATATAAAATATATTTAACGTTATTTTAGGGACTACTCATTCTCATTGACGTTAATGTCAACAAGATACAACTTTACATTTCATATAAACACTAAAACCTCGTTAATATTTTATGGTTCTATATAAAAATAACATTCAACTATAAATCATACTAACCGTATTACTTTTAGAGTCTATAAATCATATACTTGGTATTTTATACTACTTTAAAGAGAACTCTATAAACATTTTGAGAACTTAATAGGTAATTATTTGATCATAAAAAATAATAAATGTTTTATGATAATTATAATAGCATATCTAGTATCTTGATAAATTTATATATTCTTCAGATATATATACATTATCACATCAATTGCACTAAAATTCTTTTATTATGTTATTTTTACATTTCATGCCTTATGAAATAACTCCACATGAATTTGGACATGTTTCTTGTGCAATAAGAAAGAAAATATATTTAATCCATAAATGTAGTAAAAAATAATTCATATATAGTATTAATATATGTAAAATAATTATTTACTCTATATTACAACCATTAAGACATAATAAATATCTCTGCTGCACTTTCACTACATTGACACTGAAAACAAATTTCATTTTTATAAGGAAATAAATTTAAATTTAAATTATTTAAATTATTTTTTTGGTATTATAAGTATAGTATAATATCATACATTATTAATTCAATATTTTTAATAATTTTATATTTAATATTTATTTAATTGATATATCTTTAAAAATTGTATTAATAAAAAAAATGTTAATTTTAACTAATCATTAAAAATTTAATATATTCAGAAAAATAAAATAATTTCAATCAATACAAAATTTTTTGATGGTATAAATTTTTTAATAAATTTTATAAAATTTAAAATAGAAAATTAAGAATATATTACTATTAAAATATAATTATAGATGAAATAAATATGTTAATAATTGAACGATTTCTTTTTTGATTTAAAAATTACTTAATATTAATTAAGGGACATTGGTATATGAACTCTTATTTATTATTATTATTAAGAGTCTAACATCATTTAATATTTTCATTAAATTATTTATTAAAATTGAGATGACATAACTGTTTTTAGTGAAATTTCATGAATGAAGAAAATGATTCATGAATAATGAATTATAGTAAACATTATAATCCATTTTTTGGGGGAAATAATTTGTAATGGATTATTACAATTTTTAAGGGGTAAATATGAAAAATATTAGAAATTCCATTGAAACTATTTTTTATTAAATTGAATTATTACAAGTCTCCCAAAATTGACAACATGTGATTCCAAGGCCAGGAGAGCCCAGAATAGAATTTTGAACGTTTTTACGGTACGTCCAGTAAATGCTCAAGCAGTGATTTATATATTATGAATAGGTGGTAAAATTAAGAAATATGAGGGCAGTTTTGAATTCATTTTGATGATATTATCTTAAGGGATGCATAACTTTGTTTGGAAAAAGTCAGATTAAGAAGTTAGTTTTTTTAATTTACGAAAAAAACTAGAGGTTATTTTAATTTTCAATTGACTACCATTGAACAATTATAATTGGACAATAGTGCAACATCATACATTAATTAATAGAAATTAAAATGTCTTGTTCCTCTCATTTCATTGTTTTTGTGATGATAATGTTTATGTGTTTCATTGACTCATTAATTAGGGTTATTTAGTGCACCATAATATTTAACACAACGTGGGAGATAATTTTTCTATATAATCCAAGCATGGCATGTGTTTTTAGAGAAATAAAAGAATAGGCTCTGATAAAACCCCAATAAATTTCCACCCTAATTAATAATAGTGATCATGAGACAGTCTATAGAGGAATCAACGGTTAACAGTGAACGCCAAAAAACATCTTCGGATCCATACCATTCTTCCTCATCAGTAGCGCCTTCCAATAAAATCAAGGTAGGGAATTGTCAGGAATTATTTATATTATTTTAATGAATGCATCTACCATTAAGGATGTTCAATTTATTCCATGTAATGACTCTAATGCAGATGGTAGAGGTCAATCAAGCAAGACCTGCACCCTCCACCGATATCGCTTTTGTTTGAATTTATCATAGACAACTAACCAAAACGGCGAAACAACATAAAAGTGTTCCACACAGTGATAAAAGCATTCCAGGAGGTCTGTAGGAATAGACGGAATAGAAAAAAGTCTTCTAGAGATTCAAATATGGCATGCGAATGATCTTTTGGTAACTGTAGGAGGCGGCAGTTTGCTCTCATCAGCTGCGATGGGATGATGCTGCCCAAAGGCGACACGGCGGACAGGGGGAGCCAGCTGACACCGGCCGTGTTAATGGTGCTGTTGTGACATGATAACATGTCATGGTAGTACTCTGTGGTAGTGCACTGCCTAGGATGGTTGTGGTGGAGGGCAGACTCATGCCTTGATGTGTTTTGTGTAGACGACAGACAACTTCAACTGAGATTTCGGACAAAGGACTAGACGGTACACAGAGGTGACCGATTGAAGTGGAGAGCCATACTTACATGTTGTACCCAACACTAAGGTCGGATACATGGAGGATGATCTGAGGAGTTATTTCCTTTTTTCTTTTGTATTATCTCTTTCAATTGAGCATGTATACTGGTACCTTTACTTCTAGTTCTCATTTGTACTTTAACAGTTTTTCTATGCGGTTTTATTTTGTTATGTACCTAGTCCGTGTGTCTATAGGTTTAAAGGCAGTGTCTTCCCATTTTAGGAATATGCCTTTCTAGTGCTAGTCTCAAACCCCTGGCCTTTGGTAGAGGGCTTGGTGTAGTCACCACACGGGCCCCGGGGGACGGGTCATGACAGAAAAAGTTTCTATTTTTACTAATTATACATTATTATAAAAAATTTAATTGTAAAAATTATTTAAATTAAAATCATTGTTATAAAATTTCAATTATATGTTTTTTATGTCATGAGAGTCTGTACCTATATTAATCATTGTTGGAAATATCATAATTCTAAAATTATGTGAAACGTATTCATAATAGAATCTCCTCATCCCGGTTAGTGAAGTATAATTATGTTCAATGATATGTTTTCTTTTTTGGGCCTCTAAATGTTGTTTAAAAGTTATATGATAGTTATATATAAGTTAATTTAAACATTATAAATAGACTAATGTCTTTGATTTATGTTATAGAAAATAACTTCTTTGATATCTTCATGATGATAACATTGTAATTATTTTTTTGTTCTTGATGAAGATGATGATGATTGTAAATTTTTGGAATATCATTTTGGGATTTAGAACAATAAGCGAATTGTGTTGGAAATAAGTGTAATAAATTAGAATTATTATATATGGTAGATATTTTCTTGATGACAATATTTTGGAATATTATTCATAGATGGAAAATTTGGGTAATTATAGTTTAAATGATTAAACATTATTAAGAATAAATTAATTTATTTTTATATTTATTTCCTAATTAATGATGATCATGGATTTATACCACTACACATGTTATGTGGTTTATTATATTTCTATTGTGGGATCCCTATTTCAGTACGATCTAAATTTATATTATCAATATTTCTATTAAAATATTTTCCCACCTCATTTTTTATTTAGTATTGATTTAAAATATTTTATTTTTATATAATAAAGATGATCGGTTCCCCAAATATAATATCTTATGTTTGTAAAGGACTTGTAGGAGTCACATTTGAAATTGGAGGACATTTTAAATATATATATCCATATAAATTGTCCATTTCATTCATGGGGAACTAAGTTTAGTAAAAAATAATCATTTTGTGGGAATGGTACTTAGATAGAGTATTTCTGTATATATAGATTGTAATTTTTTTTGGATATTTCTATTTTAGTATAGTTTAATGGTAATATCAGTATATGATGTGCAGTAGGGAAATGTATATAAGAGATCATCCAGATCCCAGTATAAGGGGAAGTAGAATGAGAATGGTGTGGAATGTTCTGACATCCCATGTTCAACACCTAAATTGGAGTTGTGGTTAATAGAATCTTCTCTATGTCTCATTATAAAAAGAATCCAAAGTCATCTGAATTACAATTCTCTTATGTTTGGTGGGATTTAGTTTCATTATTATTTTGATCAATTAATTGAATGTATTGTGGAAATATTTCTTGGAATTGATATTTGTGACTTAATGTGTTAAAATTTCTCATTATCACAAGTGCCTATATGAATTTAGTTTGGGTTTCTTTGGTTTTCATGATGAATATTTCATAATAAATGTTTTAACCATTCTTTAAAATAATTCATTTTTATTTCATATTAATACAAAATTATCAAATAAACTATCATTTTTACTATTTTTCCAATAAAAATATCTTTTATTAGCACACATTAATATGAAATAATTTTTGTAAAAACCATATCAAAACGAATTTTGATTTTCAAGGTAGTAAAATAATGTTTCTTGCCAAAAATTATGTTATTAAAATCAATAAAAAATAGATATTTTTGTTATATAGTTGTAGTTATAAAAAATTTATATTAATGGACATTAATAAAAATAATAATCGAAGAAAACAACATGTTAATTAAAAGTTCTCAACCATGTAATCCTTATCCATATGAATTTCACTATTGATCATAAGCCTAATTTAATGATATGAAATAATGAAAATATTAAGAAATATAAAAAAATTGTTGAAAGATATCAAAATGAATAGGATGAATGTTTTAATGAATGTATGAAATAATAAATTTTGTAATGATAATTTTCAATTATAATCATGATAATTTTACATATAGACATTAGAAATATAGTATCTGTAAAAATAATTTTTGGATATAATTTTGATTGTTATGGATGTATCATATTTTAATATTAATTATGTTTAATATTTTTCTAAAATGAATTAAAATTACAGTATAAAAATAAAATTTTTCTTATCAGATTATATTTTAATGAGTATAATATTATGTTTATTATTATTATTATTCTAAAAACATTTTTAAATCATCATAAAAAATATATATATTTATATAGAAACATATTAGAACAATTAATCTTTACGAAATTTATAATAAATTTAAATAGAATGTGGTTAAAATTATTGAGTTTTAGAAAATCAATTTTTTTATGAAATATTTTTAATGTATTATGTATGTTTTCTAAATTAAATTTAATTTCGTACATTTTAATGATGAATATTATTTAATTATTTATTTAATAAAATTATAGAGTAAAAATAATATCATTTAATGTTTATTCTATAAAAGATTCTACATATGAACTAATTTAATTTTAAATTTTCTAATAATTGCGTTTTTAAATATTTTATCATCATTTAATAGTTAAATTTAAAATATTTAAATATATAATTAGACTAAATTAATTTAAATTTTATAAATATAATGTAAAACTTATTGATGGTGATTAAATTAATATTAATGAATTATAATAAGTTACTATGGTTTTAAATGAGTTCTTAGTATAACGATAGATTTAAAGAAAGGTATAATCTACTTTTTAATAGAATAAAATATCATAAATCCTTGCCTCATATTTTTTTATTGATCCACCCAAAACATATAACCTATTAAGTGGTTCTAAATATTTCATTACATTAAATATTTCACTGTAACATTATATTAAAAGGATAATCAAAACTTTATTGAATCCCATTTTATTATGATTATCATTTCCTAATCAAAATAATATAATCATAAAATTAACCAGCCATTTAGTGGTATTGATCAATATATATAAGATAATGACATTTCATAAAACATTTGAACATTTATTAAAACACCAATAGATTCTAACACGTTATTTCATTAAATAAGAAACAAATTTATATTATTTCAGCCACATGATATAAAATGACAAACAAAAGAGAATATATTTGAATATAGCTATTATAAATATACTATTTAAATATTTATTATTAATATAATAAAATAATTAATAAAATATTTATAGAAAGAAAACTAATTCTTTATTCACTATTATTGGATTTCAATTAGTTTACCTAAAATAACTCATATGAGAATTTATTGTTTATAAAAGTTCTCATTTAAAAAAATTTACTTTTACATGACTTGTATTCCCACTTCAATAAATGTATGATTAATTAGTAAATGATTTGGAAAATAATGAATAGAGTAAATTTTTGAGAATGTCATTTTTGAATATAAAATATTTTTCCATATATTATATTTAATTATTATATTTTTTTATTCTATTATATGTATTCAAAAATATGAATATTGGTTTTTTATTTTTAGTAACACAATTAGTTAATGATGAATTGTACGGGGTTTTCTAAAATAATTATTTTTAGGATAAAAGTGAAAAATACTCATACTGTAATTTTAATATGACTTAAGTATTTTTTAAAACATTTTTTCTAAATATTTTTTTTTAATTTCTTAAAAAATGAATATTTAAAATAATATTTTCAATTTATAAAACTCATGAATATAATTTTATAAAATTAAATAAAATATTATAATAGATATTTTTTAAACCTTTCAGAAATTAAATTTTTTCATGTAAGAATTGGGTTTTCAGTTAATTTTAAAGTCTCATCACAATTAAAGAAAATAAAAAAAAATTCAATACATTTAATATCATTGACAATTTCACGTTATACATTAACATTTTTCATAAATATACCATTTTACCAAAGATAGGTTATTACATGTCTTATGTACATGTATTAAAATTTATTTTCCCATATTAATGGATTTGATTTCATAAAATATTATTAATATTTTATATATTAATCTTAATATAATTTCATAATGAAAAATTATTTTTTTGAAATTATAAAAACATTTTCATCACGATAATTTATTACTACAGTTATTGTGAAGTGGAAGATTTTGAATTTTTTTAATGGATACAAAAAAATATTTCCATATAAATTATATAAATATATTTTTTTGATGGGCATAATATAATGCTTAAAAATATATATAAATATATTAACAGTCATTTTAATCAATACAAAATATTATTTATAAAACATAATGTTGATAATAACAATTTTATTCAAATGTGGTTTTCTAATATAATTTGTTTTGTATGAATAGATAATTTTCAATCAATGTGGAAAAAATATGGAAGAGATACATAGTAATTGTAAAACTAGAACCTATAGAAGTTGGTAAAAGGGGTTACCATTTTTGATTATGATATAAAATTACATAATTAGTTACAATATACAATAATAAAAGTAAATTTTTATAAATGGTAAGAAAGTAAAAAATTATAGAATTAAATAACTATTGACATTCCTAAAATTAAATTTATGAGGGGTTTTTATCCTTATATTTCCCCACTTCCAATATCTATCCACTTATTTCCATTCACATCTGAATATATTTATTTAATTATTGAAAAAATATGATTTTTTCAAAAATAATACTTTTATTAACTTATAGATGGATAACACTTCCAATATTTAAAAGTCACACTTCCCATTCAAATTCACTACTTAATAAATTCTGATCTTATCCCAATATTCCAAAACTACTCCCTTTAATTGAATGAAATATTCCAAATAGTGATCATGTTTACATTGTAAAAATCATCTCCATCTTGTTTTGTCTTCCAAAATACTCTTCAATATATATTTTAACCATAATAATATTATTAACTCTTTATAATTAATATATTGATTTCAAATTATATTAATACTATATTAATTATATAATCATTTATATCCACTTATAAAATCAATTAATCGTTAGTCATGTCTGAGTGAGAGATACTCCCTCAACAAATAATAGTTTTTCATCTAAAATCTCAGAAAATATCGATATATCATAAAATGAATTTGACCATCATCAAGGAATTTAAATATAATCAATATTAAATGGTCATAATGATATTATTTCAAAATTATCGTCCTCTTAACTATACACTTTTGTTATGTCAATGATTATTTATGTTTGGGTCGAGTCCCCACCTTCATTAACGATGCTATAAAACAATATAATTGATGAATAAGGGGAAATAATTTCAAATATTATTATAATATAATATGTAATTCATCTTTGGTATACAGTTATGAAATTATAATCTTAAATTTTTATCATTTTATTAATGTATCATCTCGATTTACTAATATCACTATAATTTTCCAAAAATAATTCCATTTCAACAAAATATATCTAATACACTTTTTACTGATATAGATGATTTATAATTCATTATAAGATAAATGTTATAGTTCTTAAAATGATATTTTAGTTATTAACCATTTAATAATAATGGCTAATTACATAATCATTATAAATAAATTGATAATAGTGATTGTTATTGAAACCTGACTGATGATGTTAGTTATAACTAAAGAAAACCCCAATAATTAATAATTAAAAAATAGTTATAAGAAAGGTTATATAAATGAATGTATATATTAAAAATATGATTTGGGTGGATTTTTTTACATGAGGATATATTCTCAACCAATAATCTCCAAAATGTTTTATGGGGTTGTATCTAAAATTCACCTCTTTGTGATAGGATTGGTATCATGAACCTACTTTAATTTATGTGGTGTTTATAATATGTATTAGAAATATAATATCTACAATAAATTTTTAATCATTTTATTTTTTATTACATTCCCACACATTCAATGGGTTTGACTAAAATATATCCAACATTGTAATTGTTTTAGTTACTCAACTATCATTCACTTATAAATAACACGGTTTTCTGAATAATTTTATAATTTTCTTATTCACATCCAATATAAATATATATTTATCATATAAATTATATTTATTTGGATTAAATATCCAATGTATTTTATATTATTCTTGTGGTTATATTTATAATTTTTCCTTGAGTATTAAGGATCATTGTTACCTCAATAGTCATTTATTAAGTTGTGATCGTTATTTCAATAACATTACAAATTTGTTAATAAAATAAAACCATTTTCTTATATTATGTGTTGTTATATATTTTTTTAGGGACATAAATTCCTACAATGGATACCTGTTGATCAGTATTTCATATTTTTTTCCAATATGTTCTTTTGATACTGTCCACTTTATATCATAGGATCGTGTATGACCATGTCATTACCTCATTTACATCACTATATATTCTTTTATAAACATGGTGTGATCAAAACGATTTAAACAAATCATACTGGAATGTGATCACCTAGATGGAATGTTATTATATTCATAGGGTAGTGTATTGGAATTTTAAATGATGTTAATAGAAAATGGATGAGGATTGGAAATTTGAATATGAATTATTTAGAAATCTACCTTTGTTGGGATGGGTTACATGATCCATTTTTTTACATCGGGAAATTTATTTACATTATTAATGAATGGGGACTTAAAAAATAGTTTTATTTATTGATATTTTTAATTCTTAATTATATGAATAAACATAATGCTATTCATCATGGCTTTCCATAGATAATGTAATGTAATTTTATATTACTAATTTGATGAATTTATTAGAAAAAAAAAGTTTTAGGAAGGGAGAAAAATTATATATCACCTCAATATATCGATAGGCCTCAATATTCAATATTGATTTGGTGAATGATTTTGTACCTTTATATTTCAACATGATATATTCATTTCTATCAATATGAAAAAAAATCACACAAGTGTTTGAAACCACGTTTAAATGTCCATCATTATACATCCCATCAGTATGGTATCCATATTTTTGATATACTAATATTTATTAATTTTCATTTATATTGAATTATCTCAATTTATGTTGACCACAAAAGTATCCATATTGTTTATTCTTTCTTGTTTTGTATTCTAGGTTATGTTTTTGATCACTCCAGTTATATTTCTACCTTTCTAAACATTTGACACCATACATTGTTATGTTTCTATTTCCATATGCAATAAGTAAATCTATTTCACATTATATTTATATCATGATATCAGGTGTTGATAATTGATAGGAGATTTCGATGTCTTATTTTGGAAACTTAGTTCCATCAAAATCAATATATATATCCACCAATTGAGAAAGGCATGGGTTTTGTGAGACTATGTTTCATAATAATTTTGTAATGATCAAAATGTATTTAATCTTGGTAATATATATAATGAAAAATTTTCCTAACGTAAATAAATTATTTGGTAATTATTTCTATGAATACAATAGTTGTTATAGAATATTTTAGGTATTATATTTGTTTATAAATAACATATCTAGGAGAATAATTCTATGAAATAAAAATTGGTAACATATAAGGTTTTAAAAAAATCTATAGATTTGGAGGACTTTTGGATGATTTAAGGGTTTAAAAGAGATCAGTTTTTATAATTTTGAAGCTAGAGATAAAACCTTTTTATAGTGAATGATTTATTTTTAAGGTAATGGAGAACTATTTTTTCTAGGGATCAAAAAATATATTGAATACCATATAGTAAATTTTAATAAGGAGTTATAATTATAAAATAAAATCCTGAATTTCAAGTAATGTATAAATTGTGTGGTTGACACAGAAATTAAATGCATTTTGTGGATACTATAATGTGATTTGGATCTATATCAGATATACCAATGGATAAAAACATCAAAAATATTATAATAGGTAGTCACTCCATCATCACCTTGTGCATGAAAATGATTTGTAACTATACACAATGGTTGAAACTCTGGGTGTATATTCAATGGATTATCACATGAAAATTAAAATCCATTATTAAAGGATTATTTCTTACTAACGTAAATGGAATAATTAATTAAGTATAAGAGAACCTAAAACAAAGCAATTTCCATTGTAATGAATGTATCGAAGGAAGAAATAAATTTGATAAGATATATTATGATTTTGTTTCACATTTATATAGAGTGTTATCATAATTTTATCAATAAAACATTATGGCTGTTGTATTTTTTTGAAAATGGAAAACATAAATAGTACTGAAAAATATATGTATATGGAAAAGACAACTTTTAAATTCATTTAAGATAATATACGTAAATGGTTTGTAATTATTGAAAATTGATATTATAATGAAGATTTATATTTCTATTAACATACATTGTGTATTTAGATAAATAATTTGCAAATATTAAAGTCTATATACTCTTAGATATTTTTTAGTATTGAGGGATATTAAAGGAATATATTCTGGTATCATTTTAATGTTATGACGATTATGTGAAACATAACAGAATTTTTCTTATGTGTTATATTTTAATTTATTGGGAATAGATAATAAATGGTGCCAATAATAACTAAATGAGATATAATTATATGGCCTTACTATTTTTTGATAAATTTTAAAGAACACTAGATGAGGTATGGATAGCTCTTAAGACAAAAAATATTTACAATGGTGTGGTAAAATGTTATTGATTGATTTTTATAAATATTTGTTAGATAACATTGATATAATTTTCATCGATTATTTTTATGGTTATATTCTTTTTATTTATATGATTATTATTTACTTTCAAAAGTGGTTGATGCCCTTATTAACTAGTCATTGTAACCAATTATCTGTCAAAGATAGATTAATTTTTACAGGAATATATAACATTTTTTAGATTATCATCACGAAGATTCGACTTGTTTTTTGAATGGTATGCTATAAAAAATATATGATTATAGTATATACATAAACAATTATATGATTTTATAAATAGATATTTTATTTTTAAAAATTATGTTTATTCTAATATAGGAAAATAGAGTATGTTATAAGTTATGTTATAGATTATAATTAGAACGTAAAATATGTTTTAAACACCCTCTCCTACATCAATTAAAAAGTGATGTATGAAATTATAAGGAACCATCTTATTTTATGGGGGGAGAATGTGACTCCACCATGATATTTATAAATGATTTCATTTAAATAATTTAGTTTGTTTGATGGTTATCTTCATAAGAAACATTGATCATAAGTGAAACCACAACAAATTTAAGTATGACCAATAAAAGTTAGATATTTAATTATTGGGGGAAAAATAATAACAAATCTATATATATTAACTAATGTGATTTTATTGAAAATAATTAATATGTATGAAATTAAATTAGTTTACATTAAATTTATTATACGAAAATTTATTATTTAGGTATATATTTTTAGAAAATTTTAATTATTATGAGAAATCTATCTCATTTGAAATAAATTTAATATTAATTATAATAAATTATTTTTTTATTAATAATTGGTGGACACCTTCTTTTTTGATAATTGATATGAATTATGACTGAAAATAATTAATATTTGAAAAATTTATTGTCCAAAAATGACCTTTTCTTATTATATAATACATTTTTTTAAAATAAATTTTAATTTTAATTTTTAATGGTTTGAATATGACAAAATTATAATAAATTTTGGATTGATAATAATAAAATTATCATAGGATGATTTTTTGGGATTTTCCAAAAAATGAAATTCATTGATTACAAAAAATAATGATATTACTCAATTAAATTATATATATATATATATATATATTATTTGAAAAATTCATTAATATTCAAAATATAATTTTATACACTATTATTAAAAATTTAAAAATTATATATTCAATTAATAATCCCGATGACTAATATTTGAATAGTAATATATTTTTATTAGAACAAAAAAAATTGATAATTTCATTATATTCAAAAAAACAAGATTTCGAAAAAATATTTTTATGGAAAAGGGATTTTACATTTTAAACGAACTAAAATTTAAATTTAATCTATATGATTATTGTAATATTATGTGATAAAATGGATTAAAAAATTTAAATCATCATTTTAATTCTATTAAATAAAAATAATTTAAATTTTCTCATTACATATAAGATTGGAATGTTTACTATTAATCACACTAATAAAGAAGAAAATGTGAATTTTTAATTTTTGTAATGAATAAGAACAATTATTATCGCATAAATAATAGTAATATATATTAAATATATACAATAATATTATTTTTAATCATATATATAAATACAAAAAAAATGATTTTATTTTCTATAAATAAATAATAATATTAATAACACTTATTGGTGAGAAAAAAATTTCTACAAAAGTTTTCTTCAATATAAAATATGTTTTAATTTAAAATTTATTTTTATATCCTTAAAAAATATAATTATATTAAATTGATATGATTTTTTCATTATCACTTATTAGTTATTTTTATGACTTAAAATTTATATATAATAATATATTAAAATAATTTTGAAAAACTAAGTACCATGGAATAACTTATTTTTTGAAAAACATTAAACGTAAAAAAGAGAATTCAGAAAAAAAATATTTACTCATCTCAAAATGAAAGTTTTGCAGGATTTATTACCTTCCATTTCCCCATAAACTATATTTTTTCACTTTTTTCCATTTTACCCTAAATAATGTAATTGACTGTTTTAACAAACATTATCATTTCCAAAAGAACCATATTCATTTCTTATAGAAGGATTAACCTTTAATCAATAAAAAGTTACATATCACCTTAAAATTCCAATATTAAACTCTATAATTTTCTCCCACTCTTACCCACCCACTCGACGGATGTCCCCTAGTAAAAAAAATCTATTACCTTTAATTTCATGTTATATTCCAGGGAATGATAAAGTATCCAATGTATGTTTCATTTGCATCATATGATTTTAATATTTATCTTACAGTTAAATATATCATATCACTATTAGAATATTATAAAACAACTTGAATAAGTATACTAATAGTTTTTTTATAATAATGGATTATGAATATTTAATTCATTCCAATGAACTTATAAAACAATGGAATGTTAATTCAGAATATTCATGGTTAGCCACATCCATGAATTTTTTTTCTATCATTTCATTCACTATACATAAATAATTAAAAATACTTCAATATCATAATAATATAAATTAATATATTTTTTATGTTATAATGATGTTACATCAAATATAAACACCTCATTAACCATACACACATGATGATTAAAAGTGTTATCCTCATTAGGTCATTTTGGCCACCTACATTAATGTTGCTATAAAATCTATCATGGATGATTATGAGAATACAAATAATATTATTATTATAGTATAAATAATAATATTAAAATAATATAATAATAATATCATCATTATTATATAGTCATATAAATTTTAAATGATGTATTTTAAATTTTATTAAAGTATCATCTTGAAAAGATATAATCACTAGTATAGGCCAACACTAATTAGAATTTGATACAGAATCATTTAATGAATTATCGAAGGATCTGAGATATTTGTCAATCAATAATGTTTAAATATTACACTATATTAAAATTATGTATTAATAATGATCCATTTATCAAAAAATGTGTATTAATATTTCTAAAAATTCAATTAGGTTTCAACTGAATTTCAATAAATAAATTGAATATTGATTTTTTATTTGAGATTAAATCATTATATTGTGGGTTAAAGAATTTCTTGTTCATAAATGTCAAAATTATCATAGTTTTTCATATTTTTCTATTTTTTTTAATTTTCTATTTTTAAAGTATAATAATATTTGTTTATAAATATAGTTAAATACCTTTTTTAGTATAGTATAGTTTTTTGGATTAATAGTCTTCAACTGGATAAAGTGATAATTGAAACTCTAGGGGCATAATAATATAAATGTTGAAAATATTTTAATTTTTTGTATTTTAACAAAAATAAATTATTAAGGTATACATAATAGTAAAATACCTTAAATAAATCTATTATAGTTTCCAAAAAAGGATGAATAGAGGTCAAATGAATATATTAAATTTCATAGTTATATTATTTCATTAAATAATATTATTCATGCATAAAATTTGAGGAAGAATATGAGTTTGGTCATATATAAATAATGGACTACAGTAATTCACATATGAATTATTTCAAACATCCTGATATTTTAATATTTTCTGGACGCACGAGAATAATAAATGGATTTTTTTTAAATAATATTTCATCATGACAATCAAATAATTTATATTGGGATTATGCATTAGTGTTTTGTGAGTATAAAATTAGGGAAATATTCAACCAATTTATCTTATAAATGTGATGAAACACATAAATTGACAGATTATTGGAGATTTAAGATGAACGATTGATAATGAAAATTTAAACCGCAAAAGGGTATCTTAATTTTAATTTTACAAAATTATTATGTGTGTAATGTTATTTTTCCCCATTATTCTATATAACACATCTTTTTCAAGATATGTTTTTTAGAGAATAGGGAACAATATTTTCATTTTATAATTATTTACTTTTCTACTTTAACTTAAATTAATTATTTTTTATTGATAGGGTTTCTATTTCATGTACTAATAATATATATTGTTGTGATTGTATTCCTGGTCTTAGATTAATTCATTATTTTTGGATTGGACAATGTTATTTAAGAACCATTCATCGAGTATTGATTGTCTCGATTTAAATGATTTCGTTTGATTGTGAGAGTTTACGTATCAGTGAAACATCTCTGAAATAATTAAGTTGTTCTAGGATATCCACGTAGATATAGTTCTCAATTGGGATTAATATTTTTTGTTTAGGAATGTGTTTCTAGAATTTAAATCAAATTGGAGTGTATTTGATTACTTCCTTTACCCATTGTAGATTTACAACATGAACATGTATGTATTCATTTATCATTCTACCAATAGAGAGGTAGAAGAAGTTTTATAACAATGATGGAATTGTAAATAGTAATCCACCCCTAACCACATCACATTTCTAATCAATTGGTTTTCAATATCTGCTTTAATTGTATTTGATTAAAAAATAATACAATTTCTAAAATAAGAAACATTATTCCTATAATTAAAAGTGTCAACATGATTTATATAAACCCATTGGCGGAGAAACCCATTTTTTTCTAGTAAAATTTATTATAAATTTAGATTTTTATTATCACTATAATTTATGAACCTGCCATAATGTCAAAACATTGGATGATAGGTTCTTAAAAAACATATTTTCAAATATCAAGAATATAATTGATAAAACAAATCCTAACCCCCAATAAACAAAAAAATTTCTAAATCCTTATTTAATAGACATATGAAAATTGAATTCCAATCTAGTTTTTGTGAAATTTATCATACAAAAAAGGAGTGAAATTTTATGTGTTGACTCTAAAACTATCATCTTGGATGGTGATCCCCTCCTGACCCATATACAATTCTATTCACTAGAAATAAATTAAATTAAAAATTAATATGTAATATCATAATTAAAAAATTAATTTGAGAGGAAAACATATAAAATAAAATTTATATCCAAATTTCATAGATTTATTAATGCATAAACAAACCAACATATTATAGATCCCAAAATAGTTTACTCTAATTTTTTGCTGAGAGTAGTAGTTATTGTGTAGGTAACGTTGATGTAATTTCCTATTAAAATAGATCGAATTGATAAATAATTGTATTTTATCCAATGAAAAGAATATGTAAATTAATATTATAACACATTGGGATGTTTCAGTGAATATTTATTCCCCAACTCTAAAACATTTCTTTTATAATGTGTGTTTATTTCATCATATAGTCAACCAAGGAAACCCACTATGATTAATTGGAGAGTTTTTATATTATATGATCTAGATATAGATATAAAAATAATGAAGAATCACTTTATTTTTTTCATACCAATGATAAGAAGATAATGATAAAAAATACTAAATGAATCTTCTGGAGAATAATTGTAAGAAAAGAAAAATGAAGAATCTTGCATCCTAATTAAAATATTATAAAAATCCTAGTAATTCGAAACAATTGGAATTAACCAATTATGAATTAATATGGTAATAAATAATGACTCATATCTACTACTTTAAACTAAAATTATAATGGTGACCAATTATGGAAAATATATTTATATAAATTATATTAGTGAAAAAAAGTATTGAATATAGTATGTGGTTTATTATCTTCACTAACACGTTTTACTAATGAACATATTCAAGTGAAGGGAAGGGAATATTTTTTTAATGAATTTTGTTGAGGTAATTATGAACAAAACCATAATTAGATTTAAATTAATATTCATATAATGGAATTATATAAAAATGTATCTAATGAAATTTTTACAAAAAATAATACCCAAATCTTACCCCATACCAAAACTCAAACCGAAAAGCACCAAATTTATAACAAATATAAAAACAATCGTATTATAAGCATGTTTATGAACCAACATTTTTGAAATGAAATATAATTGAAAATATATTAATATGTTTATCAATGACTAACCATCAGAAGATATTGTATAATATTTTTAGTAGAGAAGATATAATAGATATTATATAAAACTACTTCATAAGAAAAATTGATATTATGTATCACAACATGAGATTATAAAGTATTTTTAAAAAATAACATTTATTTATTTAATTTAATTTGGAACATGAATGATGAAAATTAAATAAACTTCAATATAATGTTAAAATATTATTACTTGATGATACGTTAATAACCTAGATATTATATATGAATGTAGAAATAAAAATAAATGAATAATGAAAATTATATGGATCACAAATGAACAAAATTAATTCAATTGTTTTGAAATTAATTGAAATGAATCAAAAAATCATTTGAAAGGGAATTATTTTTTTCTAAAACGTTTTTATTCACACTATGTATTCTAAACATAAAAAAGTATATTATTCACTATTATGTAATAATTTTTAATTAATTTTATATAATATATATTCAATAAAAATAATTATCCTTCATAGATTATTTTTATATGGAATGACATTAGAATATATCCAGTTTTATACCTATAATTTATTATTTATAAATATATTTTTAGAAAAAAATTTTGTACTTATTTTTGAATAATTGTTTCAAAACATTAGGAATTTTTTTAAATAAATTCAATTAACTATTCAAAATAATATAAAAAAATGTCCAAGAGTTATGTTTTTAGTATATTTTAATAAATGATAAATTTTTGGAGAATATTGAAAACATTTTTTATTAATAAATTTCAATTATGTATTTATATTTGAAAATTAAAATTTTTAAAATATATTTAAAATATTATTATTTAAGTAATATTTCTATTAACTCAAATATATAATTTTAAAATATCTTCCTATATTTTTTTAGAAAAAACATTATATAGTGAAGAATTTATTTTTGGAAATCCACATTTTTACTATGCATGCAAATTTAATTGTAGATTCCATACTGCCACATATGAGAATTGAATTTTTTTAATTGTATTAATTATTTAAATAATCAATAATAATAATTAGTAATATGATCCACTTAATTACTTCTCATATCTAATTGTTAATGAAGTAAAAATAATAATTAACATGGTAAAGGCAGAAATATAGTTTTGCATTGTACATGCACCTATGTCAAAAAATAAATCCATAAACATTGGTTATTTATATTATGAAATGCATTTCATGTTTAGAATAAGATTTTAGGTATTATATAGTTAACATTATTTTTCATTCATGATGTTTAAATTCCCTTGGTAAATATAAAATAGTAAAAATATCTGAGAAATCATAAATTGTAAATATAAGTAATAATAATTGATATAAGAATGTCAGGATTAAAATATATACCATTTATTGTGGTGGAGGGGTGGATTGAAATATTCATTACAAATCTTTATTATTTATCAGTTTTTATGTCTCATGGGTTGAGAGTGACTTACCATTATTGAAATTATTTGGATAATTATAAAAATGCCCCTCCTCAAATATGAAAATTCACCTCAAACCCTCACTTTTTCAAATTGAATATAAAATATTTTTAATAACAACCATCCAAAATCTCCATTGAAAATTCTTATCCATGTTCAAAATATTGTTTTCTTCAAACCGGTAAAACTGAATTGTCTATAATAATATATTCAGTAGTGGATTTTCTGTATTATGAAAAACTTCATCACTCATATCATTATTTTTTACTCGACCTATTCACACATTAATTCATAACATAATAATTACAATATAATAGTTACCGTATTTAAAAAATGCACATATGTTATAATGTTTAAAATATATCTTATATCCAAATACATTTAAATAAAATTGGAGATGAAAATGTAAAATTTCTGTATGGAGGATTACAGCCTCATAAACAATGATAATTCATTTTTCATCACTTCCTATCACATGTTGAATTAATTATTGATTTAAATTTAATATGTGGTATTTATGAAATAATTATATTGAATTTTTATACAATATATATATTATTTCTATCCAATCTGTTGAAAAATGACCCAATCACTCGTTTGTACGTTTGGACTAGCATCATAAAGATTCAATATGAGAAATTTTTTAGTTTATTCTGAAAAAGATCATAAATTGATTGTAAGGACCTGGAAATTATGTGAAAATTTATTTTCCTTAAATACATGGGATTTTTAAGAGTCCGCGAAAATTTACAGTGCTTGATTTCGAGGCCCAGTGTGCCCAGAATCAATTTTCGAAGTTTTGTTGGGTACATTCAGTAAACATACAAGTGGGATTTTATAATTTTTGAACCGGTTCTCAGAACTGAAATATGAGGGCACCATTGAACTCGCAGTGCTGGTATTCTCTTCAGAAGAGTTTCACATCGACAGCAGATGGTCGAGAATAGAAGTTCGTTTTTGGATTTTTATAAAAAAATAATAAATTAAAGTGTACAAAACTTTATTTTATTTTATGATTCCATGTTTGTGATTGTTGGATAAAACATCCACTTGGGAGTTAGAGGTGGGACCGCCACACCCTAACCTCCCATGAGAGGTTATGGTGGTGGGGCCCACACGAATGTATCCTCCCCTGAGATGTTACGACGTGGGGACCACCCAAGACCATAACCTCTCATTTAAATAATAAGATTGGGGACCACCCGACCCCTATTAATGGGAGGAGATTATAACCTCTCAAATTTCCCTCATTAATGAGGGAGAGCCTCTCCACCACCCTTAGTTTTCGACTTTGTGCCAACTCCCTAATTAATGTGCCAACCGAATGAATTAAATTGGAGGATTGTTTCCAATTAATTAATATTTTTGACTTTTGTGCCAACGATTAAAATAACAGACAACCTATTATTTTGGGCACTTTAATTTTGGTGGAAACATGGGAGACGAAGAGAACATAGAGAATCTTATCCTCTCCAATGAAGAATGTTGGTCCCAATGAATAACGGGAACAACACTGGCGATGATTCTTCTTCAACATTCTTCTACCCGAAAATCTACTGACCTACCCTCCACAACAGCAATGAGCCAACATAGCTCAGGATTCGAGATGTGCAGCAGACACGATTAATAACGAACGACGAATAACGAATCAAAAGGTAGGGGGTTTATTACTTGTGGATGTTGTACCTTTTTCATTCCTTCTTCAAAGGACAATAAGGGATTTATGTGGACGTATTATTGATCATCTTATTCCCATGATGAGCCAAATGGTATCTCCCTAAACGTAGATGGTGCATGACAACCTAACATGGCCTAACATCTTCTGTTGATCTCTCTCTTCCAATGACATTTTACGGAATGTCGACCTATCACTGGCGAGGCGATGGAGGCCGCAACTACAAAGGTTGTGCTACCCCCGGCCTCCGCGAATCGTGTCGTCGGCCCGTGCTGGCCCCAGCTCCACTGAATCGTAAAGCCCGACCCCCCCCCCCCCCCCCCTCAGTGCAATTCCTGATGCCCAGGCCCCCTACCCGTGGCCCCTCCAGAGCCCTCTGGCGCCCCAGCCTTCCCGTCCCCTACTGCACCCTACCCGGCGCCCTGTCGGCGCACCGGCGGCCTGCCTGGCACATGCCATGCCCTACTCAGCAACGCTGCGGCCTGCCCGGCGCCCCCATAGCCTGGTCGGCGCCGTGCCGAGATCACCGTGGCATGCCTGTCACCCTGTCAATGCCTTCGCAGCCTGACCGACGCCTTACTACGGCCTACCCAGCCACCCACGATCTGGTATTTGTGTGCGGCACCTCATACTAGCCACCCCTCTAGATGGCCTCCATGTGAGTCGCATGATACTGACCAAGCCTTTGTCCAGTCACCCTCGTTCCCTCCAGGACGAGCCATGTTAGGTCGCACTCTCGCAATGCTCCATGATGAACTGGCCCCGAGCCTGGGCTGAACCGCCCCCGCAGTCCGCTTGGTTGGGCCCGGCGAACCGAGCCAAACATAGCGGGCTGACCCACCCAACGGGCTGTGTTAGACCCATTGAGTCTGACCATGTCGTCCAAGACCATGTTTCCCCAGACTGGGTTGCTCCGAGTGGGTCCGACCGGGTCGGACCGAACCCGAGACTACTACTGACCCCATTAACTTCTTGATTCATATCTTTGGCACTGGACGTCTATTTGACGAACCGTCAGTGGCACCAGTATTCTTGGAGTGACATTTTCCTTTTGGAATACCCCACTGGAGTTTTGGGTATAGTAGAGATATAGTCAGGTTGGATCGTACATGAATCTAACCGGGCCCCCGAGAAAAAAAGGCTAATAACTAACAGACTGATCATCTGATTGACGTGCTGTCTGTTGTGTTGAGACCCCTATGATGTGGCGGCCAATTGACACACTTCTTTATGGAACTTCATGATAGTTAGAGTATCGACCAATATCTCATGGAGTGTATCCTTTTAGAGGTGAGAAGGCAGAGTACAAAGAACTAGTAGCTGGCTGAGACCTGACAACTGCTTGACCGATTCGACTCGGAGTGACTCGACTAGCCCAGTAGGGAGAGCCTATGTGTGACGCGGCAGACCCATGGTGGGGAGCACCTCTGTGTGAGCACGATAGACCCACGATACTCGATAGAAGGAGTATCTTAGTAGGTTATGAGGGTGACCGCCTCTGTGTGAGCATGGAAGAACCATGGTGGGGAGTGCCTCTGTGTGACGCAGAAGACCCACGGTACTCAATAGGATGAGTACCTCAGCAGTTCAAGGATAGTGGGAAGTGACTATGTGTGATGCGCATTCCCACTGTACTCGATAGAGGAGGAGTAATCCACTAGTCTTGGTTTTGATAATAAATATACTAGTTTGAGATGAGTTAATGACTTTTGTGTTTTTCTCATGATTTTGACGGGTTACTAGATAACATAGGTATATGTATGGGTATATACCTAAGTAATGGTTATCCGTTGACTTCAAACATTGTGTATTATCCTTGTTAGATTTTTTGATACCTTGAGGGTCTCTAGGTCCCTATTGAGTATCGTTATACTCACCCCTACACGAGTTATGCTCGCACATCATTGTGTTGGTTTCATACGACGAACAGCGCTGACTGAGGCAGAGTGTAGCAGGACTGGATAGTACCCGGAGGTAGACCACTCAGTGTGACAGTACACATAAGAGATGGATGGATGTGGAGTACTGAGGATGCCATCTGTACCTACCCTTCAGGTAGGAACACTGGAGGACTACCCAGTAGCTTCATTACATTTCTTCAGTTGTACTTTCTATTCAGTTGAACTTGTACATTCATGCTGGGCTTGTATTTTCGACCCCTTTTACTTTCTAGCACTTCTTTTGTTTACAGGTTTACAAAGAGTTTTGCTTCCAGTTGTGTACTCTAATGTGTATTTTAAAGTTTTAATGGAAATTCATTCCCAATTTAGTGATTTACACATTTGGTGCTAGTTGCCAGACCCTGACCTATGGACAGAGTGATTGGGGTTGTCAAGATACGGGCCTCGGGTGATGGGTCGTGAAAAATTCATATCAAAGGATTCAGTTCTACCACAAAACATAGAACACTGGTCTGTGGTTTTTTTGAACCAATATTTTTAGGGGTCTTAATTGTGGTTTTCTATTCAGGGAGTCCAGTGTTGGTACGAGCGGCCGATATATCCATACACCAGGACACTGACTTTTGATTTCCAACTCAGTGCAGGAAAACACAGATTGCGTGCGTGATTCCAAATGTTTTCATTAAGTTGTCTCAACTAGGTCAGATCACCATGTATAATCTTTTAAAAATGACGCATTTTTTTCTTTCCAGATTCCACCTCGCGGACGATCAGTTAGAGCCCTGAGATTAGTACGCACTAATAGCCCACCGAGCGACAAGGCCTCGGTGCATGGCCTTTTTCTAGTAGGGGCACCAGCCGTACTACTTCTTGATGGGCCACGGATACCACCATCCCTGGTAGCATATTATGCACGCTGCTTGAGAACGTTACACGAGTTCTAGATCAAGAGGCCACCCAGGTTTAGGGAAGTGACGGACCAATAGGCGGTTGAGGATTGGTTGGAGGATGTGCTGAGAGTTTTTAGGCTAGTAGAGACACCAGTAAACTTCATGGTGATCCTTGCAATGAGTCTCTTTCAGGAAGCATCAAGAAGATGGTAGAGCATGATTCTCTAGGTTGATGATGGGGTGAAACTACTTTGGGCAGACTTCGAGAGCCTATTTCGGGCAGAGTTTGTCCCAGACAGTCATTGCGCAGTGCAGATACAAGAGCTACTTCATCTCCAGCTTGGAAGCATGACAGTAGTACAGTACTCACTGAGGTTCACCGAACTCTCTCACTACTCCACTAATATGTTATGGTACCCATTCTTCATAGCCCGGACCTTTGAGAATGGGATCAGGTGAGAGATCAGAGCTATAATGATCTAACATAGCATCCCAACGAATATGGGGGTGGTAGAGAGATCCCTCTTGGTTTAGAGTTTCCTTGTTGACTAGTCACCAGAAGCAATACCCACTAATAGCCACGACACAGCAGAGTCTTATGCAGCTGGTAGTAGACAGAGGTTGCAGAGGTCCAAGAGGACCAGACCAACATGAGGTCAACTGCATGACTCGGGATTGGTTGTGCAGGGTATACAGGACAAAGCCAGTCATGCTAGGAGTGGGTGATGTTACATTTTTGGTAGGCAGGGTCACATGGATCATGACTATCTGACTCACCGTTCATATGATCACCAGACAATTTAGGGACCTCCTAGGAAGAGGTAGTTGTTCAAACGAGGTGGTCCGTAGTGATTAGGCAGATGTTGAAGATGAGTTGGACGTGTAGCTGGAAGTGGGCGATGTTACGAGGTGTTACCACCACCACCACTAGAAGGTCCACCCCCGACCACAGGGAGTGGGTGGACAAGGGAGAGCTCAGCTTCAAGAATTTGAGGCCTACGATCATAGTGCTACATAGATTATTTGCGGTATGATTTGTTTCTACTGCACCTTAGATTTAGTTATTATAGATACAGGTTCCAGTCACACTTTCATTTCCACTGCCCTTGTTCGGAGTTCAGAGATTCCAACGGAGCTGTTAACTCAATCTTTACAGCTAGAGACTCATACGTGGGATAATTTGTTGATTACGCAATGGTACCGGTAGTATGAGATTACACTAGGAGATGAGAGCTTCGGCTATGATATCTTAGTAGCGTCATCGAGGCCTTACGACGTCATCTTGGGTATGGACTGGTTATCTATAGTCCATTCTTAGATTAACTGTATTAGGAGAAAATTGCAATGTGTCTGCACGGATAGGACCTTGTTTACCTTCACTAGTGATAAGGGAACCTTTGAATCACATGAAGGACTATCCCGGAAGAGGGTGCAGCCGATCACTCACTAGTTGTCTTGCATTACCCTCTGAGGAGTTGATGTGGAGAGTCCGACTTATCCTGTAGTGGTGGACCAGTACGCGGATGTTTTTACTGACCATGTTCCATCACTACCTCTTCATAGAGAGGTAGATTCATACGTTGACTTGTTCCCTAGGATGACAACGATATCTACTCCAGCATATCAGATGGCTCCCGCAGAGCTTCGTGAGATGTGGGTACAACAGGAGGACTTGCAGGGAAAGGGATTAATCATGCCCATTGATTCTCCCGAGGCAGCCCCGATTCTATTTTCCAAGAAGGTGGATGAAATCTCAGGGATTTGTGTTGACCATCGTCGCCTGAACCAGGTGACTGTGAATAACAAGTACCCACTACCGAGGATAGACGACCTCTTTGATCAGCTGAAGAGAGAATAGTGGTTCTCGAAGATAGACCTTAGATCAGGCTATCACCAGCTTAGAGTTCGAGATGAGGATGTGCAGAATATGGCCTTCAGGTGTCATTATGGCCACTACGAGTTCTTGGTTATGCATTTCGGTGTAACCAACTCTTTATCAGTATTCATGGGACTCATGAACTGGGTATTCTAGACATACCTCGATCACTTTGTCATAGTCTTCATCGATGACATTCGGATCTACTCAACTAGTAAGGAAGAACATTCCTATCATTTCCAGGTATTAATGGACACATTCTGAGAGCACCAGCTTTATGGTAACCCTAGAAGTGCCAATTTTGGATTTGGTAGGTTCACTTATTGGGAAATGTAATCTTGTAGGGTATAGTTTTGGTAGATCTAGCGAATATTGATGTTGTACTTGCATGGGGGCCACACAAGAGTGTGATGAAGGTACAAAGTTTCCATGGTTTTGCTGTATATTATGGGAGGTTCATTACCTATTTATCTGTAGCTGAAACACCAACATCCAGCTTGATGAAGAAGGGTCAAACCTTTATGTGGTCGAAGAGATGCCAGTAGAGCTTTCAAGATCTTAAGTAGAGGATGACTAGTGCCAACTTCTTTATGATTCCATATGACGGTGTAGGGTACGTAGTTTACAGTGAAAAATCAGGGACCAGACTTGGGTATGTCCTGATAAAGGAGTGATCCGTGATCAAATATGGTTCTCAGAAGGTGAGACAACACAATAAGAAACACACTAACCTTGAACATGAGTTAGAAGAAGTGGTCTTCACCTTGAACATGTGGTGGAAATATCTGATGGGTGAGCGTTTTACTGTGTACTCTGATCACAAGAGGCTCAGGTATATCATCTCTCATAAGGACCTAAACCTGAGAAAGCGATGTCGGCTTGAGTTCCTTTAGGATTATTACTTTGTGTTTGTCTATAATCATGGGAAGGGGATCATTGTTGCTAATTCACACAGTATGAGGACTAGTATACAACTTCTGGGAGAGGCGACAGAGAAGGTGGCTACTTTCCAAATATCCTTTGTGGATAGAGATGGAGCAGCATTCCGACATTCTCTTACTGTCACTCCCCCTATTCTTCAGTGAGTCAGGGAGGCACAACATGGGGACATAGATTAAGAGAGACAACCTGCTCTGATATCCACAGGGCAGGCACCTATTGGATTTTCTGAAGGTGGGGAGAATGTCATCCTCTTAAGAGGACATACATTGGTTCAAGTGGCACATCAGTTGGATGTCTTGAGGGAGTTACACCCATCCCCTCTAGTGGTACATCCAGTAGTGGAAAATATGTACCACGATCTTCAACAATAGAACTGGTGGCCATGTATGAAGAAGGAATTAGTGAAGTTTCTCTCTCGGTGCCTCATTTGTCAGCAAAGTAATGTAGAGCACCAGGTACCAAAAGGTTTGGTTGAGACATTAGAGGTCCCAGAGTGGATGTGGAATGGGATATCCATGGACTTCATGGTGGGTATACCACATAAGTCAAGGGGACATGACTCTATCAGGGTGATTGTCGACCGACTCACCATGTTATCCCACTTCTTACCTATCAGAGTGTAGGTTTATATAGAGAGCTTGGGATGTCTCTATCTATCAGAGATTGTGCATTTAAATGGAATACATTCTTTTATTGTCTCTGACCGTGACGCATGGTTTACATCTCAGCTATGGAAGGGGTTGTAGGAGGATTCTGGGACACAACTTCACTTGAGAACTACCTCTCATCCTCAGATAGAAGGTCAGACTGAGTGGACCATTCAGACCCCTGAGGACATGCTACATGCATGTGTTCTCGACTCCGGTCACAGCTGGGAGGATCACTTTCCTTCATTGGAGTTTTCGTATATTAATGGCTATAACTCCACCATCCTTTATGGCACCTTTTAAGGCGTTGTACGAGGAACCTTCCATATCACCCTTGTACTAGACTAACCCAGGGGAGTCCGCACTAGTGGGACCAGAGATGGTGTGAGAAACCACTAAGAAGGTGCAAATCATCCAAGAGAAAATGAAGACTACATAGAGCAGGTAGAAGTCGTATGCTGAAAGGAGACGGAGACCTATGGAGTTCAAGGATGGCGACCACGTCTATCTATAAATCAACCCTCGATGCGGTTTATAGAGATTTGGACATGGTGGAAAGTTATCTTCATGATTAATCGGACCATTCTAGGTCCTTAGACGAGTAGGTGAGGTGGCTTACCGCTTAGCTCTTCCACCTCATTTGCACCGGGTGCACGACATCTGCCACATATCTCAGCTGAGGAGATATGTGCATGACCCTACCCACATCATCTTCCATGGAGAGATGGATGTTAACGATAGAGAAACTTTTACGGAGGTTCCAGTGGAGTTTGAGGATCGACAGTATCAGGTCCTATGTGTACGGTCGATACCACTGGTTTGCATACGTTCGCAGCACGAGAACCTCCATGAGAGCACATGGGAGTGGGAGGCTCAAATGCAAGCTTCGTACCCCCATTTATTTTCGTTGTTCAAGTTATAGATTATGGGGACATAAACCCCTAAGGTTGGGAGAATGTAAAGACCCAAAAATTTCGTGATTTTTTTTCTTGAATACATGGGATTTTTACAAGTCCGTGAAAATTTACGGCACTTGATTCTAAGGCCCAGTGTGCCCGAAATCAATTTCTAATGTTTCGTTCAAGTACGTTCAGTAAATGTACAATTGAGATTCTATATTTTTTGAACTAGTGCTCAAATATAAAATCTGAGGGCAGCGTTGAGTACTTAGAACCAGTATTCGCTTAAGAAGACTTTCACCTCAATAGCATATGGCCGAGAATAAAAGTTAGTTTTTAATTTTTTTTTAAATAATAAAATAATGTGTACAACACTTTATTTTATTTTAAGATTCCATGTTAGTGATTGTTGGTTAAACCCCCCACTTGGGAGTTGGAGGTGGGACCTCCACACCCTAAACTCCCATGAGATATTATGGTGGTGGGGCCCACTCAAATATAACCTCTCCAGAGAGGTTTTTACATGGGGACCACCTGAGACCATAACATCTCATTTAAAATATAGGGGTAGGGACCAAACGAAACCGATTAATGGGAGGATATTATAACCTCTCAACTCTCCCCCATTAATGAGGGAGAGCCTCTCCACATCCCCTAGTTTTTTAATTTGTTCCAACTCCCCAATTAATGTGCCAACCTAATGAATTAAATTCTAGGATCCTTTTTAATTAATTATCCTTTTTGAATTTTGTTCCAAAAATTTAAATATTAGACAAACTATTATTTTGGGCACTTTTATTTTGGTGGAAACTTGGGAGAGGATGAAGCACATGGAGAAACTTATCATTTCCAATGAAGAACACCCCTCCCAATGATGAACGCGAAGAACATTGGTGACGATTCTTCTTCGAATTTCTTCTACCCGGACACCTACCGACCTACCATCCGTAACATCAATGAGTCGACATAGCACGGGATTTGAGATGTGCAGCGGACGCGACAAACAACGAACGAAGAACGATGAATCAAAAGGTATGGGGTTTATTACTTGTTGAGGTTGTTCCTTTTTCTAACATTCATCAAAGGATAATAATGGATTTATGCGAACATATTATTGATCATCTTCTTCTCAAGAAGAGCCAAATGATATCTCCCTAAACGCCGAGGGTGCGGGCCAACCTAACATGGACCGACATCCTCCATCGATCTCTCTCTTCTAGTGCCGTTCTATGACATGGCGACATTTCAATGAAGAGGCGATAGAGGCTGCAATGACAAAGGCCACGCTACCCATGACCTCTGTGAATTGCACCACCGACCCACACTGGCCCGAGCTCCGCCGAACCGGCCTACTCGAGACCCCCCTGCATGCTGCCTGGTGCCCAGACCGCCTGCCTGCGCACCTCCAGCACCCCACCCAGTGCCCCCACGGCCTGCTCGGCCCCTGCCGTGGCATGTCCGGTGCCCCTATGGCCTGCTCCGCCGCCCCAGAGCTTGCCCCCGCGCGCGCCACCTTGAACCAGCCACACCCGAACTGGGCTAGCGTGACCTGTGTGCTCCCAGCCGAGCTAGCATGCTAGATCCCTCATGCCCTCCAGGCCGAGCCGTGATGGGCCATGCCCTCGCAACGCTCCAGGCTGAACTGGCCCCGAGCCTGGGACGAACCGCCCCCGTAGTCCGCTGGGCCAGGCCCAGCATACGGGGCCAAACATAGAGGGCTGACCCACCCAACGGGCCGAGTGAGACCCATCGTTTCTGACCAGGTCGACCCAAACAAGGTAGGCCTAGACTGGGTTGGGCCGAGTCGGTCCGAATGGGTCGGACTGGACCTGGGCCCCGTACTAACCCCATTACCTTCTTGAGCCATATCATTGGCAACAGACGTCTATTTCACGAACAATCAGCAGTGCCAATATTCATGGAGCGAAGCTTTCCATTTGAGAATACCCCACTGGAGTTCGTGGTATAGTTGACATACGGTCAGGTTGGATCGTACACAAATCCAACAGGGCCCCCCAAGACAAAATGGCTAAAAACTAATAGACTAGGATCTGATTGACGTGTTGTCTGTTGCGTTAAGACCCTTATGATGTGACATAACTTTGAGATACTTCTTTGTTGAACTATGGGACAGTTTGAGTATCGACCAGTAGCTCGTGGAGCGGATCCTTCTCTAGGTGAGGGGAAATAGTATAGAGACTTAGTAGCATGCTGAGACCTAATGACTGGTTGACCAATTCGACTCGGAGTGACTCCACTAGCCCAGTGGGGAGAACCGCTGTGTGACGCGGAAGACCAATGGTGGTTAGTGACTTTGTGTGAGCATAACAGACCCACAATAATCGATAGCAGGAGTACCTCAGCAGGCTATGAGGGGGAGCCCCACTGTGTGAGTGCAACATACCCCCGGTGGGGAGCACCTCTGTGTGACGAGGCAGACCCATGGTACTCGACAGGAGGAGTGCCTCAGCAGTCCAAGGATTGTGGGAAGCGCCTCTATGTGATGTGGTAGTCCCACTGAACTCAATAGAAAAGGAGTAAACCACCATCCATGGTTTTGATAATAAAAATCCTGGGTTGAGGTGAGTCAATGACTTTTGTGTTTTCCTCATGATTGAGATTGGTTACTAGATAACTTAGGTATATGTATGGGTGTATTCCTAAGTAATGGTTATACATTGATTTCATACTTTTTGGATTATCCTTGTTGAATTTTGTGAGACCTTGAGGGTCTTGAGTTCCCTAATGAGTATTGTTATACTCACCCCTACACTGGCTATTCTCACACCTCGTTGTATTGGTTGCAGATGACGAACAACGCTGACTAAGGGAGAGTGTAGCAGGACTGGATGGTACCTGGAGGTGGACCACTTGGTGTAATGGTACATATAGGAGACAGATGGATGTGGAGTGATAAATATGCAATCTGTACGTACCCTTCTGGTAGGAACCTCGGAGGTCGACCCAGTAGCTCCTTTACTTTTCATTAGTTGTATTTTCTTTTCAGTTGTACTTGTACTTTCATTTTGGGATTGTATTTTTGGCCCCATTTACATTCCATCACTTCTTTTGTATACAGTTTTACTTAGTGTTTTTCTTCCAGTTGTGTACTATGATGTGTTTTTAATCATTTTAAAGGAAATTTTTTCCTAGTTTAGGGATTTAGGCCTTGGATTCTAGTCACCAATCCATGTTCTGTGGAAGGCTATCTTGGGGTAGTCACAATACGGGCCCTGAGGGATGAGTCGTGACATAGAGTATATCTTAAATATATATATTATATATGATATGTAATATATTTTGGATAGATAAATGAATATTTACCATTGTTTTTTCATCCATTGAGAAAACAAAAGCATAATTCATGTTTTTGTATAACCTACACTCTCCATGCATGATGTTATACATTTTCATTCTATTACAATTATGATTTAACCTAAATAGAAATATACTAAATATTAAAAATATTTATATCATGAATAAGAAACAAGATATTATTGTATAATGAATAATGTATGGGGACCAAATCTACTGAACCAAAATATATATGAAAATCATAGTAGTAATTACGAGATATAAGGATAATGGAAATGAATTGATTATAAATTGGAGATAAATATTTTTATGAAACTTATATAAGGTATGATATATATTAGTATTTTCTAATTAAATTTTATAATATAAAAATATTTATTTAATATTATTTTTTATCAGTATAATGAATTTGGAGATATGAGGTAAATGATTTTCATCTCACTATTATTTTTGAGAGACACATTTTATATTTACCAATTGAATCATTATTGTGCTACATATTATTTTCATTAATAAAATTTATGAAACATTATATTAAATTTATAGTAATATACATAGAAATATATATTAATTTCTTTCTTTGGGTTTTAAATTATAATTTTACAAAAGTGATGAGAGTTTTTGATTTCAATCCCACTATTTATTAAGAATTTTTATGATTATGTTTATGATGAAGAAGTATTATGATGTATATATCAAGAAACTCATAAATATTATTCTCATATTTTAATATATTTGGAATAAATGTTTCCCTTTCATTCCCTGATCATTATTTAATCATGAAGTCAAAATATTTTTTTTCATAAAAGTCAATTTTATATATCTATTATGTTGAAAATCATTTCACATCCATGTCAATGTTTTCGAAAAAAAATTTCAAGAACATTTTAAATATTATAGTATGATTGATTGAATTAATTTTTACGTAGGATTGAATTTTCATGAAATTTTTTAAAATGAATCATATTTACGTCTTTTGAAATAGGGTATTTTTAATTGTTATCGAAATGTTGATAGGAATCACTTCATTAATATGATTTTCATGAAACAAAATCACTATAATTCTTACTCATTAATTAATATTTTAAATTCCATTTTTTGAACATTTTTAAATATTAAAATATTGCATTAATATTACTAAATATTTGGATTTTAAAGAATTAATATCAAAATGGAGTGGATTTTTATTCTATATTCTTTAAGGATATTTTTATGTAATATAAGATCATTAATGTTAATAATTTTAATTATTTTTTATGTTTTAATGTGTATATAATTAAGTTTTACTATTATTATTCCTATCACTTGACAGTTTATGATTATACAGAACATATTTTTATAAATACAATTAATTTTTCATGTGTTATGATTTTTATGGATTGATGTATTTATTATGAAACCCGATTTCATTGGTCTAGTTAGGATTATATAGTATTATAAATATGTAGTGATTTTTTTAGTAAACATATGTATGGTTTTCCTTAAATAATCATTTTACATAGAATGATATAACCTTCGAAATTCATCTTTTAAATTTGGATAACACATTATTAAATATGTTATCTGTGAACCTGACATAATATTCACAAATTTATTCATGGACCAAGTTTTAATGTCATTAATTTTATCCATGAACATTATTTAACTCATATATGAGTTTTTTTCCTGCTTAATTCATATTTATAAGTATATTTTGTGGGCCTTGATTCATGTCTATTACATAATTATTGACCCTATTTCATTTAATCTATGACATCTATTTTATATCATATTTTCTCCATTTATATGTCTATGTTATTCCCTCATATATCATCTACCATATTTCTATTTGGAACCAGGGATAATGATTTACCTAGCCTTATTCCATGAATCAGTATTATAATTATTATTGTACAAGGTATGATTTTAATATGTTAGGCTCATGGTATCATACCCTAATGGTCATGTTATTACTATGTGATCAGTGACACATCCCATTTTTACCCTTACTGAGAATCTAAAAACAATGCTTCATATGATAAGATTCCCTATGTTATGAATAATGGTTCTATTTATTATATTTCTAAAAAGTCTTCTTAATGTTGAATTTATTATGTGAGATGTTGAATATCATTCTTGAAATTAGATGATTATGAATATATTATCCAATGATAATAATTTTATATTGTCATTGGGAATTTAATTTTAAATTTTTATCAATATTCATATAAAATCATATAATATCTAGTAAAAAAATAAAGGATCCCAATATCCTATATCAAAATTTGTTATTAGTCAACCTATGGAAATTATGGATATAAATTAGGGTAAAAACCTATAATTATGTTTATGTATTAAGAAATATCATAATTATTTTTTCGGGATGATATTAGGTTTTTTTTCAACTGGAAAACATCCATGAATGTATACAAGAAGTGGATATGGAACTATTATAGTTTTACCAATGGGTAATAACTATAAATTGGACTATTATGAATTGACTCAACCATCACCTAGTTAATGAAAATGGTCCTTTCTACACACCTTGTTTGAAACTCTTGGTGGATATGATTAGGATAATTAATAATTTCATTACGAACTATCATTAGAATGTGAATAGATAATGTTCATGAAGAACCATGGTGAATACAATTTTTTGGTTGATTGAAATAAAGGTTTCATTATATATTCAACATATAAATTATCTTTCATATTTATGAATAATGTTTCTCACATAATGAATTTTTTTAGTTATTTTATATAACCCCAATAAATTGTGTGGAAAATGATGTAACAACCCTCATCTGTATTCAAATGTCATCGTTATTAGGGTGAAATATTTTGTGAATCCTCTCACTGATCTCTCATAAGATATAAGTGGCAATATATGTCATGATGAATGTTTCAATATACAATTTACGGATAAAATGTCCTGAAATCTTTTTAATAAAAATTTACACCATCCATCTATGGAACTTATGATCTGGTTGTTACTAATCAATCTATCAATGTGATGGAAATTTCTATTACCATTCTTCATTTCTTAGTCAATGTTAATATTGAAAAAAATATGTGTTTTTTGGATTGGTAAGTAGATTAATGGTGAAAATAAGTTATCATTAAATGAAAGGATGTTGAAATTGAATCCATTGAATGGAAATAGTTATAGAGGGTATTTTTATTAAGTACTTACCACATATACAAAAGACACAAATATATACTGAATTACAAGACTAGTTGTAGAATATTGAAAAATACAATAAAAAATATGATGAAAATTATACATGATTGGAAATGTATGACTCTAGTTTAATCAGTATCCTAGGATGAAAAAATAAATTTTTTATTAGAGGATTTATACCATGTATTTTAATGGAATTATATATTAAAGGTTACAGAATATGTGATGAAATAATTCGATGTGTTCTCAATAATGATATGGAAGGGTGAGACCATCATTGGTATGGTGATATGCTAGGTGAAATGCAGTTTCATAGAAGCTCCAATTGAATATAACATAGTGAGAAGGAAATGATTTAACCAAATTCATTCACAAAATATATGGAGGAATAGTTAGGTGAATTCCTAAAACAACATGAATATATTTCTTATGTGGAAAATATATCCATCATGAAAAGAGAAATATAAGATAATTAAGTATATAACCAATGAAATAAATGAAGAAATTTTTCAAAAAAAATACAACAACCTCACTGTAGTGCTATAGATATGGTTGTTTTTTAATTATGTGATCATAGGGACAATCAAATGGACAATGAGGTTATTGAGCCACAAAAACACTCATGGAAAAGGGATTGGATAATTTTTATGAAATCACAATTTATATATTGAATCATGTCAATTAGACCACACATACCAACCACTCTAGTGTTTGGAATTCCAATGTAGTGTTTGTGTTAAGGTGCCCTATAAAAATAATATCGTTTATCCTTTATTAAAATTAGATATTATCCTATGAATATTTTTCTCAATTAATATATATTATAGAATAATGGCATCATTTTTTATATTTTCTATCAACCTATGATATTCGGCTGATAAAATAATTAACCTGAAATTTAAATATAAAGGTCATTATATCTATGATATGTAATTATTTAATAAATAATGGGATGTTTTTCTTTTGGTAGTTTATATGATTTTTATTTTATAAAATTAATTGACTATATTAATTTTTGTTGGAGAAAATAAAAGTGTTTAAAATAATATCAAGATAAATGCTAATTTTAACATAGAGGGATGTGATACCATATCATTATTTTCAATATGATTTAGTTTTGTTCGTAAATATTTTTAAGGTTAAATATGGTTTTCTTTTTATGTAATGGGTTATGTTGACAATTGGGTGATAATTGTAATGTTTTAATACTCAATACATTTTATCAATCCACTTTGGATGACTAATGATAAATATTTTTTTGGGTAAAATTTATATACAATTGTATGAAATAATCTATAATTTATTGGATTCTTTATAAAAGTTAATATTACTTATTTATGAATTAAAAAATAACCATTTAAACTCATTTCATGGAGAATGAAATCATTTTAAAATTGACCAAATCAAAAATAAAGGATGAAATTATTCTTATGAAGTAAAAATTTACCAATTCTATATATTATATGATTTTTTATAATGCAAAAAATAATACCTCGTAATTATGAAAATATTATTGGAATAAAAACATATAAATTTACAGTTATTCATGTTGAATCAATGGCTTCTTCAGCCATCCTAGATTTATGGATTTATAGTGCATAACATTATCATGGAAATGTTTTCTACCACTCTCTATTACTCTATTATAATTACTTTCTTACTACATGACCAAATTATTGAATATCATAAATGTTATCATATTTGGAATCCCATTATATTTTTACTGATAACCATCATGTTTCACATTTACTCATTTTAGAGGATGTTTTATTTACCCCAATAATTAGGCTGTGTTTACAAAGAAGAATATTAACCTTCCATATCCTTAAATACTGAGAAAATTATAAAATTATAAAGATTAAAAAATATTGGTTGGAAAATTTTACACCTTGATATTTTATAAGATATATTTTTCACATAATTTTAATTTTATAGAAATTATTAGTTACATGGAACATCAATTTTACACACCCTAAAATATATGATTAAATAATTATTATTTAATGTGTTGAAATAATGTATACATTGTAATGGATAATGTAAATAAGTATAACTAAATAATAAAAATTATATTGATTATATATCAATTCATTAGAAAATAAAATATATGATTCTACATCACTTAAAATACTTTTCCGAAAAAACTATTTTATTGCAAGGAATGTGAATTTATATTACTAAATTAAATTAATAATAATTGGATAGCTATTTAATCTAATTTATATATTATATATTCAATTGAATTTTTAATCACTAATGTAGTATTTGTTCTAGCTATTAGATAAGAATACATATTCTGTATACATAATTGTTTTCTAAATCAAAGTTTTCCCATATATTGTGAACTTATTTTTTAATTAATTTTTATTCTTATTTGAAATATATTTTAAAAAATGAAATTATATTTTGGAATCTCAATGAAAATAATATATTTTATTTATTATTTAAAAAGTTTCATTAATTTATAATTTATATATAAATAATTAAAAAATTAATTCCTATTTGAAACATATTTTTCTTTTAAAGCTTTTAAAAAATTAAATGTTTTTTTGAAATTTAGTACAATTTAAATTGGTTCAGTTGTATTATTATTAATGAAATCTATATCATATTAACCAATTTCATATTGAAAACATGATATACAAATAATTTGTACATAAGAATGAAATTTCCTTTGAAAACATCATGTTCATTTCTCCTCTGAGATTAATTTTAAATTAAATTATACAACATTTATACTTTGTATATGGAAAATAAATTAAATATTTCTATAATTCGTGGATGATATTATATAATATGTTCAACATAATTTTTTTTCATATCTATTAGTCAAAACATCAAAAAATAACATATAGAGATAATGGTTAATAAAATTTCTTTTGCGATACATGTATATATATTGAAATTAATTCACCAAAACAATACAAATTATTTAAAAGATTTTTTTTACATTTATAATAAATTTTATAAAATTTTCTAACAATGGACATTAATTTTTATAAATAATTGATATATTACAAACTATTACAAATAAAAAAACTAGTTACAATAGCGAAAACAAAAATTTTAAAAGAATATAAACATGGAGTATAATGGAAGGAAATGTTTATAACATGACTATTTTTTGTGGTGGAGGTGTGGGAATACAATAATCTCTCTATAATTCATTATTTATAACTTTTTGGGTCAAATAGGTTGAGTTTCACTTCACATTAATAAAGAGTTTGCATTATATAAAATAATCACACAAAATATAAATTATAAAAGGGAACCTCCTCATCTAACATCATCACACCTTATATGAAATTTTCCTTGACAAATACATATTTAAATATCTCAATAAATCCTTACTAGTTTGTTATAAGTTATATTCCTCCCAAAATAACAATCCTAGTGTCCTTCATAAGATATCCAAATGAAGTTTTATAAATAAGGATTATTGGCATCAATAATATATTTATTTTTTTAATTGTTTTATTATGCCCTTCACACATTCCTTTATAATAAAAATATAATAAGACTTGTCTATTAAATATACTAATATTTTATAATGATTAAAGTGAAGAACTAAATCTCTATAATCTTCAATCAAATGGTAAATGGGACTGTCGATTGGGTGTATGTCGGACTACCATCTCAAGGAACAATGCCATTTTTTTTCTTCACCACCACTCATGAAAGGATATCATTGATTATTTAAAGTATTTATACGAAATTTATAAAATATTTATATATCTTGTAATATAATATCATATATAATTTCCTTCCAACTAATATTTTTCAAAGTGATAATGTCACATTATTATACATGAGATGTAATGAATAAAAAAAGATATGTAACCCATTTATTATAAATTTTTAAAAAGATAGTAAAAATGGTTTATTTTGTTAAAATATATTATAAAAATTATATAATAAATATTATTGAAATTTTACTTCCTGGATAATATTCTTTCATTTCATCTTCTAAGAAGTTGGGAACGACATTCACATGTACGTATGATGTTCCATCTCTATGTATGATGGAATTCAATTTTTTTCATCGGAAATTATTGATTAGTATAAATACATTTAAAATGAATATATTTTTGAGTTATACCATTAATAAAAATATTGGATAAAATTAATATATTATAAATTTAATTGGACCAATTATTCTGAAAATAAAATATACATTAAAATATTAGAGGAGGTAGGATACTATAGCAGTGGCGGGTACTGTATCTGGTTGGTACATTAGCAGTACTGTTCACAGAATGGGCCTTAGGCAAGAACAATAGGGTCAACGGGCCAAGTATTGGGATACATGCCCAATGGGACTTTGGGATATGTTATGGGTCTCCCACTACCCAGTTAAAAAGTGGTATTTTCTTCCATTTAACTATAAAATGGCGCTTTGGCCCCACCCTTTTAAAAAAATTTCTATGGGTAGTAAATTTTCATCTCACTTTTATTTCGATGAGACACATTCTATATTTTCAATTTATTTATTTTTATAATCTATATAGATCCAATTAATATATTTTATGATTATTATTGTGTAGTTTATTGTTTTCTATATATCCTATACTCTTTCTTTCCATTATGGGGCTTCCAATTCAAATGATAACAATCTAGAAATGGATTTTTGGGATAATATGATTATTTATAGTTATTTTTAATAATTATGTTACTGATGATGATATAGTGTTATATATCTACTAAAAATATAGGAAATATATAATAATAGGGATATATATTGGGAATATTTCAACCCTTTCATTTCCCTTTTATTATGTGCTCTTGATTCCAATATAATAGATTATAAAACATTCCTTTTTATTTGCCTCTTTTGTTGAAATTTTTATATCTTCCATGAGTATGTTTTCTGAAAATGATTTCAATAATGTTTTTAATATTACTCTAAGATTTTTCAAATTTGATTATACAGAATTTGTATTTTTTAAAAATTATTTTTATGTAATATTCTTATCAATTTTATAAAGAATTATTTTTTAATTTTTACTAAAAATCAAAAATGAATGTTTTCTTTAATGTGTATGATATGAAAGTTATTTTATTATGTCACGAAAAGAATATTAATCAAACAATCCTATCAATTTTTAATTGGTTATTTTTAAAGATAATTAATTTTAAAATATTTGTAAATTTTCCTATTTTAAAGAAGATATATCAAAATACAAAGTATATTTTCCACAAGAATTTTTAAATTATATTTTTATATAATTTCTTTTTATAACAAACAACAAGATTTATTATTTATTATGTATTAAAAGGCATATGATCCAATGGTACCACCAATAATATTTTCTATATATCATTTATGGTTTTTAAAATAATATTTTTATATAGACTTTTTATATTTCATGAGTTATAATATGATGGATTGATGATTTTTTTGAAACCAAATTTATTTACATAGTATATGGTATGGTGATATCATGTATCATTATTGATTTTATGAAACCAATATATATATTTTTTATTATCTAATATGTGGGCCTAAAATTATATGTCCCTTCAATTTCATTTGGTATATATGGCTAACACATGTTGAAGTTGTTTATGTGTGAACCCAGTTTTATGTTCACAATTTCATGTGTGGATCTAGATTTCACGTTCCTATATTTATTTATGGGCCAATAAATAATGTATATAATATTCTTTGTGGAACATTATTTCATGTATGTTATTATATGGAATGTCTAAATTTAATTTCCTTAACACAATGTGTCAATATATTTCAATTTATACATTTTCAAATAGTTACAAAAATATATATTTCAACATTCCAATGTCAATTATTCTTTTATGGAACTAGTTCATAGAATTATATTATTTATCCTATATTATGAACATCCATTATTTATGACATGAATAATTATTTTATCTATGTTATAAAGGGTATGGTTCTCAAATTATACTATCATCCTCTCATACCATTATGGTCATGTAATTAATATGAGCTCATTGGTGGCAATAATTCCCCATTTACTGAGAATTTGAGGTCAAACATTCTTATGTTTTTGTTACACAATATTGGAATTGTGGTGTAATGTTGGGTATGAATATGAATAGAACTATATGTGGGATCCATTTTGGAGACATTGACGATATATCATGAAATAAGAATATTTTTCACCATACCTCAAAATATATTAAACCTATATTATCTCTAGGAATGTCTTTTTGATTTATTTTGAATATTTATCATAATTTGTTAAATATAATTATATGATTATTCATGGAATCTATAGATACCATTAAATCATATAAGAAAACCAACATCCAAAATATTCCCAAATACAATGGATAATAAATGAACTATTACAAATTAGATGGAAAATAAAATTAAAACACTAGAATCATTGAATTTTCTACCTGAACATGATGAGACAAAGGATAAAAATCCAAAAATAATTATGTGATCAATCCATGAAACAAGATAATAGTAAAATCATGAGTTAAAATGGATATTGTTTAGAAATAAAATACCTAAAACACCCATTATATTTAAATAATTATATAATAGAAAAATTCAATTGTAGCTCTCATCTCTGCTAACTGAGTAAAGGAAAATCAAGGAAGAATAAAATTATATAGAAATAAAAAACCAAAAAATATGAAATCATCATTCCTATATTGGAATATATATTTTAAATTACAATATATGCATTATTTATCATCGATAATTTACCTATCAATATTTTACTGCATGTAAATGATATGATCAACCTAGGAAGAACTTTCTCATCCCTTATCAAATTATCATTTTCAACAAAATGTAAATATCCAAGGAAATTAATATTTGATGAACCATTCAATCATAAACATTCTAAAATTATTTTTTTAATTTAGTTTCATCAATTAATTTATATCTATATTAATTATAAACTTTATTGTACATGGGATACTTGAATCTCACTAGAGTAGTTGTAACATCCCAAAACCGGCTCTCAACTAAATCGGTGGCCCGACAAGTCGCCACATGAACAAAACCACGTCTCCCCGTATGCCAGAGGCTTCTGAATAGTAGCAAGGGACTGTGAATTGTTATTAGTTATACTAAAACCTCATATAAGATTTCAATAATATACATTGACAATAAATAGTGCAAGTACTTTAATAAATGATAAAGGAGGGAAAGAAAGATTTTATAAATGTTTACAAATAGAATCATCAATTCCAATTATATAGAAGATGCGTGCATGACATTTTAATGATAAAGAAATTGAAAACAATTAACAAAATGCCATACATTAAATTCCAATACAGAAATAAATAAACAATGACTAAAATCCCTGAGGTTGGTCTCTTCTAGCATCCCAAGCATCTGCTTAGACTTCTACTCATACCTCTCAAGTTAATGTAAACAACACAAGCCTCTAACAAAATATAATCTACTCAGGTACCCCAGTGCAATGGCAGCCTAAGTTGGGTGTGAGATATAGATCTCAGTAGGCCTAAACCACCGATTTCTACCAAAAATCCAGATATTTAATAAATAATTTAAACCATGTGAATGCATGCATAAATAATGTAAGCAGTACAATGTAACTATATACCCTTGTACTTGCTTCATCCCTCAACTGGTGTCAGAACCTACATTATATATTTTTCATTCATACTCAACAATCACTACATAATCATTTTCACTTATCAATTATTCAAAAATAATTAATTTATGAATGGATTGAGATTTGGCCTAAGCTCGACATCCCCTGTATAAGTGACTCACCATAGACGTCTCTAAAAACATTCTACATAATCAAAGTATAGATAGAATCCAAGCTTGTAATTTTTCATGGATAACATATCATAAGATGTTCAATTTAATATTTCATATACTATAACTGAGCCAGCCCACAAATAATAGGAATTCACTCCTTGGTCCATCCACTAATATTTATCCACCCAATCCATTAATATGTATAAACACTATGTCATATTCAATTCACCAAACATTATGACACAACCATTTTCTTTAACCATTAATTCATCTCATGTATTACCAATGGGCCCCACAATCCAATGTCAATTATTGGGTGTAGAACATCATGTATAGCACCCTCTTGAGTACTTGGATCATCGGTAATTGTCCCACAACCCATGGGTATTCGTAGCATCAGTCCATATCCCATAAAAGAATATTTCCATGCCTGATTAGTGTAAAACGCCATGTCAAGAACCCCGTTATTATTTTGAGCATCAATCCTTGTCCCAAAACCCATTTATCAACCATACAAATATATTTATCATTGGTGTAGAACACCATGTCTAGCACCTCGTTATTATTTGGACATCAAATCCTTATATCACAAACTGTTTATCAATCATGCATATATATTTATCATTGGTGTAAAAAACCATGTCTAACACCCCAAAACATCCATTAATTAATTCATAGATTAATTAATCCATTTTTTTAATTAATTACACAACTAATTAACAACCTAAATCACGCGTAAAATAAGTAACTAATTAATTATACACTCAAAATATGAATAGTTATGAATTAATTTATAATTTATTACTATTAGAAATCCATCTAAATAGTTATCTCAAAATTTAATTATCCTAATTCTTTAACAAGTATGAACCCTTACACCCAAATAGTAATTCGTCCAGGACGTCCACAATTTACATGTACCTCATAATAATCAAAAAACATGTTGAAAAAGGGCATGATATTATGCAACCATCTTACATATCATTTCATATTTATAAATAACTCCATCCTAAACAACTTAAGGCATGTAAAATAAACATGTACCCAATGGTATTATAGGCCAACAATCACAACAATAAATCAATTCGCATATATAAATTAATGTACGAAAAATACTTAATTCATTAATAAATTAACTAAATCATATCACTTCATCCAGTTCATAAATTAATTATGTATTTACCATATATAATTTAATAAATAATCAATCCATTAATTATTACCAATTTTCAATTTATATTCCGAACATGTCAAAATATTTGATATTCACAATATTTAGTAAATGCCATTGTTATCATCCAATAGTCTACATTTAATCATCATTTAATGAAAATATAGTAGTTCCAGAATCAATGAAACAAGAATTCTCAAATTATTTAAATAATCATCTAATTATTAATTAAAATGAAAGAGATTATGTACCCCACCTCAGGGTGGCACCATTTTTGTTCCGCAATGCTATAATTTTCTTGGTGGAAACCAGTGCACAACTGGTCCGCATTCGCCTGTATGAACAACTTCAAATATATATATATATATGTTTGTTTTTCTGTGCGTTGTATATATTGATTAAAAATTTAAATATATTAAATTGGTACCCATAATCAAAGTAATAATGAACAATGTACCACTAACATGGAATTGTGGTCTCATAAAAAATTAACATGACTTAATATAACCGATAAAAAACTAAATAATGTGTTTAGAAGCTTACCCAAACCAATTATTGAAAAAAAATTGGGACCATCCCCCTCGCCTTTGGTGACCGATGTCAGATTATAGACCAATGAGTGTTATTTCAACATTAACATATACTAAAAAATAGAAGAACACAATGATCTGATTAAACCGGAACCTTAGGTTTCTGGCCACACAAACAAGGGAAGAAAGAAGAGTGAAATGGACAATGTGAATCAGGAGTTATACACTGATGGACTCACCTTGACAAGGTAGACAAGATTCGTGAAGAGTCCGAGAGGAATCATAACATTCCAAGTGTAGTCCGGGAGAGGGGGTGGTGTGCTTCTGGGTATGTCCCGGAGGGGGGTTATGCCAATGGGGGTTGCACACTATAGGATCTCTGTCTAGGTCTCGCACTGCTATAGGGATGGTCACCCAGGGGTTGCGTGCTATTGGAGGTCTCGAGGAGGAGGGTTGTGCTGAGGAGGAGGATGCAGATGCTACTCTGTCGCACATGGAGGAGGAGAAACATGGGGAGGCATGCCACCTTCAGGTCGCACCTCCCCTTTTTATTTTCTTTCCCACCTTCAATTAATCCATTTAATTGAATGCTTGAAATAAAATAATAATACTCATTTTATTATTATTATTATACACATTAAACACTTCTCTAATTAGTGTAAAACTTCCCATTTAATTAAAATCACTTATTCATTTATTAATTTGTTAATAAAAGTTATGTAATTTAATATGAAACAACCTTTTTATTGTTAAATTATTTAAAAATTTATTTAACTAAATAAAAATAAAAATAATAAAATCATCATAATTATTATTATAACATTCATTTATTTAAAACCCAATCCCCCAATTTTTTACAATATCAATAATAAGATAAAAACAAAACCTATAACCCCTAATTTAATTCCCATAATAAAAAAATTATTACCCTAATAAAAATATATTAATAATAGTGTCATTATTATTAATTTTGAAACATTTGATAATCCCAACACCACTATTTAATAACAATGCTTCATTAAATCTGGAACACCTCATTTTATTAAATGTTCTATTGAGAAGATTAAAATCAACATTAAATTCTCATATATGATACACTCCATTAACATGCAATTAAAAATCTCAAAGCATTCAATTGATTTATAACACCATACAAATAATAATAAGATTATTATTATTATGAAATTTCTCCATTTAATAAAAAAAGGATCGTTAATAATTCTGAAACTCTTTATTTAATTAAAATGGTTCTTCAAAAATCACCAAATCCATATTAATATCGTCAACAATCATTTAATTAATTATTTATAATTAATTTAATTAAAAAACCACAATAATAATAATAATTAATTATTATTATTATTATTATAATATTTTAATAAATCTCAATCTGTCATATAAAATTATTTAATTAAATTAAATAATTTATCAAACATGATAAACTGCATAGGTAGGACCGCAACTGTGCGCTTCTTGGGAAACCCACTAATATTATAGGTTAATTACAAAAGTCAAAAATTTACACCATTAGGTGTTCAAACACGTGGAATAAAATTATTGAGCACGGTTTAAAAAAAGACCCATTGATAAACAAAAAAAATTAAAAACGTTTTAATTATATCCCGGTTCAAAAAACATGGGACTTTACAATCTACGAAACGTAAAAAATTCTCACACCCAAGAAGAAATTGGGTACCACTACTAAAACAACCAACCTACCAAGGTCTTTTAATATCACTATAACTAACATGTTGTGTTCCCAATGACAAACTCACCTTTATCCTTTCACAAGCCTAATTTCTAAGACATTAAAACTTGAGCCAATACTCACTTTATAGCTTAAACATCGAAATAGAGGATATATCTAATCCCATTATAGGGACCTCTTCGATGAAAATAGTTTAATCTTGATCAGCCGACATAACATTTTGTGCATGCTTCCTTCAAAACCATCCGAATGTATAATGAAGTCCTTACCCAAACTCTGGTGAAATTTCCAAGTCAATCCATTGCAAGGAGATATAAAAAAAGAATTATACCTCAACACAATTAATGTAGTAGCCTAAAGAAACCACACATATTACATACTACCGGGAAAACAAAAACTCATCAATCCCAACAACATTTAAATTGTAGCATAGCATAAGACCAACACTATCTTAGTGTCTCCAGGATGAGGTCATGAAAGGGGACATGCTTGTCGTATTCAGAAGAGCACATTAATAGAAAACCAAGGTTATTAAGAAGATCAGTCAAAGTAGTACTGAATAACTCTGTTCTAAAAGATATTTATCTCCTACTAACACGTTTATAGATAATGATGCGACACTAACATCCGTAATATTTTTCATAATGTCAAAATAATAGATTAGTCACTACATGGTGCGCTATTTCATAACACATAATGCATTCATGTGACGTACCAAAAACCACAATCACCATGTCAAAAATTTATCATAAAATCCGTATCATAATCTTATCAGCATTCCATAACATGTGAGTACCAGAAATCCCTCTCGATCAGGGAGAAAAAATTACATTAACGACCTTGAACATTTTGAGGGTACTACCTACCACGGGATAACCCCTTATGAAAAATAAATTTCGAGCCTCTCTCTTGGTTATGAAAAACTGTTCTCACCAATAATAAAATCCCATTTTTATTTTAGACATATTAAGTAATTCATTCCATCCTTTTAACATTAGATTAAATTTCCACTAACAAACAAGTACCTTTTCAAAACAAGTCACTTGGTTTTTAAAACAATGCCATATAGATGAAATAGGAATGATATCAAAAACATAATCTTTAAACATTTCACATATTGTGTTATCCAAATATAAACCAGAAATTAAGGATCTAAATTATTTTTATAGAAATGGCATCCTCCGAGGGTCCCATTTATTGATTCTATATTCATTAAAAAGCAACCCAAAAATAGTTCATTTCAATCAAAAACCCAACAGTTTTACATTTATATACATTTTCAAACATAATATGGTTATATATGGTTAAAACGTAAGGGTTTCCATATAAAAATCAATAATTAGCCCATGAACATTATAACTAGAATTTGGCTCCAATTTATGACAATCAACATTCATTTAACTTTTTATGTTTAGCATCCCCTTCCAACATCGATAAATCTCTAGCATTTTATCTTAATAAATAACACAACAACATGTTATTACAAAGAATCATGTGACAATAACAAAACATTATAATATCTAGGGCAGTATGGAATTTAATCACCCACGTATGTTAAATCTATCAATGAAACATGATATATATAGAGGCATGCTAAAGTGGATCAAGGCCTGGCATTTCACCCAAGGAACACAATCCAAATTAGTAGGCACCCAACTAATGAAACTACATGGAATGTTTTATGCATGGCATGTGAATCGCTATGTGCCTAATATGATGAATGTATGGATCTTCATTGCCCTATTAGGTCAATGGGTTTTTCCCATCAAAATTATAAAAATCATTAAGCATCATAAAATACACCAGTCGCTCTCGGTGAAATCATATCTATCATAAACTCAAATACTACAAATATCAATTCTCGTCCCTAGCCACATGATTATTTCAATTACATGGGTTGATAAATCCAAATCACATCTATTAACCGAAGAACTAACACTTTTCTATTCTTATATCTACTAACCCAAAACAGAAATACAAAAATAAAAGAACCCTCTCATACCACATTGTAACGTCCCAACCTGACTCTCCACTGAATCATTGGCCTGGCTGATCTCCATATGACCTCAAGGGAATCTACCCATATTATAGAGGCTCCTGACTAGCATTGAGAGTCTATTTTGATGGGTTTTAATGTAATCTTCATGGAAACATTTCACATTATGTATACGAGAAAACAATCATTACTTGTCTCTTAACAAAAATGTATAATAAAATTATGAAATATAGATTATTTAATGATCCAGATAAATTTAATGTGTTCATAATAAGTATATTTTATTATCAAATTAAGGGTTACATTGAATTATCCAGGGATTATTTATTATTTATTAGAAATTACATTGATCATTTTATGGAAAAATACAAAAAATATTTATAACATGCATTTTAAAGAATGTTTTTTAGGTTATGAAAATATTATTTTTACTGTTGAATAGTATTTATCATTATAAATTCCATTTATAAATAATAACTCTATGTGTAGATATCAAAAATTTAAGTGATAAATTTTTCTCCTTTCACAAATTCTTGTGAAATGTGTAAAATCATTTTCATCAGTAGTGTTATTATTTTTGAAGTTTTTCAATGATTTTATTAAATTTATCTTCCTATATCTATAATATATCTCAGATATGATTATTTAATTTAAATGTATACATTTTGGGATCCGTTCATATACATAAGATGAGATTAATCACTTTACTAGTGACACATCAAAAAATTTTGGGAGAATATTAAAACCTACATTGTGATGATTAAAATCTATCTGTTTGATAATCCCTATCTCAAATAATAGAGGGAATTCAACATATCATATTCTAAATATAAATTAACTTATATATGTAAGAATTTAACTACATAACCCTATAAAATTTGTTTTGGAATATAGGTTTTCTAATGGATAGTTTTAGATAATATCTTCTTGGTAGTAATGTCATCGTGCTTCTATATAATTCACCTCTTGGGTACATGATTATAAAGATGAAAATAATGTAATTATAGTGATATTAATAATAATAATATTGTATTTATTAATAAGAATCAATAAAATGAGGGTATAAGAGAAAATAATGGATGATCACTTAAGCAGATTGTCGAACACCACTATAGATGATAATCAAAACCAAGAACCACTATATGATCACATTCAGGGAGTGTAGTCTTATTTTTTGGAAGTATATGTCCCATTTTATTATAAAATTGGAAATTATATGTTTACATATTAGCCCAATAAAATATAAACTACAAAAAAATTCTGAAATAGAAATCAAAACAAAAATAATAATTTTTTTGGTTATTTTTGGAAAATTTCAATTGACGTAGCTATTAGAAGAGTATTTACTAAAACATCAATTAAATCTATTTCAGAGTTTTTTCACAATATACACCATGGAGAAATATTTGGGACTAAAATGATAAAAAATTAGGTTTTATAATATAGAATACATATTTTCAATCTTTTTAATGTTTCAATAGAGTTATTAAAATGATGTGGAAATGTCACATTTATTGAAATATTTCAAATATAATTCAAATGAACTAAAAAAACGTTTTGTTTTTTAATATTAAAAGTAATGGAGATGATATTATAGTACCATTTAATATTTATATTTTAAATTAATATATCTTAATTATATTAGATTATGTTTTGAAATGGATTGAATTTAATTATACTAAACCAATCAATATATTTTTATTTGTGGTTTCACTTGGGAAGAGATTTTTATTGGGTTTGCGTTTCCCTAATCAATAAACAGTGATAAAGGAAAATACCTATAAAATATGTGAATAGAGAAATTACTCAAAATATTTTGTGAAAAATTAAATAATCCATTCAATATCAACCATATACCAATGTGTAATCTGAATTGATCAATAGGTAAAATATATGAATTTTGAAATACTGTGGAATCCACCATTAATGGAGTAATAAAAATGATGGAGAAATTTTATTGGATTATAGAGAATCCAATAAAATCAAGATATTATTGATTCATTATAAAATAATGTATTAAATAATTCACCTTCCTATAGAATTTCAATAGAAGGAATACTGGTATATGATATAGTTTAATTTCTGTCTTAAGAGATATGGTGATGTGAAAATATAAAATTATAAGACATTGGATACATTAGGATTGTATATTATAAAAATTAATTGATTTTAAAATTTTTAATATGGGTGGACCATGAATATCTAATCCAACTGAAATACATCCACACGCTGTTACAATAATATTGTTATACTCATAACTCAAGATGATGCTATGTAAACATCATTCCATATGATACCAACCATTATAGCTATATGTGTGTAGAACAATAACAATTCACAATTAATGGGTATAGATTGATAAAATTACATGGAACATTCCAATGTAGTTAGTAATTTATTTCACATTCTTTTAACTTGTCTATTCATAAACCCAATCAAATTAAACCTATATTTAATAATTACATTATTATGATTTTTGACCAGTAAATTATCATACATATTAAATTAACATCAATTCATTGAGGGCACTTCATCATTTATGAGTAAGGAATGGAACATTTTTTGTATATTATTTTGAATAGTTTTGTATCCTCATGAAATTATCAATTTGATTCTTTTTCAATGTATTATATTTTTGAAACATGTGAGATTACAATAATATATTTTCTATTCTAAATAAATTAAAATGATGGAACCATTTATCTCATGAAATTAATAATTAATGAAATAAAAAAATTATTTGGATCCTGTTAAAAACAATTAAAATTACATGATATGTCCACTTATTTTTTTTTAAATTATTGATCTTACTATCATTGTCTTTTAAATAAACTTACATGAATATTATTTACCATTTTTTACAAAATCATTTCATTAAATTCATTTATTAATGGAATCAATAAATGAATTATTTGACAATAATTTTATAAATTATATTCAAAACATGAGGTATTACGGTATTTTTGTTTTAAATTAGTGATAATATTAGTTTCATTTAGTATCCCTCTTATCTAGAAATAATATTAATCCATTATTTCCTATTATATATATTTCATATCTCCCTTGGCATCTATTAATATCATGCGAGGCTAACCACAAATAATGATAATTATTCCTCTCTAGTCTTCTCCAAAAGAAAAAATTTCAGATATGGTTTACATTATGTTTAGAGTGAAGTCATTTTATGGTGTACTGCATAATATATTTTTACATTAGGTTAAAATAAAAATTATGAAAAAGTGATTTATATTAAAATTTTCATCTTTCAAAATTTTATATTGTAAAAGATATTTTAGGGTCAAATTTATAAAATATTGATATAATGATGTGGGAGAAATAAAGCATAAATAATATTTATGACGATAAAAATATTTATTTTTATTCAAGATAATGGATAACAAGTCATGACCCATTCATTAAATTCAATTAATCCTGACATCCAAAAAAATCATTATCGAGGAAAATGAGAATAACAATAAATAATTCACATATTTGGATGACAATTTAGTGCCTGTAATTTGTACTACTTAAATAGTTAATATTGATAACATGTAACATGTTTTCATGATGAATATAATTGATTTAATGCTAATGGAAGTGAGGTGGAATCCATAATTTAGTTAAATTTAGAAACATGTAATTTCTATAAAGAAAGGTCCAATCCTCCTAATTCTACCAGAAAATTAGTTACATCTATAACCTACTAAAAAGATAATAAACTACCGTAATAATTTACACTAATTAATACATGTCAATGATTTATATTTGGAGTGTATGTAGGAATTTATCCAGCATATGGTGACTCTTTCATGGATTTGGTTGAGAAAATACTTATAGAAATTATACATTATTGTGATAAGGGAAATTTTATATGACTTTTTGTATTGTGTGAATGGGGTAAAAGAAACTGAGATAGATTAAATGACATAAATATAGAACATATAATAAATATTTTTGAGGATTATTGATATATTTTCATTTTTGGTGTTAAATTTTTCGATATAATGGCTATATACATTTAAATATCAGTGATTTAAAATTAGATATTACTTTTACATCATTTCATGTGATATGTGTGGGGGAATCGATGGATCTAAATATATATTTATGCTGTATAATAATTTTATTGAACTTATTCTCACCAACTTTCTAATTTTCACATAGTTTCATGTTTATTAGATTTTAGGGATATTTTCATCAAAAATTTAATTATTTATTAATTATGAAATTTTATCAATTTTTTCACTTATTTATTACATGAATAAAAATTTATATTGAACCAAATTGATAAATTATTATTTTTTATCATCCATTGTTTTTATACACGAACATATTCAAATTTCCCAAGTTATGATTCTAATGCTATAAGGAAAAATATGATAATCAAGGTGGAAAAGTGTTTGGGCTGACATATTTGACAACACACCAATAAATATAAAATTTATTTCTCCAATATACAGTAAATGTGGTGGTTCTATTTTTTAATGAAAAAATACATAAAGATTAATGTGGAAATATAATATTAGAGGGAAATTATATCATTACTCTGTTTGATTCATGTGACTGTGTTGATGAATATGTAGATTATATTCATTTATAAAAATTATACTTTGTAAATTCACTTATACTATTTCCTAGAAAAGTAAAAATATGATGATATTTTAATTTATAATTTGATTTAAATGGGGGAAAACGTTTCAGAAAACCCCATTCCTAAAATTTGATATTAATTATTGACATTATTATTAATAATTATGTCGACTAAAACTACATGGTAATGTTTTCCAACCCCAATAAAAATAATATATTTCTAAACCATCATTAAAATGTGTTAAGCGTTAGAGAATGATGATCTATTCTGGAGAATTCAAACATTGAAATGATGATGATTTTGAACTATCTCATTTTTTTTGTTCTATAATTCACTCTCCTTATTAATACTCACTATTTCCCTTCATAAGCATGGGTAACATAGTCGAGTAATTAGGTAATATAGGTATTATTATATAATATTTGATTTTTCTTCTATTATGTTAAATTAAATTTTAATATTTTGTTGCTTTTATTTTTAGTTGTGATTAATTCACGTAATACAATTATATTTTAGGATTTTATCTACATAAATTTTAATAAATATGGTTTATGTTATTTATTCTACCTATTACTTTAGAAGCTTCTGTCAATTAAGAATAATTTTTTGGATAAAGAGTAATAATAAAACATTAGAACATTTGTGGATGAACGACGTCTTTTTCTTATCTATATAGAGAACAAATCACTCATTATGACCTACTTTATTTGTTGAGGAATGATTTTATATCTTTCATATGCACAAGGGTGGTTTTATTGTCTTCTATAAACAAAAAATTATTTATAAATCGATTGAGGATTCATTGAACTATAATTCATTTCAAATATATATATGATTATTTAGATGACTATGGTTTAACCTAAAATGATATTCCAATATATCCCCCATCAATTTTCCTGATTAATATTTTTTCAATCTCGTGGGAAATTTATTTATTCTTTTATCGTAATTTTAAAATTTTACATAGTTCATGTATTTTGCCTAAACTAAAATGTATTGCTTAATTATTGTGTTATACTCCAAAGCGACAATATAGTTTGTCAACTATATTTCATTTTATCATAAGGAATAACTTTTTCCCATGCCACATTATAGATATGAGTCTTGTAAGGATATCTACATTATAAAAGGTGTCTAAATGATTAAAGTTAATAAATTATAATGATTATTGGATAGTTGACTATATATTGATTTAAAATCCACCTAATTAATATAGATGGCTTGTGTTATAACTTTTCATGACATGGGAAAATATTTTGAAACACATGATAATTATTGGTTTCAAAAATAGGATTGTGTATTGAAAATATTTATTCGTCATTATATGAATACCCATGCTTTTATTCATTCATTTATTCATTAGTTAATAGTTTGAAATTTCATGATGAATCCTATAGTGATTTGTTTATACATATACAATTTATGTTTGGAGACTAGCATGATATAACCCATCAGATCATTAGTAGCTCTCATAGTAAAACCATGATATGGATTTGCACTATATCATCCCAATTAAATGAGATTTCATGTGTGTGGTCTCGTCAATAAGAAAATTTCATGGAATGTGGCATTGAAACCATGTTTTTGATGTCTAATACTAGGGATTCTAAATATATGGGATCAGTATTATTGATATAAATGTCTCAATTCATTATATGTGATATTTTATTACATTATTTACAGTTTATTATGGAATTATTCAAATTCATTATTCCATACATTTTAGGAATTCCATTCTCATGTTTTTGATAGAATTAGTTTGAGGTTTCCAGTACTGAAGGTTGATCTCATGATGTTTAGTTGTTCCATTTCTCCAGGTTATGAAGAAAATTGTTACACATTATATATATTTAATAATATCATCTTGGGGAATTTAGGGTTTATATTTTTTACTTGTTCATGGATATTTCATTTATAATATAGAGAAAATTTAAATCTATCAGTTGTAAAATTCATGGGATTACGTTATTTAATTGTTGTCTTAATAATCAAAATATCTTAAATAATATTTATTTTGAATTTATGTAATATAATATTTTTATTACTTCATGTCAAAAAAATATTTTTTTTAATAATATTGTATTTTTTATCAAAAAAACAATGTAATGTAGGTTCTTTGGGATGGATAGATCCACGATCATGGGTATGGGGAATCACAATTACCTGTAATTGAACTACACTTGATCCATATAGATTCAATATATACTAAACACATATTTAAAACAAATACTGTTGAATCATATGCATTTGGAAACACATAATAATGTAATAAAATTAAACATATTTTAATAGGGTTGATCATAATCATATGAGAGAACATGATAATGGGGGAAATTACAATTTGATGGAACAATGATCAATAAGTATAATTTTTGTGACCTTACATGAAATCATGTGATCTGAAATGAAAAAACATGTATATAAGATATGACGTTCAAATAATGTCTCTCACTGATGAAGTGTAACATTATATATATGACATAAAAATTATTGCATGTATGGGAAACATTTAACATCAAATAATTATATAAAAACATTATACTAGTAAATCATCATAATGTATGAATATATAAAATGACCCACCCTTTAGTTTTTTATTATATCAAAGAATGCTCGCCCATTATATTGTGAAAAAATAAAATTATATCTATAAATCCTTATCATAAGAGATAATAAACAGTTAGTAATATATTGGGGGGATATATAGGACCCCACACATAATCTGCTTTTCATATGTATATCACATGATAAAAAATAAATCGTTATATCCTAGAGAACCCATGGACTGATGATATATTTCATAAAATTTCAATCACATATAATATTATAATTTTATAAATAAATCAATTGAATTTCACTAAAATATGATGAACCAAAATTTTAGTTTATATTATAATTTATTTGGGGAACAATAACATTTTCCCTTAGGATTTATTTAATAAAAACTAATATAAATGTGAAAATTAGATATGAAAATATACCATTTCTAACAATGTGAATGTGGTTAAATAATAATTATATCTAAAAATTAATTTCTAATTTAAACATGTTATGATTTAATACTTTTTAACCGAAAATATATTAATTATTTAAAAATTAATTGAAATTACTATCAACCATGAAAATGTAGAGTATAATATAGAAATATTTTCATAAAAGATAAATAATATTATAATTGTGACATATCATTAAAGAAATCAACATCATTAAATTTTTTTAATAAAAACTATTTCAATTAACAAAATATGAGTAATGTAATCGTTGGTGAAAAAATATTTTTGAGAATAAAATTAATAAAATTATCATAGTAGAAGATATAAAAATACCGATACATAAGAAATATTTTAACTTAAAATGGAAGGAATTATTTATAAAGATATAAAATGTATAAGAAGGTGGAAATTGATAAATGTAGAATATTTTTATATAATAATGTAAATAATTAAAATAAAATAGAAATAATAAAATACATTTTTGGAAATATAATGTGAAATATAATTTTAAATGTTTAATTAGGGAATGTATATTATGACACAATTAAAAATATCGATTTGATGAAAACCTTATACAACTTAGGTATCATTTAACAATGATCAAGGGAGTGAAAAACTATAGATGGGTTTATTATCCCACTTAATATAATAAAATTTATTAGAAAAATGACTAAAAGGTAGTTTTTAGAAACAAAAAATATTACTAATTTATAATATGACAAGTTCCTAAAAGAAGTAAAACTAATATTATAACACCAATACAACAATTGTAGGATTTAATTAAATAACAAATTAAAAGATGAAAAATGAAATTAATCACTAAATACATTGATTAAATATATAATATTTATATAATAATTAAATATTTCTTCATACACACCAGAAAAATCAAAATTTCAGCATAAAATGAATCATGTATCAAAGAAGTGAATTCACCAAAATACCCCTAACATGGATTTCTACTTAGGGAGAGGGAATATTAATACATGTATAATATTTATAAGGACATTAAAATAATATTAAATTAGTTTATCTATATTTATTATTTATTTAGTTGAATATTTTTTCATCAAATATATTATTTTTACTTATTTTAGATAATATTAAATATTTTTAATTTTTTTTCCATTACATGATTGATTTATGGTAAAACCATGCAAAATACCTAATCAAGCAGGTACTCTACTTGAATTTACAAATAACTAATGGGTGATCCTGATACCCATGTGTTGGAGAATTGAACTAGGGAATCACACATCAACCATATGGAAAAATTTCATCCATCTTAAATAAATAAAATTAAATAAAAATATAACAGATAGTTATCAAATAATAGAAATATATATATTCCATGACCATGAATAGGTGGACAAATGTGATACAACTGAATATAGATAAAAACATCACAAAGTAGAATTCCAATCATCAAAGGACTAGTAAAATGGGATAGAAATAAGTATATTAGATAATTTGGGAAAACTCCATTCATCTAAACAAAAGATACTAAAACCAGACAAAAAGATTCTTCAATACCTCACTATGAAACATTGATTTTACCTATATCTAAATAAAAATAAATGTGTACTCACTGTTGATGGAAAGAATAGGGGGTGAGATTACATGATTATTAGGATCCCACCAAGGTGTTTCATAAGAAGCCTCTATAGAATATTATGAATATTATCAACATTAATGAAATTATGAATAATAAAAAATTACTATTTTTTGTCCATAACATAATAAATCATTTAAATATCCATTTTTTCCACATTCCCTGTGATAAACTAGGTATAATAATTTCAAATCATTTTATACTCGTCAATGCAATCATATCAAACTATATATTCCATCACATATCATATCAGATCTAATACAAATTATAAGAATATGTAAAAAATTATAAATATCACTATTGTTCAGGTTATAAGATTAATCATACCATAATCAATGATTTTTTTACAATAAATTCCATAGAACCCAATACTATGATGTAAATAAACAACCCATGATTGAATCCGCTAAAAATTTCAATTTAAAATTGAAAGAAAAACATGACTAGGGAATAGAGGAATATTTCCTGGATTATCACCCCATTATTAAAAAGGCATGGACCCTAATATGAAATATCCATCGATCTACCTAAGTCTTACCATGTTCTCTATTTTATATATAATTTCATTAAAACCTATCTCTTAAAACCATTTCAGAAATACATTTCACAATGATTAAAAATTTTATTTTAATATAGAAATACATAGGAAAACTATCAATCATCAAAACCCGTTTTCCACACTCACAAATCAATTCATCAACCATTCCAATTAATTTATAAAATAATTCATAAAAATAGATAACTATAGTTCATAAAATATATTAATGTGATGAAATCACATATCTCAAACTCAGGTCGCACACACCTATAATGAGATCCACCAACATTTATGAATGAAAAGGAGACAAAGGAGGCCATGTAATCAATCGTCATACTAGTGAATCAATTGTACAAGAAAAAAGCGTTAGAGAAGAGGATATATAAACAAATAACTTAATGAAATCCACATGATAAACTATAAGAAACATAAGTATTATCTTATGAAGGAAGGTCAAATGATTGATCTGAAAAAGATCAAAAATATTCAATAAGATAGTTTAATAGCCCTATTTTTCTAATGCACCTAGTCTACCATGATCAATGATAATGAAGAAACAAAAAGAATTCCCTAATTTTTAAATTAACAATAACTATAAAAATGATTAATATATAAAAATAATGATCTAGAAAAATCATTGTTTACCAAAATTAACATGAATTGATCTTATGTTGACATGGAAGAGGATAAGGATGGATGAAATAGTGATCAACCATAAAGTGGATGGAAAATTCAATCTCAAGTTATTTACATGTTATTAAACTAATACTCATGTCATGTAATCCATGGAGATCATGTATTCTAAAAAACACTATACCTGATGGTAAAAATTATGATTTTATCATTACATAATGTGTGTCATATATTCAGAGAATGTGAAATTCACATGATTTTCCAAATCGCAGTATCTTTCTAGTACCGACTACACGATGTGTAATCATGTTACATTGTGTGTAAACTTTTCTTGATGTGTAATAAGTTCACATTCTAATCAAAACATCTGTTATCGATCCGTTGACTATTAAATTGAATGTAAAAACATTACATGGTGTTTAATATTATTGAATTCAATGAAAATCCTATTTTCCTTTTGAAAACCCAAACCATCTCCTGGGTTTTATGGTCATGGGGATTCCCTTGAACATACCTTAATATATTTATATATGGACACCATTAATTCGAAAAAAAACACACATCCACAATCATTTGGTCATTTACAAATTAATGATTCTGATCGTCCTTTGGTGGGAAAAAATAAACCTAATATAATAGGAATTATAGTAGAGATGTGAAATAAAGGAAATCGGGTAATATGATTTTACAAACACCTCACCATATTACTTTATGTCCCCAGAATGTAATGTGAAATAATAAAATATGGAAAATAAATTAGTCCATTACACCCTAAAGAAAAACTTGCATTCTTATGTCTCATGATAATATCATCTAATTTTCAATAACACATAGACTAATGTAACCAACTTCTCGTGATATTCATTTACATAAAATTTCATAATATCCACTATCTACTCTAAAAGAGAAAATTATATCTCCACCTCTATAAGAACCCGGGTTTTGAAATGGGTCAAAATCCCAACCCTATTTGAATTTTTGACTTATTTATAAAAAATTGAGGAAAATATGGGATGTTCTGGAATTTTCCAGACTACACACCATGTACTATAAATTACACGCCATGTATGGGTTTTGCGCATACTGTCCGTGTTCTCCCCGGGTACATGTGGTGTGATGACTGTGTAAGAATTTCCTACTACACGTCATGTAGTTTTTCTCAACACAATGTGTATCCTCCTTTCAGCGTATCGGCTGAGTTCAAGAGGTGTCGAACCATGTCACATGTCCTATCCATGTGGCTTCCTCCTCTTAAGTTGGAGTATGGCCAAGACTACTATATGGTGTTTAGTTATTAATTCACATCGTGTACTTTATTTTTTATTTTCTTTAATGAAATAGTGTCGCATCTTATTTCAAAAAAAACTCTTCTTCTTACAAATCATCGGAACATTTTCACTCTGAAAACCCAAAGAACATCGCTTTCCCTAGAATATTTATTTGGAGTCCATTCTGCAATCCATCTATGGCTACTGGATCCAAAAAATGAGGGAAAACCCATGCACCCTATTCCTTTCTTGATTCCTTACCCCAGATGTCACAGTTTCCATCCAAGTGTAATTGTTTGGATTTGATGAAAATGTAGATCTATGAATATCGACATTAAATTGGAGCTCGATATCGGACATGCCTATGTCTATGAGTCTTAAGTAGGTGGGTCATACCGTCATTTGTGTTTTCGCAGATGTTTGGGTGGCATGGCTTAAAGCGCATATTCAGATATTTTGAGAGAGACCATTTTTATCTACTATTGTATATTAAATTTCTTAATAGACATATGGGATGCCTTTGGGTAGTTTATTTTTCCTGTTTTTCTTGAGTGGGCTAGGTGAGGGGTCGTTTCTCATTTAGGGAATTTTGGCTGGGGGTTCCAAAATTATAGAAGATTCTTTATTTTGTTAAACTATTGAGTTGTTAGTAAAATCATGAAATGATTTGTTAGAGGCTTCCAAGACCTTGATACTAGTTTGGGACAACACATAGTTTGTGAAATTCTATTGTTTAGTTTGTTTTTCCTACATAATATTTTTCTTTTTATTATATATGTGGGTGGGTTCTATGATATTTCATATGTTGGAACCTTCGGGTTGTGTTGGGAATGGACGAGGTATTGTTGAGTGGTGCTCATCAATGTTTGGGACTAGCCCGGGTTACATTGGGTGGGTCTGACTAAGGGATTGGACATCATGGAAGTCAACATGTGGCAGCGTGACTATCATGTTGGGAATGGACTGGTTTACGTGGATAGAGAGACCGTCGGACATGAGCAGCATGGTCATAGAGACACGAGGTGTCAGAGATGTTGTGCCTTGGGTACAATTTTGGTGATTACCGCTCAGATGGAACATTGAGTAGTGTACACACATAGAGACTTTGTGATGATGTGATTTTGACTACCCATGTTGGTAGACTCCCCCGTTAGAAGCAGTTTAGGTACATTGGGTTTGGGGGGCTTGTCGTAGGAAGCCAGATGGAAGGTGAGGAGCCTTTTAGGGATAGCATTGAGGCAATCAAGTTGGGGTAGAGTCTTGACATTATATGAAGGAAGGCATCATTGTCCCTCTTGTTATATTCTTTGATGGGAGGCATCGATGTGCCTCGGGTAACATTATTTGAGGGAAGACATAATTCTCCCTCCAGTTACTAATTTGAAGACAAGCATCGTTGTTCCTCCGGGTTACTATTTCTTGGGTGTTCCTTTGGGACATTGGTACTTAAGACATGTGGTTTCTGGGGGCACATGGTGTCGGGTTGCATGACATAGATTCCAGAATTGGCTGAGGTTGGTTACACTTCATGGTGGCTATAGAGAATCTATGGATTTTGGGTTTACTTATGCATCATACTATTTATTAATTATCTTATAAACACATGAATGATTAAAAACATATATTAGGTACACACCATTTGGTGGTATCTTACTGAGATTCATTCCACACCCTGCACTGGCCCTTTGAAGCACATGTAGACTATATAAATTTATGTTAAAGAAATATGACATCTTACAGAGCTATACATCATTAGCTATTTCATAGAGATGGTATGGAACTTGAGTTCTTTCCTAGCTAGAGTTTACCTTCTTTTTCTTTCATTCATGTATCAAAATTCTAGCATTGTTAACTATAGATACTATTGGATAACCATTGGAACCTTTACATATAGATATGTATAACCTTCATTGGATGTATGTTTGTTGTTCAGTAGTAGTTAGAAGTGATCAGTATGCTATTTTGTTTAATTTTTGATGTTGTTGTTTATTTTCATTACTTTCGTTGTAAATTGAAATTGAATTTCCTTCTGCTTGATGGGTTTGGTTCGAGTATTCCTAGTCTTTTATTCCACTACATCATTTTTTATTCATACTATTGCAATTATTATCCTCCGAGAGGGTATAGCCTTCCCACTATACCTATAAGGCGCTCAAAGCTAGTCGAAATCCATTATAATTCGAGGAGGTGCTCCAAAAAAAGTAACACCTGACATGTTATGCACTGTTCAGGTTGCTGTTCAGGTCCAGGTCGTTAAAAAGTTGAATAAGAGGTGTTATTGATATGGATTTAGTTGTAGTGTTTTTTTGGCTACTAATGATATTGAGGATTCATTTTCTATGTCTGTTGGTTTTACTATTAGTAATATGGTATACTGGAGGTAGGATCTAACTGAAACTAGGATTATAGCTTGTTTATGTATGCCTGCAGCCCCTTGTACGAGGGATGGACCATGTATCCATGGGTGGGAATTTCTATTTTATTTTTTCTCAGATTACAGTTTACATGATTTTCACCTCGATGGCTCACTTGGTGTGCGATGTTAATTATTGTGATATGTAAACCTTGACCCAGTGCAGTAAAGTGGAATTGGACCTTAGCTCAGTATGGAAAGATGTGTTTTCATGGATTTTTATAGGAACATTTTTAGGATATTTCAATTTTATAATTTCACATAGGATTTGTGAAGTGATAATACCCTGTGAATAATATCATATTGTCATGCCTTGTATGTAATGAAATGTGAATTGGTGAAATTCCTAACAGATTTTATTATTTATTTCAAGGTGTTACACCATGAATTATATATTAGTAGAATTTCATGTGGAAGTGTGTTTGGGTCAGGCTCTTGAACGAGAAGGAAGGTACTATGGATGGGGTGATTTTGATCCCCTAGATTGATAGACATGATCGCCGGTTTGAGGCAATGTTAGTTGTCGGGATGTGAATTTCCCAATGTAATTTTGATACTTGGCTCTGTTGATAGTGGTTAAGGAGGTCATGAGGTATGGATGTCGTGGGCATAGGTTAAGATAGGGGAGAAAAAGGGTAGTTGTTTTATACTGCCAATTTTCTAATTATCTTTATCTACTTTTAATATATATTGTTCTATATATATATGGGATTCCTGAAAAATTATTGTATTCAGTGGGATCCTTTTAGTCGAATTAGATAGAGCAGTAGGCATGATATGGTTAGTGCCACAAGAGCAGAGTCTGGTTCAGGATCTGGTGCAGGCAGAGCATGAGCCACAGGAATAGGCTCAGGGATAAGAACAGGTCCAGGATCCAGTGCTGGCAAAACAATTGCAGGGTTTGGTAGAATTCATACCATGGCTTGATGAGAATCTATGAGCTATAATGGTTTGTGTCTTGTAGGGGATTGATAGAGCTTTGCAGGGTACAGATCCATCTATGGCATATCTGACACTGTATTTCCAATCACAGCAACCGCCACATTTTAAGGGTGAGGGTGGTCCGCAGGCAGCTGAGAACTAGAGAGAGAGCATGCAGATGTTACTTGAACAGATCGAGATGCCTCTAGGGTGGAGGGTAATGTTGGGGACATACATTCCGCGAGTAATGGAAAGGCGCTAGTGGGATGTGCAAGTTTAGGCTCGCAGGTATGAGGGTCTTTCATGGAAAGACATTGAGGACACGTTCTTTGATCACTTTATCTGAGAGTCCCTGAGGGCCGAGGGAGCTTGGGAGTTCTTGAAACTTCTGTAGGGAGGCAAGTCCATCATGTACTATGCTGATACTTTCACTGAGTTATCCCACATTGCACTTGGTATGACATGCGATTACGCCGCAAGGGTGAGGCACATCAAGAATGGCATAAGACACACTATTCGGATCCAGGTGAATATATTTAGGCTGTGTTTTTTCTTAGAGGCGGAAAATCAAGAGCTCATAGCAGAGGATAACCAGAGGGATATGCCCCATGTTGGCCTGGTGGTCGCTTTAGGAGATGGTTTGGTCAACAGGAAGTGAGGACGGGATGAGTTCTATTAGGGTAGTCAGGCCAAGGACTCAACTAGACCACCTCCTAGAAATTCTTTAGTGTGTCATTTCAGTGTGGAAAACCAGGACATGTTCGGACTCAGAGTGATCGGCATCCAAAAAGTGCAGGTCATGTTGAAAGGCTAGGAATCTAGAGCGGTTTTACATCCATCCTTCTCAGACTACTGGAAGGTAGGGACTTGGATAGATTTTGGCATCTGGATTTGGATCAGGTTCGGAAATAGGAGATGGTAGCCGAGTTTCATCTACACATGGAGGACGTGACAGGGACAACGGGGCCCAGTTGAGGGGTTAGTGGCTGACGACTAGAGTATCACTGCAGGGATTTCAGGCATCAAGTAGTCGTACATCATGACTACTGCACATCATGGAGCATCTAAGGGTTGGGTAGGCTGGTGAGCCGACGACGGTTAGTGGTACACGATGAGTGTGTCCGTGACTTTCTTTTCTACTTTTTGTCAATACCTATTGAGGCATGTCTATTTTGAGTGCGCGAGGTGCGCATGATTTATGTGGACTGACTAGATGCGTGTCATTGGGATTTTTTCTATATAGGGTGCATGATATATATTTAAATATATATATATATATGAGGTGTTTCACATGAGGAGCATCGTTATATGCTGGTTACTCAAGGTGTCGTGGGCATCGGTTCATCGAGGATGATGTTTACTTGAGGTGCTAAGAATCTATTTTAGCATTGATCATCCATGGGATACAGGACCTAGTAGTGGTGGATACCGATGTGGTGGGGGATACATTTGGGGTGTCAGGAATGACACAGGAGCACCAATGAGGTCTGTACTGACCATGTGCTGCCCGGGTACATGCCATGTGATAACAGTGTAGTAATTTCCTACTACACAGAGTGTGGTGTTCCTTGACCCACCGTGTATCCTCCTTTCTGTGTACCCGCAGAGTTTAAACTATGTGTTATCCAGTGTGGCACGTCCAAGCCATGTGGATACCTCTATATAAGTCAGATTATGGACAAGACTACTACATAGCATGTAGTCCTTAATATACTTCGTGTACTTTTATTTTTATTTGCATAAATGAACGAACGTCATGTATTATTTTGAAAAACCTCTTCTTCTTCCCAAACATCAGAAATGTTCCACTCTGAAAACCCGAAGAACATCCCTTGCCCTTGAATCTTCATACGGAGTCTATTATTCAATCCTTCTATCGCTTCAGGATCGGGATAGAGAGGCTAAACCCACACACCATGTTCTGTTCTTGATTCCATGCCTCACATGTCGCAGTTTACATCCAAGAGGAATTGTCAAGATTCGACAAAAATTTACGTCTATGAAGATCATCTTCAAATTGGATATCGATATAGGATGTGCCTACTTCTATGAGTCTCATGTAGGTGTTTCATACCTTCATTTTTCTTTTCACAGACCTTTGGGTGGTTTGACATCAAGCGCATGTTCGGGTATTTTAAGAAAGACCCATTTTTATCTTCTATTTTATATTAAATTTCTTAATAGACCTCTGGGATTCATTTTAATATTTCATTTGTCCTATATTCCATGATTGGGGTCGGGCGAGGGGTCATTGCTCAATTAAGAATTTTGTCCAAGGGTGCGAAAATGGCACAAGTTGAATTATTTGGATAAACTACAGAGTTATTTGTTAAGTCATCATATGATTTGTTAGAGGATTCCAAGACCATGGTACTGGTTTAGGAAAACACATTGTTAGATCTTTTTTACAATTTAGTTCGTTTTTCTTACTTCTTGTTTTTCTTTTGATTGTATCTATAAGTGGGATGTGTGATATTTCATATGTTGGAACCTTTGGTTTGTGCTAGGCATTACCTGGGTATTATTGAGTGATGATGATCAGAGGTTGGGTATGACCAGGATTACATTCGGTGGCTCTGACCACGTGATTGGAAATCATGGATGTCAGCTTAAGGCATAGTGAGTTTTAGGTTGGTCATGGTCTGGTTTACCTAGATGGTGAGACCGTCGGACATGAGTGGCATGGTCATAGGGACATAAGCTGTAATAGGTGCTGTGGCTTGGGTACTATATTATTGATTACCACTCACCCAGAACATTGAGTAGTGTGAACACATAGAGACTCTGTGATGAGGTGGTTTTGAACACTCATGTGGGTATAGACCACCGTTTTTTAATTATTATATACTTTTGGTTTGCAGGTTCTTTCTTTAGTAATCCATGTGGAAGGTTAGAGCCTTTAGGTGATAGCATTGTGGCTATCAGGTTGGGGGTAGAGGCTCACCGTTATTTGAGGGATGACATCACTATCCCTCTGGTTACATTATTTGAGGGCAGTCATCGTTGTCCCTCTAGTTAATTTATTTGAGGGTAGGCATCGTTGTCCCTCCGTTTACTTATTTTCGGAAAGGCATCGCTATTCCTCCGGGTTATTATTTCTTGGGAATGCCTTCAGGATGTCAGTACATGAGACATGCTATGTCATGGGGCACATGGTGCTGGGTTACATGATTGAGATTCCAACGTTGGCTGAAGCAGGTGACACTTCATGGTGGGTGCGGAGCACCTATGGAGTTTATGTTTACTTTTGCCTCATTCTACTTATTGTGTGTCTTAAAACTGCAAGCATGCTTAAACACTTATATTATGTACGCATCGTGGGGTGGTATCCTATTAAGATTCGTCGCACACCCTACACATGTCCATCAGGACGTTAGTAGACTTTATAGATTTAGGTGCTAGAAACAGGTCAGCTTCAGGAGCTGGACTGCATTAGCTATTTCATGGAGATGGTATGAACTATAAGGTCTTTCCTAGCAAGAGTTTACCTTGTTTTTCTTTTTTTCCAGTATCATCATGCTTACCATGTTAATTGTAGCTACTTTTGGATAGTTATTGGCACCATTACATATGGATTTGAATGAAATGTTTTTAATGTATGTTTATTGTTTAGTATTTGTTTCAAGTGATCATCATGTTGTTGGGTTTAATTTCAGCTATTGTTGTTTCTATTTATTACATATTTTATTTATCGATATTGAATGTGCTTCCACTCAACGGGTCTAGTTCCAGTCTGTTGAGTCATTTATTCCACTACATCTTTATTTTTATACTCATCTTAGTACCATTATTCTCCTCTGAGAGGGTATAGCCTCCCCACGATACTGATAAGATCCTCACTGCTAGTCGGCAGCCTTTGGCATTCGGGAAGGTGCTCCAAATGTAGTAACACCCGACCCATTAAGCACTGTTTGGGTGGCTGTTCAGGTCTAGGTTGATACAAACACATTCTCTTCCCCACTAAAAAATGGGTGGAATTAGGATTATAATTCATGAGCTTTGATATAAAAAATCATGAATACTTGTCAACTGAACCATAAAAGAAAAATTATAATATAACCAGCATATACATTCATTTAATCTAAACAGTTCAATATATATTAGTTCCAACATTATGTATTTTCAAATTTTATCATTCCCCAAAACATTAAAAACCATTAAGAAAAAATGATCACCTATATAAAATTCAAATATAATTCTACTAATCCAAATAAAATTTATGTCTATGGATGATAATTTTTCCTCCACATAAATTGATTCAACATCAACTCTTAAAGAAACCACTACAAACATAATGTAAACCCAGGATCCTTATATAAAAAATTACAAAAGGAATTCCAGGTAACATAATCTTCTCATTCACATATTACATAGCAATATGTTTTTATTTAGAATTGTACCGGATTAGAAGAAAGTGAGATTACATTGTAATCCGATCAATATACACTAATATAGTGATCATCCCACTAGTATTGTTTGGTAATACAGTAGAATACATGAAAAACTATTCCCAATTCCAAACCATCACACACAAAAAAAACTGAATTAGAGCATAATCATTCTTTTCATCATCATTTTTATGTTTATCGCTATAACAAAGGACACATATTAAATAATTTCTTGATTCTTACATAGCCACCAAAATTACCATCTCATGTTATTTTACATGTTCATAGTGCCCATATGAATTCCCCTTATATAAATTTGATAATTGAAAAAACTGATCTCCCCATTGACACTGGTACAAGAACCTAATCCCCAAAAATGGAGAAAACCATAACTAAAGATATACTAACTAGAAATGAAATCAAAAGCATATATTGTCCCTCAAAATCCACTAAAATCATCATACTACCACTCAATCATATGAATAGACAGACCGAGAGATTATTAAAACTAATAAATATTCAGAACCTTACCTAAATCATTTTATTTATAATTTAGTTTCAACTAAGTGAAGAGTCAAATAATGATCCACAATTACTTCAATTCTAGAACAACCTATAATGGTTATTTCCTACAAAGATCATCTATAATGATATTTTCATTACTCAGGTTGTAAGTGATATGAAAGTCATAAGTTTGAATGTATTCCACCAACTACCTCTATATGAGATTCATGTCATTCTGTTGAATGATATTATTTAGAATATTATGGTGATAAAAGACTTGACCCTGTCCCAAAAAGATATAGTTCCTTAAATATTTATGTTCATTCATAACTGTAGACATCAATAAATCATTTTTCAGGAGATCATTATCATATGGTCATAGGTAAAAAGATTAATATGCTTCCACAAGTTCATTTTATAGATTAAAACAACCCAAACTAGCACTAAAAGTATCACATAAAATTACATAACCCTTTCCAACCTCCAATAATATTCGATTTGTACAGTCTGTAAAAATTCGTTTCATTTCATCGATTGTGGACAAAAATATTGCATCCCATATGAATTTAACCCATTTCCTTGTGAGGGCAGTAAAAAATGATTCAATCATAGAGAAGTGATTAACAAATTCATGATAGTATATATTTGGTCTAAGTATTCTATGTATGTCAAAGTCATTATGTGGTTATACCAATTACATGATAAATCTCGACTTCTCAATCTAAATTGACTAGACATGATAGGAAATAATATACCCCCAAGGGAATCACTAATTAATTCCCAAAAATCTCATTTGAAAATTAATCCATACAGCTAGTCACTCATTAGGATCTCTATAACCAAATTAAAATGATTCCCATTCTCATGATCACATATAGAATAATCAAAAATATATATTCTGAATGTTTCCAAAACTGGTTGGAGTTTCCCATGGAATATATGATTCATTAAATCCCATAAAACCATTGGTTCATTAGTCCAACCAAACAACATATAAATTTATTTATAATAGAGTGACCTAATCCTAAAACCATTCATTGGTATATCAGACTCCTTATGTTTGAGAAAATGATAACCCCTCTGAATATCGATCATTAAATTCCATTTTCCCTGTCAACATTTAAAATAACTCATCCTCATAATGATATAGCTAAATATATATAACAATTAGCTATTTTATCTTATGATCTTAAAAAAACAAATTTATGGAACAATATACCTTTTTGGTAAGTTTCTAAAGGGATTCCCAAGGTGTAGAGCAATGGAGAATAATAATTTTCCCCATCATAACATCCAATATAATCTTGATCTCTTTCAATTCCACTGGTAATAAATGATAATACAATATCAAAAAAGATTTTTTACCTTGAAACTAGTCAATATTACACATTATATCTCTCAATGGATGAATACCATAGATATAATCTGGGAAACATTAGTAAAATTATAAAGATAAATGATAAGATTGAAAACAAAAGTTGATCCCTTAGGCTTAACGTCTCTATTAATGAAAAAACTCTTTATCTCTGGGTAGGAAGGCCCTGTATGAATAGAACCTTGATCCAACACTCATTGAAATATGCATGACATCACATCGACTACATGAAATGAGACTTGATAATGATAAAAATCAACTCATTCACAATTATTAACTAGATAATACACCCCAATGATGATTTCAAATAGATACATAATTGAAAAGAAAAATTATATTCTGACTCTACATAAGGAACATATTTAAAATAATAATGATAACAAAACCAATACCATTACTTCTTTTTAATATTTGTACATATATCTATAATATTGGAAATTATATATATTTTAATTTTAATAATATCAATAAAATAACAAGAATTTGACGAATTGGAAATGATAGAATAAATAAAAAAGATCATTCATAATAATATATAATGATGGAACCTCAAACTGTAGTTGGTCTAATGTCTACATCTTCTTGAACCACACCGTCAATGTGACATTTATTTAGTATTGACCATTTTGGTAGGTTCCTTACTGTCATTTAAGAAACATAATTCACTATAGTATTCCATGGAGATGACGACCCCTCTGTATATAAAATTTGTATCCTAATTGAAACATTGTAGATGAACATATTTCCAATAATAGTTATACATCTATGTAGGTGTATGACAAGAAACAAATGTGTTCAGGACCTTTCCCTACTGATTGAATGTTAGGGGCACACTCATAGCTATTACTGATGGTGTATATGATTCCTTTCATTTAGAACCACCACCACCACTCCTGAGACAGATATGTATAATCACATAGAATCTAATATATGATCAAAAACCATAAAGGTATTTGTAATATATCATATTTTCATTCATTACTACCAATAGAGAAAAATAATTCATTTTATCAAACTAATTAGGGTACGTTGACCTTGAGTGCTCTCCCGGATGAAATGAGATTAACTCCAAAGACATCTCAATTTTCTACAATCCTAGATATAACTACTATGTAAATAGGATCTTTAAATGACTCTAGCCCAATACTATATTCATATCCACCAGTACCATGGAATCCCAACAAAAAATTCAAGGAAAATAAACTATGAATGTCACACACATAACTAAGATACCCAATGGGGTTACCTTAAATTCAATTTTATGATCAATAAATTCATGTTAAACCTCCATATAAATAAGTTATTTTATACATGTAATAGATGTTGGATTATTAACATATAATTTCCAAGATTGATCCTTTTCTCTAAAAGCTCTAGGATCTCTGTAAACATTTCTATTCTAGACATGTGCTACATTCGGGCTGACATCACAAATTTCCCACAAGATTACATCAATAGGGTACAGATCCCTATAGGGATTCCCTTGACGGGAATAAGTTGTACTTAAATAAATAACCTATGGAAGATGTATCAGTTGTATTACACTAAAAAATAAAACATATTTCTATGATTAGAAAATATAAAAATATCAATTTAAAATTAGAAAACAAAAAAATAAGATTAATATCAATAAAAAAATAAGACGAAAAAATCCTCAGATCAAAATATAATATGAGTATTGTCACAACTAGATATGTAAATTACTCACTATAGACTACTTATTATGTATTAATTATCCCATTTACAATGTAACAGATGTCCCAAGACAAGAACTCTTGAGGATAAATCACATTCGAAAACACAATATGGTGAACCCAACCTGAATACCATCTCAAGATAGTACTCGTCCTAAAATTCAACATATTTTGTGGGAATTATTGATCCCCATGGGATGGTGACTATCACTCAAGAATCAATCAAATTTAAAAGAGAAAATTGTATCCTAATATGAATAAATAACATGGAATATATATATAGATGATAGAAATAGTGGAAGATATAAATATATTATATTACTAAATGAACACAGTGAAATGTGATACAAGTCAACAACCACAAGAACATCCCAATGAAAAATTGGAATCATTAAAGGAAAAATAATATGGGAAACCAACAACATCATTTTATAGAATGGCCAAAATCCCACCATATTATCAATAGCTAACCAGAAAAAACTGGTAGAATCATCAATGCCTCATATCAGTACCTTGACCTTTCTTACATCAATAGAAATAGAAATGTATATACTCCACGGAAGGGTTGTGAAGGTTCTCAGCTGACAATATTAGTAAACTCTCACCCTAGAGTTGAATAAAAAGTGTCTGTAAAAAATTAAAATGAGTGACATTAAAAACAATTATGCATGATAAATTGTTTAAAATTTTTATAAAAAAATGGAAAAAAAATAATTTTTATCTTTTTTCCCAATCCCCATGATAATTATAGTAAAAATGTTTCTAATCATTTCATATACATAAAATTATTCATATATAATTAAATCATGTACCACATATCACATCATATCCAATATAAATCAATATAACTTGTAACATCATGTTATGGATTACTATTGGTCAGACTAGAAGAATACCTATACCACAAGAGATGAATAGTTGACAAACAAGCCCTTATAACAAATGCATGTGGAGTAGAGAATTCAGCAACCTATGATTAACATACAAGGATATTATATCATTAAAGATGAATATTCTCTACATTAAAAAAACATTCTAGATAACCATAATAGTTTTGTGTCTGTGGATACATGGAAACAAATATTATATCATAGTGAATAATCTTCAATATCTCCCCTACATGTCCCCACCTTTAATATTTCTATCAAAAACAATTATTTATTACCTGGAGAACGGAAGATATAATAAAGTGGTGATATGAGATTTCCAGTAAGGGTGACCAAAGGAGATATTTAAGAATAGACATTAGTTTAGTAGTATGATAACACTATAAGAACATTTTTGAGAGCATACCTGGGATATCAATGGTCAAAAATGTGAGTTATAGGATAAATCATGGCTGTTCATAAGGCTCGAATCATAAAGCTAAAAAAATTTAAGACCTAAATGCATAAAATTTGAACAATACATGGAAATGTGTGGCATGAAAAGTGGTATATAATGTTGTGAACTTGTATAAGTTGAATCAGGTTCACTCATTATGTTAAGGAAATGAAATAATACGACATCATTAACTTTTGGACATGAAACTAGGTCCATTCATAACATTGTGAACATGTATTCAGGTTTACACATTAACATATGGACGTGAATCCAAGTCCATGTATAATATTGTGTACATGTAATCAGGTTCACACATATCCTTATGGATGTGAAACCATGTCTATGAATAACATTGTGTACATGTAATCAGGTTCACACATAATATTATGAACATGTAATCAAGTTCAGACATAAACTAATTGATGTGAAACCAAGTCCATGCATAACATTGTGAACATTTAATCAGGTTCACAAATAACTTTAGGAACATATAATCAGGTTCAAGCTTAAAAATTATGGACATATAATCAGGTCTATGTATATCATTTTAAACATTTAATCATGTTCACATATAACATTTTTACACATGATTCATCCATAATTACCCAAATCATTAAAGAGAGATATAATCCCTACAAAACTATTTATAGTTCATTCATAAATATGAGACAAGAAAATAAAACATTCATCAATTCTTGAACTATAAGAATACATGTATTTTAGAAACATCAAATCATAACCCATGAAATGAAATGAGTATCATTAAAAAGACATCACATAAGAAATTATCAAAAAGTCATAGGTTTCTTAACCATTTTATCAATGAATATCCCATGAAATGAATTGGGTTTTATAAACATGTAACCCGTTAATGGGAAGCAGGTTTTATAAAGGCAATGACATTATACATAACCCATTAATATAAATAATATGAATGAAAAAATTAGATATTTTCTTAAAAAGGAAGGTGAAACATTAAAAGATGTCATATTATATGGAATATAATTTTTAAATATATTTAAATGATGGTTCTTTATGGAAAAATCATTTATTCTTCGAAAAAGTATATTTAATACAAAAAACCATTTAAAAATAATTTTCATAGAAAATACATTGAAAAAATAAAAATTAGATGATGAATCATTTTGAAAACATTTGTCATTGATATTAATTTTCTTTTAAATCATAATGACAAGTCTTTTAAAATTGAAAAGTAATATTCCATGAAATTAAGGTGGGTAAATTTGTACATGTCGTATGAGGTAGAAAAAACATTTATGTTGCATGGTAAAAAGGTTAGAGGTTATTCCTTGTTCAGAATGTGAGAAGAAAATTCTATTGATGAGATTTGTAAATGGAAAATGAGAAAAATGCATTTTAATTATCATATGAGATTAAAAATTTATTCTTAGAAACCCTTATTTAGAAAACATGGTTTTTAAGGAACACATATTTCCGACCATAGATAATGTTGATCCAGACTTACATAAGAAACATTATAAACAATATTACATACCAATGAGTTGAAATATGCTACCAATTCATGATTATATCAAGAATAACCATACTAGAATTAATTTAATGTATTTTCATGAGATATGGAACATAAAAGTTCATAAAAGGAAGAATAAATGTGAACAATTTTGAAAATCAATGAGATTTTATCAATACACACTTATAACATGATAATTTTCAATCAAACACTGCATGTAATGAAATAAAATTACAAATTTCATTTAATAGCATGAAAATATTTTGATTCATGATATGAAATATAAAATTTAAATATGTAAACCATGAAAAATATTTTAGGTGCATAACAAAACATAATTATAAATGAAGGAAAATTGAGACACATCATTTTAACATTTGTGGTAACTTTCGAAACATAAGCCTTATGAAATAGGAAAATAAAAAGAGATTTTCAATACCCAAAAATATATTTACATGATATATTGAATAAAATCATGGTCATTACATAAACCACACAAAAGGAAAGACTGGTGAACTTAACATTTATCACATGGAAATTAAAGGTGAAATGAAAACCCCTTAACAAGTGTCTTGACAATCTCTGTACATGCACAAGAATCTTGTATAAAAAATATAAGTTTATTATACAAATTTTATAGAATAATATTTTTATTCCTATTACAATATATAGTTTTATTACAACCTTATATTACCGTTGGTTAGCGTGTCTATGTCATGGTTTCAATTTAGGTAATATTCACTTTGTTCATCTCATGTGTCTTAGTTTGTTACATATTTGGCCCTTATACTTTTATCAAGATTATATAATGTAATAAATGATATAAATATCAGGTATTGATATTATATTCTTATTTTAATAAACTATATAATATATCAGTATGAAATGTAATACAAAGTTCAGGGAGATGGTAAGTCGTACATACACATAAACGATGTTTCCATTTTTATTTTCGTATTGAAACAATGTATATAAATAATATATATATATATATATATTATAGTAGAATTATTATATTATATATTTCGAATATGTTCATTAAACCAATCCTTAATACATTCCATGTGGTGTGGGAACCACTCACATCACTGTGAGGGGGGTGGTAGTCCACATTTCCTCAAATGAGATTATCATATACAAACGAAATGAAATTCTAAGAGATATATGATATAAAAGTAATAAATAATATAAAATACATAATAGTTATAATATATTGCATATATTAATATAGTGTCCATCAAAATATCCCACATGATTGGTGGTAAATGAGAAATGAAAAAACATTGTTTGTGAGGTAATAGTTCTCTATTCCCAGAAACAGTATGTTGAACATCCATTAGATTGAGGTGTGTGAAATTGAAATTAATAACCATTTTTTAATAGAATACTAGTATATGTTGGATAATTTTGTAATCGAACAATAATTGAATAGTGATATCGGAGGGGTGGATAAGTATAATATTGGAAAGGATCTTGAGAGAATATGTAACCTCATAATTGGGTATCTTCATTTAGTTTGTTCCAAAATGACTCCATGAGAAGATTTCTACCCAAATAGAGGAATCAGAGTCGAAGGGAAGATTATTGGGAGGAAATTTAATTAGGTATTTTCTGAAATTAAATGGATTTGGAGGTGTGAATAATTGGTAGAGTTTGTGGCCTTTTATAGGGAATGAAAAGGACTCACATGTAATTCTTAGAAACATATAAGGTGTGAACATGTTTTTACCAAAATAAATTTCTTATAAAACCAAAAAAACTCAAAAATTAAAGGTTTATGGATAAAATATTGATATAAAATGGTTATTATAAATTATTCTAGGAAATTAGGACATCAATTTAAGGGTTTATTCCCTAAGTAAGCTTCATTTGTCCTTAACCATTTTGAATAATTATAGTCAATTTTAATAATTAGTATTGAAAAAATTTAGGTGTTCTTATAAGACAGTAAATGTTAGATTAATACAATGGTTTATGTTGATTTTTTGAAAATCTAATCATAAAAGTAGTATAATTAATATTAGTGTCAATCCCTTGGACGAGACAAAATAAGGGTGTTTTAATATTGGAAGAAGCTGCAAAGTTTGTTAATATTTATTATACTCAATATATGTGAAGTTTACCATAATAAATTTCACTGTATTAATAGATGTAAAATTCATATAATGTAACATTGAATCATATTTATTATATCATTTTTCACTAAAATTTAATTGTAAAAAAATTTCATTTTTAAGAAATAATTTTATTCTTAACTATTTATTAAGAAATGTAGTTTCTTAGAAAAAATTAAAACAAATCACCCAAGGATAATTTAAATGAACTAAAATTAAAAGTGGTTCTCATTTTATCAAATTAAAATTCTAGTTTTTTTACAATTAATTTAATTATTAAAGGCCACTCATTCGTGAAAATAGTATTTTTAACATAAAAGGACTTTACCCAAAATAATAACATTCATTATCAACAAATTTTATTTATATAAGAAAATTATAAAAAATATTTGTAAAGAATTTATTATTATTACTGGATCTATGTTTAATGGTTAGGTCATAATTGTCTCATTTAATTAATTATGTATACATAGAAATATGTTCCACAAAAGCTCATGGTTGTGTGAATAGTATACCAAGTCAGTGTTTCTTGTAATGCAAGAGAAGTTGGTATTTCATGTTGTTCAAGACAAGTATGTATTTCAGGTGAACGTAATGATTGAACTACTTTTTCAATATATATACATATATATTATATATATAACTATTTCTAATGACATGTGAAATGAAAAATATTTAAAAGTTAAAATAAATCGAAAAAATATTTCTCACAATCTCAATGTTTTACATTCGACCCCCTTTAAAATTAATTTCTTCCTAAATATTATTATGGGTTATAAAATTTTTAATAATTAAATGTTTCAATCATATTAACCGACTTAATAAAATTGGATAGTATAACTTCCCTTTAAAAAGGTAATTTGGAACAATAATGGTTATCCAATGTAACATATAACTGTGTTTCCACATAAGAGAACATCGGTTGCAAGTGAAAACATGGATATTGGAAAATAATAATAAAATATTGTTCTAATGAAGAGTGATAGAGAACATTTTTAGGCGAATTTTTAAAATCCCAAGGCCATAAATTTTTTATCTCTTAAGTGACCTTCTGATTCATTGAAAATGAAGCTATAGGATAATATTTTTTGGTTTCAAGAAACATTTTTTCCTAAAGATAAGAATTTTCATTAAAATATATTTTTGAATGATTTCAAGAAAATTTCCTCATTTATTGTTTGTTGATCCACATCACCTATTCTTATAAAATGGATGGTTCCTTTTTCATTCTTGAAGTACCAATGGATCATGAGAGCCGTGATATTCCATCTCATTTTCCATCAGTTCTCAACACAACATAGAATATTTAATATGCATAAGTCCTCCTATGGTATGATAACACTTCATTCTGAAAACATTTCCCAATTTTTTACAGAATAATTCCATAAACGGTTATCTGTATTATAAGGCCCCATCTAGAAACATTACTTAATCTTGAGTTATTTCAAGAATGCACAATGAGGATCTCATCAGGTTTAGAGTTTTAAAGAATTATATCATAAATCATGCATTACATTCCACATTTAAACAAGGATGTTACATAAAAGAAATTATTTAATTTTTCCATAAAAGGAGACATATTTAAAATAAAACATGGATTCTTTTGTGAGACTTCCTCGACACTATCAACACATCATGTACTTTTCCCTAGACCATTGAAAAACATTTAAAAAAACATGGGATGAGCATAAAAAGCTCAGTAAGGTATATAAAAATACGGAATGAAAACCTTAGTCCATGTATGAAAAAGAATCAATGAAATCATACTTTACTCATAAAACATAAGCAATGTAACATAACTCATCAAATCAAGAATAAATCATAGAAATCAGAATACATAAAGGTAACATGAGGCAGTCATAACATTCTTTTGTAAGGAGTAACCCTCATGGTTAGGTATGGAATACCCATCATAGTATATTCCTTAAATCTCTTCAGAGAAACCGTAGCATTTAACCCCTTCATGTTATCCAATTCATTGGAGAGCTATATCAGGCTCACCCACCCTTAGTTTATCATGGAACCACCCATCTTCAAAAACAATGCCCAAGAACCATAACATAATCATACCACATAAAACATGAAAAATGGAAACATAGAATTTCCACATTACAATCACAAGATATCAATTCAAAACATTGATATAAAAACATTATCAAAACCATTTTCAATAACGTAATAAAAGAAAAGTAAAACATGGTATTTATTTTTCATTTTAAACAAAATTATGGCTTGTAGAGGAAGCCGAAACTCAATGAATGGACATGGCGGAGGAGAAGTCATTGTTACCGCATACGGAAGAAAAACAAATTCATTTTGTCATTTAGAAAAATTCTTCATATAAACAGATTCCTTTTGAATAAAAGTAAAACTCTAAATGGATTTATACACCGTATAAAAGAATATTGTGTATAAAACAAAATTCGCCTCAATGAATGGAGATTGAGAAGAAGCCCCTTACCTCGTGTCCGACTTGACTTGATCTCTCATTAATCTCTTTAATAATAAACTAGTGTTAATTTCTACTTTATTAAGATCATTTTTAAAGTTTATTATTCCTTTTATATCACTTATTTCCATGTTATAAACATTATGTAATCATTTAAGTTAATAATGTTTGTTTTCTCGATATTTGGTACTTAAGTCAAAAATGGACTTCTTAAAATTACATGTTGTTCATGTGGTCAAAGGATCATTATGTACATAATTATATTCATGATTTGGATATCATATATTTCATATATATTTATCATATACATGAATTTATAATATTACAAAACATTTAGAGGTAAGAAATGAAATGCACCGTTCATGGAAACGGTAAGCCGTACGTACGCATGAACGCTACTTTCATTTCAATTTCGTATCTAATGGAATGGAATCATAATGATATAAAAGTATATTATAATTCAAGTATAATATCATATATAAAATCATTAACTCAATTCTTTATTCTCCCCACATATGGCATTAATGTATAAAATCACTTTGAGGGGGTGGTAGTCCGCACTTCCTAAAATGAAATTATCATGTTTACCCATAATGGAAACCATAAAGGTATGCCATAAATGAAAAATACAGAAACATAAGGAAAACATAAACATTATAGATATCATATATAAACATATTGACATCCTAATGGCCACCTTTGAATGTGTTATAAGAATATTTAACAATCATCGTTTCGTGAGGTAGAAATTCGCCATCCAAGGAAACACTATGTTATTTAACCATTAGATGCTAGTGTCTATAAGTGTAGCTCAAATACTTCTTATAAAAACATCCAAGTATATTTAATATACTGGTTTTGTTACAAAATAATGGAATAAAAATATTTTATGGGGTTGGAGAAGCAAAATAAAAATAAACATTAGAGAAACAATTACCTTTAAAATGGACAACTCTTCTTGGTTTGAACCAAAAGGGTTTCTTAAAGAGGTTTCTACCTATGTTAAGGAATCTATTATTAGTAGAGGGATATTGGGATCTTATTTTAGTAGATTTTGGATGAGCCAATGGGCTTGAGAAGTGTGATAGATGGGTAGGAATTGGGGTCTTTTTATAAGTGAGACGAGGGGCTCTTTTGGAACTCTTGAAACTATTATTTTATTATAAAATGAAATTCGGTTTCTAAAGCTTAAAAAATAATTATTGTCGAGGATAAGGTGGTCCATGTTCGAAATAGAATCATCCAATAAGAATTGTAAATGTTTTGGATATTATTTTAAACATTATCATCTTATTTATTTAAATCATTCATTAATGACGTAAACACTGCATCATCATTGGGTCATAAAATTTTTTTTTGATGTTTAAAAATTATAAAAAAATTACCATGATGTATGGAATATTTTTATATTTCTAATGAATATTTATTGTAAGAAATATAGCTTATTTAACCCCATGTAATAATTTTTTTAGTAAAATAATACATGTTTGTGATATTTACATTTTTACTTTAAATAAAAGATATTAATGTCAGTATCTCACTCATGTGGGTCCATGGGGTCCCAAAAATGGACCCATGGATTGTCTTGGTCGTCCATGACCTATCCAATACGGTTAGGACATGTTTCAAGATATTTTTATATTTTTATAATATATTTTTTATCTTAACTTACAGTAATTACCTCTAATCCCGGTTAACAAAACTCAAAAGTTACTATTCAACAAAAAATATTTTAATCCCATTGAACAACATTTTACTTAATAATGAGAACCATTTAGGATGGATTTTTGAAATTCAATACACAGCAGTAGTAAAATTTCATTTAAACGGAAAATAAGTTTGTTCAACTACAACATAGTGGTTTCATTATTCATCAAAAATTGAAGTTCTTCAGAAAAATACCAAAAATTCACCGCAATATATATTTGATATTCTTAATTCAAAAATGATGTCTATTTTTTATAATTCAAAACATACATGTTTCATTAATTATCATTATAATTAATTCCCATTGTTAAATCAAATAGCGTGTTTTTAAAAAAAATATCTATTAAAAGACTGACATTTGTTTTAGTCCAATTTTAATGTGAAATTAATTCCAATGACCACCATTGGATTAAATGGTAAAAATATAATCTAATTTCACATTAAAACCAATTAAAAAGATAATATATCATTATAAATAAATTATATTTAAATGAGGGTTTTAATTAAAATACAATATTTTTCAGTATTCATTAAAAAAATGAACATTATTAGAAAATACCGAAAATTTAAACAAAGTAAATTTTTATGTCTTGATTATAAAGAAGATTTTTATTTGGTCCAATAGATTGTATAAGAGTGACCAAAACTATATTTATAGAGGGTTCTCCGTCGAACATAGCAACCCCATTAAAGTAAATTAAATACTTAATTCAAAAAATATTAATAAATATGAAAATGTCTTATTCTTTATTTACCTGGGATGTTACATCCTTCCCTCCTTTTGGGAATTGTATCCTCTAAATTTATTTACTTAAATAAATGGGGGTATTTATCCCTCATAGAATTCTCATATTCCAATGTTGCCTCTTCAATCATGTGGTTTTCCACAAAACCTTTACTTGAAGAATCTCCTTATTATGAAATACTTGATCCCTGTGGTCACGCATCTGGATCGGTTGATCCTCATAACATAGATTCTCTTCTAGATAAACTACATCTGGACTCAAAACATGAGATGGATTTGGCATGTACTTCTGTAACATTGAAACATGAAAAACATTGTGTACCAGATATAAACTCTGATGTAAAGCCACTCGGTATGCAACTGATCCATCTCTCTCCAGAATTTAGTATGGTCCAATGAACCTTGGACTCATCTTTCCTTTCTTACTAAATCGCATCACACTTATCCATGGTGAATCATTAAGGAAGACATGATCACCTGCCTCAAATGAGAGATCCTTCCTCTTGTTGTCTCCATACCCTTTCTGCTTGCTCTGAGCTGTTCTCATGTGTTTCTGTATCAGCTGAACCTTTTATTCCAACTCTTCTACCAATTCTGGTCACATAAACTTATTTTCACCCACTTCATCCCAAAAAGTGAGAGTTTGACACTGCTTCCCTTATAATGCCTCAAATGGTGCCATCTGTGTACTGGAATGAAAACTGTTATTATAAGAAAAATCAACCACGGAAAAATGTTGGTCCCAACATCCCTGATAATCCATCGAACAAGAACATAGCATATACTCCAAAGTTTGAATCATTCGTTCTGACTACCCATCTGATTGAGGATGAAATGCTGTGCTGAAAATTAATTTAGTACCCAAAAACTCTTGAAGGCCTTTCCAAAAGTTAGAAGTAATCCTGGGATCACGATGAGATACAATAGAGAGGGGAACTCCTTGTAACCTGACTATCTATTTAATATACAAATGGGAAAGTTTATATAGGGAAAAAGTATCTCGTATATCAAGGAAATGAGCATATTTAGTCAAGCGATCAACAATAACCCAGATTGCATTATTACCTTCAGGTGTCACCAGCAATTCCACAACGAATTCCATGGATATATTCTCCCATTTCCACTCTGGCACTGGTAAAGACTAAAGTATCCCTTTTGGTAACTATCTTTCTTCTTTAACCTGTTGACAAGTCAAACACTTCACAGTAAAATAAGTAATATCTCTTTTCATTACATCCCACCAGTAATACTCCCGAAGATCTCTGTATATCTTAGTACTGCCTCGATGATCTAGAAAACGGAGAGCTATGAGCTTCACATAACAACTCTCTCTTCAACTTTGAATCACAAGGAACACATAATCTCTTTACAAATCTAAAAACACAATCATTATCAATGTTGAATTCAGGGAACTTACCCTTCTGAACCAGCTCTACCTTTTTCTGCAACTCACTGTCTTGCTTCTATGCTTTCTTAATTCTGTCTGATAGAGAATATTTCACTAATACCTAAAACAAAACAGATGAATATTCTGCACCAACAACTTCTATGCCAATGTTCATCAAATCCTTAACCAAAGGATCATGTTCCAAAAATAACATTATAAATGAAGCATTACTTTTTCGAATCAAAGCAATAGCCACATTATTTTCTTTTCCCAGATGGTAATGAATTGTAAAATCATAATCCTTGATTAATTTCAGACATCTCCTCTGTCTCATGTTCAATTATATCTGAGTGAATATATAATATAATCTTTTTTGATCAGTATATATTTCACACATTACACCATACAAATGATGCCTCTAAATTTTAAAGCGAAAACAACAGTAGCTAATTCCAAAACATGTGTAGGGTAATTTACCTCATGAGTTTTCAACTATCGTGAAGCATAAGAAATTACCTGATCATTATGCATTAGGATGCAACCAAGTCCTTTCAATGAAGAATCACTGTAGATAACAAACTAACCATTCCTGGAAGGTAGTGCCAAAACTGAATCATGCACCGATATTCTTTTCAATTCCTGAAAACAATCATCACATTCCTTTTTCAAGATAAACATAACACCATTCCAAGTTAGCTTAGTCATTGGACTAGATAACTGTGAAAAATTTCTAACAAAACTTCAGTAATAGCCTTTAAAAATAAGAAAACTACGAATCTGGGATACATTTGTGGGACTTGGCCATTCATCAACACACTTTTTTGTAGGATCATTAGTTATTCCATCTTTAGAAACAATGTGACCAAGGAAATAAATTTTTTGCAACCAAAACTCACACTTGCTGAATTTCCAATAAAATTTCTTTTCTTTTAAGATTTGAAAAATAACCCTTAAATGACTTTCATGCTCCTCTTTGCCTCTTGAAAACTCAAAAATATCATCAATGAAAACAACCTCAAACATATCCAATAACTCATTGAAAATAATTTTCATAAGGTGCATGAATAGAGAAGGTGCATTGGTTAGCACAAAAGGCATAACTAAAAATTAATAATGGCCATATCTTGTACGAAAACCCAGTCATTGGAACATCCGCTTCCTTTACCTTCAACTGATGGTACCCTGATCTCATGTCAATCTTTGAAAAATAATGAGCTCCCTGGAGAATATCAAACAAACCGTCGATATAAGGCAAAGGATATTTGTTCCTAATAGTGATGTTATTAAAGGCTCTATAATTAATGAAATGTCTCATAGAACCATCTTTCTTTTTAACAAATAAGACAGGATCACCCCATGGTGATGTGCGAGGTCAAATGAATCTTTTCCCTAATAAATATTGTAATTTCTCCTTTAACACTAAAAGATCAATTTGAGCCATTCGATAAGGGGGTTTTGAAATTGGCTTATCATCAGGAACTAAGTCAACATTAAATTCGACATCCTATTCTGGTATTATTCCCGAAAACTCATCAGAAAAAAAAGGATACTCATTTACCACTGGTACATCATTAATCTAAACAGTTCCTTTGTTTTCAACAATATCTGCAAGCTAACATTCATTTCCATCTTTTACAAGTTTCTCAGCCTCTTGATATGTTATCAATAGTAAGGGTTCATTATTGTATACAAACTGAAAGTATTTCTGAAAAGAAACATCTTTATCTCTACATTTAATCTTAGCATGGTAAACAGAGAGCAAATCCATACCCAAGACAACATCAAACTCTACTAGTGGTAAAACAATAAGGTTTTCAAGAAGATTCCTTCCACGGATAAGGATAAGATGATTTTTATAAAATCTTTTTACGTCAACATTTCCCCCAGGTGTTTTTACCAGAAGTTCACGATTCATTTCTTGAGATTGAATTCCCAATTTACTAGAAACATTTACAGCCATGAAAGAATGTGTAGACCTTGAATCAAAAAACACATTGGCATAATCTGAAAAACAAACAAAGTAACTGATACCACTTCATTTGATGGCCCAAAATCTACTGAAGTAGTTGCAAAGGATCTCACCACACCTTTATTCTTGTAGTCTGACTACTTCCCATCATTCAAGCTCTTTGTCGGACACTCGTTTGCATAATGACCCATCTCATTGCACATGAAAAATTTCACTAACTGTAAATCAAATTTTGTATTACCATCACCCTTATCTTTTCCAGTGCAATCACGAGCCTTGTGTCCAATATTACCACATCAGTAGCACTTTCCAGAATTCAAAAGGCATTCCCCATCATGATTTTTACCACAAGAATCACAAACTAAAAACATAGTTTTCTTACCATCAGACCTTTTTGAAGGATTCTTCATTTTCTCCTGCCACCTCGGTCTCTTATTCTGTTGGTTGTTATAAAACACTTGATCATCGACAAACTCCATTTACACCTTCTCAGCACATTGAACATGCTTTTCATAGCTTTTGAACTCACGAGAATCTAATTCTCTTCAATATTTCAGCTTTAATACTAAGTAAAAATAATTGATTTTGCTATCAAGGTATCTGATAAAATATGGATCATACCATGCCAAATGAGTGAACCTTTATTCATAAGCGTCCATTGAGTCTTCCTCTTGCCTCAGTTCCAATACTTTTTTCCCATCCTATGTCAAACAGCGTTAGGAAAATATTTCTTAAGAAACATACATTTGAATTCTTCCCAGTCAAGAGCATCAATCTCATCAATATCCCGTATATTTTTAACCATTGACCACCACTGATCTACTTCACCCTCTAAACGGTAAACAACAAGAATAACCTTTTCATTGTCTGTACACCCCATGACATCAAAAATCTTCTCCAGTGCTTCAATCCACCCTTCAGCTTACACAAGGTTAGATGATCCTATGAATGATGGGGGATGTTGCCCCATGAAATGTTCCATCGCTGACATGTTCCTCTATGGTTGATATGGCTGATCTCGTGCATGGATACCACCACCATTTATCTCTTGATTCATCTACACCATTGCTGTAACAAACTATTCAGTTCCAATTCCGACCATCTCAGGATGCTGATTCGAAAAGTCATTTCCTTCTGTATACCTACCCAGCACTGCTTCCATGTTTCCTCTGCGGAAAACCATTCTGAACAAACATATCTTAGATTATGAAACATGGTAATCTTCAAATGCTATACCATTTCAATTTATCCATAAAAAAATTTACGGATAATCATTTAATAGAATTATAACTCCTAAAGTTATCTAAACCGACCGTTGTTACCAACTATAACGCCCCAGCCATAATAATTACTTAATATTGAGTTATTTCAAGAATGCAAATTGAGGATCTTTTCAGGTTTATAGTTTTAGAGAATTAGATTATAAATCAAGCATTACATTCGACATTTGAACAAGGCAATTTCATAAAAGACAGTATTCATTTTTCCATCAAAGGAGACATATTTAAAATAAAACATGGATTCTTTCGTGACACTTCCTCGACACTATCAACACATCATGTACTTTTACCTTGACCTGTGAAAAAATTTCAAAAACATGGGATGAGCATAAACAGCTTAGTAAGGTATATAAAAATATAGAATGAAAACATTAGTCCATGTATGAATAAGAATCAATGAAATCATACTTTACTCATAAAATATAAGAACATTAACATACCTCATCAAATCATGAATAAATCATTGAAATTAGAAGACATAAAGGTAACTTGAGGCATTCATAACATTCTTATGTAGAGAGTAACCCTTATGGTTATGTTTGGAATACCCATCACATTATATTCCCAAAATATCTTCGGAGGAACCATAGCATTTAACCCCTTCTCGTTACCCGATGCATTGTGGAGCTATATCGGGCTCACCCGCCCTTAGTTTATCACAGAATCACCCGTCTTCATAAATAATGCCCAAGAACCTTAGCATAATCGTACCACATAAAACATGGATAAAGGAATCATAGAATTTCAAAATTTCAATCACATGATATCAATATAGAGCATTGATATAAAAACATTATCAAAACCATTTTCAAAACCAAAATAAAATAAAATTAAAACATAGTATTTATTTTTCATTTTAAGAAAAATTATGGTTTGTAGAGGAAATCGAAACTCAAAGAATATTCACAGCGGCGGAGAAGTCATTGTTGCCACATACGTAAGACCAAAACATTCATTTTGTCATTTAGTAAAACTCTTTGTATAAAAATATTCATTTTGAATAAAAGTAAAAGTCAAAAGGGGTGTATACACTGTATAAAAGAAAGATGTGTATAAAACAAAATATGCCTCAATGAATGGAGATTGAGATGAAGTCCTTTACCTCGTGTCCGATTTGATTCGATCGCTCTTTAATCTCATGAATAATAAAATAGTGTTAATTTATACTTTCTTAAGAACCTTTTCAAGTTTATTGTTCCTTTTATATCACTTATTTCCATGTTATAAACATTATGCAATCATTTATGTTAATAATGTTCGTTTTGTCGATATTTGGTACTTAAGTGAAAAATGGACTTCTTAAAATTACATGTTGTTCATGTGGTCAATGTTTCATTATATCCAAAATGATATTCATGATTTTTATATCATATATATCATACATATCCATCTTATACATGCATTTATAATATTAAAAAATATTTAGAGATAAGAAATGAAATGCACCGTTCATGGAGAGGGTAAGTCGTACGTACGCATGAACGCTTCTTTCATATCTTTTTCATATCTAAAGGAATGGAATCATAATGTTATAAAGGTATATTATAATTCCAGTATAATATAATATATAATCATTAAATCCATTCTTTATACACCCCACATATGGCATTAACGAATCAAATCAATTTGAGTGGGCGGTAGTCCGCACTACCTAAAATGAAATTATCGTGTTTACCCATAATGGAAAACATAAAGTTATTTCATAAATGAAAAATAAAAATGCATAAGGAAAACATAAACATAATAGATATCATATATAAACATAGTTACATCTTAATGGACCCCTTTGAAGGTGTTATATGAATATTTAACAATCATCGTTTCGTGAGGCAAAAATTCGTCATCCATGGAAACTGTATGTTCATTTACCATTAGATGTAGGTGTGTGTAAGTGTGTCTCGAATAAATATTCTTAAAAAAATCCTATTATATTTAAGATACTATTTTTGTTACAAAATAATGGAATAAAAATTTTTTTGGGGTTTGGAGAAGTGAAATAAAACAAAAGAACATTAGAAAAGACTTTACCTTTAAAACCGGTAACTCCTCTTGGTTTTAACCAAAAGGGTTTTTTGAAGAGCTTTCTGCCTAAGGTAAGGCTTCTAGGATGAATAGAGGGATATTGGGAGATCATTTGATTAGAGTTTGGATGAGCCAATGGTCTTGAGAAGTGTGAGAGATGGGTATGAAGTGGCGTCTTTTAATAAGGGAGAGGAGGGGCTGTTTTGGAACTCTTGAAACTATTATTTTATTATAAAATAAAATTAGGTTACTAAAGCTCAAAAAATAATTAATGTCGAGGATAATGTGGTAAATGATAGAAATAAAATCATCCAATAAGAATCGGACAGGTGTTGGATATTATTTTAAAAATTATCTTCTTATTTATTTAAATCATTCATTAATGACGTAAACACTACATCATCATTATGTCATAAATAATTTTTTTTATGTCTAAAAAATATAATAAAATTACCATGATGTTGGAAAACTTTTTATCTTTCTAATGAATTATTATTGTAAAAAATATAGCTTATATAACCCAATGTAATAATATTTTTAGTAAAACAATACATGTTTGTGATATTTTTATTTTTACATTAAATATAAGATATTAATGTCATTATCTCACTAAAGTGTCTCCATGGGGTCCCAAAAATTGACCCATGGATTGTATTTGTCGGCCATGAACTATCCAATAAGGTTAAGACATGTGTGGGTACATTATTATATGTTTATAATATTGTTTTTTTCGTAAATTACACTAATTACCTCTAATCACGGTTAACAAAACTCAACAGTTACTATTCACCAAAAAATATTTTAATCCCATTGAACCACATTTTCATACTAATGATAACCATGTATGTCTGATTTTTTAAATTCAATACATAACAGCGGTAAACTTTAATTTAAATGAAAAATCAGTTTGTTTAACTACCACTTAGTGGTTTCACTATTCATCAAAAATTGATGTTCTTCAGAAAAATACCAAATATTCACCCCAATATATATTTGATATTCTGAATTAAAAAATGATGCCTATTTTTCAAAATTCAAAACATACAAGTTTCCTTAATTAATTTTATAATTAATTCCCGTTGTCAAATCAAATAGCGTGTTTTTAAGAAACAATATCTATCAAAATACTAACACTTGTTTATGTCCAATTTCAAAGTGATATTAATTTCAATTATCACTATTGGATTAAATGGTAAAAATATATTCTAATTTCACATTTAAACCAATTAAAAAGATAATCTATCCTTATATATAAATTAGATTAAAATGAGTCTTTGAATTAAAATACAACATTTTTCACTATTAATTAAAAAATTAACATTATCAGAAAATACCAAAAATTTACACAAAGTAAATTTTGATATCCCGATTATAAAGAAGAATTTTTTTTGTCTAATAGAATGTATAATAGTGACAAAACTATATTTAATGAGGGTTCTCCATCAAACATAGCAACGCCAATAAAGTAAATTTATTACTTAATTCAAAAAAATTTAATAAATATGAAAATGTCTTATTCTTTATTTACCTGGGATGTTACATGTATACCCCTTTCAAAATGTGATTCATCATTCTTCCTTAAGAATTATCTTATATAGTAAAAAAAAAATTATTAGATACTTGGGTTCATCCTTGATCTGATAGAACATTAAATGTGATTTTATTAATCCATGTCTTCATAGAGGGACAAAATCACATGAAACATTACTAAAAGATGAAAAACATAATTATCAGATGGATTATTCATACAAAATCAAACATGATATTCCCATGTATATGGTAAATGATATGTTTTACCATAATATTCATTATTCTCTTCACCCTTTGCGGTTCCATAATATTTCCATTTTTCCTTTGTTTCCAGGGGATGTTGTGTATTATAATTGGTATTGGACATTATATTTGGGAAATGTTTCACATAATACCCAATCTCCAAGAACATGAAATAGTAAATTGTGTGTGGTTCATTTCGATGATATTTCTCTCTACTAATTTCATTTAATTTTATCTTCATATCCCTTCAACATTTTTTGCCTCGGTGACCAGGAATCCCACACTTAAAAGACCATGTTTTCTCATTCAAGCACTCACATATGTTCACATTCCCATAGTAATTGAAAGTAGGTGTTTGAAAAAATTTATTATCTCTATGGAATTTATATTCCACTTTTAACTCCATCCCCCTCTTTTAGTTAAAACCATGAGATTGATAATTGACTCCAACCTCCATTTCACCTTTGATCACACAACAAACAATCTCTTAATAACTATTATTTTATATTATCAAAAATACCAATATGAGATTTATCATTAATCCTCTTAAGAACCTATCATATTTATTTTCTAATTAGACGATAATAAAATAATCATTTCTTCTAAATCTTGTGAAACAAGCCTCATAGGTACCAAAAAAATCATCATCATTTTGCTTCAACTCAAGGAACTCCCTTTACATCATCGTTGAAGAACATAAGGAAATTAATAATTTTAGAATATGTTCTTGAACACATCCCAATCCATGGATTCAATACCACCTTTCTACATAATATTCATTATTACAGTCCACCACTACTCTACTTCAGCTTCAATGAAATAAATAGCCAGAATGAATTTCTCGTGATTTGAACACTTGATAATGAAGAATATATGTTTAGTGGTACTGATTCAATGGTAAAAAATAAGTGGATAATATGAACTAATGGAAGATGGTGGAAAATTCCATAGGAAGGACTCAACATAACATTGTACCCTCCTTTTATCATGTGGGAACTCAGTAAGATTAGTCAATTGGGAAAGCCGTGAGAGCATGTAAAGAAGGTTTTGTATTCCATCACACATAAAATTTGGAACTTCAAGAGTGAATTCATTTTATTTTACATCGCAATAACCATTACTACCATCCCTTCAGGATCTAGTCATTTACTAATAACAAAATTATAGAGTAATAAATAGTTATCATAATAAGGAACAACATTTTCATGAAAATTCACATATATGATGTCTAATGTATGGCAGCGTCCTTCATCAGTAATAAATTTGGATTATTAATGTTATTAATATATACCATAAATATAAATCATTCATGATGGTTTTCATAGAGTTTGTTATTTCTCAAAGCATATCCCCCAAGGGTGTCAAACCAATTGTGCAGCATGGCCCATTTTCATATACCAGATTACCCAGAGTCAAGCCTATAACATCATGTTAGAGTTGTTACTCCTACGTACATATCTACTAGTGCTACAACCATTTAATGTATCCATACATGGATGTATTTATTTTAAATCACTCACTCTATCTTATAAAAATATTCAATTATATTTTCCTAATGATATCTCATTATTATACCAATCATTGTAGACATCTCTAGATATATCCTGATAAATTAACCTAGGGATCTCACTATGTTTTTCTCACCATAGTTTCCAAAGGTTGACTAAACCATTAATTTGATACCAACATCAGTGACCTTGTCTTAACATACATGGATATTACATATTTGTAGTTGAATAATCTATAAAAAATAACAAATACATGCATGATGAATGTAATAGTTTTGTGTCATTGGAAATGTCGAAACAACATCTTATTACCCGATGAAATATATTCAACATCTCCCATAAAGAACTCCCCCTTTTGTAATTCTACCAAAAACATTATTCAGAACCAAAATAAAGGAAAAAACACTTGTGGAAGAAACATTTAACACATCATCATTTTTCACGTCGGTTCTATATAACAAACGTTCAAAGCTCTAAAAATAGATTTATCACGTCAGTTATAAAATAACCGACATGATAAATCTGTGAGAATAAATTTTTTTCGTCAGTAATTTTATAATATATGTAATAAAAATAGATATTAGATTTATCTCATTTGTTATTTTATAACCGGTTTGACATATCAAATATGGGTGCTTTATCTCATCAGTTATATTATAAACGACGTTATAAAGAAAATCCAGGTAATTTATCATGTCAGCTATCAAAATAACCAACGTGATAAAGCAAAATTTATCTTGTCAGTTATAAAATAACCGATGCGATAAGCATAAAAAATAATTTATCACATCAACTATTAAATAAATGATGTGATAAATTTTTTAAATTTATTATCACACCCTATATTTATCCATTCTATTTTCTTCGATCGGGCAACCTGCGACTCATCTCTCTATTGCGGAAAACCTAGAAAGGATTCATTGAAGTTATGCCCTCTATCCTCATTTTTCCAATATCATTCACTATCTATATTATCATCAAATATATCAGGTCGACTCGAAACACTCAAATAAGCCTCACAAGGCTCGGTTTCGGTTTTTTTCTCGATGCCCAAAACTAATTTTATGAGATGTTATTTATCTATCTTTGTTCATGCTATCATGGTAACATTCATAGTGTTCATTTATACCCTGCTAAATTGATTTCAAGAAAAATAATCCTATGGAAGTGGTATCATACATGTTTACTATTTTTGTGTGTTCTATCATGTGTGTGTGAATGTATAATGGGTGTCCCAGGGTGTGGGGGTTGTCTATGTGGGTGGGGGAGTCCAGGTGGTGGGGGCTTTCTTGGGGTGGGGGTGACCAGGGGGGTCAAAGGGGGTGGGGTGGTGTCTAGGGGTTGTGGAGGCTATATAAGTGGATTTGGGGTGTCCAAGGGTGTGGGGGTGGGGTCCATGGTGTGAGGGGGATGTAAAAGGGGGTAGGGGTGTTCAGTGGTGTGGGGTGTAGTGTTTAGGGCGGTGAGTGGGATGTCCAAGGGGGTATGGGTGTCTATGGGGAGGGGGTGTCCAAGGGGTGGCAGATTTCCTAAGGTGTAACACCCCGAATCCTCTAGGCTGGATCCAGTGAATTACTTGTGATATTAGCATGTTTAGAATGAATGGATATCTCAAAAGAACAATCATGTTATTAGTCTTGAAGAAATTAGATACATAGATGTCTCTCAAATTATATTTGAAATGTTTACCAAATACAATACATAACGAAAACTAAAAACTACATCCACACGAACTCAATAAATGACCTCCTATTAATCACCTGTTCAAGGTATACAATGAAAGGGGTGAGTTCAATAACTCATTAAGGGTTACAAATAGCAGAAGAATGAGTAAAATAATAAGTGAATCACAATCAATCTGACAAAATCAATATGGCAAAACAAATAAATGAATAACCAATACCATTAATAAACTGAGAATGAATAAAGATAATGACTATTAGTTGAAAATAATGTATCTGGAACATGAAACTATAATACCATAAAAACGGTTTGGTTCTATGGTTAGAAACCCGTCTGATTTTAGGAAAATAAACTCCAAGGGTTTGTCGCCAACTGATTTTTCTCATGAGACCTACCGATGCATCGAGGGGATATATTGGCCCCCACCCTCCACTTAGTTTCCAAATAAGTCTTTATAAATTGATTAAATACAAGAGAATTATGCCTTTTCATTATCCATATAGAGTAGAGTATACATATTCATCAATATTTCCTTAACTAAAATAACTTTCCAAATAAACATCGTATGTAAAATGGTATACATTTTAGAAAAGAAACATATCCATGATATGAGATTATGGATAATTAATATAAATATAATTTAAAGTGATAATTTATCTCAAATGGGTAGTAGGTACACCACATAAGGATTATTAGGTGCACCATACAAAGTTAGTCACCATCAAATAGAAGTTGAGACAAAGACTTTTACCACATTGTAATTAGTCGAATCATATGACCAGAACGTAATTAACATAAAATGAATCATTCAATAACATTAATATAAATTGAATCAAGTCATTTTATATCAAATGGATTTAAAATTAGACCACATATATGAAATAAGTGGTGAACAATGGAAATCTTAGATATATGAATGTGAGATGAGAAACCCCATACAAACATTTCGGCATGGTGAAAAGTGTTATTGTGAGGGATTAATGAAATGTAAAGGGGTATTACATTATTTATATGTCACAAGGATAGTTTGGGGTATGTCAGGGAACATACCCCATCATTAAGAATTTAATGAAAAAGGGAACTATATAGGGGAGATTCTTGAACAAAGGTGAAAGAGAGGATCCATTACCTTTTGCAAGAAGGAGATATTGATTGTTATTAATGACCTGAGTAATCAAATTTAGATTAATTAATTTATAATTACAGAACCTAATAAACATGTAATTTATATCTTATAAACTTATTAAGTTCATTAATGGCCTTTTTGATGGGTTTAATAGATTTAATTTTATTGTTTTGGAAGCATTTTCTTACTAGGTTTCAGGATTTGTTTACTTGTATTCGTGAATGTAAGTTGGTTTGAAAGATGGTTAAACATAAAGAATTGTTAATGTAAATTTTATTTACATTAAGTATATATAAATGATCTTATAATGATTTTGGTTATATTCAATGAGGATTATTCATTTGATGAGTTAAAAATTAACGCTTGTATTTGGCTCGGCAGTTTTGTGCTCAATAAAATTGTTTTGTATTATTATTCCATATTATATATGTATAAAGATTATAGAACATTATTAAAGAAAAAATAAATATATATATGACCTGGTTAAACCATAAATATGGTTTCATTACCATTAATGAATGATTTCTTGAAGAAATAAACTTCTTCATCCACAAAGGTTATAAATTGGAACCTCATGGACGTTGATTTTGTTTATAAAAAAAGTGAGGGAGTAAGAATATTGATGATGATTCTTCCATTAACATGATATAAATCTAGTATAAAGATGATACTATAGTTATCATGATCATTTGTATAGGGGAGAAAACGAGAGGATAACAAATGAAGATAAATTCAAATGAAACTAAATGAAAAAGAATAGTGTTTTACCTCTTGAAATAACTTCCTCGAGAACCTCCTTAAGGGAAGGGATTTTGGTATTTTGGAAAGACCAAGAACTTATTAGTAGTAGGGAGTGACTAGGGAAGGATATTTGGGAAGAAAATTGAGGGGATTAAAGGCTTATAGGTGTGATGAGAAGAGGGCGTGTGGAGGGCTTTTTATAGAGGAGGAGAGGGGTAAATTTTGATTATTTAACTCATTATTTTATTATTTCCCTCATGAAAACCAATATTATTGTTTCATGTTACCCATAATAGTAATAAGTGCATGTGAGTTCAAACCATGTGGCCTTAGATTACTTATTATATCATAAATAGTGTATTTAACAGAAAATTTGTATATACGGTATTTTAACATATTTCACTATTCATAAAAAATTCTAGAATTTCAGAAAAATCCCAAAAATTTACCCAAACCATTTTTCAACCAGTAGAATTCAAAACTGAACTCCATTTGTAAAAAATTCATTTTCTAAATATTATTAATTTATTTTTTAAAGAAATTATTATTTAATTCAAAAAAATAACAATCTTAAAGTGAAATTAGTTTTATTTCTCATTGAAAAACTAATAAAGATCTCATTATCTTATTGCCTTTGGAAAATAAAATAATAATATTATTTACTATTCATATGGGTAATATTACTATTCATATTACAATTCGTAATGGTATATTTCTATTCACTAAAAATCAAGTTTGTTCTATCATACTCGAAATGACTTACTAATCACAACTCTAGATGGCCATTTTTCGAAATTAAAAACATAGAAATGGAAGATTTATGTTTAATGGATAGCTTATAAGTTTATCCTATAATGTTTTGATTCATACAATACATAGTTCTCCATGAAATATAGGATATGAAAAAAATGTATTTAATAGAATCATACCATAAAATTTTTGTGGTGTTATATTATTCTCTTCTTCGGAAATTTTGTCCTCAAAATTTTATGTATAAATTCCACCAAAAAGATGTGGGTGGTTCTTATTCATGAAATCCTTTGGTTCCCAGGTTTCTTCCTCTATATTCCGGTTTCTCCAAAGAACCATTACTAGACAAGTTGTTTGATTTCTCAATACCTGCTCCATTTTGTCAAGAATCCTGATAGGCTTTTCACAGTATGAAAAATTAGGTTCCAGTTCTATTTCTTTACATGTGAGTACATGCGTTGGTACTAGCATGTACTTCTTTAACAATGATACGTGGAACACATCATGAACTCTGGAGAGATTTGGTGGCATTACTAAATGGTAAGGTACTACTCCAATTCATTCCAGAATTTCAAATGGTCTCATATACCTGGGGCTTAGTTTCCCTTTCTTACTGATCCTTTAGACACCCTTTGATGGAGATACATTCAGAAATACATGATCTCCCACATGAAATTCCACGTCCTTTCTCCAGTTTTAAGAATAAATCTTCAACCGACTTTGTGATTCTTTAATATGGGCTTTTATTTTCCTCACCTTTTTCACCGTCTCTTCAATAAGTTCTAGGCCTATAAGTTTCCTCTCACCAACTTCATCCCAACAAGTTGGAGTTCGACATCAATTTCCATATAATGCTTCATATGGAGCCATTTTAATTCTATAATGGAAACTATTGTTGCATGAAAATTATAACAAAGGAGAGTATTGATCCGACATACCTTGGAAGTCATGTGAACATGACCTCATCATATCTTATCGAGTTTGAATAGTCCTTCCAGATTTTCCATTGGTTTGGTGGTGATATGCGGTACACATATAAAGCTCAGTATTCAAATCCTTCTTTAGACTTTTCCATAATTTTGATGTAAATTGGGGATCTCGATCCAAGAAAATTAATAGAGGAGAACCATGAAGTCTCCCGACTTCATTAATAAAAGTATTGTGTGGTGATTAAGTGGTAAATCCTATCATATTGGAATGAAATCTGCTGATTTAGAGTGAAGATCAACAATTACCCATATTACATCATTCCTTCTAGGTGTTCTCGGTAGTCCAGTGAAAAAATACATCATAATTTTATCCCACTTTCACATAATAATTGGTATATGTTTCATCACTCCATTGGGATGTTGTCTCTCCACCTTCACTTGTTGAAAAACTAGACACCTTGACATGTAGCTAGCAATTTATCGCTTTATATTATCCCACAATGAATATTCCTTCATATATCTATAAATCTTGGTTATACCTAGGTTTATAGAAAAATTTGAGCTATCATAATCATCTAATAGTCCTATTTTTAGAACAGGCACTGATGGAACACATAACCTCTTCCCAAATCTCAGAACTCCTTCTTTACACACGAAGTCAGCCAGTCTCCCATCCTTGACTGCATTAATTTTCTTGTGCAGATTTTCATCATCTGATTGAGAACATTTTATCTTCTCCAGTAAATATGGTTTATCAATCATATGAAAGATGAGTGATTTTTCCCCTAACTTAACAATTCCTATATCCATCTTTAGTAGATAAATGAACATAAGATCTCTTTAAATCCTCATTTGAGTTAGAAGGCCATGATCTTTCCTGCTTAATGCATCTACCACCTTATCCACCTTTCCTGGGTGGTAGTGTATTTAAAAATATAATCTTTGAGTAACTCGAGCCATGTTCTTTTCCATATGTTGAGTTATTTTAGTTTCAAAATATATTTCAAACTCGTGTGGTCTGTATAAATCTGACATCTCTCTATGTAGATATAATGCCTCCATATTTTCAGAGCAAAGATTATAGTTTCTAACTAAAGATCATGAGTTGGATAATTTTTTTCATGAGTCATCAACTCTCTTTATGCATAAGCAATAATTTTATCATTTGTCATAAGGACACAACCGAGTACATTATTTGATGCATCGCTGTATATTAAAAATCCATCACTTCCAGATGGAAGAGTCAAAATTGGAGAATTGACCAATATTATTTTCAATTCATCAACGTATTTTGTAAATTATTTTTTCTACACAAACATAACTCTTTTTCATGTTAGCTTGGTTAGCGGGTTAGCCAGTCGGGCAAAATTCTTAACGAAATGCTGATAATAACTTACTAAGCAAATAAAACTGGGTACCTCAGTTATGTTGGTTGGCATGGGCCAATCTTGGATTACATTTTTCTTCGTAGGATCAACTAGGATTTCATCCTTGGAATCAATGTGGACTAAAAAGCAACTGATTGATTCCAGAATTCTCACTTGCTAAACATCCAATATAATTTATTTATTCAAAGTGTTCTCAGAATAACCGGAATGTTATTCTCAAGGTCTTCATAGCTTTTTGAGTATACAAGTATATCATCGATGAATAACACAACAATGTTATCAATATATTCCATGAAAACAATACTCATTAAATCTATGAAAAAAGATGGTACATTTGTCAGTCCAAAAGGCATTAATGTAAACTTGTAATCCCCATACATTGTTTGAAATGTTGTCTTACGGATATCTTTCTCCCTCACACGCAACTAATGATATCCAGATCGAAGGTCAATCTTAGAAAATTATTGAGCTCAATGAATTTGGTCAAATAAATCATCAATCTGGGGTAGAGGATACTTATTATTTATTGTCATATCATTTATTTCCCTTTAATCAATGCAAAGCCTCATGGATCCATCTTTCTTCTTGACAAAAAAGTCGTGGGATCCCCATATAGAAACACTAGGTCGAATAAATCCTTTTTCACTAAAATCATCATGTTTTTAATTTAGATATTCTAATTCCACAATGGCCATTATATAGGGAGTATTTGATATAGGTCTTGCATCAAGAATTAAATCAATAGAGAAATCAACATCCCGCTCTGGAGTATGTCCAGGTAAATCCTCTGGAAATACATAAATGTACTCCTTCACTATGTACACATCTTAAATTTGAAGATTTATTTCCTCACCCATTGATATTGGTTTATCTTCCTATATAAGTATTGTATTCAGTAGAGATATTGGGGTGGCTCTTGATAAGAAACAGGTGGAGAAGTTTCTTCCATAAAGGCAAGGGATTCTACAACATTTTAAAAAATCGAAACTTCTTTCTTCTTACAATAAATCTTCACATCATTATTTGACAACAAATCCATACCGAGAATGATGTCAAATTTAGTCATTGGTATGATCATAAGTTTATAAATTGAATAATGTTTTGGTGTTTGGAGGGGGACTAGTTGACATTACTTTGTTGCAATGATACATCCCTTGGGAGTTTTGACTGACAACTCCTTAATTAAATCAAATTGGACATATATAATTTCCTTGGAAAACTAGGAAGATATAAATGAATTTTTTGATCCAGAATCAAATAATGTGTGACTAATTTTGAAGAAACAATTAATGTACCTGCTCCCACTTTATTATGAATTTCAACCTCCATAGTTGTAATCGCATAAGCTATCCCTTGTTCCCTTCACTTTTTATGAGGCATGTTTCCTTGGAACTTAGGACACTCATTTTCATAGTGTCCCATTTCTCTGCAATTGTATCATTGAATATCATTGAATTGTTTCTTCTCCTTTCATTCATCAGAACGATGACCATTTTTCAACAGTTATAATAGACCCCCATGCCTTTCAATCATTTCCTGAGATGATATTTTCCACAGTTCTCATATAACAGGAATAACTTTGTTCTCATTCCCTTATTGGGTACTTCTCCTTTTCCTTTATTATCAGAGTACCACTTCATATCTTGGTTTCCTATGAAAATATTTAATCTATCAAATTCGTTCCCTTTAATATGGAACTTAATAAAATTTAATCATATGATGAAAACAATAGAGAATCTAGAGCCCTTTGAAGACTTGGCTCAAGACCTTTAATGAAATGATCAATCTTATCTGCCGAGTCATGTAAGTAATCCACAACATACCTGGACAGCCTTGTGAAAATAGCCTCATACTCTGCAACACTGTATTCTTCCCTTTGTTTTAAGCTATGTAACTACCACTTCATTTCAGTTCCTTGCTCATGATGGAAATATTTTTCAAAGAATATTTCATTAAAAGTACTTCCTTCCATATGTTAAATTTCTTCTTCCTCTATGGTATTCTGAATCAAGGACCACTATTGATCAGCATCTCCATTGAGACAATATACTTCTACTACTACCTTTTGATTTTAAATGAATCTTAATTCCATGAATATATTTCCAAGGGAATTGAACCATTGCTCAGTAACCACTGGGTTATTAGTCCTACTAAAATATGGGGGCTTCTACAGCATAAAATAATCCAACACTAGTGTTGAATGGTTATTCCTTAAAACCCGAGTAGTTGTCCAAATATGGTCATGATCTGATCTTCTCCAAAATTGAATGTGTTGACTTTCTCATTAGGGAGATCCCTACCTTTCCCATGATTATTGATTCCCCCATCTTCTGTTGGCCACCGTTTCTAAATAATGGGATACACTAGATTAGAAGACGAATCTCAAAAAGAAATCCACTCAACATAGATTGAAATTATATGCATAGCTAATATTATAAACGTGATTTCTCTGAAGAAAAATTTACATTAAACTCCTTCATAATGGCCTGTAAAAAAATGTTAATTATCCTAAGCATATCCCCAAGGATTTTCATAACCAAGAGTGCGGAAAGTCCCATTTTCGTGCACCAGTTCCCATTTAATTCAAGATCAAAGTAGTGTTTTGGGGTTTTACCCCTAGATACATCTGCGCCAGAGCCACCATTACCTGCTCATATCAAGACGGAGACTTATTGCATAAAATATCCACATAATCTATTAATTACCAAAATACCAGGATTTTTTTGAATTTAAATCCTCAGATACTACCTTAATGCTTTGGTCCCTACTATAAATTTCCTACTCTAGTTTCCATGTTTTCTACCAAAATTCCTCTGATACCAACTGTAACACCTCGACCCCTCTATGTTGGATCTGGTGCATTACTTATGATATTGGAATGGTTAGAAGGAATTAAAATTCCAAAGGAATGATCAGTTTAGTAGTATTTATGAAACTAGATACATAGATTTAACTCAAATTACTTTTTAAAAGTATACAAAATACAATACATAACAAAAACTAAAAATTACATCAACACGAACTCAATAAATGACCACCTCTTCATCACTAGTTGAAGGTTAAAATGAAAGGGGTGAGCTCAAATGCTCAGTAAGTTTTAAAAATAGCGGAAGCATGAGTACAATAATAATTGAATCAAAATCAATCTGACATAATCAATATGGCATAGTGAATAAATGTATAACTAATGCCATTAATAAACTGAGAATGAAACTGTATCCATAGATTTTTTCTTAGTGAAAACCTCATGTATAATAATAATAACTTCTAATGAATAAATAAAATGATTAATAATTGGACGTCATGTATCTGGCACATGAACCCATAATACTGTAAAAATTGTTTATTTCTATTTTTAGAAACCCGTCTGATTTTTGGAAACAAACTCGAAGGGTTGGTCGCCAACTGATTTGTCTCCTCCGACTTACCTATGCATCGAGGGGATATAGTGGGCCACACCCACAATTTCATGTACAAATCATTCATTATACATTGATTCAATGAAAGATAAATATTCCTTCTCAATATTCGTATAGAGTAGAGTATTCAGATTCATCAATATTTCTTTAACTAAAATAACTTTCCAAATAAACATAGTATGGAAAATGGTATTTGGTTTACATAAAAAAATATCAATGATATGAGATTATTTATATTTAATATAAATATGATTTTAATTTAAAATTTATCACAAATTGGTTGTAGGTACACCCCATAAGGATTATTAGGTGGACCATACAATGTTTTCCACAACCAAATAGAATTTGAGACAAAGTCTCTAACCACAATGTATTCAGTTTAATCATATGACCAGAACATAATGAACATTGAATTAATCATTGAATAAGATGAGTATAAATAGAATAATGTTATTTTATATTATATGGGAGTACACTTATACCACATATATGAAATAAGTTGCGAATAAAGAAAATCTCACAGAAATGAAAGTGATATGAGAAACCCTTTACAAACATTTTGGCACGGTGATGAGTGATATTGTGAGAGATTAGTGAGAGGTAATGGGATATTACATTATTTTTATTTCACAACTTCAGTATGGGGTAGGTGAAAATACATACCCCTTCATTAGGAATTAAAATAAAAAGGGCACAACATAGGAGAGAATCTTGAACAAAAGTTAGAGAGTGGATCCCTTACCTTATGCTCGAATGTGTTCTTGATTGTTCATAATGACCTGAATAATCAAATTTAGATTAACTAATTAATAATTTCAGAACATAATAAACATGTAATTGATATGGTATAACCTTATTATGTTTATTAATGGCCTTATTTATGGGTTTTGTAGATTCAATTTTATTGTTTTGGAAGCATTTTGTTAGTTGGTTTCGTGATTTGTTTACTTGTGTTCATGAATGGAACTGGTATGAAATATGGTTTAACATACAGAATTGTTAATATAAATTATTAGTGATATTAAGGAGATATAAATTATCTTATAATGATTCTGGTTATATACCATGAGGATGAATCATTCGATGATTTAAAAATAAATGCTTGCATTTGGCTTGGCAGTTTTGTGCTCAATAAACTTGTTTTGTCTTAGTGTACCAAATTATGTATGTGTAAAGTTTACAAAAAATTAATCAAGATAAAACAGATATATATTGACCTAGTTCAACAATAAATATGGTTTAATGACCAGTAATGATGGAACAACTGAATAACGAAACATCGTCGTCCATGAAGGTTATAAATTGGAACCTCATGGACATTGATTTCGTTTATAAAAATAAAAAGGGAGGGATTACGAATATTGATGATGGTTCTTCCATTAAAATGATATAAATAGAGTATATATATGATAATGGAGTTTTCATGATCATTTGGACAGAGGAGGTGACAAATGAAGGTAAATTCTAATCAAACTAATAGAAAAAGAAAGGTGTTTTACCTCTAGAAATAACTTCCACAATAACTTCATTAAGGGAAGGGATTTTGTTATTTTGGAAAGACCAAGAGCTTCCTAGTCGTGGGGAGTGACTAGGAATGGGTATTTGGGTAGAAATTTTATGAACTTCAAGGCTTATTGGAGTGAAGGGAAGAGGGAATGGTGAGGGGTTTTTATAGTGGAGGAGAGGGGTAAATTTTGAATATTTAATTCATTATTTTATTATTTTCCTCAATACAACCAATAGTGTTGTTTCAAGTGACCCCTAATAGTAATATGTGCATGTGAGTTCGAAACAAGTGGTTTTACATCACTTATGATGTCACAAATAGTGTATTTAGTAGATCATTTGTATATACTATATTTTATCATATTTCACTATTCATTAAAAATTATTGAATTTCAGAAAAATCCCAAAAATTTACCCTAACCATTCTCAACATGTAGAATTAAAAAATGAACTCCATTTTTCAAAATAATTTTTCTAAATATTATTAATTTAATTTTTATATAATTTCATAGTTAATTCGAAAAAACAATCTTAAAGGTGCAATTAATTTTATTTCTCATTGAAAAACTAATTAGGATCTCATTATCTTATTACCTTAAGAAAATAAAATATTATTATTATTTACTATTCAAAAGTTTCATATTAATATTCATATTTCTATTCATAAGGGTATGTTACTACTCATCAAAAATCAATTTTGTTCTATCAGACTCCAAATGACTTACCGATTACAACTCAACATGACCATTTTTTGAAATTCAAAACATAAAAGTGGAAACTTTTCATTTACTGTGTTGATTATAAGTTCCTCCTATAATGTTTTTATTCACAAAAGACATAGTTCTCCATGAATGTTAGGATTTTAATATAATGTATTTAATAGAATCATACCATAAAATGTTTGGGGTGTTATATAAGGGGTGGGGGCTGTCCAGTGAGTGGGGGGTGTCCAGAGTGGTGGTGGGGGGGGGGGGGCTATCCAGTGGGGCCGACCAAGGGGTGGGGGGATTTCTAGAGGTATGAGGGGATTTCCAATGGGGTGGTGGTGTCCAATGGGTGTCCAAGGGGTGGGGTGTTTTTCAGGGTGTGAGGGGGATTTCCAATGGGATAGGGGTGTCCAGGGGGTGGGGTGTGTTGGGTGGTGGCGATGGTGGCGATGGTGTCCGGGGGGTGAGTGGGCTGTCCAAGGGGGTATGGGGTGTCCAATGGGTTGGGGATTCATGGGGGTTGGGGCTTTCTAGAGGGCTTTGGGGGCATTCCCGAGGTGGGAGGGTGTCTAATGGGGATGTGGTGTCTATGGGGTGTCAAAGGGGGTGGGGGTGGGGGTGGTGTCCCGGGGTGATGGGGCTTTCTTTCGGGGTGGGGTGTCCAGGTGGTGGGGGGGTGTCCAGAGGGTGAGGGGGATGTCCAGGGGGTGGGGTGTCTAGGCCGGTGTCAAAGGGGGTAGGGGTGAGGTCATGTCCAGGGGTGGGGCTGTCCAGGCTATGTGGGGTGGTGTCCAGGGGGTGAGGGGGTTGTGCAAGGGGGGTATGGGTGTCCTGGTGGTGAGGGTGTCCAGGGGGTGGGGGGGATCTCTAGAGGGGTTGGAGGATATCCATTGGGAGGGGGGTTTTCCAAGGTGTGGAGTTGTCCAGGGAGAGTCCAAGGGGGTGGGGGTGGTGTCAAGGAAGGTGAGGGGACATTCCACGTGGGTGTGGGTGTCCCGGGGTTGGTGTCCAAGGGGTGAGGGGGCTCCCGAGGGGGTGGGTGTGTCTAGGGGGTGGGGGCTGTCCAGAGGGTTTGGGCATAATCCAAGGGCTGGGGCATAACCAAGGGTGTTTTGGCGTCCACGAGGTGTCCAAGGGGGAGGGGGTGGTGTCCAGGGGGTGAGGGGGCTTTCCAATGGGTGTGGGGAAATCCAGTGGGGTTTGGGGGTTGTCCGAGGTGACTGTCCTAGGGGTTGGTGGTATCATGGGTGGTCCAATAGAGTTGGGGTGGTGTCCAGGGGGTGAAGGAACATTCCAAGGGGGTGGGGTGTCCTGGGCGTGGGGGTGTCCCGGGGATGTGGGGGTGTCCACTGGGGTGTCCAGTGAGGTAGGGGTGGGGGTGGGGTCCAGGGGGTGAGGGGGCTTTCCAGGAGTTAGGGGTATCCAGGAGAGGGGGGTTCTGTCTAGGTGGTGAGGGGGCTTTCTAGGGGGGGTGGAGGTGTCCATGGGGGTAGGGGTGGTGTTTAAGGGGTGGGTGGTTTCCAGGGATGTGGGGGGGGGTGTCCAGTGGGTTGGGGTGTCCAGGGTGTCCATGGGGGTGGGAGGGTGCCCTGGAGGGTGGGAGGGCTATTTAGGGTGGTGGGGGCTATCCATGAGGTTCCCAGGGGTGTGGGGGTTTCCAGTGGGGTGGGAGGGGTGGGGTGGTTCATGAGTGTGGGAGGGTTTTCCAATGGGGTGAGGGGTGTCCAAGGTGTCCATGTGGGTGGGAGGGTGTCCGGGAAGGTGGGGGGATGTCTAGGGGAGTGGTAGGCTATACTAGAAGAGGGGGGGGGGGCTGTCCAAGGGGTGTCTAAGGGTGTGGGGGTGTCTAGTGGGGTGGGAGTTTTACAGAGGCGTGGGACGATTGTCTAGTGGGGTGGGGGTGTCTAATATTTCAAGGGGGTGGGAGGGAGTCAAGGAGGTGGGAGGGTTGTCCAAGGGGTGGGGGTTGTGCAGGAGGTTAGGTGGGTGTCTAGTGGGGTGAGGGATTCCATGGTTATGGGAGGGTAGTCTAGTGGGTGTGGGTGTCTAGGGTGTCCATGGGTGTGGGAGGGTGTCCAGGAGGGTGGGATGGTTGTCCAGGGGGTGTCCAGGGGTTGGGGGAGTGTCTAATGGTGGGGGTTCTGGGTGTGTGGGATGGATGTCCCTTGGGAAGGGGGCGTCCGAGGAGTCCTTGGGGGGGGGAGGGCGTCCAAGAGGGTGGGAGGGATGTCTAGGGGTGTGGTCGGGGGTGTCCTCTGGGGTGGGTGTTTCTAGGGTTATGGGAGGGTTGTCTAGTGGGGTAGGGGGTGCAGGGTGTCCATGTGGGTGGGAGGGTGTCCATGAGGGTGGTAGGGATGTCCAGGGTAGTGGGGGGTTGTCCAAGAGGGTGGCGGGGTGGGGGGGGGGGGCTCCATTAGGTTTCTAGGGGTGGGAGAGTTTCTAGGGGTGTGTGAGGGTTATACAGCGGGGTGGGGGTTCTCCAGGGTGTCCATTGGGGTGGGATGGTGTCTAAGAGGGTAACAGAGATGTCTAGGTCAGTGGGGGCTATCCAAGAGGCGGGGGGGGGGGTCTGTCCAGGGGGTGTCTAGGGGTGTGGGGGTGTCTAGGGGGTGGGGGTACAAGGGTGTGGGAGGGCAGTCTGTGGGGGTGGGGGTTTCTAGGGGTCCATTGGGGTGGGGGTGTCTAAGAGGGTGAGGTTTGTCCTGGGTGCGAGGGTTGTCTAGGAAGTTGGGGGTTGTCGAGGGGGTGTCAAGGGGTGGGGGGGGGGGCTCCAGTACGGTGGGGGTTTCTAGGGGTATGGGTGGGATATCCACTATGGGTGTCCAGGGTGTCCATGGGAGTGGTAGGGTGTCTATGAGAGTGGGAGGTCTATCTAGGAGATTGGGGGATGTCCATGAGGGTGGGTGGATGTCCAGTGCGTGTCTAGTGGTGTGGGGTTGTCCAGGGGTGGGGGTTACTAGGGGTGTGGGAGGGTTGTTCAGTGGGGTGGGGGTGTCCAAGGTGTCTATGGGGTGGGAGGGTGTCCAAAAAGGTGGTAGGGCTATCCAGGGGGTGGGGTGCCTAGTGGGGTGGGGGATTTCCGAGGGTGTGGGAGTGCTGTCCAGTTGGGTGGGGGTGTTCTTGGTGTCCGTGGGGGTGGGATGGTGTCTAGGTGTGTGAGAGGGCTATCTAGGGGAGTGGGGCTACCCAAAAGGGTGGGGGTTGTATAGGGGGTGTCCATGGCTATGAGTGTGTGTCCAGTGGGGTGGGGGGGTGGGGGGTTTCTAGGGATGAGGGAGGGATTTCCAATGGGGTAGGGTGTCCAATGTGTCCATGGGGGTGTGAGGGTATGTAGGAGGGTGAGAGAGTTGTCCTGGGGAGTTGGGGGCTGTCCAAGAGGGAGGGGTGCTGTCTAGGGGGAGTCCAGGGGTGTGGAGGTGTCCAGGGGGTGGGGGCCCAGGGGTGTGGGAGGGCAGTCAAGTGAGGTGGGGCTGTCTAGGGTGTCCATGGGGGGTGTCCATGAAGTTGGGAAGGTTGTCCAGGGAGTGGGGACTATCCAAAAGGGTGGGGTGTGATCAGGGGGTGTCCAGGGGTGTGGAGTGTCCAGGGGGTTGTGGTTTCAAGTGGTGTGGGAGGTATGTCTAGTGGTGTGTGTGGGTGGGGGGGGGGTGAGTCACTGGTGTCCATGGGGGTTGGAGGGTGTCTAGAAGGGTGGGAGGGATGTCTACGGTAATGGGGGTTGTCCAAGAGAGAGAGAGAGAGTGTGTGTGTGTGTGTTGGGGGGGGGGGGTTTCCTATGGTTTTCTAGCGGTGTGGGGGTGTCCAGGGGGGTGGGGGTTTCTAGTGGTGTGGTAGGGCTATCATGTGGGTGGGGGTGTTCGGGGTTTCCATGGGGGTGGGTGGGTGTCCAGGAGGGTGGGAGGGTTGTCTAAGGGGTGTGTGGGGTGTCTAGTGGGGTGGGGGTTTCCTGATGTGTGGGACAGTTGTCCAGTGGGGTGGGGGTGTTCAGGGTGTCCATGGGGGTGGGCGGTGTCCAGGAGGGTGGGGGGGATGTCCCAAGGAGTGGGGGGGGGGGGGTGGGGGGTCCAGGAGGGTGGGGGTGTCCACAGGGTGTCTAGGGGTGTGGGAGGTGTCCAGTGGGGTGGGTTTTTTTATGGGTGTGTGTGGGATATCCAGTGGGGTGGGGGTGTCAATGGTTTCCATGGTGGTGGGAGGGGTTTTCAGGGGAGTGGGGGGTTTTCCAGATGGATGGGGGTGTCTCAGGGGTGTTGGGGGTGTCCAGGGGTGGGGGGTTCAAGGGAGTGGGAGGTTTGTTAGTGGGATGGGGGTGTCCCGGGTGTCCATAGGGGTGGGAGGGAGTCCATTATGGTGGGAGGGATGTCCAAGGGGAGTGGGTGTCCATTGGGGTGGGGTTATTCTAGCGGTGCGGGAGGGAGGTCCAGTGGGATAAGGGTGTCTAGGGTGTCCAGGGGGGTGGGAGGGTGTCCATGAGGGTGGGAGGGATGTCTAGAGGAGTGGGGTTGGGGGATTTCTAGGATAGTGGGGGATTATAATGGTGTTGGAGTGCTGTTTAATGGAGTGGAGGGGTTTTCAGGGTGTCCATGGGGGTGGGAGGGTTTCCAGGAGGGTGTGAGGGATGTCAATGGGGTGGGGGATAGCCATGAGGGTGGGGGTGTCCAGGGGTGTGGGGGTGTCCTGTGGTTTGGGGGGTTTCTCGAGGTGTGGTGGGATATCTAATCAGGGGGGTTGGTCCAGTTATGGTCTGTTTTAGGTCAGTTTTAGGTTTTATTTTCCAGGGAATAGATTTGGTTGGACGGTTTTATTAAAAAAATTATGTTGGTAATTTTATAACTGATATAAAAATTCATATTAATGAGTTTTAACATAGATTATTTGAAAACCGATGTAACAAATGCATGGGAATGTGTTTTTACATTGGTTATTTCATAACATAAATAATAAATGGAATGAAATAGTTTTTCACATCAGTTATTTTATGAGTAATAGAGTATATATGTTTTCACTTCAGTTATTATTTAACCACTGTGAAAAGTGCTTGGCAGACTAGTTTATCATGTCAGTTGTGAATATTGCCGACAAGATAAACTCTTTAGAGGTGAAATTTATTACGTTGATTATTATATAAGAGACATAAAAAATTATTTTCCAATTTAGTTATTTAAAACCCTACATAATATATCATGACTCTAAATTGTTTTACACATCAGTTTTTGATGAACCAACCTGTAAAATGATTCGGATTTTCGGTTTTTACGTTAGTTCCAAAATAACCAATTTAAAAAAAAATTCTTATAATGACTCCTGTAATAACATCTGCCAAAGATGATGTAAAAAATAAATAATAACCGCCAAAAATAACGTTTTCTGCACTAGTGACACAAGAATGGGGTGTGGTTATATTCCCAGTAATGGTAAGCAAGGAAGATATATATGCATAAACATGAACATAGTAATATGATAATGTGATTGTAACATTATGAGATCATTCCCTACATATCAAAGGTCATAAACATGAGTTATGAGTTAATGCTTAAAATATCATAAGACATGAATTATAAAGTATAAAATCCATTTTTCATGAAATCATAACATAGGAATAAACCATGTAATTTTATCCACAAACATTGGTTTATAACATTTGAACATGTATATGTAGAAACAGGTTCACTCAATATGATAAGGACATGAAATCATGCCCCATCATCAACTTGTGGACATGAAACTAGGTCCATGAATAACATTATGAACATGTAATCAGGTTCATTTTTGACCTTATGAATTTGAACCAAAGTCCATTCAAAACATTGTGAACATATAATGTTGATCATGAGTAGCCTTATGGATGTGAATCCAATTCCATGCATAACATTGTGAACATGTAATAAGTTTCAAAAATATAATTTTAAACATGTAATAAGTTTCATCCATAAACATATGGACTTGAAAAGACATCCATTAACAAAATTTTGAACAGGTAATCAAATTCACACAATACATTGTGAGCATGTAATCGGGTTCGCAGATGAACTTATGGATCAGTAATCCGGTCCATACATAACATTGTAAACATATAATCAGGTTCACACATAACAGTTATACTCATGATTCATCCAAAACTATTCAATTAATTGTAGGGAGATATTGGTCCCACCCATATCATAAAAAATCATTCTTACATGTGGCACAAGATAATAAAACATTCATCATATCTTAACACCTAATATTACATAGATTTTGTAAACATTTATTCAATACTAGTGAAATTAAATCTGTATCATTAACATGTCATCACATAATAACATATCAAAAATACATAAGCTTCATAACCATTTCATCAAATTATAAACCATGAAAATAAGTGGGTTTTATAAACATGTAACCCATGAAAGGTATACAATTTTCATAAAGACAAAAACATTAAGAAAAACCCTTTTGTAGAATGATCATGAATGGAACCATTATATAATTTACTATAAATTCATGAGTAACATCAAAAGATGTCATCATATGTGGAAAATATTTTTTAAATATCATTCAATGATGTTTCATGAAGAAAATATCCATCTTAAACAGAAAATTTATTTTTAATACATAAAAACCTTTAAAAATAATTTTCATTGAGAATACATTGAAAAAATATAAAGAAGAAAAGAAATCATTCTGAAAATAATATTTTTTTGAAATTTAATTTTAGAAAATATTTCTTGTAGATTATCCTTTTGAAAATTAAAAGAAATATTATAAAGAATGATGGTGGGTAAATCTATATGTGTTTCATGAGGTAAAAAAGAATATTTATTTTGCATTGTAAAAAGGTTAGAAATAAATATTTGTTTGGATAGTGACAAGGGGATTCCTTTAAAAATATTTTTAAAATAAGAATGGGTAAAAATGTATTCTAATAATAATTGGTTATTAATAAATTATTATTGGAAATACATTATTAGAAAACACTGTTTTGATGGAATGCATATTTCAGACCGAAGAGTGGGTAATGTCGGGCCTTCTCAAGACACTTTCTTAACTATCTTATGTAAAAATGATTTTAAATATGGTAAAAATACATGGTTATATCATGAATAACTAGAATAAATTAATTGGAAGTATTTAATTGAGTTAAGGAATAGAATAATTAATCAATGAAAGCATAAACGTAAACAATCTCAAAAAGTGTTGAGATTACCTCATTAAACACTAATAACTTTGTAATAATAAATCATACTATCCATGTAAGGAAAGGAAATAACATGAATAATATATAATAAAGGAAATATTTTTATTCAAGATAATAAATATAATATTTATGTATGTAATCCTCATAAAAATATTTTAGGTTGTTTAAAAAACATATGTCTCAATGACAACCAATTGAGACAAAACAATTTTTCGGATTATATATCATTGGAAACATAATACAGATGAATTAATGGGTCACAAAAAGTGAATATGCATACCCATAAATTTTAGTAAATGATACATATAATAAATTCCTGGGAACTACATACAGCACACAATAGGAAGTAGTGGTGAACATAACATTTATCTCAAGAAAATTATATGACAGATAATAATCCCATAACTTATGTCTTGACTTTCTATGTACTCACACAAGAAAACTATATAATAAATATATGTTTTTATAAATAAATAATATAATAAAATTCTAATATCAATGAATAAATATTGTTTTATTATAAAATTATATTAGGCTCTTCATAAACGATCCTATGTTAAGGTTTTACTTCGGGTAATAATCACTCTATTCATCGCATGTGTGTTAATTTGTTACATTTTCATCTTTATAATTGAATAATGATTCCAGAATGTAAACCATGATATAAATATAAGGTTTATACAATGTATTATTATTATAATAGTCTATATACTATAGGAGTATGAAATGGAATACACCATTCATGGAGACTGTAAGGCGTACGTATGCGTGAAGGTTGTTTTCATTTTCATTAATGTATAGAATGAAATTATGTAAATGACATATTTATATATATTTATATATATAATTATTCAATAATAACTCATATATATTATAAATCATATATGATTATTAAACCCAACCTTAATACATTCCACGTGGTGTACGAATGAATCACATCTCCTTGAGGAGGCGGTAGTCCACACATTCTCAAACGAGATTATCATTTTAACTACAAATGAAAATTAGTGAGGTGTATTTTTTAATAAGATTAAAAAATATTAAAGACATAATAAATATAACATATCAAATATATAAATATTATTTCCATCATAATGGATACCATGAATGGTGGTAAAGTAGAAATGAAAAATCATCGTTTCATGAGGAAGTAGTTTGATGTACATTGAAATAGTTTGTTCATCATCCATTAAGTGGAGGGGTGTGTAGGTGTTGTTCATACACATAGAATTTAAACTACCTAGTATATGGAGGATTCATTTTTTATTACTGATGAATTAAATAAAGATATTAGAGGTGGTGTTGAATGAAAATAAAGTAAATGAGCTTGATTGAATAGGTTACCTCTTAATCCGGTAACTCTATTTTTTTGTGCTAAAATGATTCCTTAAGAAGCTTTCATTAACAAGGGAGGGTTCAAGGTCGATGGGTGGATTATTTAAAGGAAATTTGGGATGGTATTTCTCAAAAATAATAGTCTTGAGAGGCGTATGGAATGGGAATATGTGGATTCTTTTTTTAAGGAATAAAAATGACCAACATGGATTTTTAGAAACAAATTATGTGTGCACATGTTCATACCAAAATAAGTCTTACCAAATAAATTAAACCCAATAATGGATATTTATGTAATAATTATGGATATAAAATTGGTATTAGAGAGGTTTCTAGTTCATTTGGTCCCTTAATTTTAAGGTTTAGTCCCTAATTAAGATTAATTTGGCCATAACTGTGGTGATAAATTATACTCACTTTTAATAATCACTTTTTTTCAAAAATTAACAAGGAATTATTAAACTATTAATATTAGAATTTATAAAATGATGTATATCATATTTTTTATTTTCCAATTACAAAAACCGAAAAATTAATATTCGTGCTAATCCCGCAGATAGACCAAAATAATGTGTATTTAAAGCAGGAAAAAAATAAAAAGTTTTCATTATTTTTATTCAATTTCAAAGTGAACATGATCTTAATAAATATAATTGATTTATTATATGTAATATTAATTTAATGTGACTTTAAAAAATTTCTATAAAATTATTTACAATTAATATTTAATTAGACAAAAATGTAGTTTTTAGCTATAATGTAGTATCATTCACTACTCATCGAAAATGATGTTTTTCTGAGAATAATCCCAAAACATCACCCTATGATAATTTCAATGTATTGAATTAAAAATTGATATTTATTTTATAAAATTATATTTCTATATTTCTGTAAAATTCAATTTATTATTATGGAGGCTCATTCTAGAAATAAATATTTTTAACATTAAAGGACTTCACCAAAAATATTATCTTTCATTATAAATATGTAATATGTATATAAAACAAATATAACATATATTTAGAAAGTGTTTATTCATATTATTATAACTATTTTAAATTATCAGGTTATAATTAACTCATTTAATTGATTATATATGTATGTATAATGATGTTTCAAAGAAACGTTGTGTTTCGTTCATCGTACGCCAAGTTGGTGATGCTTGTAGTGAAAGCCATGATTGTATTGTGTTTAGAAGAAGCCATGTTGGTATATAATGTGAACGGAATGTTTAACATAGTGTTTTAATATATATATATATATATATATAACTATTTCCAGTGTCATGTGAAATTAATAATATTGAAAAGATAAATTTTTTCAAAAAAATAATAACTCTCAAAATATTGGGGTGTTATAGAGAAGCACCACAAGAGTGAATCCCCTGAAAATTTCTATATAAATTACCCATAAAATGGTCTGAGTGATTGGATTAACACCCCATGTGTGAACACTGAGATAATACATGGATTATGGCCCTAATAATAACCTTCCACCCAAGTACCCATGGTTCCCCATGTTGCTTACATTACATGATAATTCATCAAGACCCATATTTAAGACCCGTATTAGAATTAAAATTCATGATTATTTGAAAATATTATTTATTTTCCTAATAATTAATTCCTAGAATTATCAAAAGAAACATAAAACACACTTAAATCAACTAATAAAACACGATTTGGTTTTGACTGGTCAGTGTCTTCAATGGTGGATCCCCTTGGACACGCAGCCTCACCCTGTTTTTCTTGTTCGGTTCTCACTTAACAGAAAAGTGTTTATAAAAATTTAAAAAAATAATTTTCTGCTATTACATCTATAATATTTTAGATATGAAACCACCTACCTCAAAAAATACTTTACATGACTTAATTGAGATATACAAACATACATGAATAATAATAAAATCATAGGGGTCCTAGAATCAATCCTTATACATTTTAATTAATCAAAAATGAAAAAGAGATGCCAAATAGCACAAGTCACAACATACCTCATAGAAACATACACACCACACTACAACCAAAATAAGTTTTATCCTCTTGAGAAGATCTCACCGAAGATCTATAATTGATCTATAATGATAAACACAATAGGTCAAAAAAATCATTAACCATAGTTTGATAGGTCTACCTAAAATAGTGATAAATAATTATCAGGATGATATTTCACCCATTGAAACAAAAAACAACAACAACGATGATAAATCACTGAATTAAATGTTCAGTAAGGAGTGAAGGTCTACAAAATATTTTAGGAAATTTCATAGATTCTGATTGAACAAATTTTGTCTAGATGAAATATAGGTCATCAACTCAACACCCTAAAAATCCCACCTTGAAAAAATCACATAATGTAAAACCCATATTCATGTTGTGTAATCTATGAAGGCCTTGTTCTTTGAAAATCCTATGTTCATGGGAAAAAATATGGGTTTTAACAATACATGTAATGTAATATATATTAATCACATATAATCTTTGAACCTTATTCTATTTAAACTCATTTTCTAGGAACCCAGTACACAACATGTAAACACTTTACATGGTCTCTAAACTTCTATTGATGTGTAATAAGTTCAATCAATGATCCAAGATCATGATATCAACACATTTATAAATACACATCATTTAAAACCCATGAACTTAGAGTAATTATCTTGTATAGATCAAAATTAAAATTTCCACTTTTAGAAACAAAATAAACTCCCAAGTTCTCCAAATAGTTGAAGAACCATGTAAATCCTTTAGAACATATATACATTTAATCTGTTTCTTCATTAAATCAAAAATCCCAAAAACTTAGTACATTTAACCTGAAAAATTCTATCTAATAACAAGAGTACCAACATGAACCAAATATAATGGGAAACTACAAGAGAGATAAAAAATACATGAATATCAACAATGGGATGTTACATTTATTTTTTAATTTTTACAATTTTCAATCAATTTTTATAAGATAATTATCTCAAGAATGTTCATGTTACTATAAATTAGTATTATATTATAGTTTTGGAATTTCAATGTTCCCATTATTTTTTTCTACTAAACGGCTTTTGAAAATGAAATTTAAAACAGTATATTCTTCATATTTTATTCATAAATATGGATTATAAATATTGTGTGAAATCAAAGAAATTATTATTATAGTAATATAAAATATTATTTTCATATTAATAACATATTTTTAATGAAATTATATTTATATATCAATTCATGATGAAAATTCATAACATTGATTATTCTTTCTTTTAAATCAAAAAAACATGAAAACACGTCAAATAATAATATATGTAACATTATGTTGTAATTTAATTACTGTATTATAAATCTAAAATTAGTATAATTGTAATAATTACTAATTTTTCGATTATATATGTGGGTTTTAATATTTCATAATTATTACAAATAAAACCAACATTACATTGTTCATATGGGTCGTAAAACCCACTAAAATTGAACAATATTATAGTGAATTAATGAAACAAAACTAGTTATGAAATAATAGTAAAATTAGCTTTATAAATTATTATTGAAATAAATATCTTCAACATATAGAGGTAAAAATTTAATTATTAATTAAAGAAATATTATATTGAAAAACTATTGTAGAGAACAATTCACTTATGTAAAAAAATTTAATCTCCTCTTGGAAAGAATGTTCTTTTTGAATGGTATTGGGGAATATATATTGAGTATAAGCTCATCATTGAGTAAGAACGCTATTTTGGATGTAAATGAGATAAATTATGTTAGATGATTTCAATTTAAATAATTTATAATAAAGGATGATGGATATACACTTTTATAATCATGGGAGGTGGAACTCTTTTAAATAATGAACACAGAATAAAACTAAATGTCCAATTTTGAGACATGTTGTAACTAATATGAATAAAATTTTACAAATATGTTGTGAAGATAGTAAAGCCATTATCCATTGATTATATGGTATCTATTTATGATATAGATTTACATTTAATTTTGCAATTTCGGCATTTTTATCCTCATCAATTTTTGAAAATATTTTTCTTTGTACATTATTTTTATAATTAAAAATAAAATAAAAAACTAACATAATTATAGATTGTGTATTTAAAATATTATGTCCCTTTTTATATTCAATTTATAAATCTGATTAATATTAATTCCAAACATAATAATTTTATTATGCATTAAAAATGTTTTATTATAAAAAATACATTTTAAAAATAAAAATATTTTTTGATTTAAAATGTAACACCTCAAGAATTTATGATATATTAAAGTTAAAATAGAAAACATTTCATCAATAGATTGTGGTATACACAAACTAATGAATCTATTATTTATTTCCGATACTATCTTTTAATAATAATATAATATGATTCACAATTAAATATATCACATCATAGTATTAAAATTCCATGTGATAAATATAAATTTTGAACTTGTTAAATATAATCCTAGAATAATGTTTTAACATTTTCAGTTATCAATTTACATTTATAAATAATTTAAAATAGTGTAATTAAATATTTATAATTTTTTTTATAATGATGATTTAAAATATCTCCATTTAAAAAATTAATTTCTATGATTTTTTGATAAATAAATATAAGAACAATTCAATGTAAAATATGATATTTTTTTGAAAAAAAATTTTGAATGACTTTTCATGAATGGAAAAAATAATAAATATTTAAATTAAAAATATTATATTTAATGATTATTTATATAATTGAAATTAATATATTTTTTATCTAAATATATGAATTTAAATCCATTTATTGATTATTGCTCATAATACTGTTAAAATAAGATAAAATCATTCTTTACAAATTCATTTTATAAAAAATGATTTCTGATATATTTTGAAATATTATTTTCTATTTTTCCCCATTTATTGATTATAATATAAAAAATTGACTCCATATTTTCAAAAATAGAAATTAATATTAGGTAAATACACTCACTTTAATTTTTTTTGATGATTTTTGTAAAACGTAAAAAAAATTAATTAACAATGTTTTCGTAATAATGATGTTAGGTTAGTTACATGAACTTGAGATCAAATTAATTATAAAGAAAATAAATAATTTATGATTACATTGATTCTATATCCATAATCAATTGAATAAAATAATAAGATATGTTATTTTATTTTAGTCTTAGTGGATTAATTAACTTGGTTAAAAAATATTTTTGCTGTGTTGAAAAATAAAATTGTTAAAGTGGGTAATCATATAAGATATTTTCTTAACATGATTAAAAAATTCTCGTTTTTTTGAGGTATCGATTGATCTAAAATTATATATACTATATTATTTATCAACATTAGAGAAACTTGGTTTGACTGTAACATCCAATTATTGAATATATAATTTATTTACATATATGAAATTTTATAAATTATGGAAAGTAAATATACCCCCAAATTCATTACATTTTAACCCCTTATGAGAACAATATTGTTCTCATTTGAATGTAGTTCCTTTCATCTTCCCAAAGTTATTCAATTCAATTTCCATGTAAAACATTCTTGAATGATTAAAAAAAGAATATTATTACTAAATTTTATAATAATATTAATATAATTTCAGATATGTTGTGACAATACCATATAAAAAAGAACCATACTATTCTATTAAAAAATCATAAAAATACAATGTAATTAAAATAAGAAAGAATAATAATAATAAGATTTTAACGAAAATGGATACAAAGTTCTTGATCATGGTTAATTTTTAAATGTAATTTTATTCTTTCATTAGTAAGATTTTAAAAGTTACCAAAGCAGTGAGAATATGTTATACAATGTCACATTCTTTTTGGTTTTGATTTTACATTCATGATTGACTCATAAATTTTATTCTTTGAAATATTCAAGGATTTTATTTTATACTATATATTTATGGAGTTTCTAAATTCCCTTCTAACATTTTTCCTCCAGAGAAAAATTTTCCAGAATAGAACATTTTAAATAATATGTTTATTTTTATCTATAAATCAATTATACATTTATTATGTGTCTGTGGATACAGAATTATTTTTACAAATGTACTTGTATTTAGTAAAAAGATTTATTAATGAAATTTTATGTTATATTATAAATTTTATAAATACATAATGGAATGTTGAAATAGTTTTATGAATGTTGTGATTTAATAAAAATTAATAAAAAATGAATGATTTTAAGAAATATAGTGATAATTGGAATCTATACCACCATAATTATTTTTCAAAAGTTATCCACAAATACTAATTTTAAATTATTTTTAAATGAAATATACTTTATGAAATAATAATTTAATATTTCACTTCCCATACCTTTATTAATCTAAATAATGATTTTATTTCAAAAACATATTTTTCCGGATGAATCGATTCTAACCTATAACCTCATGACAATTATCAAGATTGTTAAGTTTATATTGAGAAAATTCTTTACTTGTGATCATTATTCATTGGGGATTACATTTATTTTAAATATACTTATTATTTTTCTCATAGAGATGAATATTCAATAAATTTTATATAATTTTAATTATTTTTTACTTCAATTGATATCTGATTAAAAAGTGAAATATTGAGATCTTTATATCCTTTACTCAATATAGACATTTTTAAAAAGTTCATAATATTCATTAATTAAATAAATTATACCATGTAAGGGGAATTATTACTAAATGATGTGATGAGTGGAGCCCTAATTATTATATGTCCATGATGCATCAACAAGTATAATTGAAATTTTTTAGTAAGGTAACATAAATGGATTTTACCAATATTTTTAAACCATCTTGTGAAGGGTATTGATTATATAAATATCATTATTTCTGAGTTCCTGATGTTCAATGTTATGAATATCCATCATTAATAATTCAAAACTAATTATCCCTGATATTATGGTGTTGATATTATCTTTTAATGAATTTCATTCAAAAATTATTGATTAAATGGAAATTTTTTTCAATTAAATACCTTTTTATATTGATTATTCGATTTAAATCATGAGAGTGATGTTTTTGATTAAAAGAAAGGTTTGTTTTTTTATTTACCTTAACAATTGATAATTCCTTTTAATATTATTTTAAGATACCAATTACTGTAACCCATACTGATTATTTGAGTGGACACTTATATTATTGTTTTCATATTATTTGAATAAGTTTTCATTGAATGATTTAATTGAGGCTGAATAATTTCCATTAATAAGGTATTTTTCTGAATCCTAAATGGTCATCATCTATATACATATTTCTCCATAAATTCTAAACTCATTAATCATTTTGACTTTAGATCCTTGTACCAATTACTTTATAATTATGTAACTATATTATATGGGTTACTAGAGTTGGGGTAGTTACAGTTAGAATCAAAGAATGTTTAATAGAATCATTGGGAACATGATTAAAAAACACCTCGAGTATTAAACATAACCTCATGTTATACATTGATGATAACTATAGGATACCATAATAACTATTTATTTTAGAGATTATGTTATTCCCTAAAAATAAAACTATAAATGGATACTAAAAAAATGTTGATTTGGTACATATGAGTCTTGGAGTAATTACACTAAAAGAAGTTGTTAGATTATATCTGGGAAATCATTATGGAATAGGGAAAGTGTTCCCTTATAGTTCACCTAGTTTTAGACTCCCATAGGATATCCATAAGATAAATCATATTTTATTTTAAAATAATTATGATGTATTCATATGTAAATATATTACTAAATAAACTAATTTTATTTTTATGAGATTATGGACACATATAGTCTCATTTTATATAGGTTGTCACTCAAGAAATATAATTTATCATTATGATTTAAATTTGATAATATTATGTAATAACACAGTGTATCACATTTTTCAGTTGGTGAAGATAGATTAAGGAATATAATCAATAATCCATCATAATGTATATATTTATTTGACAATAAATACAATATAGATTGTATTAAAAATTAAAGAACATGGCTATATTAAGAATCTTAATCTTGTTATAAAAAATAAACTTTCCCAAATATAGAAAACTATTTTAGTATAGTGTGGTTTCCCACATTTCTATTGGTTCACATTATTGAATAAACCATGAGTTAGTTGGACTAAAAATCTAGTGTTATAAATAAAAATAATTATGTCCTCTAATAATATATTTTACACCATGGAATGTGAGAAAGTTGAAAAGGATAAACTTCTGATGTATAGTCACAATGGATATAAATTTTAATGTTGTTCATTTATCCAAAGTACTTAGGAGGAAGTGTAAATATAACACATGGAATGGAATGATTTTGATGGATCATTATTCACCATATATTTCTTTATTTAGCAATTAATTTAAATGTAGATAAAGTTCATTATCATAATTAAAAAATTAATAATAATTTTTTACAATGTATGAGGCCACCATTATAATTATATCCATGTTTTATATAAATTACATATGAAATGTAGATTGCACGATTGATCAATTAATTATAGTGCTCACAGAAATTCACTGAAGGGTGTTAGTCTCTAAATATTATTTATCACATCATTAAATAGTTTTATTCCCCTTAAAAATGGCGTTTTCGACAACCTAAATATTTAATATGAAGTAATTGAATAAAAGAATGTAAGAAAACAAATTTATAAGGTGAAGAAGAGAAATAAGGATTTACTTCATGTGATAATTGTGGATGAACAACCATCATACTTAATTGATTTCAATTGGTGTTTTTTCATATATGGAATGATATGACACCATAAATATGAATGAAAGTGTATGAAAACAATCATTAATATTCAAAATTTAAAATATATGGAGATGGGTAACTACATAAATGAATTCCCAAATTTTAAAATGAATATTCTTAATAATAATATAAGGGTTCAAGGTCGATTTTATGTTTTTATTATTGTTATAGTGGTGTGATTTAATTTATTTTATGTTTGTATTAAATAATATCTTTGTAGAATTATTTTTTAAATGATATTATAGTTATAGAAACATTAACATATTTAACAATATAACTAATTTATTTATTCATAATGTAATTGGAATTATATGACCAATGGTAATGATTACCAGCCAAATTGTTTTAGTGGCATGTATATTTTTTTTGGGAACACATGATTAAGGGAAAGAAAACAATATAAAAGGGCTACATGTTGTGTTAATATATTTTAGTATGGATAACAAAATTATTTTCATTTATATAGTAAATGGGATAACGTTGATGACCATGGAACTAATTAGTTAATTGATTAATGTGTGGATAATATTATCTTTGATGTTTTTTACAACATTTTTGGATTTATTTAATATATTCATTATATATTATTTTATATATGGAATGGAAGGAGATTAAATTATAAAACTCATATTTCCATTAATGGTTTATGGTAACCTAGTTGTGAATTTTTTTTATGATAATATGTAATAAATGTATTAAATGAATTGGAATAATACATAATGCGATTTCACAGTAAAACTTATTTGGATGGTGTTGGTGAAACAGAACATAATGTTCTATAACTTTTTGAAGAGACAATAATTAATGTAATTATTATTTGGGACCCTATTAATGTAGATCAAATCAGGTAAAATGTTTCATCTAGAAATTAGGAGATGGATGTGAAATTTAACGTGGGATATAATTTTTTATTGAAATTATCTCCATGAATGTGTGACATTGGGATTTTATGAAAAGGAATGATTATCTAAATATAAATCACCCAATTTTAATACTTAAATGTACTGGAATTGTGTATTACCAGACAGTAATGCCACAAATCCTCTCCAATGTACATAAGGTGTTGTACATATGGTTGTAATGGTTGTATATTTCTGACCTAGTGCATGTTAGATACTATAATAAATTATAATTATATCTTTATCAATATTATAGTCCTTATCCAATCCCAATTCTTTATAGTACATATAACGTATTGAGGAATCATGAAACTCAATAATTATAGGGACATTTGATAAATCATAAAATATAGGAAAAAAGGTACCCTGAGTGGTTATGGAGATAAACTACACTCATTTTTACAATTTAAAATATATAAAATTTATAGAGTGAAATTTTTTAAGGATGTACGAATGTAACACCACGAGACATTAGGATCAATTTCGCTTTAAATAAATTTAATCTCATTGAAATAATATGAAAAAAACAAACCAATTCTAAATTATAGTAATTGAAAAATATATTTTAATATAATTAAAATAAAATGAAAATGTTATATATCATAGAATCAAATTTTAATTTTATAGGATGGATATCTATTTTGAACATGCATGATCAAATAATCCTAGGTTGATTTTATAAATATTTCTATAAAAAATAAAATTTTATTAATAATTTAAAAACTATTATTTAAATATTCATAATTATATTTATAGTAACTATTTATAATATTATTAATAAAATATTTATAAAAAAATTATTTTTTAAAAAAAGTAAATTTTATGTAAAATGGAAAAAAAATTTAATGAGTTTTTCTGGGATACATTTTTTTTGTTTTAAAAGGAATAATGTTTATCCATTTTATTTTTATAAAATATTAGATAAAGATTATTTATATATATTAAATTAATAGATAATATATCAAATATATGAATTTAAATACATATAACGATTATTACTAGAGAAAAATTTAATGTAATATCAATTTATGCATGTAAAATTAAAATATTGAAAATTAGTATTATGATTTATTTTGTGAGATTGTTTTAATCTAATATAATCCAATAATTTGATATGATATTGTTTTAATATATTAAACATTTGGAATCATCATTATTAATGTTAGTTGATAAGTTCAAAAAAATATTATCATACTGATTTTTAATAATATTAATAGATCAATAAAAAAAGATAGTGTCAATATGATATTTTTCATATTAAATGAGCATGTTTTAAAATTTACATTCGTGAAATATTTAATTTTTACATGATAAGTTGGAATCAATATAAAATTTAGTGGGTCCAAATTATATAATAATGCTTATTTTATTTTAGTATTAATTAATTCATTACCTTGCTTAAAAAACGTATTATCATAGTGATATATAAAATTGTAAAATAAGAAAACTTAAAAGTTAAGAGGGTAACATGTTTTAAAAGTATTATATTTTAGGTGGATGAGGAATGTCACTTCCTTAAAATCCAACCAATCCATTATATATATATTGGTAATTATTTGAGGGAGTGTGACATCCCATTATAGAATAGTTTTGGGTATCTTGCAACATCAACTCCTCCTAAAAAAATTTGCAATCCCTCATCACCCCGAATCAAAAAACTCAAGCCACTTTAACCGAAAAACCCTGACCAAAATATCTTTTAAAATGTATGGGAATGTTATCTTCACTTTTGTGTAGGTATGGCAAATTAGCTCAATGATCCAGTGTGATTCTTTTCCATTGTCAATCATATCATAATGGTTCAAAAAAAGTATTAAATGATTAAATTATATATATATATATAATAAATATTATTCAGGATATGATGTAACTTTATCATATTGAATATATTTAGATCAATCATTGAAAAAGACACCGGATAAAACCAATCAGATAACTACCAAAACAAAAAATAATAATATAATATTTGTAAACAACGGATGTTAAGATATTTTAAGAGGAACACATATGATAATATAATCTTGAGAATTGTAATTGAATAAATTAATAACATTATTAAAAACACTATAAATGATGTTAACATATGAATGTCAAAAATGATTCATTACATAAGGAATATATTTTACAATCTCACATTCTTTTATGATATCATTAAATTTCATGAAGGAATATTTATATTTATCCTTCATAATATCCAATAATTTTAATATAGGCTGTTTATTTGTTGAATTCATATATTTTCATCCAATTATTCCTAACATTGTTTGTTGTTTCAGGTTAATAAATTTTTAAATTAAAAACATATTTTATTTCTATTTAAAGTAGATATTTTGTATTCCATGCCTTTGTTATCAATCTTTTTCTATAAAATTCCTTATATTCAAATAAGTTTTTTATCAAGTAAATTTTATGTTATACATATCATTTAGAAAGGGTTTTAGTAGGATCATTTCTCTATTTTATAAACATTATTATATCTAAAAAACAAAAATAATTTTTTTTTGTTACAATATTTGGGGATAATGGGATTCCCCACCACTGTAACAATTTTATGAAATATAGATTCTTCAACACATTTTTAATCATATTAAACTAAATTTTTAATTTTTAATCTAATGTAAATATTTCAATTCAATTCCTATTAAACTTCTAATATAAATGATTTTACTGAATAAAAAATATATTCAAAATGAATTTATGGTAACCTCTCATATCTTGAATAATATTTTGATTATTATCTTTCACATGAGACATTCACTTTCATGTTATAATTTTTCATTGAAAAATATATTAAAAATAAATATAATTTATTTATTATCACTGAAATTATTTTATCCTAAAACATATACCAATTTTATATTTTGTATTTCAATGAATTTTATTTGATTAAAAAATAAAATATTTATGAATCCATATCATTTATTCAATAATAATTTGTTTGATAATTCATATTTTTTATGAATTTAATTGATTCTTAAATATGTGTGGAATGATTTGGAAATGTATTAATGGGGGATCCAGGAATTATATAGCCCATCAATGCATTGGCTGGTCTCATCAGACAAATATTTTAGCTAAATTAAAAGAGTTTTCCATTGATTTAAAACATATAATGAACGGAAAATATCATATAGATTTCATGAATTCTCGAATCCTGATGTCTAATATTATGAAAATAATTTATTAAGAATATTGTTGTTATAAATCGTGAGATTATTCAGATCATATTATTCATTGATATATTGTAATGGATCTGACAACTCTAGTCTATTAAATTTCTGAAATATATTTTTTGAGCAAGTCTATGTTGTCAATGTGACTTATCCCCAAAAATTTGTAATATTTCGAAACTAGTTTCATGAAATGGTGTCATGAAACATTGTCACATACGTTTCTAAAATTCCATACTATTTCATGAAATGGTGTCACAAAATGGTGTCACTTCCTTTTCAAAATTTCCAAACTGTTTAATGAAATGGTTTCACGAAATGCTGTCACATCATTTTCCTAAAATCAAAACATTTTCAAGAAATGGCTTCCAGAAAAGGTGTCACTTCCTTATACAAATTTCCAAAATCTTTCATGCGAATGGTTTCATGAAACTGTGTCACATACTTTGAAAGATATTCAAACTGATTCACTAAATATTTTCAGAAACTGGTGTCGCATCCTTTTTTAAATTTCCAAACTACTTCATGAAACTGTGTTATAAAAAGGTGTCACATCCTTTTCAAAATATCTAATATATTTCAAGAAATGGTGTCATGAAATGGTGTCAAATCCATTACCAAATTTATAAACTTCTTCCTAAAACATTTTCAATAAACATTATCACATATGTTTCCAAATTTCAAAAATATTTCATTAAATGGTGTCCTAAAATGGTTTCACTTCCTTTTCCAACGTTCCAAAATGTTTCATGAAAAATTGTCAATTATTTTACCAAATTTCATAATTATTTCATGAAACATTTTCTGGTAACCGTGTCACTTAATGTTCCAAATCTCAAAAATTGTTTAATGAAATGGTGGCACAGAAATGGAGCACAAAAATAATATCCAAGAAATGGTGGCACCAAAATGGTGGCACCGAGATGGTTTCATGAAAACTGTGTACAGAACTGTTTCATTTCCATTTTCAAATATGTTGACATTCTAGATTTCCGAGAATTTCTCTCATTTGAAATTTTCTTTTGATGTAATATGAATTGAAATCCTTGTTTTAATGTATTTAATGCTGATTAAAATCCCATAACAGCTATCTTAATTTTCCATAATGGTCAGGAAGACATTAATTGGTCAAAACCTGTGATTTTGGATAGATCCTAGATTAATGGAAATTTTACTATATCGTAAAGGAATTCTCCATTAAATCTTATAATCGACAAAGATATCTTCCACAATTGTTATTCCTCCTTGTTCCCTAGTGTGATATTGTCAAACCATTTTTTTATTATTTTATGAGTTGGACATAGTGTTGTAGCCTTAGATCATGTATTCTCTGGGGATTCATCATTCTCCATGTGCACCCCTTATTTTTGGGCATCCAAGAAGTGTATTTCTGTTTTTGATATAAGGTATTGTCCACAACTATTCTACTGGGTTTCAATATTTCTGTTCACCCTTTCCATGTTATAGAATGTGATCTTCTTGTTTTTAATGATGTTTTCTTGGGTTCTTGTTGTTTTAGTGGTATGTCTATATCCTTGAGTGGATACAATCTTCTAGGAGAAGTTATTGTGATCTGTTGTGTTGGTCATTCTCATGAAAATAATTTCTAAACCATTTTGAGGTAGGTATTCATGGCTTCAATATTGATTTACATGAAACTACAGAGTTTTCATGTTTTAGAATATTGGATCACAATGGAATTTACATATTAAATATTTGAATTAGATAAATAAATCGACATCAATTCTATGTTATTGTATCTTTTTTTCAAGATAGTGTGATATCTATGCTTTCCTTTTCTAGGATGTATTTTTTATTGAAATTGTTAATGAAGGAAAATTTTGGATTAATTGTAAATTAATTGGATATAGTAAAAAGATTAATATTATTTAATATCGTAGTTGATGTGGTAAAATTTTGATAATCGAATGGATGTAGTTATGCATGATTAAATATATTGGAAAATGTAATATGGATTAAATAACTAGATGTTGGATAAAATATAATGTTTATAACGGATCTATGTTACCCTATTTATTTTAAAGGCCTAGATCCTTATGATTAGATATGTGAGTGTAACATCCCAAGTAAGTAATAAATAATAGATATTTTTATCTATGTCTATTAATGATTAAGATAGTGTTTTAGAGGCTTAAAATGAAAATAAATCCAATCTTAAGCATGGAATACACTAATATTCTTAAAAGATTGTTTTGCTGCCTTATGATGGAAAACCCTGTTTAAATATCTCTTTTGACAATTTTATAAGCTATGTTTTTCAAAATAAACTTATTCTTTATTATTGGGACATCAAAATTTACTTTGTGTGAATTTTTGGTATTTTTCTGACAATGTTCATTTTTAATGAATCATGAAAAATACTGCATTTTACATCAAAATTGCTTTTTAATATAATTTATATATATGATTATATTATCTTTTGAATTGTTATTAATGTGTAATATGAATATATTTTTACCATTTAATCCAATGGTGGTCATTAGAATCAATTTCTCTTTGAAATTGGACATAAACTAGTGTCAATCTTTTGATACTTATTGTTTCATAAAAACACGCTATTTGCTCTGACAACAGGAATTAATTATTAAATTAATTAATGTGACTTATATGTTTTGAATTTTGTAAAATAGACTTCATTTTTGAATTTGTAATATCAAATAATTCTTAGGGTGAATTTTTGGTAATTTTCTGAAAAACTTGAATTTTTGATGAATAGTGAAACCACTAAGTAGTACTTATAAAAACTGATTTTTCTGTTTGAATGGAATTTTTCCATAATTGTGTTTTGAATTTCAAAAATCCGACATACATGGTTTTCATTAAGAAGTAAAATGTGGTTCAATGAGGTTATAATAATTTTTTGGTGAATAGTAACTTATTAAGTTCTTAATCGCGATTAGTGGTAATTACTGTAGTTTACGGTAAAAATAATGCTTTAATAAAATAAAATGATATTGACACATGTCCTACCCTCATTGGTTGTGTCATGGCCGACCAAGACAAGCCATGGGTCAACTTGGGGACCCCATGGATCCACTTTGGTTGGGAAATGACATAAATTACTTTTTATTTAATGTAAAAGTAAAAATGACACAAACATAATATGTTTTACGAAAACAATTTTTACATGGGGTTATAACGATCAGAATTTTGATTATAAATAGTAATTGGAAATATATAAATATTTCTTACATCATAGTATTTTTTATGATTTTTAGACATTAAATAAATTAAATTATTTATGACATAATAATGATGCAGCGATGACATCATTATTTGACGATTTAAATAAAATGGAAAGATAATGTAAAATATATGAACTACACATGTCCAAAACCAATTTGATGAGTGGATTTCGAACCCTTATCACCTTATCCACGAATTATAGCAATGTGGGACTTTTTAAAACCGAAACACATTTTCAAATAAAGTAATATTTCTTTACTTTCCAAAAGTGCCCCTCCTCTCCTCTTATAAAAGGCCCCCCTCTCTACCTCATTTCACACACTCCTCAAGCCTTTGGCTCGGCCAAACCCTGGCCATTTACTCTCTACACATCCCTCTACTCATCCTAGAGGATTCCCTTTGGGCAGCATCCTTTCAAAGGAAGCCTTTAGGCTCAAATCAAAAGGAGTTATGATTTTAAAGGTAATTCATTCTCTCATGTTCATTTGTTTTATTTTTCTTCTCCCACCCCCTAAACTCTTTTTATTTACTTCTTTTGTAACAACACCAGTATCTTAAATATACTAGGATGTGGTTATAAGATTTATTTGAGCTACACTCTCACACAACTAAATCAAATGGTTAAATAACATACGGTTTCCGTGGATGGTGAAATTTTGCCTCCCGAAACGATGATTGTTCAATACTCATTTAACACCTTCAAAGGTGGCCATTATGATGTCACTATTTTTATATGATATATAACATGTTTAGCTTTTCCTTAAGCTTCTGTTTTTTTCATTTTGGGCATACCTTTATGGATTCCATTATGGGTAAACACGATATCTTCATTTTAGTAAGTGCGGACTACCGCCCCCTGAAAGTGATTTGATTCGTTAATACCATATGTGGGATGTGTAAAGGATAAAGTATATGATATTATATATGTTATTATACTAGAATTATAATATACTATTATATAATTATGATTCCATTCCAGAAATACGAAATAGAAATGGAAGTAGCATTCATGCGTACGTACAACCCACCGTCTCCATGAATGGTGCATTTCATTTCTTACCTATAAATGTGATGTAATTTTATAAATACATGTATATGCTGAATATATATGTTATCCAAATCATTAATATCATTCTGTATATAATGAACCTTTGACCAAATTAAAAACATGTAAGTGTAAGAAGTCTATTTTTGACTTAAGAACCAAATACCGACAAAATGAACACTATTAACATAAATGATTACATGATGTTCATAACATGGTATAAATGGAATAATGAACATGAAAAAGATTCATAAGAAAGTAGATATTAACTCAAGTTTATTATTCAGGAGATTAAAGAACGGTCGGGTCAAGTCGGATACGAGGTATGGGACTTCGTCTCAATCTCCTTTCATTGAGGCATATTTTATTTGATACACAACTTTCTTTTATATGGTGTATAAACCCCTTTGAATTTTACGTTTATTAAAAAGGAATATATTTTATACGAAGCGTTTACTAAACGACAAAAGGGAATGTTTTTGTCGTACGTATGCGGCGACAACGACTTCTCCGCCATCGTGACCGTTATTTGAGTTTCGGCTTCCTCTACAAGCCATACCATCTTTTTAAAAGAAAAATAAGTACCATGTTTTAATTTTCTTTTATTTTGGTATGGAAAATGGTTTTCACAATGTTTTTGTGTTGTATTGATATCTTGTGATTGAAATGTGGAAATGTTATGTTTCCTTTATGCATGTTTTATGTGATACGATTATGTTATGGTTCTTGGGCATTATTATGAAGACGGGTGGTTCCGTGATAAACTAAGGGCGGGTGAGCCCAATATAGCTCTCTAATGCATTGGGTAACGCGAATGAGTGAAACGTTAAGGTTTCTCAAAAGAGATTTCAGGGAATATACTGTGATGGGTATTCCAAACATAACCAAGAGGGTTACTTCCTATGTAAGAATGTTATGAATGCCTCAAGTTACCTTTATGTCTTATGATTTCTATGATTTATTCATGATTTTATGAGGTATGTTAAAGTGCTTATGTTTTATGGGTAAAGTATGATTTCATTATTATGTATATATGAACTCATGTTTCCTTTCCATGTTTTTATAACCCATACTGAGCTTTTTATGCTCATCCGATGTTTTTTTTGAAATGTTTTTCACAGGTCAGGGGAAAGGTACATGATATGATGATAGTGTCAAGGAAGTGTCAAGAAATAATCCATGTTTTATTTTAAATGTGTTTCCATCGATGGGAATGAAGAATACTATCTTTATGTAACCACTTTGTGTATATGTGAGATGTAATGAAAGTTTTACGATCTAATTCTCTAAAACTCTAAACCCGAAAAGATCCTCAATGTGTAATCTTGTAATAACTCAAGATTGAGTAAGGTTTAAGGATGGGGCCTTATAGTTGGTATCAGAGGACGGTTTAGATAACTTTAGGAGTTAGAATTCTATTAAATGATTTTCCAAAAAAAAATTCTTTGAAATGATATAGCATTTGAAGATTACCATGTTCCTTCATCTATGACATGTTTGTTCAGAATGGTTTTCCACAGAGGAAACAGGGAAGCAGTACTAGGAATCCATACAGAATGAAATAACCTTCCGAATCAGCATCCTGAAATGGTCGGAATTGGAACTAAACAGTTTGTTGCAGTAATGGCGCAGTTGACTCAAGCGATAAATGGTGGTGGTATCCATGCACGAGATCAGCCAGATCAACCGCAGAGGAAAATGTCAGTGGTGGAACATTTCATGAGGCAACATCCACCATCATTCAGAGGATCATCTGATCCTATGATAGCTGAAGGGTGGATTAAAGCACTGGAGAATATTTTTGATGTCATGGGGTGTTCAGACAATCAAAAGGTTAGTCTTGCTATTTACCGTTTGGAGGGTGAAGCAGATTAGTGGTGGTCTATGGTTAAAAATATCAGGGACGCCGATGAGATTGATGCTCTTGACTGGGTTGAATTCAAAGGTGTGTTTCTTGAAAAGTATTTTCCTAAGGCTGTTCGACTTAGTATGGAAAAGAAATTCTTGGAATTGAGTCAAGAAGAAGACTCAGTGGCTGCCTATGAAGAAAGGTTCACTCTATTGGCAAGGAATGCTCCAAATTTTATCCGAGACCTTGATAGTAAAATCAATCGTTTTTACTTAGGATTAAAGACAAAATATCGAAGGGCATTAGATTCTCGTGAGTTTAAAAGTTATGAAAAGTTTGTTCGATGTGCTAAGAAGTTGGAAATGGAGTTTTCCGATGACCAAGTGTTCTATAAAAACCAGCAGAAGAAGAGACCGAGGTGGCAGGAGAAAAGTAAGAATTCTTCAAAAAAGTCTGATGGTTAGAGAACTAAGTTTCCAGTTTGTGATAAATGTGGAAAAAGGCATGCTGGGGAATGTATTCTGAATTCTGGAAAGTGCTACTGATGTGGTAATATGGGACATAAGGCTCATGATTGCACTAAAAAGGATCAAGGTGAAGGTAAGAACAAATTTTATTTACAGTTAGTGAAATGTAATAAGTGCAATGAGATGGGTCACTATGTAAATGAGTGTCCGACAAAGAGCTTGAGTGATGGGAAGCAGTTAGACTACAAGAAGAAAGGGGTGGTGAAATCCTTTGCAACTACTTCAGCCGTTGTCGGGCCATCAAATGATGTTGTATCAGGTACTTTGTTTGTTTTTTCAGATTATGCCAGCGTGTTGTTTGATTCGGGGTCTACACATTCTTTCATCTATGAAAACTTTTCTAGAAAAATGGGAATACCATCTCAAGAAATGACTCCTGAACTTTTGGTAAAAACACCAGGGGGAAATGTTGAGGCCAAAATAATTTATAAGAATCTTCCTATCCTTATCTGTGGAAAGAACCTACTTGCAAACCTTATTGATCTACCTCTAGTAGAGTTTGATGTTATCCTAGGTATGGATTGGCTCTCTATTTACCATGCTAAGATTGACTGTAGAGCTAAAGAAGTTTCTTTTCAGAAACACTTTCAGTTTGTTTATAGGAATTAACCCTTACTTTTGATAACATATCAAGAGGCCGATAAACTTGTAAAATATGGAAATGAATGTTACCTTTCACACGTCGTTGAAAATAAAGGAACTGTTCAGATTAATGATGTGCCAGTGGTAAATGAGTATCCTGATGTTTTTCCTGATGAGTTGCCTAGAATAATACCAGATCGGGATGTTGAGTTTACTGTTGACTTAGTTCCTGATGCTAAGACAATTTCAAAACCCCCTTATCGAATGGCACAAATTGAACTTTTAGAGTTGAAGGAGCAATTGCAAGATTTATTAGAGAAAGGTTTCATTAGACCTAGCACATCACCATGGGGTTCTCCTGTTTTATTTGTTAAAAAGAAAGATGGTTCTATGAGACTTTGCATTGATTATAGAGCCTTGAATAATATCATTGTTAAGAACAAATATCATTTGCCTCATATCGATGATTTGTTTGATCAGCTCTAGGGAGCTCAGTTTTTTTCAAAGATTGACCTGAGATCGGGGTACCATCAGCTGAAGGTAAAGGACGCAGATATTCCGAAGACCACGTTCTGTACGAGATATGGCCATTATGAATATATAGTAATGCCTTTTTGGATAACCAATGAACCTGCTGTATTCATGGACATAATGAATAGAATTTTCCATGAGTTCTTGGATAAGTTTGTTGTGGTTTTCATTGATGATATTTTGGTGTTTTCTAAAAGTAAATAGGAGCATGAAAGACATTTAAGGGTTATCTTGAAAACCTTAAAAGAAAAGAAACTGTATGGGAAATTCCACAAGTGTGAGTTTTGGTTGCAACAAATTTCTTTCCTTGGTCACATTGTTTCTAAAGATGGAATAACGGTTGATCCTCCAAAAACAAAGTTGTGGAAGAATGGCCAAGACCCAAAAATGTAACCGAGATTCGTAGCTTACTTGGTTTGGTGGGCTATTACTGAAGGTTTGTTAGAAATTTTTCACGGTTATCTAGTCCAATGACTAAGCTAACTCGGAAGGGTGTTAAGTTTATCTGGACAAAAGAATGTGATGATTGTTTTCAAGAATTGAAAAGAAGAGGGTGAATGCTCCAGTTTTGGCACTACCTTCCAGGAATGGTGAGTTTGTTATATACAGTGATGCTTTATTGAAAGGACTTGGTTGCGTCCTAATCAAGAATGATCAGGTAATTGCTTATGATTTACGATAGTTGAAAACTCAGGAGGTAAATTACCCTACACATGATTTGGAATTAGCTGCTGTTGTTTTTGCATTAAAAATTTGGAGGCATCATTTGTATGGAGTAAAGTATGAAATATATACCGATCACAAAAGTTTAAAGTATATATTCACTCAGAAAGAGTTAAACATGAGACAGAGGAGATGGATATAATTAATCAAGGATTATGATTGTACAATTCATTACCATCCGGGAAAAGCAAATAAAGTGGATGATGCTTTGAGTCGAAAAAGCAATGCTTCATTAACAATGTTGCGTTTTGAACGTGATCCTTTGGTTAAGTATTTGATGAACTTTTGCATAAAAGTTGTTGGTGTAGGAAGTCCTTATGTTTTGTTTCAGGTATTAGTGAGATCTTCTCTATCAGATAGAATCAAGAAAGCACAGAAGCAAGACAGTGAGTTGCAGAAAAAGGTAGAGCTAGTTCAGAAAGGTAAGTTTCCAGAATTCAACATTGATAACGATTGTGTTTTGAGATTTGGGAAGAGATTGTGTGTGCCTTGTGATTCACATTTGAAGAGAGAGTAGTTATGTAAAGCTCATAGTTCTCCATTTTCAGTTCATTCGGGCAGTAATAAGATGTATAGAGATCTGCGGGAGTATTACTGGTGGGATGGAATGAAAAGAGACATTGCTGATTTTACTGTGAAGTGTTTGACATGTCAACAGGTTAAAGCAGAGCGGCAGTTACCGAAAGGGATGCTTCAGCCTTTACTAGTGCCGGAGTGGAAACGGGAGAATATATCCATGGACTTTGTTGTTGGATTACCGAATATATCTCGAGGTAATAATGAAATCTGGGTTATTGTTGACCGCTTGACCAAATCTACTCATTTCCTTGCTATACGAGATACTTTCTCTCTTGATCAACTTTCCCGTTTGTATCTTAAAGAAATAGTCATGTTACATGGAGTTCCTCTCTCCATTGTATCGGATCGTGATCCCAGGTTTACTTCTAACTTTTTGAAAGGCCTTCAGAAGTCGTTGGGTACTGAATTAAATTTTAGTACAGATTTTCATCCTCAATCAGATGGGCAGTCAGAACGAACAATCCAGACATTGGAGGATATGCTACGAGCTTGTTCTATGGATTACCAGGGAATTTTGGACCAACATCTTTCTTTCGTTGAATTTTCATATAATAACAGTTTTCATTCCAGTATACAGATGGCACCATTTCAGGCATTATATGAGAAGTGGTTTCGAACTCCAGCTTTCTGGGATGAAGTGGGTGAAAGGAAGTTGATGGGACCAAAATTGGTAGAAGAGATGGCAGAAAAAGTTCACTTGATTCAGAAACACATGAGAACATCTCAGAGCAGGCAGAATAGTTATGCGGATAACCGGAGGAAGGATCTATCTTTCGAGGTAGGTGATCATGTTTTTCTCAAGGTTTCTCTTTGGAAAAGTGTGATGAGATTTGGTAAAAAAGGAAAGTTGAGTCCAAGGTTCGTTAGACCATACGAAATTCTGGAGAGAGTTGGATCAGTTGCATACCGAGTGGCTTTACCTCCGAGTTTATCTCAGGTACACAATGTCTTTCACGTTTCGATGTTGAGAAAGTATATGCCAGATCCATCTCATGTTTTGAACCCAGAGGTAGTTCAGCTGGAAGAGAACCTATCTTATGAGGAACAACCGGTCTAGATTCTTGACCACAGGGAGCAAGTGTTACGGAATAAGGTGATTCACCAGGTAAAGGTTTTTTGGAAAAACCACATGATTGAAGAGGCAACATGGGAATCTGAAAATGCAATGAGGGATAAGTACCCCCATTTATTCGATAAGTAAATGAATTGCGGGGACGCAATTTTCTAAAGGGGGGAAGGATGTAACATCCCAAATAAGTAATTAATAATATATATTTTTATCTATGTCTATTAATGATTAAGATAGTGTTTTAGAGGCTTAAAATGAAAATAAATCCATTCTTAAGCATGGAATACACTAATATTCTTAAAAGATTGTTTTACTGCCTTATGATGGAAAGCCCTTTTTAAATCTGTCTTTTGAAAATTTTATAAGCTATGTTTGTCAAAATAAACTTATTCTTTATGATTGGGACATCAAAATTTACTTTGTGTGAATTTTTGGTATTTTTCTGACAATGTTCATTTTTTAATGAATAGTGAAAAATACTGCATTTTACATCAAAACTGCTTTTCAATCTAATTTATTTACATGATTAGATTATCTTTTGAATTGGTCTTAATGTGTAATATGAATATATTTTTACAATTTAATCCAATGGTGGTCATTGGATTCAATTTCACTTTGAAATTGGACTTAAACTAGTGTCAATCTTTTGATACTTATTGTTACATAAAAACACGCTATTTGCTCTGACAACGAGAATTAATTATTAAATTAATTAATCTGACTTATATGTTTTGAATATTTTAAAATAGACTTCATTTTTGAATTTTTAATATCAAATATAGCTTAGGGTGAATTTTTTGTAATTTTCTGAAAAACTTCAATTTTTGATGAATAGTGAAACCACTAAGTAGTACTTATAAAAACTGATTTTTCCGTTTAAATGGAATTTTGCCATCATTGTGTTTTGAATTTCAAAAATCCGACATACATGGTTGTCATTAAGAATTAAAATGTGGTTCAATGATATTATAATAATTTTTTGGTGAATAGTAACTTATTAAGTTCTTAATCGCGATTAGTGGTAATTAGTGTAGTTTAAGGTAAAAATAATGCTTTAATAAAATAAAATGAGCTTGACACATGTTCTACCCTCATTGGTTGTGTCATGGCCGACCAAGACAAGCCATGGGTCAACTTAGGGACCCCATGGATCCACTTTGTTTGGGATATGACATAAATTACATTTTATTTAATGTAAAAGTAAAAATGACACAAACATAATATGTTTTACAAAAACAATTTTTACATGGGGTTATAACGATCAGATTTCTGATTATAAATAGTCATTGGAAAGATAAAATGATTTCCTACATCATTTTATTTGTTTTATAATATTTAGACATTAAATAAATTAAATTATTTATGACATAATAATGATGCAGTGATGACATCATTATTTGACGATTTAAATAAAATGGAAAGATAATGTAAAATATATGAACTAAACATGTCCAAAACCAATTGAATGAGTGTATTTCGAACCCTTATCACCTTATAGACGAATTATATCAATGTGGGACCTTTTAAAACCGAAACACATTTTGGAATAAAGTAATATTTCTTTACTTTCCAAAAGTGCCCCTCCTCTCCTCTTATAAAAGGCCCCCACCTCTACCTCATTTCACACACTCCTCAAGCCTTTGGCTCTGCCAACCCCTGCCCATTTACTCTCTCCACATCCCTCTAATCATCCAATAGGATTCCCTTTGGGTAGAATCCTTTCAAATGAATCCTTTAGGCTCAAATCAAAAGGAGTTACACTTTTAAAGGCAATTCATTCTCTCATGTTCATGTGTCTTATTTTGCTTCTCCAAACCACATAAACTCTTTTTATTTACTTCTTTTGTAACAAAAACAGTATATTCAATATACTAGGATGTTTTTATAAGATTTATTTGAGCTACACTCTCACACAACTACTTCAAATGGTTAAAGAACATACGGTTTCCGTGGATGGTGAAATTCTGCCTGCCGAAACGATGATTGTTCAATACTCATTTAACACCTTCACTGGTGGCCATTATGATGTAACTATTTTTATATGATATATAATATGTTTATTTTTTCCTTAAGATTCTGTTTTTTCATTTTGGTCATACCTTTATGGTTTCCATTATGGGTAAACACGATATCTTCATTTTAGGAAGTTCGGACTACCGCCCCCTGAAAGTGATTTGATTCGTTAATACCATATGTGGGATGTGTAAAGGATAAATTTAATGATATTATATATGTTATTATACTGTAATTATAATATACTCTTATATAATTATGATTCCATTCCAGAAATATGAAATAGAAATGGATGTAGCATTCATGCTTACGTACGACCTACCGTCTCCATGAACGGTGCATTTCATTTCATACCTCTAAATGTGATGTAATATTATAAATACATGCATATGCTGAATATATATGTTATCCAAATCATTAATATCATTCTGGATATAATGAAACTTTGACCAAATTAACATCATGTAAGTGTAAGACGTCTATGTTTGACTTAAGAACCAAATACCGACAAAATGAACACTATTAACTTAAATGATTACATGATGTTCATAATATGGTATAAAAGAATAATGAACTTGAAAAAGTATCATAAGCAAGTAGATATTAACTCAAGTTTATTATTCAGGAGATTAATGAACGGTCGGGTCACGTCGGATACGAGGTATGGGACTTCGTCTCAATCTCCTTTCATTGAGGCATATTTTATTTTATACACAACTTTCTTTTATACAGTGTATAAACCCCTTTGACTTTTACGTTTATTCAAAAGGAATCTTTTTTATACGAAGCGTTTACTAAACGACAAAAGGGGATGTTTTTGTCGTACGTATGCGGAGACAATGACTTCTCCACCGTCGTGACCGTTATTTGAGTTTCGTCTTCCTCTACAAGCCATACCTTCTTTTTAAAAGAAAAATAAATACCATGTTTTACTTTTCTTTTATTTTGGTATTGAAAATGGTTTTCACAATGTTTTTGTGTTGTATTGATATCTTGTGATTGAAATGTGGAAATGTTATGTTTCCTTTATGCATGTTTTATGTGATACGATTATGTTATGTTTCTTGGGCATTATTATGAAGACGGGTGGTTCTGTGATAAACTAAGGGCGGGTGAGCCCGATATAGCTCTCCAATGCATTGGTTAACGTGAATGGGTGAAACGTTAAGGTTTCTCCGAAGATATTTTAGGGAATATACTGTGATGGGTATTCCAAACGTAACCAAGAGGGTTACTCCCTACGTAAGAATGTTATGAATGTCTCAAGTTACCTTTATGTCTTATGATTTCTATGATTTATTCATGATTTTATGAGGTATGTAAAAGTGCATATGTTTTATGGGTAACGTATGATTTCATTATTATGTATATATGAACTCATGTTTCCTTTCCATGTTTTTATAACCCATACTGAGCTTTTTATGCTCATCCCAAGTTTTTTTGAAATGTTTTTCACAGGTCAAGGGAAAGGCACATGATATGATGATAGTGTCAAGGAAGTGTCAAGAAATAATCCATGTTTTATTTTAAATGTGTTTCCATTGATGGGAATTAAGAATACTATCTTTATGTGACCACTTTGTATATATGTGGGATGTAATGAAAGATTTATGATCTAATTCTCTAAAACTCTAAACCCGAAAAGATCCTCAATGTGTAATCTTGTAATAACTCAAGATTAAGTAAGGTTTAAGGTTGGGGCCTTATAGTGAGTGCTCAGCGAGTGTGAAGGCTATATGCCTTACTTGAGGCCAAGAGCCTAGTTTCTTGATGATTATTCCCTTATGCATATGTTGTGGTGTGAGCCAAAATGGTTTCTCTTAGGAGGATACTATTGTACGTGGGGTAGGGAGGCCCTTGTGTTAGGGAAGCAGTTGATGCCTAGAGTGGCAACATGAATTGGTTTTTTCATGTGGGTGTTAAGGACACTAGAGATGATAAAACGAGTCAGTTATAAATTTTGTAAGCTTGTTGAATCATTTTTTTGTTTATCTTCTTAATTTTACCAAATGTGTAATGTAGGTGGTTTTTAATAAACTCATTAAAATGTAGGAAAATAAATGTGGGTAAGTAAACATGATTTCTATGTTTTAACTTCTCATGGATAGATGGGTCTATGATCTTGTTATAGGTGGAAAAGGATCGACGGGTAGTCCATCAATCAAATGTTTTGAGCCCCTTGTGTTTGATAGCTTATATATTATGTTATAGAATACCTATAAATATGGTAAAGTAAAAATTCATTTAATAAATGATTGAATAAATGGTGATAACCCATTGGATTAGATATTTCTCGGATGCATTGGTGAGGAAATATTTCTGAGAAGTTGTGGACTTGGTTTGGTTATGCCTAGAGGGAATGGAAGTTGATGTGATTCCAATGAATCATAGTATAGCATTAATAACTGTTAATTAATGGTAAAATAATTAATTATCTAATGTGAAACCAATAGAAATAGATAAGTAACATAAAAACTCTCTTTATTTTCTTATATTCTTATATTATATATATTATTAACAGTGGTAGACGCGATTCTAAGGGATATTAACTACAGTTGAATCTAAGACTAGGTTTTTTCTATAGATTGTTTTCTATCTATATTATATTCTATACTATTTATTTTTACATACGTTACTCCACCCTGTTAGTTAGGTAAACTGACACCTTGGGGATTCTACACCCAAGGGGTGATTTCCCCAACATTATTGTGGGCGGATGGATGGCTGACCAGCCCCTTTGGCCCCACTATCTTCTCTTGGTATGTTACTTGTGATGGTAGGAAAGGTGGGATGATTTCCCAAAATATGTGTGTATAATGGTTTAATGAATTTTTTTTATTCACACACATTTATTTGGAATATAGATTCACATGGACTACTATAGCGGTAACATGTATTGGCTATGATTAATTGAGGATCCTTACTTAGTGTACGGCCTGTAATGGTATCAGGTATAATACCCTATGTATGATACATGTAATGTGAGCTTTGGTGGGTCCAAAAAACTACCTGGTTTCATTGGTTACATGGACGTGGTGGTTCTGTTTCATGAGGTTCTTATTGTGCTGGTTCTCTTATGTGTCCACTGGCAAGTCTTTTTGGAGAGTGATGCTTAGGATCTGTGACATTGGGGTAAAGAGGTAAACCATTGGGGAAGTAGTAGTAGGGTACCCTTGATATTATTTATTATATTAGATACTACTGTATGTGATACTCGGTCATTGTAGCCATAGAGAGGCTGAAAGCATTGTATACCTAATTAGGTTGTGAGTTATTTTCACTTTTTTTCATTATGACTAAGAAAACTTTTATTAATTTAGTACAGGAGTCTCCAGGGTGGATCCTATTAACTATAATGTTATACTCACACAACATATATAATACAGTTTTTCTTTAGGATCACATAAAGCATATTGGAGATAAAGATAGGTACTAATAGCTTGGAGTTATAGGAGTTGTGTAGGCTTCATGGTCACTATAATTTTACATTCTTCTGGTACTTTTAGTTTTACCCTTTTAGTTATAGTAGTTCTTTCATTACATTACATATGTGTACATTGGTTTATTTTTTTATTTCAGTATGAGTTTTTTTGTGTCTATATTATCTCTATCTTTCTCATGTGTTTTATTAAAGGGTAATTTCTCCCATTTTTGTGATTATTACACCACTAGTGCTAGTTGCAAACATGAGGCCTACTAGAGGTGGGACTCAGGTGTCACTATTTCACTCCACCCATTTCTATATTTGGAGAGTTACACTTTTTGGGGAGGGGCGATGATAGAGCAGTATCAAATGTCTCATTTAGAGATAGTAAAGTGTTTTGAGATTGGCATAGGTGAGGTTTCATGTGTTGGTAGGGAGACTGTGTTGTTCAAGTTTAGACTGGGTTGTACAAACTAGAGACCAACTGAGAAATAGGTACATAGATCCCCCTATGATCTGAGGCACAAATTTTTAAGTTTATAGTGGCTACCAGATGAGGTGATTCTTGTTTCAATGTAGAGACCTATGAAAGTTCCATGAATCATTATTCATTCAACATGTGATTGAATTTGTTGACCATGGGATAGGTTAACATAAAATGAATAAAAGAAAAAAAATTAATTAATGTTGATTCTTCCATATTACAAGTTTTGGAGCTCTAACAATTTTTTGTATTGAAGGTATGGATCATTGTCAATGTCCTAATAATGTTTGTGTAGATGATGTCAAGCAGCCTGCACTAGAAGAACACCACAGAGTAGTGTCCAATGAAGATGACACATGCAGGAGGACGACTCGAGAGTTTTAGCACCAAAGTCTACAAAAGTATGAGGGGCCCATTTAATATTTAATCACAGAAGAATGTTTTGTAGATTTTGAGATTGATTTCATCTAAATAGGTTCTCAAAAGGGGAATTGGGTATCATTGGTTGTGAAGATGTTTTGTGGGGAAAAGAGGAAGTGGTGGATCATGTTCTTTGAGGATCGCGAGGATTCGACGATATCATGGGAGGAATTATGAGAAAAGTTCATAGTTGAGTTTCTTTCTTTGACCTTGATAGTGAGTAGTCTCTTGGAATTGAATTCCCATTAACACGAGAGCTCTACTGTTTGAGTGTTTAGAATTAATTTTATAATATTTTTATTATATGTTTCAGACTTATCGCATGATAAGGAAGTTAGGGTGAGGCATTTCAAGGAGGCTTTTTATCCATAGGTCTAGAATTGTGGCACCCCATTTATGTTGAATAATTATATTGAGGTGTTGGACAAGGAACTGGTCATTGAGATGATGATATCCAGAATCATAATGTTATGTGAGCGGAGTCATTAATATTCCTCATGAAGGGGATTTGTGGTCTTGGGATTGCTGTTTTTGGGGAATAAGGGTTTCCATTTAGGTAAGTGTTGGTCTCAACCCTATGTGTATCAGTTATCTAGCAGGGATATGGCTATCATTCCTTTGAAAATGTATTAGGAAGTTTTTTTCCTTTAGAGGATGAGGTTATGAGTAGTGACAGTGCCTGACTTTTTAGAGCGGTCATCATGTAGCAGGAGTTCTGCTCTAGGTTCCTCCACTGAGGCAGTTCCAACCTAGGTTGTAGTATCCGGTTACACTATATTTGGATTAGAAGAATGCAGATAAGGAAAGAAGAGGACAACCCCTAAGATGCACCCCATCCTCTGTGAGTAGATCTCACTCATGGTGGTGGTTATCATCAGGGACTGTAAGGCCATGGATTAGTTCGTGTTCAGCTTCATGCTTTTTTGTTTCCAGCACTTGGCAAGCCATCCATCATTTGAGGTAACCATATATTGTATTCTAATGGGTTGTACTTCTTGTCCGACTCAGGATCCACACACTCCATCATATCACCTTCCCCTGTCCATGCTTTGGGAAACACTGTAAGGAGGATTTCAGTTCCCTTGGCATAGATTATGCCGGTTGGTGGTCGAGCAAGATTATTTATAGTATGTTAAGACTATAAGCTAGTGATGGGGAAGAACTTAGCTTGGGGTGATTTCCAAGGATTACATATACAAAAATATTATTTCATAATAAACATGGATTGGATGTATTTGGTGAAGGATGTTGTGGATTGAATAAAGAGGTAGGTCATATTCTTCCAAGCAGATAGAGATCCAAAAGTGTCTATTTGAATGTGATACCCTCAGATGGGTTGTACACATGTTCTCTCTTTGTCAACCATGATAGATTAACTGATTTTGAGTTTATCTAAGGTCCAGTAGTTGGTTTTCCCCAGGGTCATAGAAGAATACAATGGTGTCTTTCTAGAAGAGGATGTAGCATTACCCCCTCGATGGGAGACAGTGTTCGGGATCGAGTTACATCCAGGCACGTCTCATATATGGATGTCCCTGAATATGATAGCACCTTCCGAGTTGTGAGAGATTCATATAATAGTCGATGGTATGTTATAGTGTGGTATTCTTCGGCCGAGTGAATAAACGTATGGTGCAGCAGTTTTTTTCATAAAAAAGACAGATGGAAGTTTGCAGTTGTGTTTCGATTATCATTATTTGAAAATTGTTACAATGAAGAACCTTTATGAACTTTAATTGAATGATGATTATTTTGAATAGATTAATTGTGTATGTTGGTTCTTGATGATCGATTTCTAATTTCGATATCATCATATATGATTGAAGGATGAGGATATTCCAAATACCACATCATATTTTCACCATTGGAATTACAAGTTCTTAGTGATGCTATTTGGTTAAAAATTGCTCCATCTGTGTTCATGGGGATTATGATTGTTGTGTTCCATAAGTTCCTTGATAATATTGTGATGTTTTTCATCAACAACATCCCTTTGAGTTATGCATCCGATGTGGAGCATGCAGAACATCTGAATTCCATTTTGGGAGTTCTTCGTCCATAGAAACTATTTTGGATATTGTCGAAGTGTGATGTTTGGTTTTAAGAAGTATATTCCTTGGTGAATGTTTTATCCCAACAGGTAGTAGTTTTGGATCCGTTTAAGATAGAAGTAGTTGGGTCATTTGAATCCCTCAAGACAGTAGAAGAGGTGTGAAATTTTTATGGTCTAGATGGATATTATAGGATATTTGAGGTTGGATTCTCTCAGGTTGCGAATCCATTAAGTGTGTGGACAAAGAAGTATTAAGGGTTCATTTGGACTAATCCATGTCAGGTAGATATTGTGTATTTGAAGGTGAAGTTGGTTAGTGCTCTAGTTCATTATCTTCAAGTAAAGAGAGTTCAATTTTACATTTTCTACAATCCTTCACTTCTTGGGTTAGGTTGTGTTCTGATGAAGCAAGGATCGATCATTTCTTATGGGTCTCGATATTTTTGTCCCCAGGAACATAATTATTCCACCCATATTATCGATCTTGTATTAATGGTTTTTTATGATTTTGTGGAGGCATTACCACATGGTTAGCATTTTGTGATTTTCAATAATCATAATAGCATGAGGTATGTTTTCTCCCTGCATGAATTTAACTTGCATCAGTGTCACTGTATGGTGTTCTTAGAGGATTAAAACTTTTAAATTTCATATAAAATTTTCAAAGGGAGTGTTGTAGATGATTCATTGAGAAAGAATTCACATAGTTATTCAATGGGTGAATCTAGTGATTCCTAGAGAGTGACAAAATATCATTAATCACTACATCTGAATATGGTAGAAATCATGGATAGAGGTTAATTTTTCCATACAACAGTGTAGTCATCTCTGGTGTAGTGGGTAGAAGAGTCCCAGTTGGGTGATCTAGAGGTAGAGGTCTAGAGAGACCGAGTTATTCGTTGTGAATCCCATAATTTTGGATTGAAGGATTAACATCACCAAGTGTTGTTTCATTGAAGGCTTTTCATTCCACTATGGAGGCATGAGATGGTTCTTAGAAAAATCTATGTTTCTCCCTTAGTAGGACATCCTGGTCTGATGAAAACGTATCGTACCTTGAAGATTCAGTTTTGGTGACCTAGGAAGAAGCATGCAGTTGAAGAGTTTGTTTCTGTCTATTTGGTCTTAGAGAAGGTCAATGCTGAGCACCATGTTAATAGTGGGTTTCTCCAACCACTGAATGTTCCTCATTAGAAGTGGGAGGACATCCCAAGGGATATTTCTTCCATTTTACCTTGAGTTCAGAGAACCTATAACATTATATGGGTGGTAATGGATTGCTTGAAAAAATAATCCGACTATATAGCGATCAAGGATTCCAACTTAGTGATGGTTTTTATGAGGATGTATCTCAGGGAGGTAGTGATATTCATTGGAGTACTAAGGCTGATGATTTTTGATCGAGACCCCCCATTATACAACCAAGGTGTAGAGGGGTCTCCAACATGATTTTATATCTTCTTTATACCTTACAATTGATTTATATATGTAAAATAATGGTCAGATAGAGTGGACCAACCAGACTCTTGAAGACATGTTTCACTCTTGTGTCATGGTTTTTGGTGGTTTTTGGATGAGGCACCTACCCTTGGTAGAGTTTTCATACCATAATAGTTTCTAGCCCACAATGGGTATGGCATCATTTGATGCCTTTTATGGCTAGAATTTTCATTCCCCATGATATTGGAATGGGTTTGGAGAGTCAAAAATTCTTATGCTAGAGATTTCACAAATTATTTCCAAGAAGTTTTAGGTAACTCACAAGACAATGAGGGAAGAACATGATTTTCAGAAATCCAATGCTGGTATTAGGAGGAGACCACTATAATTTGACATTGGGGATCTCATTTTTCTGATGGTGACTCCTTGATATGGGTAGTGATGGTTCGTTCATGGGGGTAAGACTGCATCATGATTTGTTGGGTCTTTCGAGGTGTTAGATCATCTTGGGGATGTGGAATATCGGGTAGCCATTCCCCTATAGACGAGATAGATACACATTGTTTTTCATGTTTCAATGCTCCTTTTTTATCATCATGATGAATCTGTCGTTATTGATTAGGGTGAGATCGATGATGATGATGATGAAAACATTGATCAGTATCTTATAGAGACCCACTACAACAAGGTGATAGTGTTGCACGAGCTTTCTATTCATTTGGTTCATATCATTCAGTGGAACAATGGCATGGAGGAGAGTACATGGGAATTTGATTTTCATATACGCACTCAATACCCTATGCTATTCGATATTTAGACCTTCTCTAGCATTGATGTTCATCTGTGGTTGTATAACTTCCTTATTTATGAGATGGATTTATTTTGTTTCTTAATGTTGATTTCTCTCTTTTGAGAGGTATCTCACCTATGAAAGTTTTAATGAGCTGTTTGAGGGATTTTTGTGGTTTTTAATGTTTAATTATGAAGTATATGAGCTCCTTTGGTTAAGATAACCTTTAAGGGTATCTTGTAGTGTGGTTTTTAGACCCCTTTTTCAATTTTGACATTTGTGATGGTTTGGAATTTTTGAGGATAAGAATGTTTTGAGAGGCATATCATGTAATAGCATGGACCTCTCTTATCCATTCATGTACTGAAATCTAGTGATTGAGCTATTTTTTGAGTTCAAGGTGATATCCCCCCAAACATTTTCAAATTTTTTAAACATTTTCATGAAATAATGTCACTTCCTGTTCCATGATTCCCAATAATTTCATGTGACTGTGTCACTTCCTTTTGAAAAATTACAAACTATTTCACAAAATGGTTTCATGTAATGGAGTTACTTCCCTTTCCAAATTTCCAATCTATTTCATGAAACGGTGTCTTGAAACAGTGTGACATCATTTTACAAAATTCAAACTTATTTCACAAAATAATTTCCCAAACTAGTGTCACTTCTTTTTCCATATTTCCAAACTATTCCATGAAATGTTTTCATGAACCTGTGTCACTTCCTTTTCCAAAAATCTAATCAATTTCATGAAATGGTTTCCTGAAATTTTTTCACTTCCATTTCCAAAATTACAAACATCTTCTTGAAACACAATCATTAGAAAATGTCAATTCTTTTGAAAAATTCCGAAGCTATTTCATTGGATGGTGTCACGAAATAGTTCAACATCCATTTCTAAATATCCAATTTTTTCATTAAATGGTGTCAAAAAACAGTGTCACATTAATTTTAAAATTCCAAAACTATTTTGGGAAACTGTATCATGAATCCATGTAATTTAATTTTCCAAAAATTAAAACTATTTCATGAAACAGTGGTAAAGAAACAGTGTAACAGAAATGGTGTAACCTAAACTATGGTAAATAAATGGTGGCATAGAAATGGTGTCACCAAAATGGTGGCATTGAAACGGTCTCATGAATAGTATGTCTAGTAATATTTCATTTCCTTTTTCAAATTTCTATCTTATTCCAAATATCCTAAAATTTAACATGTTCGATGTTTTATTTTATGTTATATTCATTAAAATAATTTTTAATAGATTTTTGGGTGATTTAGATCCCATATCAATATCTTAATTTTTCCTAATGGTAGGGAAACCCTTACCTAGTCAAAACAAGAGGTCTTTGATAGATCTGATCTAAATGGAAAATACAATGAATCTTAAACCACTACTCTCTTAAATATTTTAATGGGATAAGATATCTTCCTCCCTTGTTCATTCTCATTGTTCCCTCATTTAATATTCTCTAAAATTTCCATCCTTCCTATTGGAGTTGTGTGTAGTCCCATAATCTCGGATTGTGTCTTCTCTGTAGTTTCTTCTTGCTGCATGCACACCCCCTATTTTGAAGCAACCAAGAAGTGTCGATCTATCAACAATATAAGGTATATTATAGCTCGGTTTTTCTAGGTTCCTCTCCTTCTATTCCCCCTTTTGATCTTATGGAATGTGATCACCATGTTTTTAGTAGTGGTTTCTTGGGTACTGGTTGGTGTGGTATTATCTTGGAATCCTTGGGTAGATGTAGTCTTCTAGGGGAGGTGATCATGATCTGTTGTGTTGGACCTTCTGGTGCAAAGCACATCTGAAGCATTTTGTGGTAAGTAATATGTGTCCTCTCATACCTTTTACATGAAATGGTAGAGTAATCATGTTTACCCCACTTGATAACAATGGAGTTGACATACTAAATATTTATACCAAATAAATAAATTGTTATCGGTCATATGTTGTTTCCACTTGTTTTTTTCTAGACATTGTGTTATCTATGCAATGTTTTGTTTTTCATGTACTTCATGATGGATATTGGAGAACAATTTAATTCAATGATTAATTGTATTTTAATTGGATAATGATAATTTCACATGTTTTGAGTCTATTTGTTGATGTGGTAAACTGCTGATAAACAAATGGATGTAGTTATCGATTTATAAATTAATAGGCAAATTCAAGATGGATTAAATAATCTATTATTTTATAAAAGATAACTACTTAATGTTTTTTGAGTAGCCATCTTTCTTGTATAGCTCAATAGCCTTATTATTGATGTTGTGAATGCTCAAGTGTGTGAAGTAATGATGTCTTTATTTGCGATGAGTCCCTAGTTTCTTGTTGATTGTTTTATTATTTATTATGTGGTGGTGTGAGCATGGGATAGATGATCCTGGGATTATTTTGTGGTATGTGGGGCTAGAAGGCCTATGGGTTTGGGATGCTGTTGTGGATTATAGTGTTCAGATAAATTTTTTCACGCAAGTGGGTGTTGGGAGGACCACTGAGATGATGAAATGGGTTGGTTATGAATATTGTATTCTTGTTTATTATTTATCATCATTACTTTTAAAAAAATTAAGGTAGTTAATCTTTCTTACAAACCATCCAAAGGAGGTGGATATGTGCAGGGTATGCCATGTGGTATCTGGGTTTATCTTCTCAAGGATGGAGGAGTGTATGCTCCTACTATAAGTGGAAAATGCTCGAATGTCAGTCCATCCACTCACTATGTTATGATCATTGTGTTTGTTAGTTAAATGTTTCTTTTCTAAAATGGAGAGAATTATGGGAATGTAATAATATTGTAAATAATTTATTGAATAAATTATGTTAACCCATGGGGATAGTGCTTGCTGGGATTAAATGCTTAGGAGAATTTTTTGAGATGTTGTGGACTTGGTCAGGTTATTACTTGAGGGCATGGAACTTGGTGTGATGAAAATGAAACACAAAGATAAAATATTAATGATTATTTAATGGTAAAATAATTAATTACTTAATGTTAAAATAGTAAAAACTAATAAATTAAATAATATCACTCTTTAAATGGTAATATTCTTATTGGATATATAGTCTTCATAGTGTTAGTTGAGAGTTCGAGAGACGTTAATTGTAGTTGATTCAAATACTATGTTTTTTCCTTAGTGTGGTTGAGAGATATTTTGTATTCTATACTTTATGTGTTTCCATATGCTACTCCTCCCTATCATTTAGGGATTCTAACAACTATGGTATTTGGATCCCCATGGTTGTTTTCCCCAATATTCTAGTGGGAGGATGGATGGATGACTGCACCATTGGCCCTGCTCTGTCCTCTTATTAGATACTTGTGTGGGTATTAAGGATAGTTATTTTTTCACATATATGATTTTAGTGGGATGTAGTGTCTTGAGGTTATCTAAAAACATGTATTCTGAATATATATTCATTTGGACTATTATAGGTGTTATGTATAGGCTATGATGAATTGTGGATCCTTACTCGGTGTATGTGATGCATTGGATTGAATTATAATGATTGATTTATGGTACACCTTATTCTAGGTGTGGTGGCTCAAGGATACTACCTTGTTACTTTGGTTATGTGGACATGGTTGTTGTGTTGCATGAGGTGCATGTTGTTGTGGTTCTCTCATGTGTATTCGGGCAATCCATTATTAAGAGAGATGATAAAGACATGTGAAATTAGGGAAATGCGGAAAACCTATGGGGAAGTGGTAGCTGGTAGCCTTGATATTATTTATTATATTATATAAACATTAATGTGATACATGGTGAAAGTAGAAATGGTGATCCCGTGAAGATAATATACTTGTTTAGGTTGTGGGTTAGTTTCACTTGTTGTTCCCCATTATTTAGAATGCATTAATTACTTTATAATGGGAGGCTCTGGAGATTATTCTAATGAGTATTCTATTATACTCACCCTATGTATATACAACTATTTGTTCAAGTAACTTTGAGTATTTAGAAGACAAGGCTGGTTACAACTATCTTGGAGTTGGTGGAGCTGTTTGGCTTCATGGTAACTACCATTTTACTTTCTTTTGGTATGTGTAGTTTTCCCATTCCAGTAATAATTGTTCTTTCTTGAAATCACATATGTTTACATCAGTTTCATTTTATACTGAAGTGTTAATTGTATTATGTTGTTGTATGACTTATCTCCCTCTTACACATGTGTTCTATTAGAGGGTAATTCCTCTCATATGGGTGATTATTATACCCTGATTTCTAGTTACCATCCTAGGGCCTACTAGAGAAAAGGCGTGATTTCCAGTATATCCCTTATAACATTTTAGCCCTTAGTGGGATAAAAATTGTGGGGAGGGGTCATGACATGTATGTTTAATAATTTTATTGATTTAATGGAATTATTTTTTATTTATTTTTCATGGATGACTGAAAATTTAATACTTATTTATGATGTTCCAATTATTGATAAAATTTAATGTGTATTTAGTTATTCATCTTTATATATCAATTCTTCCATTTTGTTTCATGATAGATCCAACTTTATTTAACCCTTACTCTTAATTTGAGGTAACCCTTATTTTAAATATTCTCCCCATGATATGAAGAAGAATTTGTTGAATGTGTACAGGTACAATGACTGTTTTCATTAATATGTTTTATTTAATATTGAAAATATAAAATGGGTATCATGAATGTATATGGTTCTCTATAACTACATAACTAATTTTTCATTTTTTATTTTACCTCTTGTTTCCTTGCCATTGTAAAAAAGTAACCACCATCACGGGGTCACTAGATTCAGGATTGATGAAATAAATTATGAATGTTAGTGATGTTGATGAGATTAATTCATTAATTATTTACAAGAATATATTTATATGTCTCTTTAACTAAGTAAAAAACAAATTATATCAATTAAATAATAAAATAAAATAAATAAAATATTTTTATTATGATAAAATATTAATTTAGTTTGAAAATATTTAAATTTAGTTCATTAAAATAAATATTATTTTTAATGATTTTATTTTACTCCATTGAAAATTATTCTTTCAAATTTTTTTATATTTATATATTATTCTTCTATTATAATAATTCCATTAAAAATATTATATTTGTAAAAAATACCATTTTTCATTAAGCACCTACTAATAATGAATTTTATAAAAATCCCAAAATAATTAACCCTCTAATAACTTTTACATTTGTAATATATTAATAGTTATTTTCTTATCAATTTAAATTTCATAGTAAAAAATATTAATTCTAATAATGATGGAAAAGTAATTTAATTTTTTTTATAAAAGGTATTTTTAATTATGAAATAAAATTTTACTAATTACATGATAAATAATAGTTGTTACATGATATATAATTTCATTAATTAAATATTTTAAACAGATCATTCCTAACATTAATTTTATAGTAGATGTTAATTTTATTTATTTCTAAAAAATATTAAATATATAAAAAAATTTCTAATATAATGTAGACTTTTTGTAAACAATTATTTTACCTTTATTTATAAAATATAAAATATCACTTTATAAATTTTATTAATAGGTTTATATAATAAAAAAATCATTCAATGAAATAAAAATACTAAAAATTCTATAGATTTTACCTTTAAAAATTATAAATAATAACAAATATTTTTTTCAACATATTTTTTTACATTATATTGCATATAGCACTTCATATAATTATATAATTGATCATACTAATTACACATCCATTAATTTTCCTGAAACATATTTCATTTTTACCGTATTAATTAATTATTTACTATTGATTGGGTTTCAATGCAGAAAAAGATGTATAACAAATCACATTTATTAAAGTGAAATATATGTTAAAATTTTGAATTGTTACATTTTAACTGTAAAAATGAAATAAATCCTTTTTATGTTAATTTTTTCACTATAAAATGAACTGATAACAAAATAATGTATCTTATTATAATTTATAATTAAATATTTATCTAACTATCTTGTGTATGAACAAAAAATTGATATAAACATTGAGTATTTTGATTTACGTAATGGATGTAGTTTGGAAATGCATTTTTTATATACACATGAATTGATAGATTTTCATAGGTTGATTAAAATGTAAATAGGATTTATTTTTTGAAGAACTAATATGGTTTCGAATTGGAGTTAACATTTCAATTTGAAAATTCTAATCAAATTTATTTGAAGTATGAATGATATGATTCAGAGATGATTTTTCCCTAAAAGAAGAACATTTAATAATATAATCAAACAACAATATACTTTTTCCAATATCATATTATTGGGTTCATAATTTGTTTGGCATAAAAGACCACACACACACACACATATATATTAATGTTGGTGAAATAACTAGACAAGTTGTCCACAAATCTTATGATGTGGATTTTTTTAAGGAAATTATCACAATCAAACACAATTTTTGTTATTACAATGGTGAAAAATTAAACCATTTTTATATGATTTTTTTATTAGAATTTATGTTTCCACATTTATTGGTGAAATGAATTGCAATCTTATGATATACTCCATAATTATTTCATTGATTATTTACTGGGACAATATTATAACAATAATTTCCTTCGTATTGTCACCTTACCAATAATTTTTTCTTGGGAGATAAGTTTTATATTATATTATTTTCCACATATAACCCATTATCATGTTGATTTGGAATATTTCCCATGGTTCTTCTTCCTACTACACTGAAATATATATAATCTACTAATATTTCCCTTATGGTATATTTCCCTGAAATGTTCTTGAAACTCTAGTTTCCCATTTCATATGGTTTCCACTATATTCATGTTTCTTATGAATATTTTCGATAGTTGATTAGGTAAGAAAATATCCTAGTGGAAAACCAATCTTGTATTGATTCCCATTGGGATTTTTCTCAACCTATCCTTTATAGATATTTAAAAGTCCTTTATTAATTTATATTATAATTTTAAAAAATAAAATAATTTTGGGGATGATCTTCCTAATAAAATTAATAATATAAAATTTTATGAAATAAATAATAAATAATTTCAAACATGAAATTTTCAAATTTGTATATTTATTTATTGGATATCAAATGATATTGCCTATTTATAATTAAAACATACAAATAATAGAAATATTCACAATTTTTTATTATGAAAATATTAATTAATAAAATAATATCTCCCTCTAGTGTCCAAATAGGTTTGCATTTGAACATATTGTTGTGAACTAGGTGAATGTAAATATTGCATAGACAATAAAAATGTATAATTTATAAATATATTAATGCAAAAAATATTTAGTAAAACATACATTTTTAAAAATAGAAAACAATATATTTAAAATATCTAAAGATAAGTATAAATATCATAATAAATAAAACATATTTATATTTTGAATCAAGAAAAGTATAAAATTTATGGGATTGAAAAATATTGAAATTGATGGAATATTGCTAATGGAAACGGAATGAATAAGTCGTTACATCATTGCATTTTTAGGAAAGAGGAAATCAATCAAAAATAAATATTTTCATGATAAAATTATAGATCTTGTATTAAAATAAAAAATATATTATATAAATTTAAAATGAATGATTTAAAAGATTTAGGAAGATATTTTTATTGGAATGTAGTTTATGAGTCAATGAAATAATATAGAGCTGTCAAAACCCAAATTACATTATTATATTTTGAATAAAATACACATGAATTATTCAAAATGGAATGTACTAATAAATATATTAAATTTAATTAATTTTATTTTTATTATAATTATATTCAATTATATTCACCACACACAAAAAACAAGAAGGGGAAATGGAAAACTCCTCAATGAAACAAAAGAAATAATATAAAATCTATATTGATATTGTAAAATTTTATTCATAATCCCTATAAATGAGAATAAATTATATGAACTAATATATACATTGAATAAAAAGATAGTTATTACATAATTCATAAAATTGGAATTATATACACTAATGAAATAAAAAACTATACATATTATAGACCATGTCTCAAAAAAGGAAATCTGAGATAAAACATTTATTGTAGATTACAATTTGGTTTGAAACATTCTAACTTCCAATATGGTACATATATACACATTAATCCCATATTATATAATATCACCTTTAGTAATTAAAATTATTAATAATAAATTATATTATTAGTGCAGGTCAGAATCATTATAGGACCATGATTCTGAAGCACCCTATGTAATTTGGGAAGGATTCATTATAGACCAGAGCTAGGATTTTTGGGACATGATTTTCTTGTTGTGACTATTTTTCCTGGATATAACTCCTCTTGAGGGGACTCGACATTCCAGGGGAATTCAGGTTTTCTTTTGTTTGATTGGTTCTTCCATGTTGTTTGTTGATTGAAAATGAAAAGTGAGTTTGGATAATGGTCTCTGTGATCTCGTTTTTCCTAGAATGCAATGTGGATTAGAAGACATGGTCCTCAAATACACTATGTGGAAATAGTGTAATTGGCATATGGACTCAAACCTTTTGACCAAGTCACTTACTGATAGTATTTACCTCTAGTAAATTGTTTTGTGACTTATTGGGTTCTAAAATTTATTTTGAAAACTCTATTCTATAATTCTAAAAAATTATTTTTTTAAATGGTAATGGTTTTTTATAGAAAGAAGAAAAATGTATTTTTATGAATAATTTTCAAATAATCTTTGGAAAAGTATATTCTTTATAAAATTATTTTTGAATGAATGTGTGATGAGTTCAATGAGAGTTATATTATCACAATTATTTTTATTATCAAAATGTATTATTTGGAAAACATTAACTCTTTAAAGGTTTGTTTTGGAAATATGTTTTATGTATGGTTTATTGGGACATCAATTTTTTTTAATGGGAGGAATTAATATGTTTTGACAGAGTCAATTGGATTTTATTTTAATAAAGATGAAACAAATTGAAGCCCATAGATTGAAAACAATTTTTAATTGGTTGCTAATGAATCTTTGAAATTTTTTAAGGAAATTAAATTAGGAATTTAATTTATATTTTTCTGGGATAACTATTCGATATTAAATGTTGAAAAATATTTTTGTGACCTTTGGTGTTTCCATGAATGATAGAACACATAGGACATGGGTGGAAAGGCGGATGAGTACCATGTTTGGCACAAAATGAAGCAAGTGTGAGGATCCAAAAGATATTATTGGTGAGTTTAAAACCCATGAAGCCTATTTTATTTTAAAATTTGATTTTACCTGATGATTTTGTGTTTTTAAAACCAATAGATATGATTTTTTTTCCTTTATGGATTGGGAATTCTGTTGTAAGGTGTTTTGAGAATCAAAGCACTTTATATTTGAATGGTGTTTTATGTTGGAAATGTAATGATGAGGTGGTGTTATGATAATGGTTGGTGTATTATTTTGGAAAACATTTTGGAAATCTATTATTTGGGTTTCCATTAGGTGTTCATAGTTTGTGTGATGTGACTCTGGGTAGTGGATCAGTCTGATTGGGTCCTTAGTTTCTTTATTGGTGGGTGTATTCCGCACTAGAATCATTGGATATTCAATGTGCAGACATTGGTGGTCCACCATCGACAAAACCTCAAATTGATCAAACCGAATATATTTTTCAGTAATTTTTAGATTAGTATCTTATATTAATCTCTAATTATTATATTCCTTAAATAGAGAATGATTTGATAGGGAAATATGAAACAAATTATACATTACTTGTGTTTCTTAAGTAATTATTGGTGAATTTTTCACCCCCATGTTTGAAAGGATTTTCTTAATGTGGTGGAGAAAATTATATAAAGGATAACGAAAGGCATCTTATGATTTTTGGTCTTCACCGTGATGTTATAATTCCCTTAAATCATTAATTTTCCACTTCTAGGAAAGGGATTATGTTGTTAAATTAGCATTTGAATTCTTCTCATAAAAAGTTTTTTTGTTTGCAGATTTAGTGTGATGTATGCGTCTCAATTTAATGTCCACTATTTTTAGTGCTTATCTTTTTATAATTGTTGTGTATGGAGGTTTTTGGTGGTGTTTAAATTTGGGGTTTGAAATTTCGGAATTTCTCCATTTTAAATTGTGGTGTCTTTTGTGGGTTCTTTTTTTCATTTTTTGTCATTTGAGGAAAAATTGGATGATTCGTGTGCACCTTCCTAGTCCCAATATTAGTAAAATATCCACATTGAGATGAAGTGTGTTCCATGGTGTTTTATGACAATTTGGTAATACCTATAGTACATTATGATCTATTTTGGTACTATAATAAGGTTTATTCGTCAGGGATTTTCAACTCTCGATAACGAGGCAACTTATGCCTCATGATATTCGTACTCTATCCATAGGTCCTAGAGTGATGTTTTTTACATAGTCAGAAAAACATACATGGTGTAGGGAACAATGACATAGCTCTATTCTCCACTATTTTGGTGTGGACGCTTTAAGGATTTATTAAATTATTTTTTTATGTTTATGTTTGCAACTCTATTATGACAAATATTAATTGTCTTTACTTGTTTTAATTTCTATTTTGTTACCTTTTATGATCCATGTTTTTGATTGGTTGTTATAGCATGGGGTGAACCATGTGAATCAGCTTTTTTGATCCTTTCATTGGGTTTCCCCCCTCTATTCCCCTAGTGGTGGATGTTCTTGGGCCAGGGTGGAAGCTATATATTTCATTTTAACCACGTCAGTTTTAATGGTGGGGTGACCCACCATGGATCTCGTCGAAATTCCTTCTGCATTATATCGGTACTTACTCATTTGAAATGGTGGGGAAATCATTCAAGCTTCCCCATATTGATAATGTAGATTGATTTCTGGTGTTGGTGAGGATTTGGGTAGTCTCACTTGATGTTATATTATTCTATGTTCCACCCTTGAGGAAGCATTAAGGATGGAGTGCACGTAATGGTTTTTTGATATAGGGTTATAGAATTTCACATGAGAAGTGGTTTGAGTTTGTTTATCCATTTAGGTAAATGGTAAGAGTTTCATTTAATAGTGCCTAAAATATATTATGAATTGGTGAGAATTAATTTTCTTTCAATCAATCAACTAGAGATGTTTCATCTTTTAGGGAGTAGAATGAACATGGTTGAGAGTCTATTATGGAATACCAAGTTCAATATAAGAACCGATTTATTTATTCAGGGATTTTTTTTCATCTCATTTAATGATCATTAGGAAACACCTTGAGCTATTTATGAGAATCTGTTTTTTTGAGACCAAAAAATTTTCTATCTTTAATGAGGTGGAAAATGTAATGGTGGGTAGAATTGTCACCCATGGGTTTTCATTTTCACTTATCGATCTAATTTGTTTTTGTTTTTTGAATTTTCAATCAAGAATCAGATGTTGTATGCCTGAATATTCAATGTAATTATTATGTTTATATTTGATTTATATTTTTCAAATGGGGTTAAATTGAGTTTTTTGGGGAAAATTTAGAAGTTTGGGTAAAAATAATAGTTCTTCATGGTTGGCATAAGGTTAAGGGAAACCATTCCCCCCGACCCAGGTAATTTTGTGGCAGGGTATAGTTTTCTGATAGAATATACTACAAGAAATTCACATAATGGGTTACGCTATGCTATTTAACCATCAGGTAGGCACCTCTTAGATAGAGAGGGGCTCACGATATCTGAAATGTTTGACAAACCATGCCGACTAACCATGTATGTTGTCCAGATAATTAAAAATTTTAAATTTCAATTTTTTTCTTCTAAGGATTTTACCATAATTCCACTGCATATTTCACACATTGGATTTTCATCAATGAGAGCCTTATAATATCTATCATGAGCTACCTGGTCTCTATTTCATTGAAGGATTTGGAATGGAAACTCCAAGGAATCATGAAGTATGTCCCTCATTCAATTTCTTCCTTCATTCAAGGGTTGCATTCCCTCTCCTTTGGGGTTTTATTTTTCTAGTGGGTTGGTTGGCCTAAGGAGGAAATATTATATATTATTTGTGTTCAATACTAATAAATGTTTGTCGATCTGGAAAATCTAAGGATCTAAGGTGTAGTAGTTGTAGTTTCACGCCAATTTATAGATGTTTCTATACTTGATGTAGGTGATTCCATGCCGTAACAATTTTGAATGTTTTTGATATGATTTATTGTCTTTATAATTGTGTTCTATGTTTTTTTTTGTGGTGAAAAATGTGTTATGAATGTACCTGAACAGACTTATGTGATGAAAAAGGATTTATAGAAGAATATGTATAGGATTCTTCCCTTTATTTATTGGGATCATTCATGGTAGTGTATTATGATTTATTTGAATGATGTTGAATGTGTTTTCAGGGTCACATGGGGTGGGAATGTGTTGAAAATGGGATTCATATGGATAATGAATTGTTTATGGAATGTTGGATTTTGTTTTACCCCTTTCAATATTAATTTTAAATTTAACAAATTATGTGAAACCTTTTTTTAATTGATCTTGGTTTATGTGTGGATTTGAAAAGTGTCACGACCCGTCCTCGGGGCCCATGCCGTGACTACCCCAAGCCCTCCTTCCATAGGCCAGTGACTGGCGACCAGCCCAAAAGGTATTAATCCCGATAAAAGGGGAAGGAATTGCCTTTATAAAAGTAAACAAACACAACAGAGTCTGCAAGATGGAGTAAGAACAATGTAATACTGAATACAAAGTATGTGATGAATGGTAAATGGGCCTGAATTCAAACCCAACTGAAAAGTACAGTACAATTGAAAGTCTAGTACAACATCAGAAATGTAAAACAACAACAACTAAGTCTTCCTCTGGTAATCCCACCTGAGGGGTGGGTACATATGATCTCCTCATCACCTAGGGTCCATCTGTCTGCTCCCTATACGTCTCCCCAAGTGGTCCACCTATGGGTACTGTACATCTCCAAAATCATCGACCACGATCAGTGCTTTCCATCATCTGTATCCAACACCATGTAGTGCGGGCATTTCCCATGTAGGGTTGAGTATAACAATGCTTAGTAGGGACCCCGAGACCCCCGAAGGTCTCCCAGAATCCACGAAGGATAAACCAGAGAGAAAATATACAATCACGAAGTATCAACCAACTCTACTTAGGTATATTCTCATATATATACCTACATTATCAATCCCAGTTCGGCTCCAATAGTCAATCCCAAGAACAACCTAGTACACATAGGAAAGAATTCAATGACATCGATGATAATGATTGAAATTCAAGACTCAGCTCACACAAGTATACATATTTCATAATGTGATGGAGATGATCATATGAGTCACTGATTGATCTATGCTGGCAGACCCACATATGATACTAGTCTAGCTAAACTGTCGGAACTAGGTAGGATACTAGAACAGCTACTCTGTCGGACCCACGCAGGATACTAGAACAGCAATCAAACTGTCGGACCCACGTAGGATACAAGAACAGAAATCATCACTGACAAAACCATGGAGGATTTCAGTATGGTAGTCGTCATCGCTAAACCCACGGAGGATTCCAGTATGGTAGTCTTTATTGAAGAACCCATGGAGGATTCCAATACGGTAGTTGTTGCAATCCCAGCCAGCTCTAGGGTTCCCGCACATAGCACGCTCTATTCTGGGAGGGTCTGATCCTCGACCCAAGGAGGTCGAAAAATAAACTCTCACGAAGTCCAGAATTTATGTATCCCGAAGTTTCGTATCATCAAAAGGACCCCAACGTGACAGTCGACGCGTCATTGAGACTCCCATTCTGAGAGATATTGGCATTCCATTCCAGGGGCCCGGTTGGAAATACACACGTTCCAAACCCGAAAGGTATCCAATGTAATCCAGTACTCATTTAGAGTATCGAAAAAAGGACCGACATGTCACAAGAGTCCCAGTACTGCAGACGTCATGTCGATCAGATGCGCGGTCTTCAATTTATTCACCTTTAAGTGAAAATGGGCCCGACTCGTTAAACCCAGTGGGCTGATGGGTAGAGTCAACCCAGTTTTTGGCGGATCTGACCTAGTATAGGGTCGGAATGGCCCGATGAATCACGCGACTAGGCCCAAAGGGGTACAGCCCGGCCCGAGGGGGCGCGGCCCAGCCCGAGGGTGCGTGGCTCGGCCCGAGGTGGTGTGTCCCGGCCCACTAGGGCGTGGCCCAGCCGCAGCTCGGTCGGCTGGCCAGGCGGCTCGACCCGAGGGGGCCCGAGCGGACCGAGGGGGGTGTGGTCCCCCAGTTTCCAGAACTAGTGGCGCCAAGCAGCACTGACCTCCCTAACCAACCAGACGAAGCCAGACAGCCTTCTTGGCACAAGCGGCCCGCTCGGGCGGGCTGCAGACACTCCATCACGGCGCCCTCCTGGCACCGCGGTTCTGCTCAGCCTGCAGGGATGCCTGCCAGAAGGTTCTCCCACTGATCTGCCCATGGAATGCGGGCCGCCGTCTTCTGTATCACAGTGCCCCTTATGGCGTCGCAGTCCTCCTTTGGCCCAGCCAGCTTTAGCCGACCGGTTCTTTGTCAGTCGAGGGGCCTGCGATTGCGGGCCACGGTTTTTCTGCACGTGGTCGGCACACGGCTGCCACTTCTGTTCACCGCCACCTTCCTATCATGATCTCCATCACAATCAAAAGAGACTACAGAGGATCGTTGGGCCGTGTGTGTTAGGCCCACACCCTCCTCATTATGTGGTAACATTTGTCCGAAAATAAACAATGATTTCAAAAAAAAATGGGGTATGAGATAAGCACTTCAATGTGAACAAACCCCTACCTTAGGATAAGGTTCACGGTAGTTGAGTGTCGCGAAAGACGACGTCGCGGGGAGATGGCGTCAAATTGTTGACGTTAGGGAAGAAGGGACAAGGATGGCGCGTCGTCGACATTCCTCACGTGTGGATCCTTCTCGTTTGGTTTGGCCGATGATCAAATGTGATGATTGAAAATCCTCAGTGGTTCTTCATCGGAAGGATGGTGTTCTTCATTGAGAGAAGAACACCCATCTCTATTTCTCCAAAGATCTCTCACCAATCCCATAAACATAACGAATGCCCCAAAAGTAAAATAATAGCTAAAGCTAATATTTATATTCAAACATGTTATTAAATATTCAAAAAATATAATTATTTAATTGAAGAGGTTGAATTCATTAATTAAAATGTGTTGTCAAATAATAAAGAGAGTGAGAGAGAGGTGAAGAGATATCTTAATTAAGGGGGTTTGTCAAATAATTAAGTAAAGGTGAGTTAAAATGGGGTTCAAGGGAGGTTATGGGGAGAAGAAAGGTTTGGGATATTGTGGGCCCTAACTCACAAATATCCACACATTGGAAGTTATGTGGGTGTGAGCCCCACCAATAACTTCCCCATGTAGGATTAAACTACCCGGATAAATAAAAATTTTCTCAACAAACTTTTTTTACATTTTAATAAAACCCCCAAAATTCACTCTCAACCTGCATAAAAAAATACTACAGTAAAGGTCCCAATAAATTAATACCGGTGCTGCGAGTTCATCAGTGTCTTCAGATTTCAATTCCATGCACAAGTTCAAAAGATAGAAAAACCCGCATGTACATTTTCTGAATGTACCCGAACAAAACATTAGAAATTGATTCTAGGAACACTGGGCCTCGGAATGAAGTCTTTCCAGAAGCCACAGACTAGTAAAATTCCAAATAATTAAGAAAAAAAATACTTGAAAATTTCGAGTGATTAAATTACTCCCACCTCAGGGCTTTACATCCCCATAATGCTAAAACACACACTAGGAAAAAAAATGGAGATACTGAGCTCACACCTATGCCTCCTGCTCCCAAATACTCTCCAGGAGGTTCCCATGCTGCCAGTGAATGCGAACTAGTGGAATCGACCTACCACGTAGGACCCGCAATTGTATATCTTCAATCTCCACTAGGACCTCTGCAAAAATATCCCCATCATCGATTTCCAGCTCTCCATGATTGATGATGTGGGACGGGTCGTGCAAGTATTTCCTCAGCTGAGATACATGGAAGACTTCATGCACCCAGTGCAACTGAGGTGGAAGGGCCTAGTGTTAAGCCAAATCTCTTACTTTAGTAAAGACCTGGAATAGTCTGTTGAAACACAGAGATAATTTGTCGCCCCTTCCAAATCTCCATTGACCACGTCGAGGTGAGACCCGTAAGAAGACGTGGTCACCATCCTTGAACTCTAGTGGTCTCTACCTCCTATCAACATAGGACTTCTGTCTTTTTGTGCAGTCTTCATCCACTCCTAGATGAACTTAACCTTCTCCATCATAGCCTGAACCATCTCTGGTCCTACAAGTGCTGACTCCCTAGGGTTAGTCCAACACAGAGGTGATCTAAAAGGTCGGTCGTACAGTGCCTCGTATGGTTCCATCCTGATGGTGGAGTGGTAACTATTTTTTTACACAAACTCCACAAAAGGGAAGGTGATCCTCCCAACTGAAACCAATGTCAAGGACATATGGTTGGAGAATGTCCCGGATTGTTTATATGGTCCTCTCAGTCTGGCTGTCTTTCTGAGGATGGAAGGTAGTGCTCAGACGTAGCTACGTCCCAAAATCCTCCTATAACCCCTTCAGTTACCGAGAAGTGAAACTAGAATCTCGATCGGAAATGATAGTATATGGAACCCCGTGAAGCCGTACGATCTCTTGAATGTAGTGGCGTCTCAATCTCTCTACTGGTCGCTTCTCTCTGATCTGTAGGAAGTGGGACGACTTGGTTATTCGGTCTACGATCACCCAAATAGAGTCGTTTCCCATGGATTTATGTGGAAGCCCCATCACAAAATCCATGGATATCCCATCCCACATCCACTTCGGGACCTCTAAGGGTTGTACCAATCCTACTAGTACCAGTTTATCCTCCTTCACTTGCTGACAAGTGAGGCATCATGAAACGAACTCTGCTAGAGCCTTCTTCATGCCTGGCCACCAGTGTTGTCATTTGAGGTCCTAATATATCATCACCACCCCTGGATGTACTACAAGATGAGAAGTGTGAAACTCTCTCAGCACATCCTCCTATAGTGAAACTGGTACCATAGTACATCCCCTGAAGAGAATGATGTGCCCTCCTCCTTTAGAAAATCCATCAGGCACCATCCCTGTGGATATCTAACCACGTCACGTCTCAAAGTCAACGTCCCCATGTTGTTCCTCTTTGTCTCACTAAATGAGCGGAGGAGTGACTCTGAGTGACTATAGAAAGGATACTCTATCTCTATCCACAAAGGACATCTGCAATGCGGCTAGCTGATCTATCACCTCTCCTAGTTGTTGAATGCCTGATCTCCTTCTAAGAGAATCTACTAAAACATTCCCCATCCAAGGATATTGTCTATCTAAATGTCATAGTCCTGGAGGAACTCGAGCCATCGTCGCTATCTCATGTTCAGGTCCTTCTACGATAATATGTACCTAAGAATATGGTGGTCATAGTAGATTGTAAATCGCTCACCCATAGATGGTGACATCACATCTTCAAGGCAAAGACCACTACTACTCAATCTAGGTCATGGGTAGCGTAGTTCGGCTCCTTCTTCCTAAAGTACCATGAACAATAGGCAATCACCGCTCGCTTCATCATCAGCACACACATCAGTCTAGTCCCTTATGCATTGTAGTAAACTACGTACCCAATTCCCTCCTCTGGTAGCCTCAAGATGGGAACACTGGTCAATCTCTGCCTCAGCTCCTGAATGCTCTGCTGATATCTATCTTACCACACGAAGGGTTTCCCCTTATTTGTTAGGGATGAAAGTGTTTATTCATCTCTGGAGAAGTGTGGAACAAATATCTGATAGTAACCAGCTAGACCCTGAAAATTCCACACCTCTGTCATGCTCCTGGGTGGTTCCCAAGCTTGTACTACCTCGATCTTCACTAGATACACTGAAACTCTTGCCTCTAATATGACATGTCCCAAGATGTGAACCTCTAAAATCCATAAGTGGCACTTCTAGGTCTTAGAATAAATCTTGTCCTCTCAGAGTGTATCCAGTACAACCTACATGTGGTATGTGTGATCCTCCTATGTAGTCGAGTAAATCAGTATGTCTTAGATGAAGACTATGACAAAACGATTTAGGTAAGGCTTTAAGATCCTCTTCATGAGACTCATGAACACTTCTGGAGTGTTGGTAATGCCTAAGGGAATAACAAAGAACTCATAGTGCTCATACTGACATCTGAAGGCAGTCTTCTGCACATCCTCGTCTCGAACTATGAGCTGATGATATCCTGACCTGAGGTCTATCTTTGAGAACCATCATGCTCCCTTGAGATGATCAAAGAGCTCATAAATCCTCAAGAGTGGGTACTTGTTCTTCACGGCCACCTAATTCAGGTGACCATCATCAACACATAGTCACAATATCAAATTCACATTATTGGCGAATAAAATCAGAGAAGCCCAGGGTGAAACACTGGGTCAAATGAATCCATTTCCCTGCAAGTCCTCCAACTGTACCTGCAGCTCACAAAGCTCAGCGGGAGCCATCCGATATGCTAGAGTAGATATTGGTGATTCCCCAAGGTATAGGTCTATGTGGAAGTCTACTTCTTGGCGAGGAGGTAGTCCTAGAATGTCGTCAGGAAAACGTTTGCATACTGATCCACCACAACAGGAAAACTCAGACTCCACACATCAACTGCTCTGAGGATGAGACTAGCCAACTGATGTGTGATCGGCTTCCCTCTCCTCTGCGTAAGTTCATACTACACTGAAAAGGCTCCCTTATCACTGGTGAAGGTGAACCTGCTCTCATCTATGTGGATACACCGCACCTTCAGCATAATAAAGTCAATCTGAGCATGTACTGTAGAAAGCCAGCCCATACCCAAGATGATATCATAAGGCCTCGACACCTCAAAAAAAAGATCCCAGACAAATTTCTTTCCTCCTAGAGTAACCACACACTACCGGCACTAGTGTGGAATCATCGAGTCTTCTCCCATAAGAGAATCTATCCATAAGGATCGAGCAAATGGCTCCGTTGGAATCTCCGAGCTCTGAACAAGAGAAGTTTCAATAAAACAATGACTCACACATGTGTCTATAAGTACAACAGTAAGGGTGTAGTAGACATATATAGTACTTTGAATCATCTCTGGTGCACCGTGGTCATAGGCCTTGACTGCCTGGAGATGTGCCTACCTCTATCCGCCAGCTCCCTGTGGTCGGGGTGGATCTCTTGGTGGTGGTGGTAGAGCCTCAAGGCATCTTCCACCACCCACTTCTCATCTTGATCCTCTGCTTCGTCCGTCTGCTCCCTGAAAACCACCACGGTCGAACCTCTGCCTCTACCTGGGAGGTCCCTCCACTATCTAATGCTCATCTACACGGTGGTGTGGGCAGTCGTGAGCCATGTGACCCTGTCAGTTGTATACATAGCACTACCTGCTCCTCGTTTAGCTGGCACTATTTCAGGTTCCCCACACAACCGAACCAGTATCCTGAGGTCGCTCTCCTGATGGCCTAGTCCGGTTGGACCTATGAGACATATATCTACTGCTATCTGTAGAATACACTTCTATGTTTTTCCCTATGGGGGGTCTCACTGTTGGTGTCAGATCAACAAGAATGTTCTCCACAATAAGGGATCACTCCCACACTCCCGCCTGTATCGAAATGCTGAGGGAGATCATCGAAGCCCTAATCTCATGCCTTAGTACCTTCTCAATGGTCCAGGCCCTGAAGAATGGGTCCCATACCATGTTCGTGGAGTAGCGCGAGAGGTCAGTAAATCACACTGAGTACTGAGATACTATCATTTTTTCCCACCTAGGTGATGTAACACCTGAATCCGCACCACATGAAGGGTGGCAGGAATAAAATCTGAGCGGAAAAGAACCCCGAAGTCTATCCAATGTAATGATGCATTGTCATGCAGCTGGAGTATAAAGCTCCACAATCAACCTGATTCTATATTCTAGAGACTCGTAGAAAGGATCACCATATGGTCGGCTGGCATCCCTACCAATCTGAAGACTCTGATGATAGCCTCCAGCCAATCCTCGGCTGCTTGAGGGTCTGTCTCTTCACGGAACATGTGCAGCCTCTATCACTGAAACTCTTGAAATGGACTTAGGCGGCGTGCACCCTATGCTGCTGGGGTTGGTAGTATCGGTGGATAAGTGGGTAGTGGTACGCTGGTGCCTCCGCTGTGATGGGGCCCTACACCGAGGCATTGTTGCACGGTGGGTTGTCATCCTGTAAGTGAATCAGAACACTAGTTGGATGCCTTCATGGGGCCATCCTGAAAAGAAACAGGTGCACCACGTTTAAAACAGTATACCTGGAGAGCTGACATAGAGTAATCACAAAGAGAACTTTTGAAACACACATGAAATCCGTGTTTTCGTGCACTGAGTCAGAAATCAAAGGTCAGGGTCCTAGTGTATGGATACGTCGGCAGCCGCACCAACACTAGACTCCCTGGACTGAAAAAAACACTCAATACTCTTAACACAATTGTTTAAAAAAAGGAATGATCAGAGTCATGAGTTCTACGGTAGAACTGATGCCTCTGATACCAATTTTTCACGACCCGTCCTCGAGGCCCGTGATGTGACTACCCCATGCCCGCCTTCCATAGGCTTGGGGTTGACGACTAGCACTAAAGGTGCAAATCCCGATAAAAAGGGAAGGCGTTTCCTTTATAAAAGTAAACAAACAAAACTTAGTATGCAAGATGAAGTAAGCACAATGTAATACTGAATACATACTAAGTGCTGAAAGGTAAATGGTCCCGAATACAAACCCAACTGAAAAGTACAATACAACTGAAAGTCTAGTACAACTGCAGAAATGTAAAACAGCAACCACTAAGTCATCCTTTAGGAATCACACCTGAAGGGTGGGTATAGATGATCTCCTCAGCTCCTTGGGTTCGTATGTCCGCTCTGTGTACATCTCAGCTAGTGGTCCACCTCCGGGTACCGACCAGCTCCACAATCCTACACCACAATTAGTACTTTCCATCGTCTACATCCAACACCACATAGTGCGGACATTGACCATGCAAGGGTGAGTATAACGTTACTCAGTAGGGACCCGAGACCCCCAAAGGTCTCCCAAAATCCAATAAGGATAAACCACAATGAAAAGATAAAATCACGAAGTATCAACCAAATATTCATAGGTAAATGCCCATACATATAGCTATGTTATCAATCCCATTTCGGCTGCAACACTCGATCCCAATAACAACATTGTCTACATAGAAAATATGTCAATAACATTGATGATAATGATTGAAAGTCATGACTCAGGTCACACAGGTAAAAATCATTCTTAAAGTGATAGAGATGATCAGATGTAGTGACTGATTTATCTAAGCTGACAGAGCCACATAGGATACTAGTCCATCTAATCTGTCAGACCCACGTTGGATACTAGACCAGCTACTCTATCGGACCCACGTAGGATACTAGAACAGAAATCACACTGTCGGACCCACGTATAATACAAGAACAGTAATCATCGTCATCGAACCCACAGAGGATTCCAATAGGGTAGTCATCATCGCCGAACCAATAGATGATTCCAATATGGTAGTTTTCGTCGCCGAACCAACTGAGGATTCAAGTACGGTAGTCATTGCAGTCGCAACCAGCTCTAGTGTTCCCACACACATCATGCTCGATTCCAGGAGGGTCTGCTCCTCAATCCAAGGGGGTCGATACGTCAACTATCACGAAGAACAGAGTTGATGTATCCCAAAGTTCCTTCTCATCAAAAGTAACCCGATGTGATAGACGACCTGTCAATCGGACGCCCGGTCTGAGAGATATTGGCTTTTCCGTTCGAGGGTCCTGGTTGGAAATACGCTCGTTCCAAACCCAGTCATTATCCAAATCCATCCAAAACTCACATAGAGTATCAAAACAGGACCTCCATGTCGTGAGGGTCCTAGTTCTATAGACGGCGCATCGATCGGACGAGCGGTCTTCATGTTATTCAACTTTATGTGAAAACGGGCCCGACCCATTAAGCCCAGTGGGCTGGCGGGTCGAGTCAACCCGGTTTTTGGAAAGTCCGACCCAGAAGACGGTCGGACTGGCCCAATGAATCATGTGGCCCAGTCCGAAGGGGCGTGACCTGGCCTGGTGCGGCCCGGCCCGGCGCGGTGCTGCCCAACCCCAAAGGGCGCGGCCCGGATGCGGTTCGGCCGGCTGGCCGAGCGGTCCGAGGGGGGCACGGTCCCACGGCTGCCAGATCCAGCGGCGCCTAGTGGTGCTGCCCTCCCAAACTAGCCTACAGAATACGGTCGGAGTTTTTCATGCATGCGGCCCGCTCGGGCAACCCGCGATCTCTCCAGCGTGGCACCCTCCTGGCCTCACAGTTCTGCTCAGCCCGGTTGGCCTCTTGCCGGCAGGTTCACCCACAAAGAGGCCCGTGGAATGTGGGCCAAGGTCTTCAACAACGCGTCACCCCTTGTGGGGCCACGGTCCTTCTTCGGCCCAGCCAGCTTTTGCCGGCTAGTTTTTCATCGGCCGAACGACCCCCGGTTGCGGGCCGCGGTTCTTCCGCAAGCGGCCGGTTCACAACCGCTGCTTCCGTTCTTCACCACCTTCCTATCATGATCTCCATTGCAATCAATGGAGACTACAGAGGGTCTTCGGGGTTTGTGTGTCTGGCCCTAACCCTCCACGTTAGGTGGTAATAGTTGGATGAAAAAAAATCCAACAAAGAATGGGGTACGAGATAAGCACTTCAAAATGAAAAAATCCCTACCTTGAGATTAAGGTTTGCAGTTTTCGAGCATCACGGAAGACGGCGTCTGGGGGAGACGGTGTCAACTCGTTGATGTCGGGGATGAAGGGTCGAGGATGGCACGTCATCGGTGTGGATACTTCTCCTTTGGTCTGGCCAAAGATTGAATGCAATGATTGATGTTCCTCAGCTGTTCTTCGTTGGAAGGATGGTGTTCATCGTTGAGAGAAGAACACCCTTATCTATTTCTCCAAATCTCTCTCACAAATCCTCTAAACACAAAAAAATACCCCAAATTTAAAATAATAGAAAAATCTATTATTTTTATTCATACGTGTAATTCAAAATTCCAAAAACAAAATTAATTAATTTAAGAGGTTGAATCTATTAATTAAAATGTTTTGGAAAATAATAAAGAGAGAGAGAGGGTGGTGAAGAGGTCTCTTAATTAAGGGTGGATGTCAAAGAATTAAATAAAGGTGACTTAAAATGGGGTTAAAGAGAGGTTATGGGGAGATGAATGGTTGGGGCTCGTGTGGGCCCTACCTCACAAATATCCACACATGGGAGGTTATGTGGGTGTGGTCCCCACTAATAACATCCCCACGTAGTATTAAACTACATGGATAAATAAAATTGTTCTTAACAAATTTTATATAACTTTTTAATAATACCCCAACAATTAACATTCAACCTGCATAAAACAAAACTACAGTAAAGGTCCCCTTATGAGAATACCAGAGCTGCGAGTTCATCGGTGTTTTCAGATTTCAATTCCGAGCACCGGTTCAAAATATAGAAAAACCCGCACGTACTTTTTATGAACATACCCGAACAAAACTTTAGAAATTTATTCTGGGCACACCGGGCTTCAGAATCATGTTTTTTCAAAAGCGACTGACTTGTAAGATTCCAATGAATTATGAAAAGAAAATTCAATTAAAATTCCGGGTCTTTAAAAAAATGTCATACCTCCTGGAAAGAAATTTGATTAATTTTGTACCTTCCATGTATTACTAAAACGGGTTCTTAAAATTTATTAGCCACGTGATGTGTATTATTTTTGAAATGAATTTTTATAGTTTAAAATGGATGGTTTTTTATTTATAGAAAATGGTGGTTTCCCTATGTTGTGATGGAGGTGTTTTCCTTGTTTGTTAATGTTCCTTGGCATGTGTTTATGAAGCTGTGGTTATGTGATATGTGAACATGGGATTTATCTAAATGGTAATCGTAGGTATTTACCTAGGTAGAATAATACTATTGTGATAGGGATAAGAAATTTCCTTGTCATAGTTTTCAATAACTATAATGATGATTAAAACACTTAATAAACTATGATGATGATTGATCTCCACTATAATTTTGGATGATTCTTCTCTATGGTGGCCTGTCCATGAGGAACCTGATGGCTTCGGTTACAATAACCCTTTCAAATAAATATATTTTGTAGTGTCATAATCAGTCTAGAAACCCCATATGTATTTACCCAAAGTTTCCACTTTTGACATGGGACATAAGTGGTGTGGTTACATCCATCAGTATATGGTGGAGATTTTATGTATTTATATTTATTTAATGTATGTTTATCATAGTATGTGTTTCCTTTTAATTTTAACCTTCAAAAATGTTGTTCTAAAAATTTCTCTAAATAGAGAATGTTTTATTTGACAGTGTTTCCTTGATAAATGGTTTTCCTTTGTATTGTTTTCATGAAAATGAACCAATGATTTTTTTCATATAGATTGCATGATAACTATCTTATTAATGTTATATCATGGAAACCTTTTAATTCTATGATTTTTACTACTAGGCATCATATTTCACCCTGCATACACCTTTGGGTGTATATAGATTATATTTTTTATATCCCAAGTAAAGGAATGATGTGTCGGGGTGATGTTGTTGTATTTTATTTGTGGTTTTGCACTTATTACAGGTATTATAGTTTGTGGATTGAGGGTGAGGCCCTTCATGGTGAACATAGAATTTTTGGAAAAAATTAGATTCCTTATTTATTGATGTGTTTTTTATTTTTGTTTGAAATTGTTAAAAATTGAAATTGAAAATTATTGTGCCTAATTTTAGTTTTGTTATTTTTTATTGTGATGTTTTTTGTTGGTTGTTTTGTGCATAATCAAAATTGTGAAATAGTACGTACTGAATGTTGTTGATAACCATACAATAGTTTCTTGTCTTGGGGGATCGAGAATTCCCCTTGGGCCATGACACTAGTTGGGTAGAGTGTCAGATAATATGGAAATCCATATTAGTTTATGATATATAGAAATTAAAAACTATACATATAGAATAATTGAATTTTATAGGTAACCCACATACATTTAAAACTATCTCTTTATACTTCAGTAGTGTATCCTATGATGGAATTTTTTACTCTTGTAGTCATAACAAAAAAAAAGATAATATTTAGATGCTGGAAAAAAGATACCATCCATTATCCATATCGAAGAACAACTTAAACTGATACTTTTTACTGGTTTAAAAAAAACCCTAATAAAGGACGTTGGTTTGGGGTTATAACCCAAAATCCATAGAATTTATGTGTTTCAAATCCAATTACAATTATGAATACTAAATTTAATGTAATGAAATAGAATCCATATCACCAGTAGATCATTTTGAGTATGATTGAAAGGAAACAATGATTTATATATGAAATATAGAATTAAAGGATGTTACATCAGTTGAGATAGTTTTACTATAATTCCATAATCATGAAATGTATGATTTAACATGAAGATTTCCTCAATCTCCACCCCATTGAACAAGAACTATGTAACTATTTATGTATGGGTACAATATAAACAACAAAAATTAAAAAATTAAGATATCATGCATTATCTGGGGAATAAATCATTCTCAAATCCATCAAATTTCTATTTTTGAGTAATTTATTATGAAATTAGTTTTTAAAACTGTATTAATAAATTAGAAATAAAATACACAAATAAAACATAATATAATAGAATTACAGATCTTTTAAAAACTGAAGATAATAAAAAATTAATTTACATTAGAATACACTAAAAAATAATTGTGGAATGTATTCATATTCCAAGAATATCAAATTAAAAACTCATTATTTTACATTAAAAATCAATCGTACTAACCATAGGTAATAATTATTCATCAATATATTAAATTCGACTAAACAGTTCATAATCATTAAAATAATAATAATAAAATTAGAAACTAATTAAATAAATTTAATTGATGATAATTTCACTAACTTAGATATTACATATATATATATATATAATATGAAAATAATGAATCATTAAATATTTATGGTCGATTTCATAGATTGGATGAATTTCATATAATGTGTCGAAAATTTTGATAGGTTGTAGCTTACCATATGTGATGTCTTAGGATAGATAAATCCATGTGTCATGTAATTTAATTCATTATACTTTTATTTGTATTCAATTTGAGGTTAATCAAATTTATCTTATTGTTAGTCATGGACATAAAAATAAATCTAGGATGATCATATTCATAATGTGTTTGATCAATAATTCATTGTCAAGTTAATGATACAATTAGTTGAAATTATTTGTGTTGCCAAATTCATCATGGTCATTGGTTTAGCATTTTATTCATTCACTATAAATGTAGTTGATACATTGTCCTAATGTAGTTCCTTTACTCGGGCTTTCAATGTATTTCCTCTCAAATGAAACAAAATTAGTTCCATATAAATTTTATGAACTCATAATTTTAATCATTTTATAGGGACTAAATAATTAATAAAATATATAGTGAAATTGTATTTATAAAATAATTATGTATTTTAATTAAGAAAATTTGTAAAATAGGGTTGAGTATCTACTTAATCATTTTACACTTTTTTTATAATTTTTAAAAAATAGAATTTATAATTTATCCCCTTTTGAATTAAGCAATTACATGTTACTATTTGAAAATATTTTTATCCTTAATTAATGAGGAATAAATATATATGAAACCACGCTCTATCAGAAATAAAAAATCTTTATAGTGAAATAAAATATTCTCATTTATCATTTTTGAATGATTTAATGTCCTTTAATTATTACATAGAAATAAAGTAATTATTTTAGTTTCAATATTAAATAAAATTTGGATCAAATAATGAAAAAAATATCAAATGAAGACAAATTACTTTTTATAAGTTGTTATTAAAGATTAAAATGAGAAAATATTACAAAAGTATTGAGAAATGTATTCATAAGATATAGAAAATATTTTTGCTCATGCAGGTAATGAATTATTTTAATGGGGATACGTTTATAAGGACCTAAATCTATATATTCCAAAACATTCAATGTTTCTTAAGACCATAGTTCTCATAGAAGACATTGAGGGAGTCGAGAGGAGATATAAAACTAAAATAATTAATCATAAAGAATATATTCATGTTTTTGGTTCAAACCATTTATTCATGAATCTCGATTTATTAAGGAAGTTTCACACAATCCATTATAGCATGTTGTAATTTAGGGTCAAAATGTTAAAGGTGATTTTTCCCTAGAAATATATGATTCTTGATATTTACCTGAGGTGGAATAGTTATGCATAGTGTAAATAGATTATGTATCATGGAAAATATATATTAGGGGGCTTGGGATTTCTCAAAACCTATGACCCTCTACTTGAATTCCCAGTGACCAATGATTTTACCTTCTTTCATTGAGGATTCCCTCGAATGGGATTGGTCCTTGGGACAACATCTTCTGTCTATGGAGATTTAAGGTATTTTATACATTTTTATCATATTTATTCGATCACAATCCTCCCATTTATTCAATAAATGAAATTCATAAGAATATCCATGTCTCAAACATAGTATTACATTGTTTTTTGAATGGTATGTAGTTCCATGAGATCATTGAATGGTTACTTATTTTAGTGGATGATGGGATTGGGATATATAATGTTTTGTCATTCGTATGTGAATCCCATTCAATACCTTCTCACATTGGATTCATTTATTATCAATTATTTGTTTGTAATTGTAAATTGATCATGATTTGTAAGGTAAAATTTTAATGGAATTGACCAAAAAATATTGATCAAAAATAGTGATTTTTTTGGATTTCTTATTGATGATGATTTTATTTGTACTATGAAAATAACATTCCTCATGATTTGATAGATATTGTTATAACTTTGTTTTTTTTGTTAAAATGTTTTTATGTTTGGAGTTCCATGTTGAAATAGATAAATAAAAATAACCATAATTAATTGATAATTAATTTTCTTAAGAAATTAAACAAGAAGAATATTTATATTCCAATGGTCATTGTAATTTGATGACAACCAAATTTCTAAAATTATTATGTTTATTTGAAAATTTGATATTTTATTTGAATATTATAATTGATAATAAAATTGAATTATTTTTATAAATTTTTATAATAATAAAACCATGTGATAAATTAGAATTCTGGATTCATGGAAAATTATTAAATTCATTGATTAATTAATTTTTTCACTAGTCATAGAAGGATTCCTTTGGTTTCTTATACTGAGAACCATTGAATAAAGAATTAGTCAATTGAATATTGAATCAAAAATTATTTTCTATAAAGGGAATTCCTAGGTCATGAGTATTTAATCTTCTTGATAAGTATTAGTGAATTTAGTTATAATCCATAAGAGAAACTTTTTGTGAGGATAAATTTCATGTTTTACTTCCCATATCTTCCTAAAAATTTTGATTTTTTTACCTTGTTTTTTTCTCTGTATTTTAGAATCACTGTGCAATATGATATGGGATGTGGAGGCCCAACTGTGATTTTTGATATGGATGGGTGATGGGATATTTGGAATAGATTCCTAGATGTGATGTGTGTAGGGGGGATCAAATGATGTGGTAGTAGTTGACTTCTATGATGGTGATATGATTCAAAATATACATGTGGGTGTCAAGGGAGGAACTAGAGGTGATGGAACTGGTTATTGTTTTTAATTTTTTTTATGTGATGTTGAGGTTTTTTATGATCACTTATTAATTCCTTTAAAGGATAATGTCCATGTTTGTTTCATCAGTATTATTTTTCCCACATCTTGAAGAAATTGGATGTTCATGGTAGTATATTTTGTAACGACCCAAACATTAATTAATGAAAATTCATCTTGATCTAATTAAATGTATTTTTATGGTTAAATAAAATGAAAAATTTATTGGTTTTATGTTTCTGGATTTTAAAATACTATTAATAATTGTGACCATTTCTAATATAGTTGTTGAACAGTGATCACATTATTAGTATAAATATAGTTATTTAAAAAACCCAATATGTTCAAACAAAGGATCTGATGGCCTCATCTTGTAGACTTGACCCATATGAAGACCATTTGTCTGAGCTCAGAAAGGAGATGTCATCATTGGGATTCACTCTTGACCAATCCCAATTTGAGCTTTAACATGTTAAGATCGAGCGGAATTAACTATACGAGAAGTGGAAGTTAATAGAGATTACCACCCGAACAATGTTATCCAAGCCATCCCAAGAGTATGTCACAGTCACACAACTTACCCATTGGCCTTATGCGGGTGATATAAGGGGTTATGTAACAAGACCCTAGAACTATGACTATGTAAATTATTTTTTTATAATGAATGTGCATTCCTTTTATTATCGTTATTTTGTAAATAGTTTGTAAAACCGAAATAGTATTTTTAGTTAATATTCAAAGAAGAAATATATTTTGATGAATTAATGGATTTTTTAATTTAAATATTATATTAATTAAATAATATTATAATTATTACATTACTTTTTATTAAATTATAAACTATCGTATAATTTTATAAATGCAATTGTAATTTTTATTATGTTTTTAAAGCTATTTTTGTCCAAACGATGAATTTTCGGTAAATGTCTGTTTTTATTTTAATATTAATAATTCACATATTAATGAAACTATTTAGATAAGATGAATATTATATTAATAATGCGGATGTCAAAATTATACAATGGTGATTTTTTCAGAATTTCCTGAGATAGTGAATTTTTGGGTAAAAATTAAATAATTTTTAAATATATAATGTGTTTTATAAAATCATAATGACCCAATAGTGATGTTATAAAATAAATTAAACAAATTTTTCAGCCAATATATGTTTTACCATTAAATTAATGTGATTTTGTTTTTGTTTGATTTATTTTATAATGCTTCAGTAGACCCTTCAAAGTTTATAAAACAGTGTGTTTTTATAAATTGTTTTCCTTGGGAGTGTGACTCACCTCCACATCTGAAACCCCGTTATTTTAATAATTACAGCCATTGGCATAATAAAATATTTTTTTTCCACTCCCCTTTGGAAAAAACTATGGGCAAAATCTATTTTTTGGTTTGAGGTTTTGATTAGTTTAAGGTGAGGTGTCCCAATCCTAAATATTAAAGAATTCCCTTTCATTTCCTATATAAACCCACGCATGCTCCCACATCCTCTTAACTCAAATACTTTTTATTTATAACATACTATGGTTTCCATTCAATATAATCATCCCAAGGGGCCCCAATATTCCAAAGTTCCTCTATCAATCATCTCCCAAGCCTTTGGGATCACACTTCCAAGTAAGGGATTTCTTCATTTCTCATTTTTTGTCCAATTTCCATTAAGTTGTTATGAACTTTTTTTTCAATTAAAAATGTTGGGGTGTGAGTTCTCACCTCCCCCATACTTCCCTCTTTATTATTGGATGATTTAGGACCCCTTTATCTCTCATTAATTCCTTCCATGTACACCTGTTACCATGCCAAAATTTCGTGAGTGATTTCCCTCTCCCCATTTTCATCCAAGTAATTATTTTGTATTGGGAATCTAAATTCCAATACATTAGTTGGGAAATTTATATATAGGACCACCTTAATTTCCATTTAATTTAAATATTATAAGACACACATTTCACTCTCATGATCCATTTTGACGAATCCTTATTTATCGTCGTTATGCTGCCAAAATCGCACCACGTTTTTCCAAGACAAGATCATTGTGTAGTGAATACAATACCCATGTCTCTATATATTAAATTAACCTTTATGAACATATACATATTGAATAGTAATTTCATTTATTTATTCCACATCACTTAATCATGGAATAACTTATGATGTTGATGGATTCTATGTTATATGATCCATGTGGCACACTTTTGCATGAAATTAAATGTTTAAGAAGGGTGTTCCCTAATAGCGCGTCAATTCATTGGGTAAAGATTAGTATCACGATACGTCAAGTGAAATGGGGGTTTACTCATTATAATTAATGTGCAATTAGGGTTTTCTCATGCTCCATGTGTAAATAGCCTTGGTTAATGCTAAAATCATGTTAAATGTTGTTTCCACATTTCCATGCTATGTTAATCATGTTATATCATGCCATTATGTTCATGTTTATATTATGCTCCATTGATATGAATATTAACTAACATGTATTTTATCATTCATGTTATTTCTAGTTAACTCTCTTACTAGGCTTTATAGCTCACCCTTTTCCTATTCACTTCCTCATATTATCCCATGCAATGCGATGTACGAGGGAATATAGTGGCCATGTAAAGAAAGTTTCTAATATGATGTTGTGTCCTATGTTTTAAGTTTTTATGTAATGTTCTTAAGCCCCAAACACACTAAACCTCTATTTCTTCTATGTTGTATCAAGTGAAGGTTTTATTTAATAAATCATGTCTACAGGTGTAGTAAAAATAAAGGGTTGTTATTGTTGGTTTTAAAGTACAGGTTTAGTTATTTTTTGAATTAGGATTAACAAACCCTAATGAAGCCTTAGATACAAGATTAAGTTTAATAAAAACATCCCTATGTTTTAGTGATAATTGAGTAAGTGGTTTATCATAAAAATACATCCCTGCCTAGATATGATCAGGTAGAGGTTGCTCTGGGATAGATGTATCCAAGGGGTAAAACCCAAAATATCTACATTGAGCTACACTCGAATGAGAACTAGTGCATGAAAATGGGCCTTCTTGTACTCTTGGTTATGACACTTCTGAGATATATGATTAGGTAAATTCACATGTTTATTATAAACCATTATTAAGGGACTTAAAAAATTCATCTAAGAATACATGTTAGAAATAGATCAATGAAACATAGATTGAAGCTTATTGATTCATAATTTAAGGAAGAAAAAGTAATTTAAAAGTCATCTATTATTTTCTGTGGATTCCCCTTTAAGTATTTAACTATTTTTTATACTCATCCCAAAGTATATATTGGATATATTATAACAATAATGAAAAAGATAAAGTTAGGGTTGTCTTATAAAGTTCTACACATTCTTTTATATCCCAAATATATTGTAGAACAATCCCAACACCACCACAAATGATGGAAGTAAAGATGTTGGTCAGTATCGAAAATGGAGAAACCATTGCATCTCATAAATATAACTTCTCCTCTATCTTATGTGGTGGATTGAGCTTCTTGTAGAACCACATCATACTCCCTTTGGTGGAATTTGATGCAATTCTGGACATGGATTAGCCTTACTTTATAAGTCCAACATAAGTTGTCATGAGAGGAAAATCACTCTCCATGTAGAGAATCAACCCCCGATTCATTACAAGTGCATGGAGGAAGATGAGTCTTCTTTAGCTCCATCAGATCAAGTATGGATATTTCTGACCTATGATCATGCATATCTGGCTCAGATGATTGAGTCTAAGGACCCAACCATCATTGAAGACATGCCTGTTGTGAGGGAATTTGTTGAAGTGTTTCCTGAGGAATTGTATGGTCTTCCTCCTAGAAAAGAATTCAAATTAACAATTGTCCTTATTCCTGGGGTGTTTCCAATATCCATGACTCCGTAAAGAATGGATATTGTGGAGCTTGAGGAGCTAAAGAAACAACTACAAGAGAATATGGATAAAGGGTTTATACCCCCAATTGTTTCACCATGGGGTGCACCATTCCTCTTCATCCAGAAGAAGGTTGGGTCAATGTGTCATTGCATCGATTATCGTGACCTTAAAAAAATCACAATAAAGAACAAGTATCCTCTCCCATGAATTAATTACATGTTCAATCAGCTACATGGGGAACAATAATTATCGAAAGTGGATTTGAGGTGAGGAAATTATCAAGTAAAGGTGAAGAATGAAGATATCCCCAAGACTGATTTTCATAAAACATACAAGCACTATGAATTCATAGTAATGACTTTCAGACTCACTAATTATCCAAAAAATCATCATGGACATGATTAATTTATTCATTAGAGATTACCTCAACAAATTTGTGGTAGTCTTTATAGATGTTATTCTAATATACTCCAAAACCAAGGAAGATTATGAGGAGCATCTAATAACTATAATACAACAAATGTGAGTTCTGGTTGAAAGAGGTATCATTCTTGGGTCATATCATCACAAGAGTTGAACATGTGACAATGAATATGGTTAGAGATGATCAAAGACTATTACAGCTCAATTCATTACCACCCTGGTAAAAAGAACAAGGTGGAAGATTTTCTAAGTAGAAAGGACCCAACGATTCTATCATTGATGAGAATTGAGATGGATCCAATCTTTTCATATTTGATGAAGATGTTCATGTGAATCATAAATAATGGAACATCTTCAATCCTTTCACAAATTATTGTTCAACCATCTATTTTGGAAGGGTTAAAAGATTCTAAAAAGGATGATGTGGGAATTCAGAAGAAGGTGGAGCCTATCAGAAAAGGAAAATTTTCAATGTTCAATGTTATTGAAAAAGTAATGATGAGATTTGGGATAATACTATGAGTTCCATTATGTCTAGAGCTGAATAAGGAACTTTTGGATGATTCCTATAGGTCAAAATTTTCAATTCACCTAGGAAACATAAGGATGTATCACGATATCTGATAGCATTATTTGTGGGATAATATGAAGAAGGAGATCAATGAGTATTCATCAATGTGCCTGGTCTGTCAGCAAGTGAAGGTAGATAGGCAGAAGTCTAAAGGGGTGATGCAACCACTGCCCATACCAGTATAGAAATGGGAGAACATCACCATGAATGTTTTTCACCGGACATACGAAGACATCCAAAGGAAACAATACAATCTGGGGTATTGTGGATCATCTTACAATGTTTGCACACTTCATGGAAATTCCGGGGGATTTCTCATTTGATCAACTAGCACAGATATATATCATAGATGTCGTAGGAATGCATGGGGTACCACTATCGATTATATCTGATTGAGATCCATGATTCACAACTATGTTTCATATGAGTCTTCAAAATGCTCTGGATATTGAGCTAAACATCAGTACAACTTTTCATCCCCAAACTAATGGCCAATCCGAGTAGACTATCCAAACACTTGATGACTTGTTGAGTGTGTTCTCTATGGACTTCAAAACATAATGGGATAAACATCTTCCTCTTGTTTAATTCTCTGAAAAAAATGGTTTACACTCAAGCATCCAAATGGCACCTTATTAAGCCCTATATTGGAATAGTTCCATAACACAAGAATGTTCTAATGACGTAGTTGAGCGTAAGCTGCTAGGATAAGAAATTGATGATGAAATGGTGGAGAAGGTGAAAACCAATTTGCAGCATATCAAGGAAGTCCAAAGTCGACATAATAATTATGATGATAACCATCGATGAGACCTTGAGTTTAATGTTGGAGACATGGTATTTCTATGCATATCCCCATGGAATATGGTCATGTGTTTTGGAAAGAAATGGATGTCAAGTACTAGGTACATCATTCCCTTCGAGATTCATGATCGTGTCGGGGTTGTGCCAATCGACTACCAATCCCACCTACCATAGCCAAGTTACATGATGCCTTTCATGTATCCCTCTTAAGAATGCAATACCATACCCTTCACATTTACTCTCTTCAAAGGTAGTATAATTAAATGATGATATTTCTTATGAGGAGGAACCCGTGAAGATCTAGGATCATAGAGAAAATGTTATACGAAATAAGACAATGCCCCTCGTCAAGGTGTTGTGATGAAACCAAATGTTTGAAGAAGAAATGTCGGAATTAGAGGAAATGATGAAGCATAGTTACCAATATCTATTTTAGTGTGGGAAAAGTAAATATTGAGGGAGAAATTTCCTATGGGAGGAATATTGTAAAAACCCAAACATTCATTAATGAAAATTATTCTTGATCTAATTAAATGTATTATTATGGTTATATAAAATATGAACTTCATAGGTTTTATGTTTCAAAATTTTAAAATACTATTATGAATTGTGATAGTAGCTGATATATACAATGAATAGTGATCACATTATTAGTATAAATACAGGGTTTTAACAAATCAATTTTATTTAGAAAAAGGAAGTTATGGCCACATCTAGTAGACATTCCCCATACGAAGACCATTTGTTGGAGCCTTAAATGGAGGGGTGTCATTGGGATTTTCTCATGACAAAGCCCAAGTCGAACTCGAACTTGTTATGCATGAGAAGAACTGACTATGGGAGAAGTGGAAGTTAATAGAGATTACCACCCGAGCGATGCTATCTGAGCCACCCGGAGAGTCTTCTACTATCACAAAACATACCCTTCAGTCTTATATGGGTTTTATAAGGGGATATGTAACAAGACCCTATCACTATTACAATTTAAATTATTTTTTATAAATAATGTGCGTTCATTTTAATATTGTTACTTTGTAAATAGTTTTAATAATAGAAATAGTATTTTTAGTTAATATTAAAATATGAAATATATTTTTATTAATTATGGATTTTTGAATTAAATATTATTTTAATAAAATATTATTATTATTATTCAATTAATTTTTATTAAATATAAATTATCGTATAATTTTATGAATGCGGTTTTTATATTTATTAAGGTTTGAAACCAGTTTTTGTCAAAATCAATGAATTTTTTGTAAATGTGGATTTTTTATTTTAAAAGTAAAAATTCATATATTTATGAAATTATTTAGATAAAATGGATATTATTTTTGGAATAAGGATGTTGAAATTTTCCAATGGTGAATATTTCTTTTTTTTCGGAGATGGTCGAATTTTTATGGTAAAAATTAAATATAATTTAAATATATAATTGCTTTTATGACATCATAATGACCAAATAGTTTTGTAATAAAATAATAATAATTTTTTTTTTGCCAATATATGTTTTAACATTAAAATAATTTTATTTTGGGTTTGTTTGATTTATTTTACAAAGCTTTAGTGGACCCTTCAAGGCTTATAAAACATTTTGTCTTTTTAAATTGTTTTCCTTGAGAGTGTGACTAACCTCCACAGATGAAACCCTATTATTTTAAGATGTGGGGCCATTAGACTTATAAAATATATTTCTCCTCTCTTTTTTGTGAAATACCATAGGAAAAACCACGGTCTGGTTTATGGTTTTTATTAGTTTAATATGAGATGTCCCAAACCTAAATAGTATAACATTCCCTCTCCTTTCTTATATAAACCCACCTATGATCACACATTATCTTCACTCAATGCCTTCGGAGTTCATCCTTCCTCTGAACTCCTCTCTCTATAATCCTCCTAAGGTGCCTTAATCTCTCAAAAATCCTCTCTCATGACCCTCTTAATCCTTTGGGATCACGCATCCAAGTAAGGGAATTTTTCCTTTCTCATTTTTGTCCAATTTTCATTTAGTTTTTATGCCCTTTTTTCAATTAAAAATGTTAGGGTATGATTTTAAACCTCCCCCATACTTCCATATGTATGTATGGATGATTGAAGAACCCTTTATGTCTCATTAATTCCTCCTTTGCACACTTGTTACCATTTCGAAATTTTGTTTTTGGGGGGTTCTCTTTTCTTTTAATCAATGTAATAATTTTGTATTCTGCATCTAAATTCCATTACATTTGTTGGTAAATGTATCTTTGTCACCCCATTACAGTCCATTTAATTTAAATATGATGATACAAAAATTTCTCTCTCATCAAACATTTTCATGAATCCTTATGTCACGCAGTTATGCTGCCAAAATTGCACCTGGTTTTTCCAAGCCAAGATCATTGTGTAGTGAATACCATAACCATGTCTCTATAAAGGGTATTTAACATTATTCTCCTATATATATTAAATATTAATTACATATTTTTATTACACATTACTTAATCATGGAATAACTTTTTATGTTCATTGATACCATGTTATATGATCCATGTGGAACAATTTTGTATGAAATGAAATTTCTAAGGAGGGTGTTCCCTGATAGTGCTCCAATGCATTGGGTAAAGATTAGTGTCAAGATACTTTATGTGAAATGAGGGTTTTCTCATGATAATTCAATTTCAATGATGGTTTACTCATACTTCATGTGCAATGAGCCTCAGTTCATGCTAAAATCATGTTAAATGTTATTGCCACATTACCAAGTTATGTTAATCATGTTATATCATGCCTTTATGTTCAGGTTTATCTCATGCTCCCTTGCTATGCATTTTCCTAACATTTATTTTATCTTTTATGTTATTACTCATTAACTCCCTTATTGGGATTTATATCTCACCGTTTTCTTATGCATGTCTTCAGGTTATCCTGTGCAATTCTAAGTACGACGGAATGTAGTGGTCATGTAAAGGAAGTTTTCAAAATGATTTTGTGTCCAATGTTTTAAGTTATTATGTAATGTTACTAAGACCCAAAGACACTAGACCTATCAATATTAAAAGTTGTATCAACTGAATGTTTATGTAATAAATCATTTATATGTGTGAAAAAAATGAAGGGATATTATATGTTTCCTCTTGGATGTAGCTTTAGATATTTTTACTAGAATACCTATATTGTGGAATAAGGATAATTATAAATTTTTATACCATAACCCATGGTGTTAGATTCAATTGATTTAAAATTCTACAATATTTTAATCGTAATGAACCATGGACTTGTATGACTTGTGTTTGCTGGGCATCAACTTCAATATAATGATTAATGTAATGTAATATTATAATTTGTTAATGGTTAATTATCATTAGATAATTTAATAAACATTTGAAAATGATAAATGGAATGTATTAATAAGTATAACTCTTTTAATTGGTGGTATTTTTTTGGATACATAGTCTTAGCAGTGCAAGCCGAGTGTCCGGGTCACGATATCTTCCATTGATTATAGGAATAGGTTATTCAAATTGATGGGTCTTGAAAATGATAAAATGTGAATGAAAATAATTCGAAAAATTTTGGAAAGGGATGAAGAAGAATCCAGATGAGGATTCAATGAATAATTTAGGAAAATCAAGATTTAGGATGTGATAAATTGTGCACTGTGAACCAAACTATTTATGGGGAAATAACGACAGCGACGATCGCACGAACAAAAAATGTTGTACGCAGAATGGAGGAAGAATGTTACACCCCCTATGAAACCACCCTGTGAAACGAAACTATTCACAGGTGAGGTGAAACTAGCTACCTCCCGCGAATGAAAAAAAGTCATTTGTGGGAGAAAGGTGGGGGTTTTCACTACTGTGTACAATGATACCACTGAACAACTCATACACGAGCCATGTTTCTCTTATGGGATTATTCAAAAGGAGTCGTGGAACCTATTTTTATAGCTTCTCTGTCCTTCTATAAAAGAACCCTAAGGGTAGACAAGAAGGATCATATTGAAGGATGTTAGAATATATTTTTGAATATATCCATAGACAAAGTGCATACCCCATCAGATGATCCCCTGGATGTATAGATCAATGTGTACCATTAAAGAAAAAAATAAAATAATAATTTGTTGACTAAGAACCCCATACCATACTAATGAACTTCAATCAGGGCTCATAACCAATGTACCTTATCTTAATTTGCATCTCGTATAGCACATCACTACGTGGATGAAACATTGTGAGACATAATACATTTCTATGTGGATGGATCCTTGCATCATGTAGCACCATACAACATTAAGAGAAAATGAAAACATGTTGTACGGTGATACATGGGTGGAACTATGTTAATCCTAAAAAATAGAATGTAGACTACATCAAATTCTATGTACCGTTTTGGTAAATGGAAGACCCCTCCACCCACATAACAAAACATTATGAGGACAGGTCTCCATCATAACTAATGAAATGTTATGCAGAATGAGGTACCCATAGGCATTCCACCTGCTCTATCTAATCATCTACTACAATTTTTCACCACATCTATAGACCCTCTATGAACCAGTCTAATTGTAGTAGGAAAACGTATCTTCCAAATATTTTAGACACGTATGATAAAACCATAAAAAATGCTACTGCACCCTTATGAGTTTACATACCCATGGTAAAAGGAATCATGTTGGTAATACTCATAATAGTGTGGTCCCTTGGAATATCATAATGTTTAAATTCCCATGTAATCCTAGGTTCTAGCCTTGGTATACGAATTCGATCCTCCCCATTCTATGTATAATGGGTAATCACTGGCCTTTCCCTTTGATTAAATCCAGTGATATACAAAGGAAATCTGGTTTTCTTTTCCCCTTGAAAAGAAACAACCTTACTATTTATTCTATGAACCAATTTAAATGAATCCCAATTCTAGTAATCTTCTTTGATAGTAGGAGGTGGTTCTCTCACCCTATGAACTTTCACCATCCTCCTCCTCCCTTTCCATCAGTGGAGAACAGAATGTGTATTCCTTGTTGAATTTTTCAAATCCTATTGTTCATCACAACGATGATGACTCAAATAGGTTTATAGGCTAGCGATGATCATAATAGTTGCGCAATCCAATTTCATAAAAGAACTATGAGACCTATGATTCAATCCATAACTGTGATACGTAGGATGCAGGTCTAGGGCCCAAGATCAAAGGGAATCCTTCTCAAAGGCTAGCCCCAATACTGAACTCCAATTAAACAAGGAATAATTTATGGTGTATGTCCCAACTCCGATTAAAATAGGGCCATTCATGCCAATGTAAGGCCCGAATAATGAATCCATTATGGGATGTTTCTTTTCATATGCCCCATTATACCGAACTACGATGGCCTTGATACCCAAGAAGCTGGGATTCATAAGAAGTCTTTTTGAGGACCAATCCCAACATCAAAACATACCTTATTGTTTATTGGGCCATATTCTTAGTAATGATACCCCTTACCCTGAATACGACATCACTTCTAGGTACCTTGGGCTGACTCGACATATGTCTGACACCAAATATTGACTATGCCCGTTAAACCTAGATATCCTATCTACATGACCTTAAAAACAACGGATGGGTCCTCATCACATGACCTTAAAAGGTGTTCTGTCCAGATAAGTGGCACCGAACAATGTGGGATCTGATCCCTCTCATGAGGATATGTAGAAATCATATTATGTGGGTTCAACCAAAATATCCAAACTGGTCTCTTCCCCCTAGATGAAGATAAACTACAAAGTTCCTCATAATATAGCTTAAAAAATCATTGTCTTTAAAAAACACTATATAATCCATAATTTCCCCATAAAACGATAACATTTATGAGGATCCTCAAATACATATAAATGTATCCATCTAAATAAAACCCCATATAAATACATATTATTTTAATCCCATGCATAATTATGGTAAATCATGTGACATAGGAATTATTTGTGGACACATGATTGGTATTGATCCAATGGTTCTTGAACATATGAAAATTTCATAAATATATAAGATTTCCCCATAATAGGAAATGAATCCCCTAAAAAGGATTTCATGATCTTGATTTTCCATCAACTCGACCTATGTGAGTCATGAAATGATGTTGGTTAAACTTCATCCAACCAACACCTACCATAGAAAAGAATATCCTTAAATAATTGATAACATGGTCATTGGGTGTTTTTGGCTCTATGAATATACCCACTGGAGACCATATGAGGACATCACACCTAATGTAGATTTATTTCATAAACAATTAACCCCCTCCAATCACCCACTGGGACCAATAATTTGTGGCACCACCTTCGTAACAAAAAAAAGGACATATTTCCTAGTCCTAGTGAGAACATCTCCCCCAACGAAAAGGGGACACAATACGAAATGGGTCAAAAAAAATTTGTGAAACCGGTGTAAATACTTAACTAAGGGGTAGGTTAACCCACCTCAGGCTACATTCAAATAAAAAAGGAAGAGGGGTGGTCAATATTATAAATAACACACATGGTCAGGAGATGCTACTTCGATAGGATTTTGTTTTTTATAAATGTTATATATATTATAGGTAACTCATACAGTAACATTTAATCAAATGTAATCTCTAAAATTTTCCCATACACACATGTACATAGTAGTGCAGTAAAATGGGTCATCAATGATGAGAAGGACACCATCGCCCACCCTGCATTGTCAACACTGTGTTTCAAATTCTTTGATAAAAGAGTATAATAAAAAAAGCACTCTCCCCACCTTGGAGGCCGTATGAAAATCCCTCCATGGCATTAATCCCTGCTACTCACCCATGAAATAACAGTTGGTAGTCTCGAACTAGACAACCCCACTTCTCATACACAACCATTTCAAGAGCCTTTCCTCAGAATGTGAACATGTGTACCTCCCTTATCATAGGGTGGTAGAAGATGTCAACATGGGTGATTTCATCCTAGTAGCTTAGGGATCTTATGCAATAGCCCCTGCTAGAAGATGTTGTTGTCAATGAAGTTCGACCTAGAATCCTTATTTGGAAGAGGATATCACACTGTGTACCATGATGAAGTACAAAAGACATAGGCCCCTCTAATAGCGTGACAAGTGCAATAAAAACATAATGAGGATAAGTTCCTAACCTTGGTTCCTAAAGAGGTGATATGATATAAAAACACTATGTCATGATATGGGAAAGTATAAAATCCAACTACCTCTTATGAATTCAACCACAGATATATGGTGGCACATTACAATCAAGTGAAAACTCCCTGCAATGCTCACCAGTCCTAGCCTCGAAATTGAAATTCATTATTAAAGAAGATGAAAATAATTGATGATGAAAAAAAAACTCGTCACATAAATAGGACATCCAATTATGGGAAGTATCACAACACTACCAAAGTACACCATGCACCCATTTAAAATATAGTGGTAATCAATGAGAATATGTAAATTCATACCTACCATAAGAAAGAACTATAATCAAATATTGTGGGTATCAAATATGAGCATATTTAAATTTATACTGATTCATACCATGACCGTTATCTAAATCTTGTGGAAATTTACAGGAATACACACATCCCTATAGATGAATATGACTCAAACCATTTAAATACAATGGGAATCCAAAGAATGATTCAAATTCCCACCTACCATATGGAATCCCAGCAGTCAAATAATGTGGAATGAAAATACAAGAAGAGTCAAATCCCAGTGGATGTATATCAATATCGTGATAAAAATATTATAGAATAAGAGTAGATACAAATTCATAATCACAAATATGAATAAATTCGTCCAAATTGGATGAAAACCAATGAAAACATTAAGTATATCCCAGCTATAAACCTGGGGAAGACTCATTCTTCTACCCCTACACTATAGAACAACCAGTACTTTCTGGAAACAGATGGAGGACCTGCGTGGGAACAAATCCATTCCTCAAAATTAGAATACAAATATATAACCATTCCTTCCAAATATGTATCTCAACACATACTAGAAATGATTGAGGATCAATCATCATATCCAAATCATATCCTCACGACCTTTTAGTTGTCATCGCATTTTTTGAAAAAGCAACAAGATGGTCTAATGACCCCATCTCCTTGAGAGGGGTGACTCATCCACAAATTTTGATATTAACTATGGGGCCTGATTGCATTCATGCACTAATACCGGTGGGTTAATTTCCCAATTCCATAATACAAGAACAATAGGATCAGGAATAAATAGTCATTCCAATAGGGGACACCGGTCCAACATGGTAGATTCCCCTGGGAAGGCATATAACCATTTTGAGTACTCTAGATACTTGTTGGAATATCCAGAGGGCATTGTGGGAACCAAAAAAATAAGGACCCATATATTAAGGATGTTTCAAATAGAAGGCATCTCATGCTGCCTTCGAGGGAGAAAACAAAATTCAAAGGCACCAAATGAAGTAGAGAAATGAAGGAAACATTCATGATTATTATATACTAGAATTTGGAGCTCTTGATTCCATCAAACATCTATGAATAATGGAACATGGTCCCATCACACCATTACCAATTTATGGAACTAGAAGTTGAACTTTTGATGGCCCTCCCAAAAAATCCACAACTAGAAGCTCTGAAGGATCTCCCTCGAGCACCCATGAGGGATTCTATCATAGGACAGAAACTATTGATCATGAGATCCCATATCCTGATGCGTGTGATGGTATCCCTCTTATTGACCAGAAGATCAATCAAATAGAAGTCCATCTCCTTTATTTCATCAACCTTAATGGTCTTACCAAGGTAATACGCTGTTGAAAGTTTCCATATAGTCAAATGTAAAGTAACTATGTCAGCCCTCACCATCATTACATTCACTATAAATGACCTCCATATAGCGAAATCAAATAATGAGATGGTTCTAACCTCATTGGAGTGCATCTTGAAATTCCTCCCCAGGAGTCACTCTATAAATATTATACCTATAGAATGATATCAATGTATGATAGTAGTCCACTACCTGGTGGTAGTCACCGTAGAAGTCATCACCACATTGAAATCCAATAGCAAAAATGTCATCTCCTTGATGTGGTATGCCCTGAAGCTCCTCCCCAAGGTATATACAATTGGAAATACACCTATGGTCAGAAAATAAGCTGATATGGTAGCCTAACCACCATGTCATCAACGGTAAAGGTACTCCCCATAATCAAACGTCACACTGACATGATGATACTCCCCTCATCGGGTCAAATATGAGAAGTCCCTCATATTCCGAGCCACGTGGATGGACATTGAAAAATATTATTAAAACCATATTGATGAAAAGAGTCATCCCATTTCATCATTGAGATGGTCTGAGGCCACTCTCTTCATTTTACCCACAACAACAATATCCCCATATGAATGAAACCCCTACTTGACATGTTGCTCAGGATGAAATCATCACAAAACATCCACGTTGGGAGCACAAAATAGAGCAGGAATTAAAATAAAATATCATAATATGATTCTTGTGAAATGAAAAATATCAAGAGATGACATACCAATTATTTTCTTTCCCACAACCACATCTTAGTTCCACATTAAAATAGAGTTACCAGAAGAATGTGTGGTTAACATTCGTGTTAATATTTTGACCACTCTCCAATTGTTAAAAGTGAAATGTCATCCCTATAATGGGTATTCCATCCATGATAATTTAATGGGGGAGATTACTAGGAAAATTTACCTAGAATACCATATATCTACATGGAGGTCACAACAAGTGATGAAAAAGAAAGACATTAAATTGTCCTACCTCCACTTGTTGCACAAGCAACATTTCCTTTTCAGCAATTCCCTGTCTGGTGTTCATATCTGGGGTTGGAGAGAGAATTGATATTTTAACTTAAACCTACATCCGATCTAGCAGATCCCATTGGGAATGGTATGCTACAATATCATCATACCAAGATAACATCCGATTAATGTACCTGTTCATGAACGGTGGCACGCTTGACAAGAATTGTCCATGAGAAAGTCTAAAATGCATCAGGCCCAATGATAAAAAACCATAAAAAACAGTTTGACCAGGCCACCGATAACATTTATTAAGATTCCCACCTAAGGGATGACAATCATTGGGAAATTTTCATATCCCCCAAAAATAAGTAACTCACATGCAAACCTGACACCATATTTGGATCGCCGTCAAATGGTGGTGCATGAGACCAAGAAAAGTGACGATAAAAGAATTAACTAACACAGTACAGTTTCAAACCAATCCTATAGGGTTGGGGAATTTTTTAACTCAAAATTACCTTGTAAGAACAAAAAATCTACTAAAAGACAAATGAATGGAAGAACATGTGAAAACACAGTAGACATGACTAGGGGGATTTTTACTTCAACCATCCACCTAGAGGAAGTCAGTCCCTTCTTGTCTATGCAGTACAATTAATAAAGAGGTTACCCATTCTGTCATGTCTTGTGACCCATGTCCATTGAAAATGAGACATATGACCACTTCATGTCATCATTCCGTTCGAGTTACCCTTCATAAATAAACCCGAAGAGGACCCCAGAATGGATGTATAAGATCAATACAAGTACACCATTATCTCTCCTACCATTTGGAATCTGGTATGCAAACCATGATGCAATTTGAATCAATGAACAACAGGATATTAATACTATAGACCAATCTAAATATACTATATTTTATGATGATGTATGAAAATTTGGTTCTCTCTTAGAGGCATTCCACACCGACCCAGATGGTTTGAATACCCAGAACCAATGATATGCCCTAAAATTGGGCACTCCTTCAGCCAATCCATTGCTACCTCCCTTGATAATCTCCAACAACCAAAAGAAAAAGTGAAACATCGTACATTATCCACTAACTCCTCCACATGAAAACTCATACTTTATGATTAAGGAGAGATTCACATTTCAGGAAAACATTATGAAAGAGCATAAAAGAATAATTTCCAAAATACTGCACAAACATCATCCTATCTGATATGTTTCTTAGGTAGAGCTTCATCACACTCACTCAACAGTGTTTCCTCTAACATTAAGAATCATCCCAAAAAACAAAGAGATGACAGAAAAATATTTCAAGGAAGATCTAGTACCAAAATTCTTCCTCAAACCAATACTGGTAGGATACCAATATTTCCCCCCATTGTAGAAACAACCAGATCAAATTCAGATGAATCCACAATTGATACCCCGGTCGAGAATCAAAATCAAATGCCAGATGTGCTATTCTGACCAATCCTACCTCGAATATGATCACCAATTATTAAATTCCACAAGATTCCCAACAAGATAACAAAAACAACAATGAGTCATTCGATGTTTTATTTGGAAGCCACAGAAGGGTTTAACGGTCTATTACAACCATAATGGTAACCGTAAGTTGATGAGGTTAGCCACATTCTACCACAACCAAATTTTCGGAACCTCATATTACTAGTGATCAATGGATCGAGGGACCCAAAGAAACATCTGATAAACTACTCATCTTACTATGATACCATGATGAAAACCCTCTAACAACAGGATATAGAAAAGATGTGATGCTTCATGGGAACCCTTTAGGGTTCATCCTTCCTATGGTACAACATCACTCCATCCCATATAATAACAGGATGCGAGGATCTTCAGCGCTAGTTTCTATTCAATTTATGCTCCAATTTTCCCAAAACAAAATCCAATGACCAAATGACATGAAAACCCAATATAATTAATGTGTTTCATAATTAATATGTAAATATAATGGGTTGATTTACTCTCTTAATAGGCCACTCCCCTTGGATGAGATTATTTCCATCTACAAAGAAAATATCTTGGATGAGATGTGGAAACCGCTCTTATTAGTGAAGTATTAAAGTGGAGTTTTTTTAATCACTATAAATTATTATAGAATATATGATTACACGAAAAAACTATTATCAATTCTCAGGAGCCCCATCAAACCTAGGAAAATGGGTGGGAAGAGATAAAGTGGCTTCTATTATTCTTAAGCCACCCCCTACACCAGATCTACCTCCTGGGCCCACACCGAATCGTGCAGGCCCTCTAGATGTCAATACCTACCCCACCACGAAAAGAAGAGTGCTGGGGATCCAAGAGAAATCATTTCCAGAAACCAAAAAATAAATTTTACTTATTATGAGACGAATAATTACATGGCTTCATTAAATATAAAATGAAATGAAACTTGATCCATCTTCTAATGTTGAAGAGGGTTGATGAATTATGTATCAATGACAAGCCATGTTATTTTCCCTTCCTACAAATATTGAGGAAAAACATCCATGAGTGATTTTCTATCAGGTACCTCATGCAAAGAATGATAGGCTCTGGGAATGTCAATATGGGACCACCACCAGTACAAGTGGAATAATTGTCCACCACTGACCTGGATGGAAAATGAGAATGGAAAACAATTATTAGATAAAATGAGAAGAAGTAGGATAGCTGGATTAATTTGAAAATAGTCCATCAAGCTCATAGCATGAACCATGTGTAGTTAAACAACCCAACTATGCCCCCAAGAGCTATTAATTCAACACAACCAACATATTTGTCCCCACAATCCAAGTTGTATTTGATATAATCAGATTTCCTACAAAGGAATCTAAGGAAATGAGAACCATCCCACCATATAGAAAAACCGGAACCACCCCACCAAATGACACCAAATAAAAATCAATCTGGACAAACCATTATCAGATAAAATGTAATCTATTTCTCTGTTAATGTCAAAAAATTAATGGATTCTTTATCTGATGAAGAATATGGTTATGAACCAGAATTTACAACACCCAATCGAACAAATGTATGAAGAGACTTCCATATCCAACGATTCCCAGAAAGATGAAGTGATGGAAGAAAACAATATTATGGCCACTCTCCGGAAAAAACATTCATCTTTGTAGAAAACTATAGAAGAACATTTTAGCATACCCAATAGGGAAACAAAAATTATAATACCCCAACCAGAAGATAGTATATCCTAATCATCATGGTGTATCCATTTGAATAAGATCATATTTCTAGTCTCCCATGACATGCATGCATACTAGCTCGACCAACTCTACAAAATATAGGATCCTCCCCAACTCCTTTCTCGAGAACCAACACAACCTTGTCCAAGGTTAAAGACCATAATGTTCCTATAAATGAGAATCCCAAAATGGGTAAAAACCTTCCTTTAGATCACAAATTAGATATTTTTAATAAATTGTCCTTAGGGACCGCTTTGATTTCAATCATGGTTTCACTAAATCTATTATTGGATCTCATGGAATTGCTTATAGAAGTGTTTCTTTGTACCGGTGAGTTTGAAGATGAAGTGTTAATAACCAAAGTCTAAATGAAGGAGACATATGCTACAAAATTCCATGAAATTATATTTTTCAAGGATCATAAATTAAAATATAATATAACGGGACACATCAAACACCTATATGTGTCTAACCTGCTAAATGATATTTATGCCCGAAAATTATTCACTGACAATGGATCTGGAGTTAATCTCATCCCAATAAACACTCTGTTTTAGCTGATATATAATAAATATAGTCTAATTTACTACACCACACCTTTGTTGGGCTATAGAAAGAGTGAGCAGAATCAACTGGGAAAAATCCAACTCAAAACATAGTTCTGTGAACACATAGGTGACTCATAATTCCCTGTAGATTGAAAAAACATGACCTTCAATGTTTTTCATGGATGTCCCTGGCTGAATAAACACGTGGAAATCTGCTCATCATATCATCAATGCATCATATAATGTAGAAACAGAAAGAGTCGAACACTACACACCAATAAGTAATCATTTGATTCCTTCATGTCACAAAATTTTGATACAGGGTTCTATGATCTTAAAAGAATGCACCCCTCAGTCGATGGAATTGATTGGTTCATCACCCCAAATGGTCTGGAAATATTTCCCAATGACCCCTTCAACCATTTCGATGAGAAATAAAAATATAAAATCAATCAAAACTAGTTCCCAATCCCATATTTTTCCCATTGTTTTTCAATCCTCTTGATTTTGATCAAGGATTCAAAGAATGAAAAATGAAGAATTTTCCATTCACACAATACATCATCTCTATAACATTCAAAAAAATCAGTCGAACCAGAAGAATTCGTATCAAACAATAAATATAAAAATTGTGACTCTTTAGTCAACTCTTGAGAGTTCGTCTCAATAATTGTTTCACCATTAAAAGAAGAGTAAGATGATGAAAAAGAAGAGGATGATGAATAAGAAGAAGACCTCAGGGATGCCCTTCCAATATTCGAGGAGTGTGTATCTTCCACCATTGTTGAACTTTGGGAAATAAACATGGGTACTGATGAAGACCCACGAACCACTTTGATTAGTACATACATTCCTTATAATGAAAAAAATTAAAACAAAACTTATCTAAAATTGAATTGATATGTTTTCACTATGAACTACATGGAAATTCTAGGCCTTAATTTTGAGGTGGACACTCTGCAACTAGGCTCACTGGAAGTCACCCATGGCTACATGTTGAACACCAGAAGGATGCCCTGACAAATGATACCAAGATAGATGATGAATTTTACAATCTCAATAAAACAAATTTATTTTGTAGGATAAATATCTTATCTAGATACCCAACATAAAACAAATTAGTAATAGGAACTGGTATATCATATTCTTCGTCTACCTAATGGATCATAATAAGAACTGCTAGAAAGATGGCTTCTTGATACCAATCATGGAATTTCTAGTTGATTTGATGGTTGGATATGAATTTCTTTCCTACATGGGTATCTATCAATGATATAACTAAATATTAAAGGCTCAAAAATATTAAGAATTCAAAACCATCAGAGCCCCTCAGTGAGTATTTTACTACATGGAAATTCCCCTTTGTATGAAAAAATGACGGTTCCCCATACAAATGTTCCATGTACCACATTTTAAAACCCGTTATAGGATGGTTCTTCAAATGCTATGTTGATGATTCAGTTGCTAAATCATAATGATATTTGGAACACCTGACATATCTTGAAATTATATTCAACAAATTCGAACAGAAAATAACTAATATAAACCCCCTAAAATGTGTTTTTGGAATCACCTCAGGGAAATTCCTTGGATTCATCATATATCATCATGTCATTGATGTCGACCCTAAGAAAATTAAGGCTATCCTTAGCATGTCTCCTCCCAACAACCACACTGTGTTCAGTGGACACCAAGTACATTAGGTCTATATTTAGCGCTTCACAACCAACCTTGAAGGAAAATGCTTTCAATTATCTAGGTTGATGAAAAGGGGGTCAAATATGAATGGACTGATGATTATCAAGAATAATATTATATCATAAAACAATATATCATAATCCCACCAGGGATAACGCTACATGTTGGTGGAATAATAGTCATTTTTTATATGGATTCTTTAGAATAGTCACTAGGTGCCTTTCTCATGCGAAGGAATGATTCTAGAAGTGATAACAGATATTATTATCTCAGTCATACCATGATCAATTGTCAAACTCACTTTTAAAATGTCAAGAGGAGAATTCTAGCTCTAATATTTTCAATCCTAATGCTGAGGAACTATCTTCATCCCCATGAGCACTATTTTTTCTCTCATATAAACCCTCTCATGTATATCATTGGTCTTCTATTTTTGACTGGATGCCTGTCAAAATGGGTGTCTATACAATAGTAGTTCAAAATACTATTTTTACTTTAGAAATTTGACAAAGGCCAGGTGTTATAAGATTTATAATAAGATCACCCATCTAAATAAATAACCCCCTTGAATAATAAATTACCAAATGAGGAAATGTTGGTTTTTTAGAAGAAATCCCAAACATGGTTGATTCATTTTGATAGTTCATCCAAATGTACTATAGGGAAAATAATGGAATTCCCCAATATCAACAAGGTAGGGCTCGTAGTCATTCTCACATCCCAAGAAAATGTATTCATTCCTTAAAAATTCATGATGTACGAGGTGTTTAAAAATAGTGAATAAGATTATCATGATGTCATCCTAGGCCTAGATCTCACACTACATGCATAGAGTGAATACATGATGATAAAAGGTGATTTGGAAATGGTCATTAAGAAATTCAATGGTGAATATGATATCAAGAAATTGGATATAATACCTTTGAAGAACTATATTAGAGAAAAAATGTAAGTGTTCCCATCATATACATCAATGAAATATGTCCCCCAGTCCAAAAAAATGCAAGCTGATGAAATAGAAAATACAGCCACATCTCTAGTTAATGCGGACTGGGAGGAGACCTTCATCTGCATTGTCCACCACTGTATGGTGTTATGATTCATCCAGACAAACAATGAATAAATCAATGAAATTGTAGATGTCACAGAGCCATATTGTTCCAACATTGGCTAAATGTATCTCACCACATATTACCTTCAATAGGGAGAACCCCCACTAGATAGGGTGGGAGAGGACAAAATTCAGATTTGGAAAATTAACTTCATTATTTACATTTTCACCAATCAGAAAAATGTCATTTACAAGTGGGGCCTTGATGGGATCCTCCTCAATTGAATTTATGGAGAACACAATGTTTCCATCATGATAGAAGTGCATCTTGGATCCTCTAGGGAACGTTATTCGTTATCTTTAATCATGAATAAAATTCAAGGCTTTGATACAATTTTTCCACAATGATGCTAGATTATGTAAAATCCACAAAAAATGACATTCATTTCATGTTCATTTTATTCCATTAACCTTCCCCCAGGGTCACATCACACAACTATGTACTAATGGATATTAACAATATGGGGAATATACGTCATGGGAATCAATCATCCCACTACACCCTTATAATTCAAGTACATTCCCACGGTGGTCAAATTATTTTCCAAATGGAAAGAAGTGGCACAGATCATAGAGGTTGGAGAAAGAAGAATTGTCATCTTTGTTAAAGAGAACATCATAAATTGAATGGGTGTCCATCATAAAATACCGAAGCAGAATGGCACAAATTTTTTCTTTATTGAATTGGAGAAATTATATCAGTAGTATGGTATCATGAAAAATCGTTCATTTCTCTAAAATGTAGTGGTCAATGAACATATAGATTCCATCAACAAGACTCTATCCAATATACTCTATATAATAGTATACAAGGCCATGAGATCCTGGCCAGAAAACCTCTCACATGGTTGAGGGGTCTTTCGGTCCACAACTAATAGAAAAAACTAAAAAACCCAATATTTTTCGTATATGGGAAAGAAGTGGTTCTACCTATTTAGGGATAACTACCCTCAATCCATGTTTCAATCAGTGATAAGTTGTCTATAGATAATAAATGATAGAAATGATTCAGTGAGTTGGAGTGATTGGATGAGAAAAGAGTTCACATGCTACAACATTTTTATGTTTATCATTACTAGATTGAATAGTCCATCATCAAAGATGTTTTCATATGATCTATCCTAAAAGGAGAAATGGTGCTAGTCCTAAAAACCCCAATGATACTTTGGAAGAAACATATGAAATTGGAAGCAATGTTGGAAGGAGCATATGTCAAACAAAAGTTCTACTCCAATGAAGTGTATTCATTGATTTTGACTGATGGATAGCTTACCATTGTTCCCACCAATGCAAGGTTAATAAAGAAATAGTTTTTGTAATCATATAAATTTAATATTATCATCAAGAAATTAAAAATCATATTGTCATATGGGTCGATGTTCTTTGACATTGAACTACATATCCAAATCATTTTCACAGCATGATGTTAAACTACATTGTGACCATAGTGTCTTTACCAATGATTCATTCCACATAAGTTTTATTAGTGTGAGATAAAGAAAATCTTATCATGTTTCTATGAGAGAGTCAGATCCTCATCGTAACACTTTTTTTCAAGAAATATGTGAGTCATGATTCTTGATTTCATTGGATACATAGTGACACATGGATTCCATATCCTGGTCTAGCCGCCAACCAAAAAATTCCCCATACGTATGGGTAACACGAGTGCAGGGGGAATTCACATAACTATTTATGCCTTGATTCCTTATCTAAAAGGATACATAGAGACACCTTTCCCCTATATCTTATTCCAGCCACAACATGATATAAATTCCACTGATGTTCACTCTGTTTCCACTATATTACAAAAGAACCATTTTCTATTCCCTAGATTTCACCCCGAGCATGAATCATGTGAGTTTATTAGAAAAATATTTCCCCAAAAAAATATAGAATAAAAGTACATGATAATACCATCACATAAAAACAATGATTTTAAATTCTCCCTCCTCATGCAAGGTTCAAACAGGTATAGGTATTTTTCCTGTAGAACTACATGTGGCTTTATTCCATCATTCATAAGATACATAGTGATGACTATATCCAATATAATTTTCTAACCACCATAAGATAATGCCCTCTCACTTTGTAAGGACCAAGACAATGTAGGAAGACTAGTTACATATAACTATGTGTGCCTTTATTCCTATCATTGTAGGAAAATTTGTGATTCACGGATTCCACATCATGTTCGGGCCTCCATCCGAAATAAAATTCCCTCTTACATATGGGTTAAACCAGTTCCGGGTAGAATTCGTGGAACTACATTGTATTCTCACTCCCAAGAGGTGACACAGAGGCACCAAAATCATCAAATCTAGGGCCATCTTCAAAAAAATCCCAAAAAAGTAATACTCCCCCACTCTTCATTATATTATCACTATATGGATGAATACACCTATAATACCCCTTGTTTCCCACATAGATCATTGATCACGTGACCTTATGGGATTGGAATATATTTCTCCATGTAGACAAGGAATATCATCCTACACTATCGTTACTATCATCTTAGTGACACATCCTTAAAAATATGATACGGTCCTCCCCTCCACATTTTGGAACACTGAAGTCCTTACCGCAAGAATCATAAATACATGATACCTCTATAACTACATGTGGATTGATTCCTATTATTAAATGAAATGTAGTGATGATCGAATATCATATCTTTCATTGATTCTATCAAAATAATAAAAAGAGAATGATGATCACATTATCAGGGACATAAATTCAGATCTATTTGGGAGAGTCCAAATCATGATTTATATAGAAATGATTTTTCAGATAACAATACACCACATATGAGTCAAATCTATGTAGGTGATTCCATATTACAAATAAAATTGTGTATATGATATTTCTGACATTCCCAGATATTGATTTTCCATCCATTTTAATCTAGGCCTCGGGAAATCTCATATCCCCATAATTATCCACGGCCAATAGAATTGGATGGTCATCCTGATGACACCTTTTTTAACTATGCACTCACTGCCCCAGGGGATTTACATATATTTCCCACAAAAATGAATGTCAACAAAAGAATAATTGTTTTTTTAGAGATGTTTATACTACATCCATACACTAAATTGTTACAAATCCCTCAATAATTTCTACCGATACATGAAATCCCAAATTCATGATATACACTTTATCCCTCATGCCTTAGGTATGCCAGATATTCCTGGCCCAATTACCCCATATTTTCTCATGGTTTCTATAAAAATTTGTCCCTAAAATGAGGTTAAACTGTTTGTCCAACATATATCACAGAAGATATAAAAATGTAGATATCCCTTAAATTTGTGTCCATTCACATTATGTTGCCCACATCCCTTCCACATGACATTAAACTACACATTCTACCCAGAACGATGTATGGATTGATTCAAGCCCCCTCAATATTTGTATGAATACCCAAACATTTATCATGGTTTATCCACACTGAATAAAAAAAATGTCTTCCCCCTCTTGTGTATGTTCTAGACCAACATATGAGGAATATCACTTTAGAGGAAATATGTTCACCTTGATTCCATCTCAAATGGAATACATAGTGACATAGAAATCCTATTATCCTAACCCATCCACAGAACTCAAAAGAATTCCCCATCATGAATCCTAAATAGGGAACTACAACAGAGGATTATTTTGATGCACCATATTAAGAGTGATCCAGTGTATTGTTTCCACATTGCATCATCAATTTCCTCACAGCATGAAAAAAAACTACCTATCATCCAAGTTTGTTCCAAACAACTCTATAAACTATGGGTATTGTCCCAATAACATGATGTTTAACTTCCTGAAGAAGTTTCCTTTATGGTAATTGTAAACTGCATAACAACAATCCAAGCAGAAAATACCCCTTTATTTGAATACGAAATCCCTAGGGGTGAATTTAACCATTGATTCTCCTTGTTTATAACACAGAGCATAGCTTTCACAAGCTTAGGGACCTCGATAAGGGATTAACCACATAAAAACGGAATATAAATCCACAATGGTCAGTCCAAGATACATGACCTTAAAAGGAATATTTGGATTCTCTCCATCCCAATTAGGAAATCAAGGTGCCAAACGTATGATGTTAAACTGTATGGTATTTCAAGAACAACATCTATGTTTAAACCTATCCATACAGGATTCGTAGTGACACCAAGCTAAAAAATTCAAGCCTCACATACCAAATGTGGAAGAAATATTTTCTATGATTCCCCACTTCAAGCATACATAAAAAACATATAGGTGGAGTTTAATTGCAGGAAACCACAATATTCAAACATGGATCATTATTCAACAAAGTAATCTCAATGCCCCACCCAATGTAAGAGTATGATATATGTAGGGAGGATCCCAACTCAATGGGTAAGCACATCCTGAATGACTCTATTATTTTTTGACACATTTTTTCATTTTGTCAAACTCTATGATTGGAGCGATATTAGTTCTTTAAAACCTCCCAGTACATTGTAATTTGAAGGATAGTGTCTTCCACATTGACCTGGTGACTCTATATTTTTTTACCCACAAGAAAGGCATATCAACCATATTCAATTTCATCAATATGATAGGATTTCATACCATTGTATGCCAAATGGCTTCTAAGGCACATATCATTTCTCCATATCCAAGATCTCTCAGATCCATTGTTTTCATAATCCATCATAACAATGTCTCATACATGATAGAACATCCTGACCTAGTTACCATAAACTTAATTAGGGCTTTTTTTATCAATTTTGTTCTCATTAAATTAAAAAATCATGATGAATAACACCTAAAGATCACCCGTGGGTCTAAAAATATAAAATGGTATTTCTCACATGTTCTTATGTTTGAAATAAATCAACATGGGGAAATCTTTTTTGAGCCCCGTCTCACGGGTGAGCCCATCTATAATATAAAAAATCAACATTCTTATGTATGAATTAAATCTCCATATTAAAGTACTTATCAATAAATACATACATCATGATTCATATTTTAATAGGATATATAGTGAAAATTGAACCTTATATATTGGGTCCTTTATTGAAATAAAATTTACCCTCTTTCCTGGGAATGGGTTAGACCTACAAAAAGATTCATCCATAATCCTTTCTGGAAATTTTACCTTTACCCATTCTTAGGAAATTACATCCTAAATTTCCCCCCTTTCATGTTCAGACACGACATATTCACAATGAATACTATGTTCCCTAAAAATATAAATCCCCATAATCATCTATGGTCATCAAATATGGAAGTTTAGGGTCTTGTAGACACCTTTGTCTGACCATTCACACAATGTCCTGACCGCTCATCAAATGTTTCCCACCAAAATGACGCTTAAACCAAAGAAAAATTAATCCTATGGAGATTCATTTTATACCTTTGTACACCCCTATGAAGATTACCAACAACCTCACTCACTAGTTTCTAAAACCCCCAATATTATAGTTTACACCCTTTCGTCCCCCTCATGCTTGATGTTGATGGAACATTGATGGTCCAAATACTGTGAAAATGTTAAATCATTTACCACTCAGGTCATTATGAAATTAACATACATCATTTGTCTCACATGTCCCAGTTTCAATATGTTAATTGACACCATGATCCCGCCCCCTTTACAGAATACAAATATATATTGGAGTAAGATCAATACGAAAATAAATATGAATGAACCTTTTACTTCTATAAATCATTCCCTAAACTGGGAAACCAGTATAGTTAAATAAATATAAGTCAAATACATATTCTATAATATTTAGTGGCCATTAAGAATGGACGACTCGTGTCTTACAGACACGTTTTTTTACTATGCAAACAATTCCCTGGAGACATTTCAAAAGTAACCAAAAAATGGGCTTTTCATCCAAAGGATAATTCATTATTAGGGTAGGATTTTCATACATCAATATGCCCCATGTTTTCCATGCCCTATATCATGTCTCGTATATAGTATTTAATTCTTGAAACCCCAAAATCATGGTCAAAAAAATACAGCATCCTTGTATGAAAATTATGAGAACATATATGGTCCACAAACCATAATTGGGGTCTCTCCCAGTGAGTCATGGTCAATGTTGTTCGAACTGAAACACCAGTAATGATAGTATATCTTGCAAGACTATAAAATGACCACAAAAGAGAGACATGAAACTCGCTAGGATGAAAACCTTCAAAGGGAACCATGGAAAAAAGTAGAGTAAAATCTCTCTAAAACTACACATAATTGTTTAGGGAAAATACCAATAAATAAAAAAATAAAAAAATACATAATGTTTCTTAGGTATAAAAAAATCAATGGGTGGCCTAAGAAAAATTAAGATTATACAAGAAAATCTTACATCATAACAGGCATAGTTAAAAATTATGTTCATAAGAGAAAACATCATTAATATTATATGTTCTTTCATATAGCCCTAAAAATATTCAAGCTATGATCACTCTGTCCCTTGTATTAGGAATAAATTGGATCATTATCTTATATTATATTATATTTGGGATAGATTTGACATAGGACTAGAATCCTGTTTATCCCAATCATATCTCATTCAGATATAGGCATTTTTGGGTCCTAGAAACGTTTCATAGGAAATGTAAACACTATTGTGAATTTGGAAAAGAGAGGAAGAACATTTCATAAAAATATTCGAAGAAGAATTTGGAAGAATCCATATTTTGAAATAAAAAATAGTGTTCCGCTAACCAGAATCACTTCATGTGCCACCACTCCACAGGGTGGTCTGTGGCCTCATGATGTGACCGTAAACCAAATGGTTCATGGGGTAATAACAACGATGCTGACCCCATTAGTGAAAAAATTAATTATCAGAATGGTGGGAAAAATTACACCCCATGTTTGAGCCTCCCCCCACCCCACAAACTAAATGGAACATTTGAGAGGGAAAGTATACAGCCTCCCCCAAGTAAAATTATGTCCTTCCTGGGAGTGTGGTGGTGTTTTTTGAATCCACAAATTAAGACACCCTAGATCAAGTCGTATGCAGGTCGAGATTCTCTAGTGGAATTCTGCAAAAGGTGTACGACAACCAATTGATCAAGCTGCTCTATCTGTCTATAAAAAGACCCCATGGGGATCCTAAATCATTGGATTGAAGGAAATTCTAATATATTAGTGAAGGGATTGATAGATGAAGCGCATAAACATTTTGATGATCCCCTCATGTATATCTAACAGCTTACCATTAAGGTAGAAAATACAATAAGAATTGGTTAATCATGACCCCAATTCTTTCATGGATGAACATATTGAATGGCATTGAACCAGTGTCCCTTTTCCATATCTGTGTCTCACATAGCACATACAACTATAGATGAAACCCTATGACACATACCACATCGGTATGAAGATGGATCCCATTACCATTACCACCATGCTATGTGGACGGAACTCAATGCCACATAGTACCATGCTACGTAATCAGAACTAGGTGTGTCATAGAAAAATGCTACGTGGACCACATCGAAGTCCACATACAACCATGGTACGTGGAAGAACCCTCCACCTTAATAGAAACTAACAATGAAAAGAGGTACACACCCCATGTGATAATGTTGGATTTGGAATCGGGTGCCCTAGGGTATTCCACCCTCTGGATCAGATCATATTCTTATGTTTCTATTGCATAATTTACAGTACATCTGTTATCCAGTCAAACATCATTAGGCCAGTACCTCTTCCAAATACACAAAAACCTTATGATAAAATCATCATTTATGATTGTGTACCCTTCTATGTTTACATACCCATGGTTAGAGGAGTCATGTGGGTAATCCTCATAACAGTGATGACCCCCTAAATGTCCAGATGTTCCCATTCCCATTGTACCCTTAGCTCCAACCTTGGGAAACTAATGTGACCCTATCTATTCTAGGGATCAAGGTTAATAAATGGCCATTATATTGATATGGGCTAGTGATATACAAGGGTAATCATGTATTCTTTTCCCAATGATGAGAAGAAACATTACTACACTTTCATATAACAAATTTAAAGTCATCCCTTGTGTGGTAAGACCCCTTGATCATAGGAGTTACTGCTCTAGCCCTGGAAACATTGGTCATCATCCCCTAACTATTCCATCTGTAGAGAAGAGAATGTGTGTGGGTTGTTGAATCATTCACATCCTATTATTTCTCACATCTAGCTTCAATCATGTGGGCTAAGAGGCCAGTGATTATCAGAGAGGATGCACAGTCAATTTTTTGTAGATGATCAATGAGACCTCGGATTCCCACCATAATTAAGATACATAGGACTCCTACCTAAGGCTTGAGCTTAAAGGGTATATTTATTAATGGATAACCCTAATCATGACCCCCAATTAATCATGGAATCCTTTATATTTTAAGTCTCCCACCCTAATTTAAAAGGGACTTTTCAATTGTCGTAAGCCCAAAATAATTTATACATTGTGAAAAGTTTCTATGTGTATGCCCCTCATACTGAATTATGAGGTCTTTGACTCCCAATGAACATGGATATGTAAGATGATTCCCCATGTTCCCAACACGACATAGAAACTTACCCTAATGTTTCATATACCATATTCCCGGTAGGGTAACCCCTTACCACGAAGATGGAATCGCTTCTGGGTAACTTATATCGCATTAGTGAATGTCTCACACAAAATTTTTACTAGAAATATTTCACATATGTGTCCTTGCCTAATGAAATTAAAATTCACAGATGGGTCCTTATCACATGACCTTAAAAGATAATTTTTCTATATAAACTTCACCGAACTACATGGTCTCTGATTCCTCCCACATGTTTATGCAGGAATCTCATATTAATGGTTTTACCATGACCTTAAAACTAGTACTCTCCCACATGGATAATGATAAACACAAGATATCCTCATCATATGGCTTGAAGAGTCATGGTCTTGGAAAAATACCAAAAAACTCCTAATGTGATAATAAAAGTTTATCATTGATGAGGAACCTCAGATACATACAAATGACTCCAACAAATAGGCAACCTTGGATACATATAGATTATTTTAAATCGCTATATATATCTAGTTGATATTGTGTTCTATGAGTAATCTATGTACACAATTTTGTGAATGAAACAAGGATTAAAAATCACATGAACACTAATAAATCTAATGGTGAGTCCCAAAATAGAAAATAATAACCATAAAATGGTTTTTTTTAGCTAAATTTCACATCCTATCAACCAATGTGAGTCAATATGTCTCATTGTAAGAATCTTCATCCAATGAGCACCATCCATTCGGATGTCGGTCCATGAATCATGGATAATAGGGTTATTAGGTGAATCTATCTCCATGATTAAACCCTTTATAGACCATTCACGGACATCATACCCAATATGGTATGATTGAAAAAAAAAATTAACCCCACTGCAATCACTAGCTGAGAGCACTGATTTGGGGATCCTCCTTTATAATAAAAAAATTTGATATACTGCACAGTCTTAGTGGGATCATCTCAACTAATGAAAAGGGGTCAAAATGTTGATTGGGTTGAATCACATATAGTGTGGTGGTTAGATATATTATATCAAGTAAATTATTTGATTTCATATGCTACCCCACCCATTTTGATTAGGTAAGTAGAAACAAAGTGGAATTTGGGATGGTGTTTTCCCTAACATTATAGTGGGAAGATGGACAACTGACTACCCACTCTGTTCCTAATCTATTCTATTTGTAGTTACTTGTGCTAGAATACAAAATAATTATCATTGTTATATATTTTGGTAGAAGTATATTATTTCCTATGTATATTTTAGACAAATGTGTTTTCATATATAGTATCCAATGGATTGATATATGTTTGACTTATATAAAATGTGATGGCTAGAGTTACAAACTCAATTTATTGTTTATTATGGCTTTCACTATTATACATGATGTTTTATATACATTAAATATGATATTATATCTCTAAAGAAATTCACGGTTACTATATATGTGTATATGATCTGGGATGAGGTTAATATGTGATTCACGATGATTATATTTTTATGCCTTTCCCATGTGTCTTAGGGATGGATTACTTCTAAATATAGAAGGATTATGAAATGAGACATTTGTGAAGAGTAAAAAAATAGGATGTAAATGGGATCACATTATCCTTTGAGTTTTATTTCTATATTATATTCCAATTTATATATGATAATTGGTGAAAATTTGTTGTAGTGAGGCTGGGAACATAGAATATCTTTTTTGGTGATGATTTAGTTTCACTTTTTTCACATTGATTTAGAATATTTTTCTTATAATTTGAATGAGATTATCCAAGGAGGATCCTACTGATTATACTAATTTTATCTGCCTATGTATATATTAGATTATTTTGAGGATAGTTGGAGATGGTTGGAGTTATTTATAGATATTACTAAATCATGGTTTTGTAGTACCTTTTTCGGATTTGTGGTAACTATTGTGTTTATGTTACATGTAATTTTATTTTTCCATTTATATTTTAAGTGGATTCACTAGTGAAAAAAACATTTAACACGTCAGATTGTTTCACGTCAGTTCAATATAACCAAAGTGCGAAGCTGGAAAAATTGTTTTATCACATAATTTATTTTATTACCGATGTGATAAATCACAATATTATATTTCTAACGTCAGTTATAAAATAAGTGACATGAAAAATCCTATCATGGTGATTTTTCATGTCAGTTATTTTATAACAGACCAGATAAAGGATTTTCCATGTCGATTATTAAATTATCGATGTTATAACCATAAGAAAACAATTTATCACATCGGTTATTTAATAACTGATGTGATATTGCTTTAAAATGATTTATCGTGCCCTATATTCTGTCATTCTGTTTTCTTCAATTGGGTGAAATACAACTCGTATCTCTCACGTGGAAAACTTATAAAGGATTCTTCAAAGTCGTTCCCAACAAACTTGCCTTTCCAACATCATTCATCGTGTTTTTTATCACCAGATCTATAAAGTCGACTCACAACACTAAGGTAACCCTCCCACCCCTTGGTTTTATTTTTTATTTTTCACGATGCCATAAACTTATGTTTTGAGATTTTATTTTTCTATCTTTGTTCTTGTTATCATGGTATGTTTCATCATGTTCTATTATACCATGATAAAATATTTTCTAGTAAAATAAACAATTGAAGTGATACCATGCACGTTTATGATTATTGTGAGTTCTATCATTAGTGTGTGCATGTACATTCATGTTTGTGTGTTGGGGGTATCTAAGGGGGATGGGGTGTCCTTGGGGTGAGTGGGCGAGGGGGGGGGGGGGTTGCAGTCCTTGGGCATGGGGTTGTCCAGGGGTGTCCAAGGTTGTAGGGGGTGTCCATGGGGTGAGGGGGTTGTCCATAGGGGTAGGGGTGTCCAGGTGGGTGGGGGTGGTGTCCAGGTGGGTGAGGGGGCCGTCCAAGGGGGTAAGGGGTGTCCATGGGGTGGGGCACTCTAGGAGGTGGAGGTGTCCAGTGGTGGGGGATGTCCAAGGGGATGGTGTTGTCCATTGGGTGTCTAAGGGCGTGGGGGTGTCCAGGGGTGAGGGGGATTTCCAAGGGGGTGGGGGTGTCCAGGGGTTAGGGTTTCTAGGGGTGGGGGTGTCTAGGTGATGAGAGGGATGTCCAATGGGGTTGGGGGAGTACAGGGGGTGAGAGGTGTCTAGGGGGGCAGTCCAGGGGGTGGGGGTTGTCTATGGGGGTGTAGGTGTCTAGGGGGGATGTCCAAGGTTGGGGGGTTGTCCTGGAGGTGGGGTGTATAGGGGGTGGGGGTTGTCCAAGGGGGTAGGGTTGTCCAGGGGGGTGTCCAATGAGGGTAGGGTGTCTAGGGGGTGAGGGGCAGTCCAAGGGGGTAGAGGGTGTACAAGGGGGTGAGGGTGTTGTCTAGGTGGGTGAGGGGGTTGTCCAATTGGGTAGGGGTGTCCAGGGGGTGGGGGTGGTGTCCATGGTGGGTGAGGGGGTTGTCCTTGGGGTAGGGGTGTCCAGGGTGTGGGGGTTCTAGCGGTGTGGGGTCAGTTCTATGGTGGTAAGAGTGTCCAAGAGGGTGGCGGTGCCTAGGGGTGTGGGGGGGGGGGGGGTCTAGAGGGGTGGGGTTTGTGTCTAGGGGGGTGACAGGGATGTCCAAGGGGGTAGAAGAGTCTAGGGGGTGGGGTGGTGTCCAAGGGTGAGGGGGGATTCCAAGGTGGTCAGATGTGTCCAGGGAGGGGGTGTCTATAGGGGTGGAGGGGTTTCAGAGGGGTGGGGTTGTCCTAGGTGTTGGGGTGTCTAGGGGTGAGGGGGGCTTCCAAGGTAGTAGGTGGTGTCTAGAGGGTGGGGGTGGTGTCCAGGGGGGTGAGGGGGTTGTCCAATGGTGTAGGGGGTGATTGGGGGGTTTTGTTGAGGATTGGGGGGATGTCCATGGGGTGGGGGTGTCTAGGGGTTGGGTTTGTCTATGGGGTGGGGGATGTCCATGGGGATATGGGATTGGACAACCCCCTCCCACACCTGGAAACCCCCCAACCCCTAGACACCCCGACCCCCGTGGATTGCCCCCTCAACCGCATGGACACCACTCCTACCCCCTTGGACACCCCTTCGAAACCCCTTGGACACCGCCACACCCTTGGATAGACCCCTTGGACACCCCCACCCCAAGGACATCCCCCATGTCCTGGACACCACCACACCCCATGGACACCCCCTTGGAAACCCCCACCACCATGGACAACCCCAGCTTCCCTATATATCCCAGCACCCCATGTTGAGATATATTATATAATTGAGAGTGTATGCCAATGGTTCTTGAACCGTTGAATACATATATCCCAAAAATTTCCATGAAACCATTGGAATAGATTATATGTTTGATAACATGTATACCAATGATTCTTGAACCATTGGTATATATATATATATATATCCTAATGGTTTCATTGAAACAATCGGAATATATTTACATCAGGAAGACTATACCAACAGTTTCTGTAGAACCGTTGGTATAGGGATATTGCAATGACCATCATGACAACGGTGTGTGATAATGTTGGGATATTCTATCCCCACAGTTTTAGGGGCTATCCCAATAGATTCAAAATTTTGGGATAGGTGCAATTTTCAGTAGTGAATGTATACATATTTTAATATTTATACTTATTATTTATTGTTTACGGATGGGAAAATTTGGTATCCAATTTTACCAGGATTTATTCTTTGTGTACCTTAAGAATGAATGATCCAATATGAATTCAAAAATATTATATCTAATGATATTTTCTTTTTTTAAATCATTTTCATGACTATCTTTTTTAAATATGCATATATTTATTTTGAATTTCAAAATTATTTTACATTCAAATTATTTTTTCCCAATAAATATAAAATTTTCTTATCTTAACAAGATTATAATTATTATATTTTTTATAAGTAATAATTATTCTAAGTTGGATTATGTAACATCGAACAGGTAATGAATATAAGGAAGGTGTTGATGGCTTTTAGAAATTTACTAAATAAAATGTTCCAAGAAGTGACATTTTTTCTGTCTATCCCTGAAATGTTTCAATATGAAGATTTTGAAAAGTAATGAGCTCAAAGATCATCGAATTTGACATGTTTTTAATCTGAGTTAGAGCCCCTGGATTTGTCATAGTTAAACTAGGTAGAATTTTAGATCTACTGATGTTGATGATATGCATGATGGTAACTCTGATCGAATTAAAGAAATGATTTGTGATATTGCAGTAGAAAAAATTGAGATAGAAATTAATGTTTTGCGTCTATATGGTGATGCATAAAAACCATTGAATCCTAGTTGTATGGAATTTATTGTTTCTTTAGAGGTGTTAATATTGATTAACCCAAAGGCTAAACTTGGATGGACTGACAGAAGATTTACAATGATGCTAAAATTGTAGAAAGGAATTATTCTTGAGGAAAATGATCTACATGATTCACATTATAAGGACAAGAAAATTATATGCCTAATGGGATTGGTGTCATGACCCGTCCCCGGGTACCCCAACCATGAATACCCCATGCTCGAATTTCATTGGCTAGAGGCTAGCGACTGGAACCAAAGTCACAGTTCCCTAACTAGGAAGGTATTTCCTTTATAAAATGTAAACACACACCCAAGAAAGCACACAGTTGGATACGAAACACTAAGTAAACTGTATAACAAAAATTTGTTGAATGTGAAAGGGTCCAGAATACATGTCCAACTAGAATGTACATGTAAAACTATAATACAATACAACTGATGAAAAGGGAATGCCAGTTTCTAGGTCGTCCTCCGATGTTCCTACCTGAAGGGTAGGTACAGATCACCTCCTCAGCACTCCGTGTCTGTATGTCTCCTCCGGGACCAACTCGTCGTAAGGTCCACCTCCAGGTACTGTCTCGTCCTGGTACTCTCGGCCTCAGTCAGCGTTGTCCATCGTCTGCATCATACACAACAAGGTGCAAGCATAGCCCATGCAGGGGGTGAGTATTATGATACTCAGTAGGGACCCTGTGACACTCTAGGATTCACAAAAGCCAATAAGGATAAAACACAATGTATGAAATAAACAGTTAACTTTACTTAGGTATATGCCTATATATATCTATGTTATAATGTAAGCCATCTCAATCATGAGGAAAACATAGAGGTTCGGACTCTGCTCACACATAGATTTATTCTGGGGGTAGTTTCATGTCTCATTCTGAAAACAACATCGAACACCTTGGCTGATGGAGAACTCCTCTATTGAGTACAGTGGGCCTGCCGCATCACACAGAGGCTCTTCCCTCTAACATTGGACTGCTGAGGTACTCCTCCTATCAAGTTTAATGGGTCTGCCGTGTCACACAGAGGTGCTCCCCACCATGGGTCTTCCGCGTCACACAGAGGCGCTTCCACTCGTAGCCTGTTGAGGTACTCCGCCTATCGAGTACCATGGGTGTGCAGCGTCATGAAGTAACTTCCAACCATGGGTATTTCCCTAGATGAGGAACTCCCACATCAGATGATCTGCTGAGGAAGAAGGTTGAAGGGGGTCAGCATTGTTCATTGGTGGATCATTTTTCATCGGTGGGGAATTCTTCATGGAAGAACACAGTCTTCATTTGTGATCTTTCTCCCAAGATATCCTTCCTCCCAATTCCACCAAATATTCAAAGGATAGTAGACTAAGTTCTCTATTTAGTTCATTGGAAAAATTCAAATTTTCTTAATAAATTTACTAAGTTATCATATTAATGGTATATTCATTAGAATAATTAATGTGGAGGAAGTCAAGAGGTTCATCTACATTAATGGGGGGTGGGGTTGAGAGGTTTTTCTCCATAATGAGGGGAGTTCTAGAGATTTAGGCCTCACGTGGTCCCCACCACCATAACATCTCATGGGAGGTTAGGTTCAGGTGGTCCCCACAACCTATCCTCTCACGGGATGTTTAGGTCTGGTGGTCTCCAGTTCTCAACTTTTACATGGATGATTAGATTCGGTGGAACCCACCTCCGAACACCCTCATGGGTGTTTCAAATAAAAAGAAAATTTTATACACGTTTTTTTATTTTATTCTTACATGAAAACCCAAAAAACTAACTTTCACCCTCGACCATCAACCATTGAGGTGAAAGTATCCTTAACCGAATACTGGCGGTGCGGGTTTAACAGTGCCCTAAGATTTCAATTCCAAGCACAAGTTTAAAAGTTTGAAAAACCTGCTCGCACGTTTACCTAGCATACTCCAAAAGGTTCATAAATTCATTCCGAGCACTTCAGTCCTTAAAATCATGCACCATTATTTTTTTTGGACTCATAAGATTCCCATTTAAATAAAAAAAATTACATGGAAATTCTATGTCTTTACATTCTCCCCACCTCAGGGCTCTACATCCTCATTAGTCATAAATCAATCTAGGTAATCAAGTGGGGGGACTATGCACGCATCTGATCCTCCCACTCCCATGTTTTCTCCTATTGTTTCATGTCCTTCTGAAGAACGTGCACCAGAGGTATCGATAGTCCACGAAGGACCTAATCATGTCGATCATCAATATCTTCTGGAACCTATGTAAAAGTTTTGTCATCGTCGATGTCTAGCTCACCATGTTCTATTATGTGAGAAGGGTCATGCATGTATCTCCTCAGCTGGGATACATGGAATACATCATGCACACAGTGCCACTGAGGACAAAGAGAAAAGTGGTAAGCCACCGCGAAAACTATGATGAGTACCTAAAATGGGTCCGATTAACCACGGAGAGAACTTGTCACCAAGGAAAAATCTCTGCAAACCTCATTAAGGTGAGACCCATATAATGATGTTGTCAACATCCTCAAACTCTATAGGTCTCCCTCTCCTATCTCTATATGACTTCTTCTAGCTCTGTGTAGTCTTCAACCACTCCTGTATGATATGAACCTTCTTTGTGGTAGCCCAAACCATCTCTGGTCCCACGAGTGGTGACTCCCCTGGGATAGTCCAGCACAATGGTGATCTGCACGGTTTCTCGTACAACACCTCAAAAGGTGTCATCATAATGGTGGAATGATAGCTGTTGTTATATGAAAACTCCAACAAAGGCAAGTGATCCTCATAGTTGTGACTGAAGTCAAGGATACAAGCACACAACAAGTCCTCGTGGGTCTGAATGGTCAACTCAGTCTGGCCATCCGTATGAGGATAGAAGGCGACACTCCAACGAAGCTACATCCTGAAAGGCTCCTACAACCCCTTCCATAGCCAGAACGAAAAATATGTGTCACGATCGGAGAAAATCAACTAAGGTACTCCATGTAGCCACATAATCACCTGCACATAGAGGCATCCTATGCTCTCTACTGAACCCTGCTATCTGATCGGTAGGAATTGGGTCAACATGGTGAGTCGGTCTATGATCACCCAAATCGAGTAATTTCCCCTGGATGTAAATGGAATTACAATCGCAAAATCCATGGATATCCCATACCACATCCACTTTGGAAACTATAAAGGATTAACAAAGCCTTCTAGTACCTGATGCTCTACCTTCCCTTGCTGACAAGTTAGACACCAAGAGACAAACTCTACAACTGCTTTATTAATTCCCGACCACTAGTGTTGTCATCTGGGATCATGTACATCTTCGGCACTCCTAGATGTACATCTAGAGGGGATGTGTGGAACTCCCTCAACACTTCTTCATGAAGTGACACTAGCAACATGGTATGTCCTTTGATGAAGATGGCGTGCTCCCCACATTCATAAAATCCATCAGGAGACTATCTTGTGGATATTTGAGCATGTCATGCCTCGTAGTTAGCATCCCCACGCTGTGTTTACCTGATTCCTAAAAGAAGTGGGGGAGTGACTATAAGAGACTGAAGGAAAGCTTCTCCATCACATTCAACGAAGGATATCTACAAAGCAATCAACTGCTCTGTCACCTAGCCTAGTAGATGTTTACCAGACCTCGTGTAGAGTGCATCTGGTACAATGTTCCCCTACCCAAGAGTATAGACTATATCGAATTCATAGTATTGGAAGAATTTAGTCCAACATCGATGTCTCAGGTTCATGTCCTTCTGAGAGAAGATATACCTGAGACTCTTGTGATCAGAGTATACTATAAAGTGTTGTCCCATCAGATAGTGTTGCCACATCTTCAAGGAGAAGACCACTACTTCTAACTCAATGTCATGGGTAGCATAGTTCATCTCATGTTTTCTCAGTTGTCAAAAACCATATGTGATCACTATTTTCTCATGTATTAGGAAATATCCATGCCCGGTCAACGATGCGTCCCATTATACTATCTACCCTACGCCTTCCTCTGGAATCCTCGAGATGGGGGCACTTGTCAAACATTTCCTCATCTTCGGAAAACTACGTTGGAATCTCTCTGACCACACGAAGGGTTTCCCCTTCTTAATAAATGTTGAAATGGTGATGCAGCTCTAGTGAAGTCTGGCACAAACCTCTGGTAGTATCTAGCCAAACCCAAGAAACTTTGTACCTCCTTCACACTCCTGGGTGTCTCCCAAGAATGTACCGCCTCAATCTTCGCTAGATCCACTGCAACTCTAGCCTCCTATATGACATGTCCTAGAATGTGAACCTCTCATATCCATAACTGGAACTTCGAGAGATTACCATAAATTTGGTGCACTTGAAGTGTGTCCATTACTACCTGCAAATGATAGGCATGATGCTCCTCAGTAGTCGAGTAGATCAGAATGTCATCGATGAAGACCACTAAAAAGCGATCAAGGTATGGCTGAATGATCCAATTCATGAGTCCCATGAATAGAACTAGAGTGTTTGTTACACCGAATGGCATAACCAAGAACTCCTAATGGCCTTACCGACACCTGATGACTGTCTTCTTCACATCCTCATCTCATACTATGAGCTCGTGATAGTCTTCTATGAGGAATATCATCAAGAATCTCCGTGATACCTTTAGCTGGTCAAAGAGGTCCTCAATCCTAGGGAGTGGGTACTTGTTGTTCAAGGTCAGCTGGTTCAGGCTCTGATAATCAACAAAAAGACTCAATCTCCCATCCAACTCCTTGGTGAATAGAATCGGGGCTACCCAAGGAGAAACAATAGGCTCGATAAATCCCTTCCCATGCAAGTCCTCTAGTTGTACCCATAATGCATGAAGCTTTGAGGGATCCATCTGATATGCTGGTGTAGATATCAGTGATGCCCTAGGATACAAGTCAATGTAAATGTATACCTCTCTACAAGGAGGTATACTTGCAACATCATCAGTGAAAAAATCCGTGTACTGGTCCAGCAATACATGATAGCTCAGACTCTCCACATCAACAGATCTGAGGGTAAGGATAGCCCACTGATGTGTCCTCTGGGTAAGTCCATCCTGCGTTGGACTGTAGATAACCATTCCATACCCAAGATGACATCATAAGGCCCCCCACACTACTACTGGGAGATCCCATCCGAAGCTCTCACCTCTTAGAGTAAGCTCGCACTGTTGGCACCAGTGTGTAATCGTCGAATCTACTCCCATAGGAGTCTCTAGCCGTAAGGATAAAGCCAATGGCTCCGTCAGATTCTCCGAGTTCCGAACTAGGGTGGTGGAAAAAAATAATAATGACTGGAACATGTGTATAGAAGTACTACTACTATGGTAGACTAGACACATATCATAACTCGCATCGTCTCCAGAGCACCGTGATCGTAGGCCTCATCTGCCTGGAGCTGAGTTCACCCTTGTCCACCAGATCTCTGTGTTCAGGGTGGATCTCATGGTGGTGGTGGCGATAACATCTAAAATTGTCACCCATGTCTGCCTACTCCCTGTGAACCTCCTCGGTCAAATATCTGTGTCTTCCTGGGCGGTCCTTCGACCTTCTACTGATCACCTGTACGGTGGGTCGAACAGTCACAGGCCATGTGACCCTGCCCGCCTCATGCATAACACTGCCCACTGCTGATTTGACTGGCTATACGATGTGTTACCCAAACAACCAATCCTAAGTCATGCAGGCGTCCAACTGTTGGTCTGGTACTCTTAGAAAACTTTGACATATGTCTAATTCCCGCTGAAGAAGACTCCACTATGTGATGACTGGTGGTGGGTCTCTCTTCTGGTGATTTCTCCACAAGAAAACTCTCCACCAAGTGGGCTCTCTCTAGAACCCCTGCCTATGTCAGGATGCTGAGTGTGATCACTGAAGACTTGATCTACAACCAGAGCCCCGGATCAAAGGACTGGGCCCTGAAAAATGTGTCCCACACCATATTGGTGGAGTAGCATTATTGGTCAGTGAACCTCACTATGTACTAAGCTAAAGTAATGCTTCCCAGCTGCAGATGAAGTAGCTCATGAATGCTCACTGTGTGAAGATTCACTGGGAAAAATTCTGCCTGAAATATGCTCTCGAGGTCATCTCATAGAATTTTAACCTCATCGTGAACTTGGAGAATCATGTTCCACCACCTGCATATTGATTCCTGTAGAAGGCTTCCAGCAAGGATGACCATGAGATCAGATGGTGTCCATACGATTCGAAAGACTCTCACCACAGCATCCATCCAATCCTCATCCACTTGTGGGTTAGTCACTCCCCTGATCCAGGATGTCCTCTAGTGCTATAACTTATGCTACGTGCTCATGTGGCAAGCAATGTTTTCTATTCGGGATGGTGGAATCGGTCACACAACAGGTAGCCGTACCGTTGGTGCCTCTGATAATGCATCTACTGATAAAGGGCCCTACATCAAGGCCTCATCGCTCAGTGGGCTATTAGTGCATAAAACTCTTGGAAATCTAGATAGTTGTCTATGTGAAAGAATCCTGAAAAGAAACAGGTGTTCAATGGTCAAAAGTTTTACCTGGTGAGAAGAAAGTTATACCTCTTTATCTAACTCAAAATATCACAAACAAACTCTTGAATACACACATGCAATCATTGTTTTCGTGCACTGAGTCAGAAATCAGAAGTTTGGGTCCCAGTGTATGGATACGTTGGCTGCGACACAAACACTGGACTCCCGGAACAAAATAACACACTCACTACACTTAAAACTATTGATTCTCAGAAAAGATCAAAGTTTTATTTCTGCGGTAGAACCAACTACTCTGATACCAATTTGTCCCGACCAGTCCCCTGGGGCCCGTGCCGTAACTGCCCCATGCCCTACTTCTATAGGCCAGGGGAAAGAGACTAGCACCCAAGGTGTAATTCCATGACTGGGAAGGTATTTCCCTAATAACTTGTAAACTCACACATAAGAAAGAACACATCTGGATACGAAACACCATGTAAACTGTATAAAAAAGAGTGATGAAAGTAAAAGGATAAAAAATACATGCCCAACTAGAAAGTAAATGTACAAATATGATACAATAATACAAACGAAAAGATAATTTCAGCACCTGGTTCATCCTCTGATGTTTCCACCTAAAGGGTAGGTACAGATCGCCTCCTCAGTACTCCTCATTCATATGTCTCCTCCATGTACTGACTAATGTTAAGTTCTACCTCGAGGTACCATATAGACTTGGTACTATCGGCCTCTGTCAGCGCTGTCCGTCGTCTACATCAAACACAACAATGTGAGGGCATAGCTCGTGCAGGGGTGAGTATAATGATACTCAGTAGGTACCATGATACCATCTAGGTCTTAAAAAATTCAACAATGATAAAACAGAAGGTATGAAATCAAAATATAAACATACTTAGGTATATTCACACACACACACACACACACATATATATATATATATGTTATCAAGTAATATATCTCAATCATGAGAAAACACATAGGTTTTGACTCATCTCACAATAGGATTTATTCTAGGGGGTAGTATCATGTAACATTCTAAACACAACATCGAACACCTCAGATGCTGGAAAACGCTTACACTATCGAGTATAGTGGGCATGCTGCATCACACAGATGCGCTTCCCACTAACTGTGGACTGCTGATGTACTCCTCCTGTCATGTACCATGGGTCAGCTGCATCATATTAAGGTGCTCACCACTGTGGGTCTTCCACATCACATAGAGGTGCTCCCCATCATAGCATACTAAGGTACTCCTCCTGTCGAGTACCATGGGTTTTCCACATCACCAAGGTGCTCCCCACCTTGGGTCTTCCGCATCTCCAAGGCACTCTCCACTAGGCCAGTCGAGTCACTCCAAGTCAAAAGGGCCAGTAGTCGTCATGTCATAGGGAACCACTAGGTCCCTACACTATGCTCGCTCGTCCTCCAGGAGGACCTTCTCCCAAAGCTACTGGTCTATACTCAACCTGAAATGAAGTCCCATGAAGAATGATATCAATGGTCTGCCACGTCATAGGGGTCTCAATGTAACAGACGATGTGTTAATCAGACGCTCATTCGGTGAGTTATTAGCCTTTTAATCCTGGGGGCCTAGTTGGACTCGTTCTTGATCTAACCTAACCATTTTCCACCATAATTCGAAACTACAGTAGAGTATAATCAAAGGGAAAATCTCACTCAAAGACTTCTAGTGTCATTGATGGTTCGTCAAACGGACGTCTGGTGCCAAAGTTATATCAAAATGTAAGTAAATGAGTCGTACTGGGCCTGGGACTGGTCCGACCTGGTCGGACCGACGTGTCCTAGGCCGTAGTGCATCCTGGCCTGCATTGCAGCCCGACCCGCCAAGTCTTGCCGGGCCTGCGAGGGCTGTGAGGGTGGCACAAGGGTGGAACAACCGTGGGGTAGCGCGTTAGAGTGGGTCGTCCATTGGGGTGACAGACTGGACACAAGGCCGTGATATGACCGCGGGGTCCACAGACCATCCGTGAGGGCGTGGACTGACCATGGTGGCAGCAGACCCGCCGTGGGTCGGCAGACAAGCCGTGGGTCAGCGGAGGGGCCACAGGGGAGACGGACCGTGGCCCCACGTGGTCGGCGGACCGGATGCAAGTCGGTGGACCAGCCGCTGGTAGGCATATCGGCTGCGGGCAGCTGTCCGGACACGAGTCATCAGATTGTCCATGGGGCGGCATCTCAGCGGACGATGGCTCGATGGACGAGGGGTGGCTCAGTTAACGGCGGCTTAGAGGACGACGGTAGCTGCTCGGCGAATGGCGGCTGCGACACAACGGACGGCGGTGATGACTCGGTGGATGGAGGGGGAGGCTCGGCGGATTGCAAGGGTGGCTCGGAGGACGGTAGTGGGGGTAGACGGTGGATCTAAAAGAGGCGTATCCGTGGGGCGTGGAGGTCACGTGGTGGTAGTGGCCATAGGGTGGTGTCTTTGTTCCGCCATCTTCTTCGCGATCCACACCACTAATCATCACAGGATTTTCAGAGGGGTCGGTCCATGTATGGTTGGACCTTACCCTCCATGTTAGGGTGGTAGAAAACAGCTCAACATAAAAAAGAATGAAGATCGTCGAACCCTCCTATAATGATTGTTCCCAACCCGCAACAGAAATCATTTGTGTTCATTATTTTAAAAGAAAAGAAGAACATGAGAATACAATCATTGAAAAATTAAACCCCTACCTCATTTTCATGATGACGTTGGTGCAAGAAAGTAGTAGGGCCATCAATTAACCATAGATGAGGACTTCCCATGTTAGAAAAAGTGCCGAGGAAGAAGGTCAATGTGGGTCAGAATTCATCGTTGGTAGAGTGTTCTTTGTCTATGGAGCATTCTTCATGGAATAACACATTCTTTATTAAAGAGATTTATTCCAAGATCTATTTCCTCCAAATTCCACCAAATATGCCAAGGATAATAGATTATTTTCTCTATTTTGTTCGATTGAACAAATAAAAATTAGGCTAATCAATTAACTAGGTTGGCATATTAATATTATGTCTGTTGTTATGATTAATGTGGAGGATGTCAAGAGGCTCCTTTATATTAATGAGGGGCGGTTGAGAGGGTTTTCTCCATAATAAGGAGAGTTTGAGAGGTTTAGGCCTTGGGTGGTCTCCACCACCATAACCTGTCATGGGAGGTTCGGTTCAGTTGGGACCCACCACCATAAACTCTCAAGAGAGGTTAAGGTCTGGTGGTCCCCACTTCTCAACCTCAACATGGATGTTTAGTTCCGGTGGATCCCAACTCCCAACACCCACATGGTTGTTGAAAATAAAAATAAAATGCCACACAAATTTATTTTTATTTTATTCTTACACGACGAACCCAAAAAAACCAACTTTCACCATCAAACATCTGTCCTCAAGGTGAAAGTCTCAGGAAGTGAATACCGGTGCTCTGAGTTCAACGGTGCTCTCATATTTCAATTTCTGGAACCTGTTCAAAAATTATGAAAACCAGATCGTACGTTTACTAAACGTACCCAAAAAAGGTTCAAAAATTTATTCAGGGCACTTCGGGCCTTAGAATCACGCTCCATCCAATTTCCCAGACTCTTAAAATTCCCATATAATTAAAAAAACATACATGGAAATTCCCGGTCTTTAATATTGGGATACCCAAAAATACATGCATGTTCGAATGACTGTATGATATATAGGAAGGAATATGAATTTATGTTAGAGTTTCCTAAATGTGTGACATCATGGTATAAGATGAATGAAAAACCACAGACTAATGTAGAGATTAAAAAGGTCCCTACCAAGGTATTTTAGTATCTTCCTATAATTCATCGTTTGAAAAATTTAGCTGAAAATTCACATGATGTAAAAAGGTTAAGATTGCATATTGATGAGTGGGTATGTGATGGAAAAGTACATCATCCATCAGATTTTTCACAATGGAAAACATTGATGAGTAGTATCCAATGATTGGAAATGAAATTTGAAATCTCAGATTTGGGTTGGGAAAAGATGTAATGAATCCATGCCGAACCCTCAGTAGCACACATAGTTCATGGCCTATTTTATTGGTAATTTACAACCTCTCTCCTGAATTTTGTATGAAGCACAAATATGTCATATTTATTATAGTGATATATTTTCTAATACAAAAAATAAATTATATTGTTGTTTTCTTGTCACCATTTATAGATGGTTTGAATCTTTTATGGGAGGATGGTATTTGGTTGTATGATTCTTATAAAATAAGTTATTTTAAACTAATTTAAGTACTTATTTTCATAATAAATGACTTCTCTGTGTATGTATATTAGTCTAGATACAGTGTTATGGGGGAATAAAGTATGTTCAATTGGAAGAAAACAGACTTCCTACTGTCAATTGAATCATTGGAGGTAAACAATATTCATGGGATATCAAATGTTTTTTCGTATGGATAACTATTATTGAAGACTAAAAAAGGAATTCAATGGCATACAATAATTTTATATTTCTCCAAAACCATTATCCAATGATGTGTATTGTGAGAGGGTGAAAAACATTTATGTGACATTGGGAAAGACACAAAAATCTGGTAATGGTAGACATATTTGGAAGAAAATGTCAATATTTTTTTATCTACCATATTTGAGATATCATGAAGTGAAATATAATATTGATGTCATTCCTGTGGAGAAGAATATATGTGATAGTTTGATTGATACATTGTTACTTATTATAAGTAATACTAAAGATGGGTTGAATGCAAAATTTTACATATTATCAATGTGAATACGTTTGGAGTTGTCTCCCTCTCCTAATGGAGGACAAACATTTTTTCACCATCTTTTCATACATTATACAAGATGTAGAAAATTTGCTTTTTAAGTATCTTCATGATCTCAATTTTCCTAAATGTTATTCATAAAATGTAAAGAAAATTGTCTCTTTGAATTATTTGATGTTCATAGTTATTAAATCTCAGGATTGTCATATCATGATGTAGCAACTTCTATAAGTTTCATTGTGTGGAATATTTCACATCCATGTCAGAAAGACTAAAATGAAGTTGTGTTATTTTTTTAATTCAATTTGTAATAAGGTGATTAATCTGAATTCTTTGAACATTTTGGAAAAGAATGCATTTTCTATACTTTATCAAATGGAAATGTCTTTTCCTAATTTTTTTAATATACCATTTCATTTACTGGTTCATTTGGATTGTGAAATAAAGCTTTGTGGACCTGTATATCATCATTGGATGTGTTCTTTTGAAATTCATATGAATATATTGAAGGGGTATGTTAAGAATCCATATAGACCATAAGCATATATTATTAGAAAGTATATTTATGAGGATGTGTGATGTATTGTAAGAGCTACTTGGATGTGGCAGAGCACATTAGTTTGCCTCCATCTCACCACAAATGAGTTAATAATTAGGAAAAGAGGATTCATGGAATGAATGTAAAATCATTTTCATTTGAATAGATGAAGAAGGTATAATTACACATCTTGAATAACATATATGATGCTCAACCGTATATAACATTGCATATAAATGAGTTGAAACAATGATATCCAATGAAGAATGAAATGTGGATTTTGAATTAGAACAATAAAAAAATTCAATGGTATAAAAATAAATTACTTGGTAGATCATATGTATTAGAGGCATTAAGATGGTTAGTTGGCTATCCAAGTTTAAATGTGATAACATGGTCCGAGTATAAAATTAATTGAAATATATTTCATTCGAATGCTCAGGACAATAGAACTGCGGTTCATAATAGTTGTGTATTGGTGTTTGCAGAAGCAATGCATTTTTCAAGTTATAATGATGAAAACCCAATTTCTACATCAAGTTCATATTATGGAGTCATTGATTAAATATGGGAGGTCGATTAATTTAAAATTATACTTCCTATTTTTAATTGAAAATTTTTTATTGGTAATAATAGTGTCATATATGATGAATTTTGAATAACAGTTTTTAATCTGAATATATTAGAAGACACAACCTATTATTTTATAATGGAAACAAATGAAAAAAATACTATGTAGTTGATCAATCAGATATGCAGTGGTTTGATGTTTTACTTGGGAAAAACAGTATGTTGGTGATGATCAACTATATGAATATGCTGATTTATGGGAGATTCCTACATCCATGTAATGATTAGAATAAATAATGGTGAGCTTGTTGAAGATATGGTTTGTGACATTGGGATTGATCGTGATGAATGAATTTTGAAAAAACAACCATTTGTACATACCTAATTTTATTGGTAACATAATTTTTTCTTCATTATATTTATTATTTTCTATAAATGTTATAAGTTTTTTTTTAAAAAATTAGGTTATTTTATCATGTTTACCATTTCATAACTTATATATCTATTGATTTTGTTTAATGACAATTACTTGACGATGTTAACCATGTTTACCATGTTGACCAAGATTACCATGTTTACCATAGTTTACAATAATTTACCTTTACGTAACATATATATTTAATGAATTTATTTAATGAAAATTATATTACAATGTTTACCATCATTACCATTGTTTAACAAGATTTCCATATTTAGATTGATAACAATTTGGTAAATTAGTTCAGTTTTCTATTTTTTATCATTAGTATTGTAATATTTGAATTTTTATAATGTTTAAATAATGTTATTTTATAATAAGGATAATGACATATCAATCAGTTGATCAACCACATGATTCTGGAGATATGAATCGATATCATTTTTTTAGGAGAACATTCACATGCTCTTCTTGATGTTGCTTAATCTTCATCATGTAGTACCATAATGAAACAGAATATTTAAAGAGTTGGTAAATGTGGAAGCATACATTTACCAAAATTATCACTTTCTATAAGCCAAGAGTAGAGGATACTCATTGAATACGATGAGAATGATATTCTTAGAGGTCCCAACGCAAATGATTTAAAGAGTTTCATATCAAATCGAGGTAAAATCAAAGAATGAATTTTGTATGATGATTGGAGAAGTGTGGACCAAGAGATAATATATGAGTTGTGGGAGTTGATTTTGATAAGATATTTTTCTATTGTTTTAATAATCATTAAATATTTCATGTATAATATGTTTTACCTCTTCTTTATCAGATTCCATTTTATATTCCTAACACTGGAGGAGTTAGGAGAAAATGTTTATCAATGTCTACAGTGAGACGAGGGATTTCAAATGAACCCTCACATATGATTTCCATTTTTGGTCATAGGAATCAGGATAATCTATTTCATATATATCCTTTTATAGATGAACACAAATGGATAAAATTTGTTAAAAGTATAGGAAAAGATTCATTTTTTGTAAGGGTAATGTAAAAGTTTATAACATCTCTTATATAAATGATGTAATCATTGTTTTATAAATGATTTCTTTTTCATATTTTATAGAAAACAAGGACATATCAACATTAAATCTAATCTAAAAATGTATTCCCTGATAGTTTATCACATGGAGGTTATACATTATTAGAAGAGAAAATGATGGTGGAAAAATTATAAAAAATGAGAGATGATTGATCAATCTCTGGGGAGGTTTCCCCTCCATCCCCTCCATATATACATGACAAATGGAACTGAGGTTAGATGGGAAAAATGATAAATATCTTTCAAAAGAATCTAGAATCGTAGCTAAGACAATTATAAGATATTTAATTAATTTTTTTAAGTTAAATATATTAATTATATAATTTGAATCATTATATAAATGTTCAATTAATTAATAGAATATTCTCTTGAGGGGCATATCTCACATATAGTATTTATAGTTGTTGGGAGGTAAGATATTTTATCTGCATCATTGGGAAATCCCAAATACCCCAGTCGTGTTTGAGAATATCTGAAGGGAGTATTGGTATGAAAAGTGTCTCAATGATTTTTAACTTCTTCCATTGAGGGTGATTATCAAAAAAAAAAGAATCCATCGAGGATTTAGTTGATAATAATAATGTGACGATAGAGGAAAATATTAGAGCATTGGTACAACCTATGTTTGCAGACATGTAAAGATTATTTCATACCACATCTCCCACTCATCCACCTCTCAATATAGAACCCATTATTTATCCTCCACCTCTGCCAGTAGCTCCCACTCCTCAACCTCATCCTGTAGACACCATTTTTTATCCTACTCCTCCACCACAACTTCCTACTTACTGTGAGTTGTATATGATGATCCTAAACATGATATAGTTCAATATGGGATGGTATATTGTAAAGGGGATATAGTTCATCATCAACAGTTAGAGATAGAGAATCATAGGGTATCTATAAAAGATATTATATATAGATCAGTATGAGTACCATTACCTATTAATGTGGTTATGATATTTGGACATAGTATCATCCACTTTTTAGTTTTTTCATCCATAATTCATTGAATCATCACCATAAAGGTATATATGCTATATGATTTATTTTATTTTTTATTAATGTTGTTTTAACACATAAAAACTAATTTATTTCTCAATTTATTTTTAAGGAATACTTCAAAGGTAATGAAATAATTTATAGAAAAAAAAGATAATGGATATGAAATCAGATATAGATTCTAGTAGTATTGAGATATTATCAAGATATTCAAATATTTTGGTATATCATAATGTGTTTCCAATAGAAGAAAACTTTTGTGGATGTGAAATAAATGTGGGATTGTGAAAAATGATATCAAGGAGCTTGTTACTGGAGAAACTTTTGGGATCAACATGGTGATAATTTTTTCAATGTATGTATTAACACTTTTCCCAATGATATATTTATTAAAAATATATACTTATGCTTTTTTGTATTAGGTATAATTATTAAATGTGAGAGAAGAATGAGCAGACAGATGTATATGGATTCATGGACCCACATTTCATTTCCCCTGAAGCACAAACATTGGATTAGGAACAAAGAACGCATTATTTTTCTGAACGGTTTCAACATAATATAATAACATAGTATTAGATGATACCATTTTGGGAGAGGTATGAAACATATATCTATAAAATTGATCATTATATTTTAACATAAAAACCCACTTACCATAAATTTTATTTTATATCAGTGATCATTAGGTGTTAGTTGTATTTTTTCTAAGGGAGAAAACACTTTATTGTATATGATCTGTCTATGGCAATGTGTAGAGATGTTTTATGAATATGTTGGAAAGGTACATTTCAATTTCATAATAGTTTTTTATATTATAATGAATTTTAAATTTATCCCATTCGTATTATTTTCTAACAACGGATGGTTATAATTTCAAAAACCACAAAGAAAACAGTGCGAAGATCAAATATGTAAAAGTAAACGTAAACATCCATTTATAATTTTTACTATTCAATGTATTAAATGAAAATTATATTGTAAATTGAAACTCATTTAATAATAATTTTCATGAACAATAATGCATCGTCGATTGTGGATATTATATATTATGATTTATGTATGAAATAATTACAACTGGATCACTTGTGAAGATTGATCGGCTATGAATTTTTTAGAAACATTTCCATAATATTTAATTTTACTTATTCCTCGTACATGTTAACAACTATCATTTAAATTTGTTGCTATTTTATGACAATCAACCCTATAGCGCACAATAGGTCAAACACTTACAAGTGGAATGGTAATATTATTTTACATGTTTGATTGGATTTGAGTTAGTTTGTAGTGTAAAATGTAATTTTGAATATTGTAATTGTAATTGTGTATTTGGTAGTTGTTTGTATTGGGTTTAGGTGTTTTTAGTTGAAATTATTGGTTTTGAATGTTATATAGGTGAACTTTTAATTTTTCTCTAGATTTTCTAATTTTGGTCTAGTTATAATGTTTTTATGGTATAGATTCTATTCTGGTTTTGGTCTTCTTTTGGTATTTTTTCTACTTGTTTTATACCATGGTATAGCATAGTAATGGTTTCATGGTGGTTGGGGTGTCCAGGGGGTGGGACTGTCCATCGGGGTGGGAGTGGTGTTTATCTTGTGGTAGGGTGTCCATGTGTGGGGGGAGGGTGTCCATGGGGGAATCTCTAGTGGGGTGGGGTGGAGTTTATGTGTTGGGGTTGTTCGGGGGTGTGGGGGAATGTCTAACGGGTAGGGGGTGTCCAGGGGGTGGGGGTGTCCCGGGGGAGGGGGCAGTCCATGGGGGGTGGGGTGGTGTCTAGGGGGTGTAGGTGTCCAGGGGGTGGGGGATGTCCAAGGGTTGGGGTGGGAGGGTGGTCAAGGGGTGGGGGTGTCTAGGAGGTGGGGGTGTCCAAGGGGTGGTGTTCAGGGGGTGGATAGTCCAGTGGTGGGGGTGTTTAGGGGGAGGGAAGGTGTCCACTGATGTGGGGTGGTGTCTATGGGGTGGAAGGGTGTGCAGGGGGGATTTCTAGTGGGGTTGGGTGGTGTCTGGGGGGGATGTCCATGGGGGTTGGGGTGTCCATGGGGGTGATGGGATTTCTAGGGATGGGAGGCTTTCCAAGGGTGGGTGTCTCTAAGGTGTAGTGGTTTTGTCCATGGGGTGGGGTGTCCCGATGGTGGGAGTGTGTTTAAGGGTGGGGGTGTCCAGGGGGTAGGGTGGGTGTAAAGGGGGTAGGGTGTCTAGGGGTTGGGGGCTATGCAGTGGATGGGGGTATGTCTAGTGGGTGGGGGTGTCCAGGTGGTGGGAGGGTGTCCAGGGGTTGGGGTGTCTAGGGTGGTGGGAGGGTGTCCAGGGGTGTGGTGTCTGGGGGGTGAGAGGTTGTCAAGGGGGTGGAGGTGGTTGTCCAGGGGGTGGGGGATGTTAAGGGGGTGGGAGGGTGTCCAGGGGGTGGGGTGTCTAGGGGGTGTTGGGACATTCCAGGGGTGGGGGTCTATCTAGGGGGGGGGGGTGGGTTTCTAGGGGTGGGCAGGTGTCCATGGTTTGGGGGTTGTCCATTAGGGTGGGGTCGTGTCTAGTGGGTGGGAAGGTGTCCAAGGGTAGGGGTTTCCATGGGGTGGGGGTGTGGGGGGTGGGGAATTGCAGGGGGTGGGAGGGTGTCCAGGGTGTGCGGTTCTCCAGGGGGTGGTGGTTATCCATGGTGTGGGGGGATTTCTTATATGGTGGGGTGTTCAGGGGGTGGGTCGGTGTCCAGGCAGTGGGGGCTGTCCAGTGGGGTGGGGTGATGTCAAGTGGGTCGGAGGGTGTCCTTGGTGGGGGGGGGGTGGGTTGTCCAGGGGGTGGGAGGGTGTCTATGGGGTGGGAGTGTCTAGGGGGTGGGGGTTGTCCATGTTGGTGGGGGGATTCCCAAGGGTGGGTGTGGTTCCTAGTGGGTGGTAGGGTGTACATGGGGTGTGTTGGGGGGGGGGGGGGGGTGGTTTCTAGTGGTGTGGGGTGGTGTCTAGTGGGTGGGAAGGTGTCCAGGGGGTGGGGGATATCCAGGTGTGGGAGGGTATCCAGGGGTGGGTGTGTCCAGGGGGTGGGGGTGTCCCGGGGTGGGGGGGGGGGGGCTCTCCAGGGGTGGAAGGCTGTCCTAGGGGGTGGGTGGATGTTCCGTGGGGTTGGGGGCTATCCATGGAGGTAGGGTATGCCCATGGGGTTTTAAGATTTTTATAGTTGAAATTGTATGTTTTTAATGTTATTTATGTTAATGTTTAATTTTTCGTTGATTCATCTTATTTTAGTCTAGTTCTGATGTTTTTAGGGTTTGTCTTCTGGTCTGGTTTTGGTCCTGTTTTGGTATTTTTTCTGCTTGTTTCAGGTCTTCTATGGTAGACCACAGAAATGGTTGAACTGTTTTATAAAAAATATTGGATTTTACGTTGGCTATTTTATAACCGATGTAATAAATGCAGGGGAATGGTTTTTTACATATGTTATTAAATAACTGGCATTGTATATATTTTTTTCACATAAGTTATTTTATAACCGACTTAATAAATGCATGGGAATGGTTTTTTACGTCGATCATTTAATAACTAATGTTGAATATATATTTTCACATCAGTTATTCAATAACCGACATGAGAAAATTCTTCATACATTGGTTTATCACGTCATTTATTTTCATAACCAACCTGATAAACTTGTTTTTCACGTCCCTTTTTCAATAACCAATGTAAAAATGATTCTGTGGTGTAGTTTATTATGTTGGTTATTTAAAAACTGATGTAATAAATCACTACTCCGAAGCATTTTCCATGTCGGGTTTTTAGGACCTGATGTGAAAAATAAATCAGATTTATGTTTTTACGTCTCTTTTAAAATAACTGATGTAAAAATAATATATAAAACATATCCAGTAATAACGTCAGCCAAAAAACAAACATGAGAAATAAAAAATAACCAACATAAGAAATGCTTTCTGTACTAGAGAGTATGAAATTTCGTTGTAAAACATGATTTATCTTTATATATATATATATACGTGTGTGTATTGATCATATGTTGTTTGGTGTGTCATTCATTTCTCCCTCTTTGGTATGTTTCTCTTAGAGGGCATTGCCTCCCACATGTAGGTTTATTATACCATCATTTCTAATCACCAACCAAGGGCATATAAGAGGAACGACCCAGTCTGTCACTCACTCTCTATCCCATAATTGCTTTATATTTATTTGGATGGGGTCATGAATGATTCATATCAATTTTTTTGTTTTATGAGATATGATGGAATATAGAGTTAGACATACATGAGGTTACATGGGTCGATTTGAAAAATATTTTTGATATGTATAATAAGTAATCTACACAAAGAATAATAGTTGAGAAACGAGTGCTTAGGCCCCCTAATAATATATCATAAAGGACTTTGTGTCAAGTGATCCTAATAAATGATGTGACATTGGTTTCATGGTATATTCCTAATAAAATATCTTGTATAATTATTCATTTCACAAATTTCAGAAATGGGTAGACCATAAGATAGGATAAAACATTGACAAGATAATAAAAATGTAATTATTTAATGTATATATTCCATATTCCATGTTTTGGAGATCTATTATTTTTCTTATTTTAGATATGGGTCTAGGATGACAACCAAATTAGTAACCAAAAAAGGATTTTTAGATGGAGTACTATTAGACAACCATGGAGTAGATATTTTTGGTAAGGACACCATGAATAGGATACATGAGGTGTTTAAGAGACTGATAATATAAAACAATGAGTATAAAATTCCATATATGGATAAAAAAGACTGGTTTAAGAAGGATATCATTATTTATGTTATGTTCTATGATGGGAAGGATAACTATGTTTCATTAGTTGTTATGATGAAGTATGGTGCGGTGAGGCATCTATGGATCTAATTCGTTGTATATCATTTGGATTCTAATGTTTATTTGTAGATGTTCTAAGAAAAAATATGAGAAGATATCCATTCGATTATTGTGAATGTGTTCAGTATCCATGTGTTGTGTACCATTCAGTAGAAAGGATCTAGTTATTGATAGTATGATATCCATTTTAGGACCCTTTTTTATTTATAGGGCCTATTTCAAGATGAGGATACTAGGGAGAGGCCTTTTGGGGAAGAATTTCATGGTTAGATTCATCAGTAAGTCACACCATTTAGGTATATGGTGTATATAGATGTGATTGATAGTGTAGATGTTATAATGAAAAAGTTGAAGAGAACTGAGGCATTATAAGAAGAATGTTTTTAGGATTCATCAATGTGAAGAAATATGGTATGGGGTCCTCGGTTTTTATAATGGATGATATTTAAACAATTCAGGGGTAGGTCCCAACACTCTACATATCTTATCATTGGGGTGGTGGCTCATATAACTATGAGGAGATATCACACGCAGGTTTTTATTATGGAGGAGGAGGTCATAACTGATGCTAGTGTCGAAAAATTACGATTAGTGGGTGTGTTATTGGTGTTCCAAATCAGGTTTCTATATTAAAAAAAGTCTGAGATGAATAATTAGAAGAATGGTGGTCCGGTCTAGGATCAATAGATAGGATTTGGGGAAGTTAGAGTTCAACACCAAGATTATCTTCATTCATATAGTGTATATAGTTTCTATGGAGGTGGTCATTAGTATGGAAATTGAGTTCATTGAGAAGGTCATGGCCATATACATGATTAATCATATCCAGTATTAGGAGATCCATATATCATTTTAGTTGACCTTTTCAATTTTTCTACCTCGGTGTAGCCTTTTTTTATCAAGGATTTATGTTCTCCTTTATATCACCCCCTATTTTCTTTTCTTTTGGAATATAGGTACAGAGGATTCAATTTACCTTGACATTCACTACACCATCTTGTGGTTGAGTTTTCATTTATAGACTATGCATGACTATGATCATGTACTGGAGAGGCATTTCCTATAGATACACTTCCTATGATTGTGGATAAATCCATATTAACTCAACATCTGCATGGATTGGTTTTCTTTAGTTCATGATATAATGGACTACATTCGAAGGATTGTCATTTTTTTGATTTTGTTGGAGATCCAATGTTGATTGATTGCATATGATACCCTCAGACGGGTCCATGGTGTGTCTCATCACTAAAATCTATAATTATTGAGTTGTTTTAGAGATTATTAGAGGATTTAAAATCATTTTTTCCCAGTGATGTTGAAGAGTATCATGTTATTTTTCAACACGAGTTTGTAGTGTAACCCCATTGAACGTAGATTGATTTTCAAAGAAGTCTAGATCATGTAAGGTATCCATTATTGACATATCCATATAGTATGTCTCATTTTGATTTGTGATAGATACATGTATACATTTTTTATCCATTTTAGTGTGGTCATGTTTATCCATGTGTATTACCTGGGGGTGCACCAATTATTTTTGTGAAGATGGATAATGGATGTCTGAGGTTATGTTATCATCTGCTTTGAGTGGAGGATGAAAATATTAATAAGACACAATTCGATTTTCTTCATGGGAAAAAGTAGTTTTTGATATAGTTGGGTGGGAAAATTTATCCATATGTGTTCATGGGGATAATCAATTCAATATTTAGATAGTTCACTTATATGTTCATAGTGGTTTTACTTGATGTCATACTTGTGTACACTATGTTTGAAAATATTATCTAGAGAATATTCATGCAATTTTGGGGGTAATATTTTTTTGAATTTGTGTGTGAATTTGTCAATGTCTGATTTTTGAGCTCCTAAAGTCCAATTATAGGGAATGTGGTATCCTATCATGGATTAGTTATGGATACTTCAAAGATAATGTAGGTTGTTTCTTCGTATGTCCCAAAAAATGTCTATGATATATGAAGTTTTCATTTTCATTTAGGATATTATATGTGCCTCTTATTAAATTTATAGTAGGTTGAGATTCCTCTTATAGAAATGACCTAGAAGTATTAGAATGTCTTCTAGATTTACCAATGTTGTTAAGACTTTGAGTACATGAAGAAGATGTTGGTCAACACTCTAGTCCTTTTTTTTCTAGTAGCAGGAGTTCAATTTGATATTTTATTTTACACATCACATATTTTCGTTGGTTTTCATTTAATGAATAATTTATTGGTTATTTGATATGATCTCAGAAACTAGGTTCCCACGAGCATAACTATTTGATCAATGATGTTTAGTTGGATGTTGATATGTTTTCATTGATTTTGTGGTGAAATTACATCATCATTGGGCATAATTTTTTTCTAATGACCATAAGATCCCGAGGTAAGTATTTTCACATCATGCATTTTACAAACATCATCATCAGTATATGTTATTCTTATAGGATTAAAAAAATTAATATTTCATATATTCCATTGAAGGGAAATGTTTTAGCCAATGCACTGGATAGCTAGGAATGTGTTAATTCGATATATTAATTGAGATATTAATATATATTGATGGAATAACACTCAATGATTCACCTAGATATGAGAGAGGATCGATGAAGATATAATATTTTCGAGATGAAATTGTAGTTGTTTATCATGAAATTAGTGGGTTAGTCTTAGTTGGGGGATTCTATTTTAATGATCCATAGAGACCAAGTATTTTCTTGGTGATGTCTATAATGGTTGGTCTGAGGATGGACCACACAAGGTGTTATTCTTATTAAATCATTTTTTTCTTTAGTGATGTGCGAGATAGTTCATTAGGAGTTAGAAAGTAGGTTGTTGAAATTACATCCCAAAATGGAAATGATGTACCAAGAATTGAGATATCAATTATGGTGCAATGGGATGAAGTAAGCACTTCCTAAGATTTTCTATTGATGTTTTGTCCACAAGAAGGTAATTAGAAGGCACCATGTTTCTAGTGGCTTTCAATATAAATTATTTTATTCCTTAGTATATATGGTAGGAATTCTCATTGGACTTTATTACATGTTTACCGAGATCATTGGGAGGATTTGATTTTATATTGCTGATTACTGAACATTTGGAAATATATGTTGATTCTATAGTGATTACAGAGTTAATAATAGTATAGGTTTTAGGCTATATCTCGAGGTGGTGGTGCAACTTCAGGAGTTCTGAGTAATATTCTCTTTAATCAAGATCCACACTTTATCTATAGGGTTTGTGGGGGCCTCCAATGTTCTTTTGGATCATAGATATGATTCAACATAGATATTAATTTGTAGATGAAAATTAAAAGATACCGGACTATCTATATTATTGAAGGCATTTTTTCTCTTCAATCCTAGATTTTGGATGTTTGGGGTTGAGAAACCGAAAAATAGTAGAGTTTTGTTACCATAATAGTTTTCACTCTTCCACAACAATAAAATATTTTGATTTGTTGTATGGAATGAATATTTAATCTATATTTTGTAGGAAAATGGTAAGAGCAAGTAATTGTAGGAACATAAATGGAAACAAAATCATAGATTGGTCAGGAAATTCATGAGAGGCTGAAGGAAACAAAGGATCATTTGAAATCCTATTCCAACCCTATGATGAGACCTAAATAGCTCAACATTGGAGATCATTTTTTTCAGAAGGTGACACCTTTACATTGGTAGTGAATGATTGGAAATGGGAGAAATAATTATACATATTTTTTTGGGGATTAATGATGTTGTATATTATTATATTTATGGCCTATCATAAAGCACATTCACATTGATGATCCAGATAGCTAATTTTTCATACATGTACTAGTTGCATCGTTATCTTCATGAATACTGTCAATTCATAAATTTGGTAGATATAGATTTTAAAAATGATGATACCTTTAATAGTGTCCTATAAATATCTACAATATCCATGGGAAGGTGTTCCATATACATGTTATTCTAATGGTTTTTGGCTCGTGGTGGAAAAATGGCATGGAAGAGAGTACCAAAGAATATGTTTCAATGATGAACAATTTATGACCCAAAATGTTTGAGGTTTCTATCATCAATTGTATCATTTTCCCATTCTGGATATTGTCATTTCTTCTTTATGATATAGATTACTTATCTTTCTTGGTGTGTGTTTTCTATAATTTAATATGTATCTTCATCAGGGGATTGTTTAAGAGATGGTTGTTTGTGTTTCATTGGCTTTTCCTATTTTACCATAATATAGTCATCGATTGCATGTGTTGACGAGATCAATACGGGGTATCTCATTGTGTGGCTGTTTGATTGACGCCTTTTCATATTCTATATTGGTTGGTTTTGGATTATTTAGGATGTGAATTATTTAAGAGGTATCTCATGTAATGACTGGGAGTCATGCAGTGTGACCCTTTCTGTGTTTTCAAGGCTTCTAGAATATGCAGGATTCTTAAAGTTACTCTACTGGGGTTCAAATTCCAAAAATATATAATATAGGAGAATACATAGCTTGTAAGTGTAATCATGATGTGTATTCAATGTTCTCATAATATTTGGGATGGGTTATGAGATTATTCATGATGAGTAATAAATCTAATAAAAAGAGAATGATGCAATGTTTTTTATAGATATTACACCTGAAATTTACATGAATTTTAATGGTTATATGGAGTTTACTTTATCTATTTATAATTTATAATAAAGGATAGGAGACATTGGTTTCATCTAAACATAAAAGAATTTTCAATAATTCTATGTGACATGTAGTTATTCCTTCTATCTATTGGGATTCACTCAATGAGGATAGATCATTATGATTCATTCATCTATAAATGGTGATATGAGGAATGCTCTACCTCATTATTTGAGATGTACTGATAATATTCTTAATGTTTATCATCTTTAAGAAATGCAATATTTTCTCTTAGTTTTTAATGATATTTTTTGTCATTTTTTTAATTTGTCTATGTCACAGAATGATTTTATTAATTCCACATTGTTGTAGGACTTGTGAGGGGGTTTTGCATCATTGGTTCATTATCAGGAGAAAATTGCTGATTCCATTGAGTTAAGGGATTTTTTTTTCTGTTTTTTTATACGCAATACATTATTTATCTTCCTCTTTTATTATGTATTTAATTATAATTCAAATTTAATTATTTATTTATTTTATTGAAACATATTGTGGTCACATGATGACGATATTTCTTCATCATCCAATCATAGTTGGTTCCCCTGAATTTTCATGATATTTTGATTTCTATTATATTCTTTATTATCATGTTAATATTCATGGAGTATTAACATGAAATTAAATAATAGTTTATAGTTAAAATAAATTTTTATTTATTTGGATAATGAAATTATATAATATTCGGGTTTTTAGTCTTTTAGTTGGTGTTATTTGATGATAATATATTAAATGTAATGTGAATGTGAAATTGGAAATGCAATCTAAAATTTAATTAATGAAATTGATAAGTATTATAAAGCGTGTTTATTCATTTTGATAATAATAAAAGGGAATGATAAATGATAATGGATGGATGCTTGAAAGCATGTTAATATTAATATTTTAATTAATTTATTACCTTGTTATTGCTCGATTAATTAGGCTTCCTCTACTTAGAACCTATGAATAATGATTTTTTTAATGATAGAATAATAACCAATTTTTTTATATAGTTATTTTATAGGGCCTAATTGTCCGATATCCATGAGGTGGTTCGGTTCCCTATGTTTTACCCAAGTGATACTGTTATGTTTGAATTTTATATGCCTTATTTTAGGGCATAGATTGACTTTTTTATTATTTTTGTATTTTTTTTATTTTCTATGCTGAATATATGATCTTTTCACTAAGATATGATATGTGGATGGGATGCTCAGATATGATATCAGCTTGAGAGAGATGATCCTCAGAAAGATGAGTTGATATGTAGTTGGGGAGGACATGATGTGATGTGGGCATGGAGTCTCAGAAAATGAGGTAGTGGTTGAAACCTACGATGGAAAGACATATATTCAAATGCATATGGCTGTCGGAGAATGAACCAGAGGTTATGGAATGTGTTAAACATTGTCTTACCCATTGATTGGATATGGTGATATGGACAATATGTTATGAATTTAATTACTTTCAAATAGTAGGGATTATTTTATCGGTATTCCCTTTCCCCATTCCTAAGGTAGATAAGTGTGATTTGTCTCATGTATCATATTAGTGGAAGATTAGGACGGTTTTACAAGAATACATAGATTATGGAAATACTATACTAAATAATATTAAATTCTTTACCCATAGGGTTAGTGTAAATTGATTGAAAATGATAAAATATGATAATACTGGTAAATGATAACCTTGGTTTGTATTATTTCAAAAGAGAATAGACATTACACAAGTGATTAATGTAATATAACATGGAAACCCATTAATGGATAATTTATTGATAATGAATTAATTTTTATAATGGAATGAAAAAATGGAAAATTGTAATTATTGTATCACTTTGAAATGATTTTTTTGAATAGTATATCTAGTCTTAATAGTGGAATTTGGGAGTCCTAGTAATGTTATTTATAGTTTTTTCTAAGACAATTTTATTCCTATAGGGTGTTTTTGAGTTATATGAAAAATGATATATTATTTGATTTCATATTCTACTCTCGTAATTGAGGTTAGGTTTAATTTCACCCATTACATGCTATTAGGATGGTTTCCCCAATATCCTGGTAAGAGGATGGATCACTAAATAATCCCCCTTTCCCCTCTTTATTCTCTTGTTACTTACATGTTATATTATGAACTGAAATTAGCTTTCCCATATATATTAGTGAAGATGTATATGATTTATTGAGGTTATTTAACAAAAAATAATTACCAAATATAGTGTCTACAATATGTTTATATGTACGATGTGTATCAGATATGATGTATTTAGGTACTTACTCAATGCATGGACAATAATGGCTTGCGATATAATTCAAAATGGTTGATATAACTCATATGGGATGTGGTGTGTCCCTCAAAATAAGTAGTTACTATATATGGATGTAATATATTTGATTTCACACTGAAGCGATTCATGAGGTGCACATTCTTATGAATATCCCAAGTGTCTATGGGCATGAATACTTTTGGAGAGATATGGCTCGGGGAATGTGACATTGTGGATGAGAGGAAACCTCATAGGGTATAGTGACTACATTACCCTTGGTGTTTCATTACTATATCCTATTATATATTGTATGTGAAATATGGTGATATTTAGCCATCACGAGACAAAGAAATTAGTATACCTGTTTAGGTGATGAATTAGTTCATTATTTATACAATGCATTAGCATGTTATCTTTATAAATAAAAGGACAAGAACTTCAAGGGAACCTTTTGAGTATACTCTTATTATTAAAATACATATATATACTATTTTAATCATGTCAAATTTTCAGGTTGGGAATTGGGAAGGATATTAATATATCATGATTTTGTAAGACACTATGTGCTTCGTGGAAGCTAAAATCATTACCTTTTAGGTACTTATAGTTTTCCATTATGTTTTTTAGTACCATATGACACAACATGTTTCTATATGGTTTTTCATTATATGTTTATCTAAATAGGTGTGGATTTTTGGAAACCTTATTATCTCTCACTTTTGAATGTTTTTCTTAGAGGGTGATGGCTTCAATATGTGTATTTATTATACCCAGAGTGTTGGTATCCAACCTGATCCCTATTAGAAGAAGGACCTGTGCAGTTGTTATCTCTCTCCCCTTTTTTCCAGATCATTGTGGCGTAGGGGTTAGGAAAACATTCATGTAATTATATATTTTCATAAGATGTTTACAAAAAATATATTCAAATTAAATAGATTTCTAGAGTTGATAATTCTAGATTTAAAAATATAACACCCCCTCTATCTATCCATTTTACCTATGGATTCATCTAATTCATAGAGATATATTTTGAATGAAAATATATTAAATAAATATAGATTAAATAAAATTATATTTCACATGATTTATATGGAACATTAAAATACATTTTATTGATTTAAAATTATAGTCATATATTTATACAAAATATATTTAGACAATTGATTTAAAAACATTATGGTTTAATGAAAACATGTGTAAAATTTCATTGAATTAAATAATATAATATAATAAAACAACATTAAAAATTACCATATATCAAATATAACATGGAAAATACATAGGAATCAAAAATATATTAAATGAATTTTCTTATTAACAAAATTGAAAAACCATAATCATATATCATAAGGTAAAATTAAAAAAAAAGTTTAACATTAATTTTATTAAACATAGATAAATCCAATGCCATAGTAATAATATCAATAAGTTGAATTTCAATAAAAAGAGACTCGATAACTATATACACAATTAAGAAAACAATCTTTTGGAAAGTGAAATCTAATGGCGTTACCTTAATTCAAATAATTATGTTAGTTAATTTTATAAATTGAAATTAGATAGGTATTATAACAATTAATATTGATATTATCAATATTAAATAAAAAATTACATGATAATACTTATGAAAAATATATATATTACAAACATTTTAAATTTCTATATTTGATAAGGTATCTAAATTTTTCTTTATAGAAAACCATTTGGAAAAAAATTACAAAGCATATGACACATACATTTTGGGATTTCCCATTAATCATACAATGAAAAAAATAGAATCTTGATTACTATTTTATGGTAATGATTTTTGTGTAAGATAAAACAATATGAGATTAAATAAACCTTCACGATAAATAAAACAGATTTCTCCTATTTATAAAAGACATATAATTCATCAATTATAGAATATAACATATGTGAATATTTTAAAAATAAAATACAGTCTAGTTTTTATATATAATTCCAGATAAAAATCATAGTTCTAGTCACATAATTATCAACATGTTTTCCATATCCACTATAATTTATTTTATATGAGTTAATCATCAAAATATTTAAGCATTTATAACCATCAATGAAATTTTTTAACCAATTCGTTTTCATATTTTTCTATTTAAGAATGATACCATATTTTTTCAACAATTTACTATCCAAGAACATATTGAAATTCTCCATTAAGAATCATGTCATTCTCCAAAGACATTAAACATAGAAATAAATCACTAACTAAATCACATGGTGAGCCGAATATAATATTTTCAATACATACTAACTTTTAAGAGTTTTATCAAATCCATTTTAGTAATTAATATTTAATACAATATCCACTAATAAAAACAATATTTAATAAATAACATTATTTTCTTATATAAAAATCATGAGGATGTTGTGATAAACCAAAATTTTGTTTTAAATAATTCAAATCAAGTTTTGTTTTATAACCATTCCCTTAACACTGGTGTTATATTTAAAAATGAATTTAACCTATATTAGTTCAACCATATAATTTGTATATCCATTTAGAAAATTCTATGTCCAATTTGAGATGTATATTCCAAGGGAATTATTATATATTTTAATGTTGTAACTAAAGATAGTGATTATTAAAAATTAAAACTTACTACATTATTATATGTTTCTTAATATAATATATACTTAATTCAACGTATATTAAAGTATTAAATATATCATATTACTATTGATCCATTGAGTTCTAATAATAATTTTTTTTCCATTTATGTTGTTTAACTGGTGCCCATAAAATTTTCTCTCTAAAGATTACATTAAACATCAGGAATTTCCACAATCTAGTTTGAATTACATATACATTTCTCATTGTTTTTTTATAAAATATTAAATAATATATTTATAAAAAAAATCAATTGTTATGCAATTTATTATTTTTATACAAGTAATTTTATCAAGGATCGGTTTTTCAATATGATAATTAATATTTAATATTTATGACTAATTATAAGAGACATTGTCACCTTCAATTGATGTGTTCAAATATAATGTTTCACTATCTACAATGTTAATATATCATAACACATAAACAACCATGTATAAATATTCTACTACTTTATTAGAATTATTTTCATCAAATTGTAAAATAATTGATTCATTAACACCTAATTATTTATTATTGGAAAATAAATATCCACTAGTATAATTAAAATATCATATAAAAACAAAATGAAATAATTTTGAGTAATGGTTTTCAAATCAGTAAATTTGATTAAGAAAGAAAACAATTGAAATATATCTTTATAATATATTTAATTTTTGTATTATGTCTCATCCATATTTCATAAATTCTATTATTTAAGATATCTATTAGAATTTTTCAACTAGATTCTTGAAATTATTTTTAAGAATAATATTCTTGGATTTACGTTGGAAAATTATAATTATTAGTTATCATCCAATCCATTTATATATAATTTAAAGGTTATTCCTTTATATAATACTATTTTCTTGTGGCATACCTTGAGTTAAAAAATAATGTTTATATAAATATTCATTATATAATTTATCAAATTATATATTTGAAAACCCTCCTCCTATATGAGTTCTAATTTAAAATTTTATAAAAAAATGTCATTTTGAACTAAGAAAATATAAAAATTAACTTCATTATATTTATTATTTTTATTTCAATTAAAATTAGACTAGGTTAATATATTTTACTTTTCTAAATACATATATTTTTTTACATATAGTAGTAGATTTTTAGTGATGAATTAACACCATATAAAATCTAAAAATGTATCTATGTTTATAATTCATTAACTTATTTATCTATCTCCGTATGAAAACTAAATTATTAGAATGAATCAGTTATATAGGTGTTGATGATATATTTCTCATGAAGATCAAATAAAATTTCTTTTTCAGAAACGTTATGTAGGAACCTATTTTTTTCATAAAAATTATTCTATAGAATAAAATATATTCAAATTAAAGTATATTAAATCATTTTCAAGTTTCATTGATTTACATAGAAACACAGATAGGATAAACATTAACTATATATTTTTAAAAATAATTATATATTCTTATTTAAAATTATATATTTTAGAAATTAAAAATTTCATATAATATTATCCTCATAATTTAATTATATTTTAATTAAATTATGTTTTAAACATTAAATAGATAAATCCATGGAAAATTAACATTATGAGAAATTCCAACTTCTCTAAAAACTTTTACTATAATTATTGAGACACCAATAAATATAAAATTACCACTCTCACACTTATTTACTGTAAAGAAAATTACATATAAACATTTATATATCATGATAACATTATATCCATGAAACATTCATCCATTTTGAAAATTCTAAAATAAATATTCAATAAAAAACATTCAACAAAATTTAGGTATATACTCTATCATGAGACCAATTTTAGTTGAAAAATAAATCATGGGAACCGTAATGGATTAAAAAAACGAATTTATAGGCAATTAAGAAGGAAATATTTTTTGAATTAAAAGTCATCTTGTGATAAATAGAATATACTTATATAATTGTACATTCATAATTATAATAGATCGTAATTCAGCATCTGAAAAATGTACCTCATGAAACATTTCCAACAAAAAATAAATTATAGATATTTTTAAAATATATGTTTAATTAGTATAGTATCCATGAAGATTTAAATTAATTTTTTCTCTAAACCTCCAAACTATAACATAGCACATTTGTTCCAATAAAAATTTCTATAATTTTATTGAAAATGATTATTTTAATTTCATAGGTTTTCAATATCATCCAAAATAGTATTAAGATGGAATTTCAATAGTTATCATATATAGATAGAAAATCTTTATGTTTTACATACTCATGATAAAACGATTCTATGTCACTGTATAATTTGTCAATTGGTCTTGATGGATTATTTTTCAATTTATCAATTTCATCCTATACATGTTTATATTTACATTTATGATTATATAATAATCAATTAATCTTGTCAAACATAACATTGAATGTCCTGATATCCTTGACATAAAGTACACCCCTATAGGGATGAAAATGGGAGAACATAGATAGTGAAAGATGAGTCTTTCCTCCAATAGGGCTCGAGTTGGAGTCTAGCACCAAGTGTATAGTAAACACATAGATGGAAGTCATAACCCTATCTGAGAACACAAGTGATAGCGAGAGATATGGTGGAAACCAATCAACCACTACTCATATTTAATGTAAAATAAACAAAAGAAAATATATGTAATCTCATTCAATAACAACTAAAATTCAAATGGAAACTCCATGTACCAAAAAGGAATGTATAGATGGCAGTGATCATGGTTCCCAAATAGCTCCTGCTAATCCCATAGCTAGTAGTGACAAACCATATCTCCAAAAAGAACCAACATACCTAAAAATAGTTTATATATATGAAGGGTGAGTATTAAGATATACATTATAGGGTAACCCTCATATCATATCATGCAAAAGTAATAAAATCACGCTTAATCATAGTGAACAAGAAGTGAAACTAATTTTTCACCTAAATAGGTATACTATGTTCATAGCCTCACAATGGATACTCTGACCATGTTTCTCAAACCAGAGAATATAATATAGTAATAATATCAAGGGTACCCCACTACCGCTTCCCCAATGGTATTCTACTCTTCCCCAACATCACATGTACTTTGCATCTCTCTCCGAAATGGTTAGCCCACAGACAGCTGGTTGATGTCCCACAACATGCACCTTGGGAAATACCTCACCACATCTCTATAACCAAAAGTAAAAAATATTTTCTATGATCCCAAAATTCCGATATAATTTGTATCATACTTTGGGAATTATAACTCAATGCATCACATCCCATACACTGAGTAAGGAAACATAAGCCATCACCGACTACCCATTTTATACCTATCGTAGTCCTTAAGAAACTATATCTAGAATACATGTGTGTATGATTAACAAAAATTAAATACAAAAATATACACACATATATGGGTAAACCTAATCACCATGTATACCAGAAAAATTAACTACCAAGAGAAGAGATAAGAGATAAATGGTGTAGTCATTCATCCATTCTCCCATAAGGGTGTTCGGGAAAACACCCAAACAATTGCTCATAAACCCTGGGGTATCAGTCTCTAAAACTAACATGGTGGATTAATGTATAAAAAAAGTGTACATGATATAATTTAGAGCACCACCAGACTATGGTAGTAACCTAATATCATACTCAATTTTCACAGATGTCTCTAAGACTCCCGAATTCCACTACTCAGACCAGATATCCTATAATCACCTAACCATTTAAAGAGACATATTATATTATCTTATCATTTTTCATCAGATGATATTTTTGTTAATTAATTCAATATGATTAATTAACCATTTTAATTTTCCACATTACATTTCATTGGAATAATAAAAAAGATTCATGCCCTCCATGAATAGAAATCTGTGTCCTCATCTTCTCCGAATTATAACCTCAAGGTTTCATCCCAGTATTCTAGAACACCATGGGTTAAAAATTTATCCTTTGTTATCATTATTACCTTCCATATTACCATGTAATCTTGGAAAGAAAATCCTAATCTACCAATAAAGTAATGAATCAATGAAAAATCATCTACCTCATGTAGTGAGGAAGGATATGTAGATAAAAAACAACATGGATGTTAGAAAAATAGCATATTCCAACAAGAATATTTCTTTCATATTTGCAGGTAAACCCAACTTCCTCCAATTCTGTCAACTTTAGTGTCGTCTTGTACACCCACATACAAACCCTGATGCATCCATCCATCCCAAGCATCAATTACTGCCACAATAATCGGTCCTTACCACCCCACACACCATAATATCTATCCTTCCTCATATCACATATGGAAATCCACACCCCGTAATCAACTACAACACTTCAGACTGACATCATATGTAGCGTGAAACAAAGATAAACACTAGGATCATGGCCCTGAATGTAGGAATATACCATTCAAACCCAATAATCTCTAATGACTATAAATCATAAGGAAATTGGCCTTTTTAAGTATGTGGGAGACACAAAACTAAACAAATGCAGTGTATTTTATCGCATAACCAATTCTTATTCCATCTTAAATTAACTATTTCAATATTTATAGGTTCTAACTACTAGAAACCTAATCCAAAATCTATCACAAGATATCACAAATTATGTAAAAAATTAATTTAACTGACCTTGAATTATTTTATCAATAATAATCAACATGCTCTAGGATCATTCACAAATTCAATTAAACATACATACATGCATCAACTTTATCATAATCAAATTACAACAACAACTGGATTCATTGAACATGCCACTTAATATTTTAGACAATTAATTGTCAATTAATTTATGCAATATGTTCATTACCAATTTCCATGATTGACAAGTAAAATTTTTACTAGATATATGTTACACTATCTATGAAATCAAAAGGCAGCCCATTATCTCAGTACAAACAAAAACATCTCCATGTGATTGATACCAATTAGTTAATACAACTTAATGATTTATTATATATATTTATTTCCAACCCATGGTGATATGTCATGCATGCTCCCCGATTTCAAGAAAATAAATACAGTAGCAGGGAATCCCCTTCCACAAAAGGGTGTAAAACATACCTTGGATAGGAACAGACCTACACTGTGGATCCCAATGACCACTCTCAAACAAACAACATCAACCCAAGGATTCATGGCCACAACTACACCAATAAAAAACCAAAAAAACTCAATAAAAAACATGAAGATCAAGATATATCACCTAGTAGATTTAAATTAGAGGAATAATATCAACTAAAACACAATAACTAAGGTATAACATAATTCGGATGGAATAATGTTTGAAGGAGGGAAGCTAGAGATAAATCCTTAATGAAGGAATTTGAAAAACATCAAATAGGTGGTCACCGAGTCACCTCAATTTGGGGGAGAGGTGTAGAAACCAAAGAGTATGAAAAACCCTTTCATATAAAAATGTACTAAAACATACTACATTGAGGATATAACTAACATGTAATCTTACTTCAAATCATTTCATCCTCGGGGCCTGGTTCTATAAAAAAATGCACCACCGTCTTTATTTTTAAACCCCAAAAACATACATATTGAGAAACTAACATACAGGATCTGTAATTCTTACACGACATGTAATTAATACATGATGTGTCATTCTTATATGACATTTAATTCATAACCTATCCATATGTTCATAGTCTAACACCACTTAACTTCCTCTAAGAATCCTTTGAGTACTTAGGTCATCAGAAACACAAAAAGGGTCGATCCATGTGGATTCGATACCTTACATTAAAAACCACTCAAAACATTATATTCCATGATAACAGAAATCCAAAAGTAAGATCAAATAGAAAATGGGTCTTCCAAACAACCACCCCACAAGATACCTCCCAGGTCCCTCACCACCATAGGAGATCATCCCCCTCATCCAAGCATAAGGGGTGTGACCCAATGAGTAGATATACTACTCATTGAGTCATCACATTCTTTAATGAGAGATTAGACCCATCCAACCATATAGAGATAAACATAAAAAACACAAGGAATAAACCGCACATATTCTTCTCCCATGGGATGAGAGTAAGGAACAACAAGTAACAAGAAATATCCTTATTATAGACAAGGAAATGTCTTTAAACTCAAAATGAACAGTGCTATAATATATGAACTAAACAACAAATGGGTTTTGATTCAATAAGGTTTTCCTTATGACTTTTCAATTCCTTTATACATGGGGGGACATTTTTGATTCAATAAGTTTCCCTTATAACATTACCATTAATTCTTGATTTGATAATCACAAACACCTTATCTCATGGAAAATCACTTTTTACCCAGTGTTTTATTTCTATAAGGAAACATTTCCTTCCCCAAGGAAATTTAGCCTTACCATGTTTTTCATTGTTCATTATCTTATCTAAGTGTAAAATTTAGTTTGTATCCAAAACCTATGAATCTTATAATTACCTAGATATGAATCATTCGGTTTTGGGATCTAAATTCTCATAATTCTGGTTACGAACTCTTCTGATTTCTGACTCCAATTTCTCTAAATTCAGTCTCTGAACTCTTTTGAGTTCTGACACCGAATTCTCTTAATTCAGACATTGAACTCTTCTGAGTTCAGACTCGGAGTCCTCAGAATTCAGAAAATGAATTTTTCTAAGTTCTGAATCCATGTTATCTGAATTTAGACTCAGAACTTTGAAAGTTCAGCCTTCGAATTCTAATGATTTCAGACTTCGAACATTGTAATTTTAGACTCTGGATTCTCATGAATTTTGACTCCGAACTTTGTAATTTCGGACTCAGAATTCTCATGGACTATGACTCTGACCTTTTTATGTTATGACTTTGAATTCTAAAGAAATCTTCCTCCAAATTTTGTAAATCCGGATTTCGAATTTCCTGAAATTTAGACTCTCGAAATCTATAGATTTCATGTTCTGAATTCTTTAGAAAATAGAAACCAAATATCCTTGTATTATAGAATCCGAATTCATTGTTGGATAGACTTTGAAATTTTTTTCTTACATTCTGAATATTTTATTTTGGTTATGTAACTATATTTTTGCATACACTTGTCTTTGTGATAAAATGATGTCGTGCATTAAGTTACTAAATAATTGTTGTTTGAGTGACACATGTATAGTTCCCTCTGAAATTCAAAAAAAAAATATTACTATTGGAAGAGGGTGCTAACTGTTGGTGATGTGCCTAAAAATAGGATCACATTTGAAAAGATATCAACATTTTTCTATGAATCTATAGATTACGTGTTGTTGAATTGATTTCCAGAGAGAGACTCTCATGCAACGTGCGTAATGAACTTCATGTTCAGATTTGATTTGTGTGACTCTGATTGTTTCTGTGAACAATAGAAGGCCTCCGAGGATAGGAAGATAGAGGTGCCGACTACCTTGAAGTTGAGGGATTACTGACCGAGGAAGATAGAGGTGAAAATACATTGAAGTTGAGGGCTTGTAGCAAGACAGACACCAATCTTCGTATCGAAGGATTACCCTAGTGTCGGTAAGACATTATTTCTTGAAAGTATAAATCAAGGGACCTTTATCCAAGGGTTTTTGATACCGTTCTATTTGGGTTAAAAGATTTACTACTTGTTACTTGTTTGTTTCATGTTTACACCGCTTTTTATGTTTGGAGGAATTTATAACTATCTTTTAATTCCTTATAATTATACTCTGTTTTAATAAGTTTCTATATGATTTAAGGTAGAATATTTATCCTTGTAAACATTAATTTATTTTCATTTTATGGAACAATCATTCCAGATTCACATTCTCATAATCATATTTCCAGAATCTAGAAAGTGTGTATAACTAGAGGATTAGTGAATTAGATTGTTTAACCTTAAAAAACACAACCATCTTTAAATGTTCCAAAGGAATTTTTAAAAGCATACAATTCACCCCCCTCTTGTATTTTAATCATCATTATATACTAAATACAGTATCTATATTATTTCAATCCTATATTTGGTATTATAGATTATATCATACTCAAATACAATCACATCAATTGGTATCAGAGCATTGGTTCAATCTGAATTAACCTCATGATTATATTCCGAAGAGAAATCATCTTATTCTTATTCTCGGAATCAGTTTTTCAGACTCATAATGTTTGGATTCATATTTTTCATAGAGATAGTTTTGGTCTATATTTTTCTTTTATAAGGAATGTTTTATTTTTTAAAAAACTTTTTCTATTAAAAAGATATTGTGGAATGATTTTTCTTAAAGATAAATATAATCAATGTTGGTTACATAGACAATCTCAATAAAAAAAGACCACCTATTTTTGATGGGAATGATTAAGAATATTGGAGAGATCACATGAAGAAATTCATTATCATTACTGGAGTTGATAATTTTGTTATTCTTACTAAAGGTTATAAAATTCTTGACATGTAATTTACTACCTTTACCAATCAAGAAAAGAATGAATATCAACTGAATTATAAGGTATGCAATACATTTCATTGTTCCATGACTAGAAATATATATAGCCAAATTTCATCTTGTGAAGCAGAAAATTTTATATGGAAGAAACTTGAATTTACTAACTTTTTAACTACCAATGTTGTTGAAACTAGAAGATCCATGCTTAGAGCTGAATATCATGGTTTTTTCTTTCCCTATGGAGAAACCATATGTAAGGATAAACAAGGATTAATGACTATTGTGAATAGATTACAATACATGGGTTACAAAGGATTAGATGATGAAGGTATTATTGATAAGATCATAGACATCATGCAAAATGAGTTGGAATCCAAGAGGACTGCTATTGATGAGAACAAAAAGGTTACTCCAATTTATCTTGATGAACTTTTTGGAACTCTTATTCTACACGAGACTAGAATAAAGAGAGATGCTTATAACATTAAGAAGAAGAATATTAATGGAAGTGTTGCTTTTACTACAAATTCCAAAAAAATTAAAACCAAGACTCCTGAGAGAGTTACTAGATCCAAATCTAAGAAGGATGTTATTCAATCTAAATCTAGTGGAAGTGATTCTTAAGAAAATGATTTTGCCAATATTCCTCGAAGGATGAACAAGATTGTTAGACAAATCAACATTCAATCCAAATATAAGAAAAACGAAAGAAAAGATAAGAATTATTAAAAAGTCACATGTTATGATTGCAAGAGAGCTAGACATATAATACCTGATTATACTATTCTTATGAGAAAAGAATGAAAGGAAATGCATTCTGAGAGAAATAGAACGAAGTACTAAAAAGAAAAAGATAAGAAAGTTTTGAAATCTAATGACACCTGGAGTGCCAGTAGTGGTGACTCTTTAGCTGAATCATCAGATTATGAATCTTCTAGACAGAGGAATCTTGGTCTAATAGCCAGACTACCTATTGACAATCATTTATTAATGGCCAAGGTACACAATGCTGAATAAATGACCAATGTTTCTTTAAATGAAAATTATATTGATAGTATGTACTATAACTATTCTGATGAAGAATCTTCTTATCATGAAAATGATACTTTTCCTACATATGAAGAAGTTTCTAGGTTTGCAAAACTCCTTCAGATTGAGAAATCAAAACTCATAAAAAATATTGATATGGAAAATTCTATAAATATATTATTACTATGGAAATATCATATCTTTCTAAATCTCTTGATAAGAAAAATGATGATTTTTATAGAATTTCAAAAAATCTTGATGAAGTAAATTCTGAGAAGAATAAACTTTATAATGATCTAGAAAATGTAATTTCTATGAAAAATGTTTTTCAGCAAAACTCTAGTTCAAAATCAAATGTTTTAGAAGATAAAATCTTAGTTATCAAGCTAAAATTCTAAATTTTTTCCATGAGGATGTTTTTTTTTCAAACATTTACTTAGGTAAGAAATTTGTTGATAAAATGTATTATCAAATCTGAACTCCAAGGGGTAATTCTGGATTTTGTTATACTAGTTCAAAAACATTTTTTAGTAACAATTATTGTGTTCCTCAAAGTGCTTCATTCTGTACTAAGTGTCAGTGTGGTGGGAATTGGGGATAAATTGTTCCTTAAACAAAACTCAGTCTTTTGGATTTCATAAATCCTTTTTTTAATGAAAATGTGGGAACCTAAAATTTTTCTTTCTGAAATATCCAGATCTGAGAAAGTCTAGATTCTGAATGCCTAACTCTTTTATTTTCAAGAAAATAGAGAATATACCAACAACATTACTTGGTATATGGATAGTGGATGTTGCCGGAATTTGACTGGTAATAAATACTACATTGAAAATATTATCAAGATGAAAGGAGGAAAAGTAAATTTTGGAGAGAATGATTAGGGGTAAATTATTGGTATAGGTAACATTTCTCTTCTTGGAAATACTTTTATTTCAAATGTTTTATTTGTTAAGGGTATTAAGAATAACCTCATTAGCATAAGCTAATTATGTGATGAAGGCTACCATGTGAATTTTAGGAATGAAAAGTTCTTAGTAAAAAATTCCATGGAAGAGTTTATTCTCTTTTCCCATAGGCAAGATAATGTATACACACTAAAAATATATGACCTTAGGAGCCATGATCTACCTTGCCTTAGTGAAATAGAAGATCATTCTTTTTTTGTGGAATAGAAGGTTAGGACATTTTACCCTTAAGAACCTATGAAAAATTTATAATAAAATATTAGTTAAGGATCTATCAAAGCATAGATTTGATTCATCAAATGTTTTTGACACTTGTCAATATGTCAAGAAACATAAATCATGTTTTAAATCAATCGGTGATGTTTCAACTTCTGATACATTACAGTTAGTTCATATGGTTTTTTGATCCTACACAAATTGGAAGAATTGGAGGAAAGTATTATTTATTTGTTTTATTTGATGATTACACTAGGTTTACGTGGGTTTATTTTCTAGCAAAGAGGTCTGATGTTTTTTCATATTTTAAATGTTTTAGATCCTAAGATAAAAATGAGAAAAACATTCCATTGAAAACTATTCATAGTGATCATGGAGAAGAATTTCAAAATTATTATTTTGAAACTTTTTGTAGTAGATAAGGTATTACTTATAAATTCTCATCACCAAGAACTCCTCAAGAGAATTTTGTTGTTGAAAGAAGAAATAGAATTAATCAAGAGATAACAAGAACAATGTTGAGTGAATATTCTGTAGTAATACATTTTTGGGCTGAAGCTGTAAGTACTTCTTTTTATACTATAAATCTAGATTTAATTGGACCTTTTCTTAATAAAACTCCTTATGAGTTATGGAACGGTAGAAAACCGATACTTTCCTACTTCAAGGATTTTGGTGTAAATGTGTTCATCATGAATACTAAAGATAATATACATATATTCGCACTAAAATCTGATGAAGGAATTTTTTGAAGCTACTCCACAATTTCCAATACTTATAGAGTTTTCAATAAAAACACATGTACAATTGAAGAGACAGTACTTATGAAATATGAAGAAACTGATCCATTTATTTTTAAACAACCCCAACCTACATCTTCGGATGTGTTTTCAAAAACTAATTATGAACCTTGGTTAGAAGATACTTATGATAAGAAAAATTCCCAAGAAGATAATTCTGAAACAATTACCCTAGAATATTTCCTACAGTTTTTTGATGAACCAGTTTTACAAAACCCACATCAGTGATTTCTAAAGAATCATCCCAGTGATAGTATCATTGGTGATGTAAATAAACATGAAAGAACTAGAAGTTCCTTAATAAAAGAAGTAGAGAATCCAACATTTCTTTCCGAATTAGATCCAAAAAGCACTGATGAAGCTTTAGGTAATGATGAATGGATAAAAGAAATGCAAGATGAGCTAAATTAATTCGAAAGGAATAATGTTTGGACCTTGGTTGAATGACCAAATAAAACTTCTATTATTATTGTAAAATGGGTTTTCAAAAATACGTATGAAGAAAGTAGAATCATATCTATAAATAATGCTAGATTAGTTGATAAAGTCTATAATGAACAACAATTAATATACCACGAAGAAACATATTCTCTAGTACCAAGAATTGAATCTATTCATATCATACTTGCAATTGAATCATTCTTCAATTTCAATCATTTTAAAAACGATGTGAAATGTTCTTTCCTAAACATTTATGTTCAATAGGAAGTCTTTGTTGAACAACCTTATGGTTTTGAAGATACAAAACATCCTGATCATGGTTTTAGACTTACCAAAGCTTTGTATGGACTTAAGTAAGCCCCTTGATCCTGATATGATAGACATACAAGATTTTTTCTTCAAAATAATTATCTTAAGGGAAATGAAGATCCAAACCTTTTTATAAAGAAATATATGTTTTTATTGTTCAAATTTTTGTTAATGACATTATATTTGGTTCAACTCTAAAAAATTTAACTGATTCATTTGCGGATATAATGAAATCTGAGTTTGAAATGAGTATGATGGGTGAGTTATCAATTTTCCTTGATTTTAAAATTTTGTAAAAACCAGAATGAATCTATATATCCCATCATAAGTATATTTAATATCTTCTTAAAATGTTTGGATATGACAACACTAAATGTATAAGTACTCCCATTGGTACCTCAAACACAATTGATCTTGATGAAGCTGGGAAACCAGTAGATCAAACATCATTTAGAGGTATGATAGGAAGTTTACTTTACATGGCATCATGTCGTCCAGACATAATTTTTGCAGTATTCTTATGTGCAAGATATCAATCAAATACTATGTAATCTCACTTAAAGGAAGTGAAAAAAAATCGCTACATAAATGGAACCATGGATTTATGACCATTCTATACTACTAGAAATGATTTTTTTTAAAATATTTTTCAGATGATGACTTTTGTGGATGTAAAATGGATAGAATGAGTACATGTGGAACTTCTCATTTCATTGGAGATTCATTAGTTTCATGGTATAGCATGAAGAAATACTCAATATAACTTTCCACTGCTAAAGCTAAATATGTATCAAAGGGAAGTTGTTGTGCTCAAGTGTTGTGGATGCAACACACACTCCCGGACTATGGTATGTGTTTTACCAAAACACAAATTTTTTGTGATAATACATGATTTATTTCCCTTAGAAAAAAGCCTGCACATCACTATCGTGAAAAAAACATAGATATTAGGCATCACTTTCTTAGGGATTGCACAAAAAAAGATATCATTCTTAAATTTATCAGAAGGCAAGATCAACATGATGATATTTTCACAATATCATAACCCTATTATAGATTTAAATATATTAAATAGAATTTAGGAATGATATCTGCAAGGTAATATTCCTTGTTAACTTCATGTTGAATCAATCTCCTTACAGTAATACACTTTTTTTCAAAGTGGGGGTACTTTTGATTGTTAGTTTTCAAAATTTTTCATAATGAAGTTTTTAAAAAAAATCAAAATAAAGTTATCAAAATTTTTCATTATGATGTTTTCCAAAAAAATTTGTAATGAAGTTCTCAAATTTTTTCATAATGAAGTTCTAAAAAAAATCGTAATGAAGTTTTCAAACATTTTCATAATGAAGATTTTCATACTTGATATTTTCATAATGAATATTTTCATACTTTATATTTTCATAATGAAGATTTTTGTAATGAATATCTTCGTAATGAAGATTTTTGTAATGAAGATTTTTGTAACAAAAATTTTCGTAATGAAGGTTTTCGCAGTTTTTATTAATACAATGTTCTTAAAGAATATTATTACCTATTATGAATAATCTTCTTGGAAATACAAAAGTTATTATTTCCTTATAAACATTTCATAGTCATTATTTACTTTCTGGTATTTTCTTTTGTGTTTTAAAATTTTCAGATTCTAATGTCCTTAAATCATAATTTTTTAAAAAACCTCCATATATCTGATTCTATCAATATTTCCTCGTGGTTATCATCACAATTGTCTGATCTTATCAAAAGGCTTAACAGTTGTTGGATCAACCAGGGTAGTTGAATCGTCGCCTCTAACACCAATATAAAGGACCCCCGACGGTTTTCCCCACAGAGGATTTTAAGACTTTTCATGCTGAAGATCTTCTTCTCTTTTAGAATCATATTCTAAACATCTAAAATCTTACTCAAATATGAATTTCTGGTGAAGTTCCTTCTCAAGATATTTCAACAATCAAGTCGATTTCAGAGCAGAAAATTTACAGAGAGTGGTTTTTGCATCCAAATTTTTTTACCAAGTATGATTCTATTATATACAAGAACACCAGTTTGGATGGTTGGGACAGCATTTGCATATCAAAGACAAGATCTCAAGATGTAGTATATCCATATATGCATGTGTAATTTTTTGAATCCATGAGTTTATTTAAATAATAATAGAGGAATAATTTTTCATTCAAAAGATATGAAAAAACATGTGACCTTTCATACACCAAGGCTGCCATCTTGGTGGGGTTTTCTTATGAAGGGGAAGCCAAATTCTTTTCCCATAAATTTTCGATTGTACAAGGAAGATTTGTGAAGCTAAAAGCTATAGAGTATCTTGGACTTTAAGATGCCAATACTCTGATGATTTCTAAGTTTGATACAAATAACCAGATAATAAAATTGTTGGTGCAAGGTTTTATCAATCTGAGAAAAGGTGAAAAGGAAACCATGAAGAATAGCGACATGTACATTCTAGACATTCTAGTAAACCAAATAAATATTAACATGGTGAAGAATATTCAAATTATGATTGAGAACATCAATAATGGGAACATGAATGCACATATTACCATGTATCCAGCCATCCTCTCAAAGTTAATAGTTCAGTGCCTTGAGTCTTTCAACATTCCTTGCAGTTCCAAGACTAGGAATTGGAAAGTCATGTTAGTAAGTGATGATAGTTTGAAGAGAATTAATATTGGTTTCTCTATTGATTTTGGAGAGTTCTATAATCTACCAGAGGAAGAGGCTGAAGTAGTTCTGAAAAATACAGAAGCTGATGAACCATCGAATAAAGGAAGAAAGAATAGAAAGTTGAATGAAGTAGTGGAAGAAGACAAAAACACCTAATGCTAAAGAATCCCAATTCGCACCTCTAGACCCCAAGAAGCAGAAACCTTATCCTGATGAGGTTGTAGCCAAGTGGAGGGAAGGAAAATGAATTGGAAGGAAGGAGTGCCACAATTCAGTTTGGATCCTGCTGAGGCCAAGGCCTTGAATGAGAGGACATCAGATGAGCATGAAAAGAAAGCAAATGAAAAAAGAAAAATAAAAAGAGATCTGAGAATGATATTGTGAAATCCCATCTAAGCGATACTGAAATTGCATTTGAGAACATACCCATACTGGAATCGTTCTTGGTTGAAGCTTTACCTGAGACTCTGGGGATGAAATATTTCACTCCAGAAAAATCCCAAGAAATGATTTTTGAAGAAAAGGTAGTTGATGAAAAAGGATAAGAAGAGGATGAAAGTAGTGGAGGCACTATAGACATTATAAATAATGTTGAATATTATCATGAAAAGAAAACTGCTTTTGAAAAACATTCAATCTGAACTTTTGAACCAGAGTCATCAAAGCTCCCAACTCCTATGAAGGATGTGGAAGGGGAAGATTATAAGGGTGAAAAAGAAGTTAATAAATTGTCTGAGGAATTAATTTCAAATATTATTTCATACACCTTGAGGATACTGATCCTAGAGATGAGAAAGAAAAGTTAGATGAAAATAAGATTTTTCAACTGTCTGATAGTGAACATGAGTCTCTGAATGAGGAAGTTGTTCCAAGAACTGATAAGGGGAAACATTTGGTTGTGGATACACCTACGATAAAAAATTTAAGAAAGAAGGAAGCTGGTGGTTCTCTGAAGAGGATGTTTATTCAGATAGATAATGAGCTCTCAACATGAAAAGTCACGGATTCAGAATCATATTCTCTGAGACATGATTTCATAGTCCAATCCTTAAAGAAGCATGTTTGGACCATTCTGATTTTCCCAAGCATAAATTTCATATTTCAGATGCTTCAACATACTTCGAATCAAAAATCAGATTCTATTTCCATGGTGATGTACATGTTTTTCAAGCTAGAGACAGGCTTCAAATCATTCAATATCAACTCTGAATCCCACAAAATATCTTGTAAGAAAAGGGTTAGCTGTTCAAAGAATATAGTTGATGATTTGAGAGATCTTTATGAGTTTCAAGATGATGTTACAGAAGCTTTTGATACTGAAGATAGTAAAATCAAATATCACACGACTAGCTTTGATGAAAAGCTAACTCTTGAGAAGAATAATCGAATTCAAGAGGTAAAATATTTTAATGGAAAGTTGTATTCTATTCCCAAATTTGGAAGAGGAAATCAGATCTTTGGATTGAGATAGAAGAGAACATATTTAAACAAGATGAACTTATAAAGGCTCATTCAGAGGCTCTGAAGGCTCTAGAAGAAAAGATCAAAGGCTTAGAGAAGCAAACGGAGGAAGACCACAAGGAGATAAGGAAGATGAAAACCATAGTGAAGAAATTAATAACCAAGGAAATAGAAGGAAAATAAATACAATACAATCTTTTGATGTATTTTTTTCCTTGAAAAAATTCTTCCCATCATAATGAAATTTTGGTTGCTCTTTTTTGTTTGCATGCATTGTACTAATATTTCATGTACTGTAATTATTTTCCATTCCCTCAAATTCCATTTGAAAATCACAAAGGGGGAGAAAAGGAAAAATAATTCTAAGTATAAAAGAAATATCCCTAAGTAAGGGGGAGTATATCTAAGGCATATATTTAATTATAGAGATTTTCATACTCAAGATAATGAAAAATCACATTCTAGAAATCTAGAATATGATCTTTGGTGTTCTAATGCCTATGGGGGTGTAAGTCGTATTCATATTTGTCCAGATGATATGGGAGATAAGTTTTTTTGCAATGTCTAGAAAAATATTTTCTAAGTCCTTTTATTCTTTTTAATAAGGATGATTGTGCTTTCCAAAAAGGTGGAGATTCTCGAGTCAATGAGTTTTTCCTTATGAATTTTCCATTAATTCATACATGGAGGAGATTGTTGATTCAATAAGGTTTCCTTATGACTTTACCATTACTTCTTGATATAAAAATCACAAACACCTTATCTCATGGAAAATATCTTTTTACCCAGTGTTTTATTTCTATAATGAAAAATTTACTTCCCTAAGGAAATTTATCCTTACCACGTTTTTCATTGGTCATTATCTTGTCTAAGTGTAAAAATCAGTTTTTAGCTAAAACCTCAGAATCCTATAATTACCTAGATATGAAGCATTCTATTTTAGGATCTAAAATCTCAGAATTCTAGTTTCAAACTCTTCTGAGTTCTGACTTTGAGTTCTCTGAATTCAGACTCTGAAATCATCTATGTTCTGATTCCGAATTCTCTGAATTCAGACTCTGAACTCTTCTGAGTTCTGACTCTGAGTTCTCTAAATTTACACTCCAAACTATTCTGAGTTCTGACTCTGAGTTCTCCGAATTTACACTTCGAATAATAATGAATTCAGACTCCGAACATTGTATGTTTAGTCTCTGAATTCTCATGAATTTTGACTCTGTATATTGTATGTTCTGACTCTAAATTCTCATGAACTCTGACTCTGAACTTTGTAAGTTCTAAATCCAAATTCTCATGAACTCTGACTCAGAAATTTGTAAATCTAGATTCTAAATTTCATTAAAATATAGACTCCAGAAATATATAGATGTCATGTTCCAAATTCCTTAGAAAATAGAATATGAATATCCATATATTATAGACTCGGAATTCATTTTTGGTTAGACTCTTAACTTTTATTTGCATACATTTTGAATATTTGAACTTGGTTACGTAACCATATTTTTTCTTACACTTTTCATTGTGATAAAATGATGTTGAGCATTTAGTTACTAAGTAAACATTGTTTGAGTGACACGTGTACAGGTCCCTCCAAATTTTAATGAAAAATATGACCGTTGGAAGAGGGATTTGATTGTTGGTGATGTGCCTATAAATAGGATCTCATTTGAAAATATCCTAACACTATTCTATGGATTTAGATTTTAAATTCTATTGAATTTATTTCTAGAGAGAGACTCTCATGCTTAGTGCGTATTGAACTTCTTTTTCAGATATTCTTTTTGTGACTCTAATTTTTGTTGTGAACAATCGAGGGATTATAGGGATAGGAAGACAGAGGTTCCAACTACCGTGAAGTTGAGGGTTCCTTGTTGAGGATGATAGAGGATCCAACTACCTTGAAGTTGAGTGCTTGTGGGGATAGCAGGACAGACTCAGATCTTCATATCGCGGGTTACCTAGGTGTTGGTAAGATAAAATTATTTAAAGTATAAATCAAGGGACCTTTATCCAAGGTTTTTGGATACCCTTCACTTTGGGTTAAAATATTTACTCCTTGTTACTTGTTTGTTTCATGGTTTCCACTGCATTTTATTTGTGGAGGAATGTATAAAAATCCTATAATTCCTTATACTTGTACTCTAATTTAATAAAATTCTATATGCTTTAAGGTTGAATCTTTATCCTTGTAAACTTTCATTAGGATTTATTTTCCAGAACCATATTTTCAGATTCATATTCACAGAATCATATTTTTGGAATCATGTATATTTGTAGAACCCGAGGTTTAGTGAATTAGATTGTCTAACCTTGTTAAACATAACCATCATTAAAAGTTACAATGGAATTTTTAAAACTATTTAATTAACCCCCCCTGTATTTTAAGCATGATTAGATACTACATACAGTATCTATATTATTTAGACCATAGATTTGTTATTATAGAGTATATTATACTCAGATACAATCTCAACAATCGGTTGGGGTACAATGTGATTATTCTTCAGTCACATTCCCTGGCACACTCATCCACACCACTGTGCTTCCACAAGTCACAAACAAATGGGATATAATGAATTTACAACACCCTATCCTGGAAGTCATCGATTTCTAAGTAATGATCCTCAAAGATCACATCATTTTCAACATCAATCTACCCCAAATCAATGATGTGAGAGTGTCTATAAAGATAAAGACATAGATGTGACTTGTGAAAGAAATTTTTGTATCATACTCATCTTCAGGGGAATCACTATCTGATATTTCATAGATCTGGCATGAGCCAACAACATAAAGTCTCATAAAACCCAAGAGAAAGAATACACCCTTGACCAAAACATCACTACCAAAGATGGGGAGTCCCCTTCAAAAACATAAGATCCCCAATTTCAAACTACCTAAGTCTCTAACAATCATTATGAAAAAATTTACAATTATTATATGCTTTCTTCAGGCTCTTACAGATCACCAGAAAAATCATTATTGTATTTTGCACAATTTACTCCCAGAGAATTTTATATTTTTTATCCCTAGTCTAGAACAACAAATAATGGAAAGGTCATCCATAAAATTCATCAAATGAACCATACTGATTATGGAGTAAGAACTATTGATTAAAAAAACCCTACCAAGGGAAGGTACATCAACCACGATCCTCCACAATCAATGATACATAAGCGCATCATGTAATCATGAGTTTTAATTCCATATTCTAGGTGACCATCCTTCCATGGATGAAATGTAGTGATAATGCATAGTTGATAAAGAAAATCATGATGAATACCTCCAAAATCCTAAGAGGTAAAACCAGGATCTGAATTATAAATGATCACCCTTAGGATGCTGTAATGTCTCCCTACCCCCTCAAGAATCTACCTCGATAAAACCTCTATTGTTCTTGAATCATTAATCACTAGAATGGGGGATATTTTTTTGTAAAATGACTCACTACCACCCAAATAGAATCATATAATCACTGAGTCTAAGGTAATATCGTAAAAACATCCATTGAGGGGTCCTCCCACTTACATTGAGGAACATATAACAGCTTGAAAAAATCATCGGGAACATGGTGTTCAACCTTCAACTTATGGAAACCAAAACATCCAAGAACGAACCTGGAAACTAAACACTTCAACTCCTAAAACCAAAACTATCCTCTCATTTATTAATACATAATATTCATTCCAAGATGTAATGCTAGTGGAAAATAATGGAAATATCTTATAACCATATCACACATCACCAAAGGAATGAAAATACTTCTAGGAAACAATACTCGGTGTTGTTCATCCTATGACCAACTATTAGAGGCCTCACTATAAACAACTCAGTCTTTCTATACCTCCACCTAAAGATCCCCCAACAGAGGACTCTTCAACCTGTTGAGCCAGAGGTGACTGCACTATTATCTAAAAAAGAAAACCTCTTCACTAGACTTATCCCATATCTACATGTGGTGCTTAATGTTCTTCCCCCACCATCCATGAATTTCTTGATTCTAACACTGAATCACTCCCCAACACATTTCTAAGTGTATCAACTACAAAATTCTCCCTTTCTAGGTGTATAATAATCAAAAAGTCATAATTATATAATAAATCCATCCACTGATGCCGAAACAAGTTCAATTCATGTTGGAAAAAACATATATCATGCTCTTATGATCAGTGAAGTCCAAAAAAACATGATGATGACGTATTCCCTCCACAAAATCTAGGGAAATACCACTATCAAAATCATCATATTGTGGGTGGCATAGTTACACTCATAGAGACATAACTTCCAAGAAACATAAAAAATTGATGATAAATGTTGCATCAAAACATAGCCCACCTAATATGTGAAGCATCACAGAAAATCCAAAAACTAAACTCCTTTTGTTGGGAGACAAAAGAAAAATAGATCACCATCCTACTTATCCTTTAGATAATCAAAATCTATCTGACTTGGATCACTCCACAAGAACCCCTATTCCATTCTAGTGAAAACTATAAATGGAGTTGTAACATAAGTGTAATTGGCTATGAACATCTTATAATGGACTTCCCAATAAAGAAACTTCACACAACATCTAACATATTTGGGGCTTCCCAATACAAAAATGTTAATATATTTGATGAATCCATTATTAATCCTTGGTGGAATACAAGAAGCCCCATGAAATGAAAATCTTGAGGCCAAAACTCAAATATCAATAACTTCCCAAAAAACATCTCACCGTGAGTAACTCCCAAAATGGAACTCATATGCTCTGTATGACATTCCTCATAAGGAATGTAAACATGGATTTCATCAATGAAAACCTCCATGAGAATATCCATGAAATCATGGAAAGCATTCATTATCCCACATAATACATCATGAGCTTTTTCCAAACCGAAAGGAATTACAATGAAATCATAATTCCCATGATAACAACAGATAGAAATATTTAGGATATTTTCATCCTTCACATGAATCTACTGATATGTTGACTGAAAATTGATATTTTATAACCAAATTGAACCCATAAGTTGATTTAAAAAATCATTAATTTATGGAATAAGATAGAAGTTATTTACTATCATTTTGATCAAGCGAGGATAATCGATACACAACAAAAAACTACAATCAACATTCAATATTTAAAAAAATGATACACCCCATGGTGACATACATGGATGAAAAAAACCAAAATCTAGTCAAACATCAAAGATAAATAGTACTGAACATGACTTAGACACATCTGAGGGTTTCCCTTTCTAAAAAACATTGTTAGCTCTACATCATAACCGAAGATCACAAACATCTTCTCGACGAAATCCTCAATATCCTTCAATTAATTCAACCAATCCATGTTTTGCATGATGTCATATGGTTGTATCCATAAACATAGGTAATCCTACCATGAGTGGTGCAACACCAGAACAATCACATAATCTCTACATATATCAAACAAGTCATCTCGACCTCCAACTGGCTTATTCAATTCCAAGGGATCAATAAGTATCTCTACCTTATGTCCCAAAGCATGGATGAGGTAAGGTGATATGAAGGAGTGAATCAATTCAAGATCAAAAAAAGAAGGAACCCATGTAGAAAACAAGAAAATAGCACCTTGATTATGTCTAGAATTCCTAGAATAGGCAACGCCAAATCATGGACCAAACCATGACCTGATCTTTGACCTATATGACACATCTAATGAACACCTCAATAACCATGATCTTCTTTATAATAAAGGGGAGTGTCCTAGGGCTGTCCTCTACCTGCATCATTTCCTCTATACTAATCCGAAACTAGATCAACTTGACATAGCTAGCTGGATTGGAACTTCTATAATGGAGGAAAATAGTGTCGGAAAATGGGTGAAGGCTGAATTCTCAGAATAGTTGGACACTCTTTCTACCGGTGACCTCATCATCCACGAGAAATACGCGTTTCTGATTCCTTTAGAATAGGCATGACGGCCACTACCTCCATAGAAACAAGAAATTAATGGATGGGACCTACCCCTGGATGATTGGAATCTATACTATCAAGACAATTATGAATCCTAGACCACATCTCTAAATTGTGATGAATAATGGTGACTCCCCTATCAGGAATCTTTTTTTGTTCTAACATCCTATTTATGACTTATACATTCACAAACAACTCAGGAGAGTTCTTTAACATAAACCGGGTAACCTAATGCTCGATCTCTGGTTGGTAAGCCTCCTTAAAATTCCTCAACATAGATTCATAATTTGGAAATAGTTCTGAATAATATCACATTTTGTTTAGAAAAAGAACAAAAACTAAGGCATACTAGAGCTCCCCTACTGTAGGTTATGTAACTCATGTTGACTCACCAACATCACCGATGAATAATGAAACTCGGCTCAGAACTGGTCTCAGAAATCCTCCCACAAGATTATCTACTGCTCAAAATCGCTGAGGAATAAGAACCACCACTAACTGATATCCCCATGTTGCATCATCAAAACCAATGATACCCAGTGCTCCATCCAAGCACGAATCGAATAGAATGCTATACTTACCTCCTCCAACTAGTCTTATGTGACTACATCTTGAACAGATCCCTTAATCCTCTATAGATTGTAGCGCTGAAATTATTGGAGTATCACCCTCCAAGTTTCCTCATCATCATCCTCAAAACTGTGGTAGTTGACAGGTTCAACCTACTGAACATCATCTGTATGATCCATTCATAGAATTTGACCAACAGCCATCCCAATAAAATAAAAAATAGTTAGTGATAAAAAAAAGAATATTGGACATTAATATTAATTAATTGTGATTATTTATTCTTTTTAGTTTAACCTATCCTACAGTCTACCCATTCAAACATATACACAAATATGAAGGATTCATGATCCTTTCCTAGGACTCTACATTGGAAATTGAATATCATCTTTTAGTGTCCACTATTTACTTAATTGTATGTGCATCATATCACAGGGGGGCCTAAATAACTATGTCCAAGCTAGTATCCCATGTTTAGAGATCTTTCTAAACATACAAGAATTCTTTTCCCTATCATCCATTTAATCCACACATGAACTTAACTACAAAATCTAAAGTACCCCTAAACCAGACCTAAGACCCCACTCTATCAAAACCCCCTCCCCAAAATGTGTACCCCTCATGTGATGGCAAGGGGAGAAGAGGGATAGTGACACCCACGTCCCACCTCTAGTAGGACCCAAGTTGGAAACTAGCACTAATGGTATAATAAACACATATATAGAAGGTATTACCATCAATGAGAAGACATGTAGAGAAGATATATAAGACATAAACCAATAAAACCATACAAAAAATATAATAAAAATTATATGTATAGTTATGTAATGTCATGAATGATATTTTGTAAATTAAATGAAAAAATATAACTATTGAAAAGGAATGTGGAGATGACAGCGACCACGAAGCCCAGATAGATCTTAGGAAGCCCCAAACTAGTAGTAACTAGACTAATCTCCAACCTGATCAAACTATCCTGAAAACCCATTTATATATATGTAGGGTGAGTATAATAATATACATAGTAGGATCCTCCCTGGAGCCTCTAATGCTAATGTAATGAAATATTATGAGCAGTTAACGTCAAGTGAAAATAACTAATCCATTAAACAAGTATACTATGTTTCCCACCTCACCCTGGTTAATCTAACCAATTTTCGCATACAATAGAATATTATATAATAATGAATATCCAGGTTACCCCACTAATTCTTCCCCAATAGTTTTTCCTTCTACCCCAACATTACCTGTCCTTAGTATCTCTCTCCAAATTTGTTATCCTGTATACAATTGGGTAAAGCACCACAACACTCACTATGTGAAACACACCCCCATGTGCACGTAACCAAAAGATACTATGTAGTTTCATGGATCTACCACAACTAGTGTAATGTGTATCATACAACAAGTATTATATATCTATCTATCACGACCCAAAGAATGACTAAAGAACCTAAATCCATCACTGCCTGGACACATTATACAAATAATTATCATTATGAAATTATATACAGAATACATGTGGGTAATAATAAAAAAAATCCATTACAACACTCTACACACATATAAGTGGAATACTAACCACCTGTATACCTTAACATGTAACTACCAAGAGATGACAGTAGGGTCAATGGGGGTGGTCAGCCATCCATCCTCCACTAGGGATGTTGGTGAAAACACACCCACCCCAACCCCCAGGGCTCATAAAGCATGGGATGTCGGTTTTTTTATCTAATATTTTGGTGTAGCGTATAAAAACAAAAAATGTAAATGATATATTACAGCTCAAAACCTAAATATGGTGATAAACTAGTCATAGAGTCAATTATAGCCAACATATCTCAGACTCATGACTACCACTAATAAGACTATATATCATATATGAAAGAAAAAAATTAAAGATATATTTTTAATCATATTCTGATTTTTTATCAGTCTCACATTACATTAATTAATTAAATAACATTAATTAAATAACATTATTTCATTAATTATAATACACTAGAATCACATTAGAGTTTCATTCCCTCATGGCATAACATAATTAGTCTACAACCTATTAAACTTAAAACCTCTACATCACATCCCAATAACATCCATCCCCATTGGTAAAACATTTAATAATTAACTAAAATTATTAACTTCAATATTACCATGTACTATATGCAAATATTATACATTAAAAAACATGGAAATGAACCATTTAAATCCATATTCAACAAGAAGTTGGGAAAGGAAAGAAGATAAAAAAACATGGTTGTCATTTAAACAACAGATTCAAACAAGCATCCATCTTTCATATCAATAGGTAACCCTAGATTCCTCCTGTTCTGTCATCTCTGATGTCTTTCCAAAATCTACATGCATATCCAAATGCATTCTTCCATCTCGTGCATCAACTCCTACCACAAGAACTAGGCCTTCCCTCCAATTCTTCCATCACTTGCATCAACTGCTACCACAAGAACTAGGCCATCCCTCCCCACATAACAAATCATCCTTCTAGGCTCAGTCATCCTAGGCTCACGTCACATCCGTCCATCCCTTCCCCATAAACCACAAAAACCCTCTAGTATCACTTCATATTCATTATGAGACAAACATAGAAACTGGGCTCTTATACCTTGGAAATTTTCTCCACTCTTTACACACAACAATCTCTCACAGCTCTAATAAAAAAGGCAATTTCCATTTACATGTATGTGGGAAAATCAAGACCAACCAAAGGAATTGTATTTCATTAGACAAATGATTCTTATTCCATCATGAATTAAGTGAATAATTATATACAGGTTATTACTATTGAAAATTATATTGCAAAGATACCCGGAATTAATTAAAAAATTATGTCAATACGACTTTAATTATTTTTATAACAAGAATAAGCAAGATTTAGGATCCATAACAAATTCAATTAATATGAATACTTGCATAGATTTTATTATCATAAAATTACTACAACAAAAACATGATTCATTAAATATCCCTCAATAATCATTTAACCAATCAATTGTAAATTATTTGAAGCATTACATTATTTACTAATTATCTTGATAAACCAACCATTACAAGAACTTCCTAGATATCATTGTATCTTTAAAGTCATGATTCATGCTTTTATCGTGTTAAAAAAACATCCTGGTGTGATCGAAGCCATTCTATAATCTGGTTTAAGAATTTTTTAGGTTTATTTTATTGTGATTCATGGGGATAAATCATGATAGATATATGATATCAAGTAATTAAATAGAGTATCAATGAATCACGAACCTCAAAACGGTTTCAACACTCTTTTCATAATAATAGACTAATGAAGGGGATCCCAATCGCCTCTCCTGTAGAAACTACATCAACCAGAGAATTCCACACCACAACTATGCATCCAAAAAACCAAAAAGAACCATAAGAAACATGGTGATCGAGTTCAATTACATGTAATAAAGAAATAAGAATAAATGTATTTAACAATTCATATGAACTGAGGTTGAAGATATATTGAATTGATGATGGATCGATGTAGGATAGGTATTGATCGATCCTTGAGGAAGGAATCCTTAAAACATTCATGAGGGGGTTGCTGGGTTTCTTGGAATTAAGAGAGTGGTGATACAACCATAGGGAATGTAAAAACTGAATGGATTTAAATTCTTTAAAATTTAAAACATCGAGGATTTAAATGATGTTTAATCACCTTTCATTTCATGTAATATTTAGGGTTCAATTTAGCTTAATAATGTTTCACCTATTTTATTTTCTAACAATGAAAGCATACATGTCGTGAACCTGACATACATGATATGTAATTGTTAAATGATGTGTAATTATTCCTATTTCCATATTTTAGCATCCTTACTCCTTAGGATGACCTCTAATCCCCCTTTGAGAAACATGATCTTCAGAAACATGAAAAGGGTCGATCCACAATGATCTGAGCACATAGATTGTCCCAATAATTTTTTTATTAAAAACATCATTAGTGGGGAAAAATAATATATTATAAATTAGATAAAAAATCCAATTAAATTATAATTTTTATAATAAAATTAATCATTAATTATAAAATAAATATTTAACACTAGATTATTCACTAGAATTTTGATAATAATGTATAACATTAACCACATTTCTTTAATATCTGCATCATTTAAAAAAATTAACTTATTCTTTTAGTTCATGTGACATGGAATATTAGGAACCATGTTTCCCATATTTAATCATATATAAGAAATATTTATTGAGCTTGTATGTTAAATTTATATTATATTTATTTTCTCATGGTAATTATTTTTTGGATGATTGTATTCGAATCATCAATACAATCCATTCAACATTTGACCTCCTCTATTTTACAAAATACCAGAACTATCTCATTAGAAATATTAAAATATATATTCCAAATTTTCACATGTCTTATTTAATTTAAATGAAATAATTAATTATATAAATTTTAATTTAAATGTAATTTTCAATTAAAATTAAAATTTCAACTGAAATACCATAACATCATCTAAATTATATTTATTTATTAATTTCTTTCCATCATCTAATGTTTCATAATCTCAATCTATTAGTCAGAATTATTAAAACTCTATGAAAAAAACTAAATTATTTTACCTTTCTCATATATAACTCATTCATTTCACTATAAGTGTAATTATATAAATTGTTTTATTCCTTGTTTAATATTATCAATGTTTTAATTCTTTAAAATCATTCATTACAATTATTATTTATTTTATCTCATCCTATTCAAACAGAAATGACTAATTTTTAGAACATTACGACATTCATGTGTTATTTTCATAACGAAACATACATGTTGACTTACATATAAATTTAATATTATAATGTTTAAATTACCTTGTAATTCATGACATATATGACATCATTATATCTATTCAAAGGGCAATAACAATCTTCCAATAGTTTATAAAAATTGTCTATGATATTCCATCAATCAATGATTAGAATTTTATGATTGGATTTTATATGAAAATTCTATTATGCATTATCATAGTAGATAAACCATAGTGATCTTTAAGGATTATATCCATAATTTGAACTAGTTCACTCAATCTCATAAAAATAGTTTACCTGTTTAAATTATTTTAGGATTCATTTATCTTAGATAAGAATAAATGTTTCAATCAAAGGATTATGAACTAATATAAATTGAGAGGTTTTATTTAGATTTTAATATAATGGTTGATAGAGCTAGTTAATTTCCACATTTTATGATATTTCATCAAATATTGGTTATTTGTAAATAATTATAGTATATAAAGATTTTAAGATGAATTTGTAATTTTTATAATAGTTCATAGATAAATGTCCCTACGTATAATATTTAAACCTCTCAAATAAGTATAGTAATAACAATCAGAACTATTTAATTAATAAATTTTAATGGAGAGTCAAACTATTTACAATTTTTATTTTAACCATGAAATTACTAAGTGAGAATAACCATTTTTCATATCTATTCACAACCCATCTAGAATTCATTTAATACGGTGTATTAAAACAAACATATAGTTTTAATGAAAATGAAACAACTAAAACCCCCAACCATTTAAAAGTTAGAATGAACCAGAAAGCTTGACTATCGATGGGGATTTTATAACTGAATATTTTACATTTATTATGGGTTATAACCAATAATATATTCATAGAAAAAACAATAAAATCATTAGATATGACATAAAAATGGAATAGTTTAATTTTTTCTATTGATGCAACAAATATCTATCTAATATGAATATGAAAAATGAATGTAGAATCACTGACATGAGTTTTAGTAAATGGTCACCAATGTTAAAATTAAATCACAATATGGAAAATAGAAAACATATTCCACATTGAACTAAAAACATTTATTTATTTATATAGTGTTCTATTATACATAACATGAATTTCGATGAAATACATCTTGTATATCCCTTGAAAAACATTCATTTATATAGAAGTCAAATTTTTATAATTTATTATTTTTTAACTTTTTTGTTTTATATATTAAAAAATTTATACATGAAAATAATTGTCATTATATATTATTAAATTTTAAATATAATTATATGTTTATATAAAAATTAAATTTATTTCAATTATCTCATAATGTACATGATGAAATCTACTAATATTCTTATAATTACTTAGTAGAAATAATGATTCTCCATGAATGTAGTTCGAGTATACATCATACACGGTGATAATATTAAAATGTATGAAATTTGTTGCGAAAATCCAATGTCTCAAAATTATTTTTATGATAAAATAGAAAATAAAATTACTGAAATTGTAAAAATTCATAATAAATATAATTATATAAATATTTTAAAGATAATAAAAATAGAGAAATGTAAAACACAAATTATTTATTTCATATATTTGATGATACTCCTATAGTAGTTTAGATCAAGTAGTACATTATTAATTTTATTAACTAAATTGTTAATGTTTTTTCATCCATGTGGTTGGTAAAGAAACTATTTATATAGAATACCAGTCTCAGTATTGGTTATATCAAAATTTTTGTGATGTATTTTTAATAATTATGAAACATTTCACTCTTAAATGATCAACTTGGACATATAATCGATTGATAATCAATGTGTAGTTGAATAATTCTCATGATTGAATATTAAATGATCAATATTTATAATATTTTATTATGTTAGGTTTTTTTCATCATATATTTTTAATTGATCTTTTATAGTCACATGAATAATTCTATTGGGTAAAATGTATTTTGTGGTCAATTCATGATTATAATGTTTCTAACATAATTTATAATAATTTTTATATTATGTTCCGAAATTATATAATGTTCATCCAATACTCATGTGTTTTAGGATTTTCCTCTTGGTCAATGATAAATAACATTATAATAAACAATATTTATTCATTATTTTACTCACATTAGAGGAAATAAATGAAAACAAAAACTTATAAGAAATTTTTATTATGATATAAAGAGGTATTATAATTTTCGAAATATAAATAGACAATTTAGATTAGTAAGATCCATAAAAAATAAAGTATATCAACACTTTTTATTGATATCATTGAATCCTCTAAAATTTTAAATTTTATTCTTACACATTAAAAATATAAATATTTCAAATATTTCACCCCAAAAAGATATATAAAACCTCCAATATTAATCCACTACTAATAAATAAACCATAAAAATATAAACTAAATCATTTTACATTTCCCCAATAATTAGTATTTTAAATGATTTTTTAGGTTCTCATTCCCTGATAGAAGCCGAAATCGTTCATCCCAATGTAAACCATGTCCTAAAGAAGAAGAAATTTTAGAAATGATTCCAAAATCCATCATTAATATTTGAAATTGCTTATATTTTACAAACTTATTAAAAAAATCATCCATTATAATAAATATGATGAAATTAATATGAAAATCATAATATATATAAGATTAATATATATTAGGAATATGGTTCTGTAAAGATGATATAAAAATTGTTAACTATTATAATTAAACTAATGGTTATATATAGGTTACAAGTAAATCATTGTCTTGTATTATATTATAACAAATGCTAACCATAGATTGTAAAAATCTAGAGGGGGTCTAAATAAATTACTATGATTGGATTATTACAATTAATTTAATAATATATGATTGAATAAATTAGATTAAATGATTGTCAAATGGTATTGTCCTTACAAAACTCATATATAATGATTAAAATAATTTACATCCAATGATATAAATAAATAATAACCAAATAATATATTTAAAATGAATTACCCTAATTGAAGGGTATAGATGGTAAATAATATGAATAAGTTTCCCAAATATTTCAAAATTATTGTTATTGTTATTATAGAGGATAATAATTTGAATTCAATGCATTAAGTAATAATGTTAAATTTTTTAATTCAAATTTCTTTTTGAAATCTTTTTTAAGGAAAACATGAAATTCAGTGTAATTTTGTTCTATTTACCTGTATAAATTCCTATATTTTCTCATCCTTTTTATATTCATGATTATGACTTTCCTTGCATCCATTTCAATTGACTTTTTGCTAATTATTCACCGATAGTATTCTTATAAGAAAAACTAATTTTTAACATATTTTTAGTTGAGTATATATCTTTTAAATTGAATATTTAATATTTTATTCATTAAATATAAATATCTTCACATATTTTCCATCATAAAGTTTTTCTCATTGTAGAATACATATTTTCTGATGGAATCTTTTTTTAATATTTTCAGGATGTTTTTTTCGGCAATCTGTGACTCTCATTACAATATTTTCAAAATAATCATCAATTATTTATCACATTCAACTTTAATACATTATAACATTTTGAACTAATTACTATTAGTGATGAATAATTCTCGAATATTAATGGTTTTAAAATTAATCCACTATTTCAATTTTTCCTCTTATAATAAAAATTTAATAAAAATAAATTTTATTTCTTCATGATTTTCAATGTGATTTTCGAACTCTATTTAATTGTTTTTTTATTTAGAAAACCATATTTTTTTACAATTTAAAATGGTTATTTCAAAATTATTCCACTAAACATAATATTAATTATATCATTGAATATTATTATTAAAATGTATCCAAGATAGAAATTTTATTTTCAATGTATATTACGATGCAATAAAATAATGAATGTTATCATTATCTTAGGTAAAGAATATGTGTGAATTATTATTATTTTACATGTGGTCAATTATATACCTCTAATGCATTGGGTTATGTATAATATCTCATGATGTTAGATTGTAATATGGGTGGTTAGACATTGTATACTATGTTATGGGATCCATGAGTTCATCCCAAGATATTAATGTTAAGTGAAATTTGTGTTTATACCAAATACATTACATTACATAATGTTAGTTAGTCTAGCCCATTATGACGTGATTTTCAATGTGGTAATCATAGTCATGGTTATTGTTTTTTAATATTATTTTTAGGAAATATTATAATTTTATGAAACATAAACCTTTTAGGTTATCATAGCCCATGACCATTGATTTCTATTTTTTTCTCAAAAAAAATATCACCGAAGTTATACTGAAATACCTATATCTCGACTCATGATTTATGATAAATTTTTTAAACGTTTCATTCATTAATTTTATTAACATATAACATTATTATGTAATCATAGAAAAATTATTATATTTTTACCACTTATAATCATAAATTGATATATTATATTATTATTATTACGAAGCATGTCATCTCATCATTTAATTTAATTTATTTCCACATTTTATAATGAAAATAATAATTTATTTTTCATTTATTGTGTATAATATGATTATTATATATTGAAGAGATGTTGAAAAATATAAAAAATGAAATTTTTATGTTATAATCTTGTAGTATTATAAAATAGTATGTTTGAGGAGGATTTTAATAATATATATTGAATATCCATATAAATTGAGATATTATATATTAATTTTCTACTCAGATCCCTATATGTGATATAATTTCGGTGATCATTTTTTTTGGGATTATGATATCAAAATTAATATTATTATCTTGAAAACATTTATGGAACTGAACGAGAACAAAGTATAATGTAAAACCTCAAATATTGAACACATGGATTTATTACTACAGACAATCCACGAATAAAATTTTCATCACATATATGCATAATATTATAACTATTTCTTTATACTTTTTATAACCTTTTATATGTAAATAACAAATAAGACAAATCATGTTATTTTTCTGGTGTTTGGTAAAACCATATGGGAAATAACTTAATGGATAATTGTTCCATTTATTCATTTATATCATTACAAGTCAATAAGAAAATTTTTTTTGGTTCCCAGAGAACTTTATTTTGAACTGTCATTGAAAAATATATATTAATGGATGATTGAATCACATTTCTATAATTATTTCTTGATATATTTTTATAGGAATGTGTTTCTAAAAATTATATCTAAGTTTTTTGAATTGAGTATCCAAGATTTGATGATTACTTCTTACATTGGTACCTAATATTTGGGATCACACTACCATTGATTTATAGTTTTATATGTAATGGAAAACATGATTAAAATAATATTCATATTATATTTGAATTTTTGAACATATAATTAAAATGATTCATGCATCACTGAAAATCATTTAATTTTTCATTTTTTTCATCATGGGGAAAAATAATGTAAAGGGTGAGATCATATTCTGAATAATGGTTATATGAGAGGGAATCGTTCTTGAATCAATTAGCTGTAATAAATATGGGAGAGTGGGCAATAAAAGAAAATTCCATTCAAGGAACAACTTCTATTCGGTGGACACCCATTGATAATATCATCATTGTAATAACATAGATAAATAAATTGTTTTATTAATAAAGAAACTCATAAATCCAAACATTCCTGGAGATTATATCAATTCCAATCAATAAAGACATATTGAATCTCCCTGTCAAAGCCTATTAATTATGAAATTTCTCTTAAAATGGGTAGGTGTAAACCAGATTCCCATTTAATGTGGCCACCTATTTTATTCTAATGAGAAATTCCAATGTATTGTGGGTATATAAATAGTTTGGACCCACCCATCACATTCATGTCCTATCATTTCTACATATTATTATTGATGTGTCTGATTATTTTTAATAATTTCATTTATATCAACCACATTTAATCTTGAATATGGAACAAAAATATTTTCAATATAAATTATATAACTAAATTTATAATCATTATTTATCTCATACTATATTAAGAAATGGTATAATTTTTAAACACCATCGATTTATTATAAATGGTTATCTATTTTTCCATAATATTGAGAATTTGGACATGATGGTGCTGAATAATTGTAAATGGATAATGGAGAGTTATATATAGTATATCACTGAGAAAAATATTACTCTCAAAATAAGATATAGTTTTGATTTCTTAAAGGAATACCATATATATAATTAAATATTATGTTTAAAAATAAATCAAATAATTATATGTTTATAACATAATAAAAAAATTTAAAATAACACCCTTTTTCCCTATAATAACGAACTTATCATTCAATTTTTAAAATTCATTTCATTCCTTCGAGAAATTTTTTTTATTGAAAAATGTTTTAATTCAAATTTTGAAAATATATTCGAAAAGGAATTATTTAAATATAATCATGTATAATTATATAGAAACTGTTATCGAATAAATTTGATATAATATTAGTGATATATTATTATTATGTTATAAAAATTATTTTGTTTGAGAGAATTTTTAAATGTCTCTAATTGGTAAGATTTAATGAAGAAAATTTTCTTAAAAAATATTTAATATTAGTAAATATTACTTTAATAAATATTTTCATACTCCTAAAAACTTTCTTAGATATTTAATAATGATAAAATGGGAATGGATTAAAAATATTTAAATCGGAAATATTAGAAATATATTTTATAATAAATGTATAGAACATGTAAATTACATATTAATTATTCAGTATTTATGAAAATTAATTTAATATACAAATCTAAATATTAACATAACAATATGGAAAGAAAATAAAAACTATTTAAAAGATTAAGAAGATATAATTTAAAAAATGAAATCTTAACAGAAATAATTTGTAAATAAAATAACATTATAACGAAAATACCTTATAGATTTGATAATGATTGAATGAGAACAACCTGTATAGATATATTAGATTAAAAAAATTTAAATACATGACTAACATAAATTATTGATTTCAATTTTCAAAGAGTAATTAAATAAATCATATAAAATATTTATGTTGAATAATGTTGAAACATGTATCATTGAATTGAAAATGGGATAAAATTACCATTATCTAAAGATTAAATTTCATTTTAAGAGAATATGAAAATATCTATAATTAATTTATTCTAGTCCAATTTTAATATCGAAAGCATATGAAAATTTTTTTTAGATACTACTCTATTAGATATATCTATCAACTAATATAATATATGTATTTATTAAAATCATTCATATTGATGTTAAATGCTTCATTTCTCAAATACGTTTAGGATATATTGTTGAATATATAGGAAATATCTCATTGGTTCCAAATATCAATATATTTAATAATGTTTTATGTTATCATATATATTATATTATTTCCCTTTTATATACCATTCAATTAATTTATTTGACGAAAATGGAATTACACTACTGAGTAAAAATGGTAGGTTGATCGTATAATCATGTGATGCTTTAAATTTTTTGATAGATGGTAATGGGTGAATGATATTATTTATATATAATTAAATAAATGAAATATATATCATAATTTTTTTTATTCCATTTTAATCCATCATTATTCCCATCTATAAAATTTTAGGACTTAAAATGGAAGCACCATCAGCAAATTGATGAATTTCCCATGCAAGCATAAAATATGTATACATTTTTTCAATATGAGGATAAGTAGATAAAAATTAATTATAACATAAGAATAAATAATATTATAAAATATTTGATAATATTTTATCATAGTGGTTAGGGGAGGATTGAAGGATGTTGAAGAATAGACAAAAATAAAACACTTCATTAGGAACTATACATATTCATCAAGAAACCTCTTTAATTGACAAACTAATGCCATCTAATGATGATATTTTCGTAAAAAGGGAACTCTATGAAATTGAGAGTGATTTTCAGAAATGATATGTGTTGGTATATGATGATTTATGATAAATTTGATGTATGGATAAGAGATTAGTGGTTTTTTTCATTTATAATCGAGGGAGACGACAAAATTTTATATTTTCAAAAAAACATATAATACTAATATCACAGTCTATATGAATTAATCATATTGAATCATATTAAACGTGAAGATCTCAAATTTTATAAAAATTTTCATAACAATATGATTTTGAAAAAAATTTAGGTCATTTGACACTTAAAATATTTGTTTTAACCCTTTTAATACCTTTTAACTTTTATATTGTTAATCTGTTTTTAAACATATATATATAATAATGGCATAAAATTCATGTAGTATAATAAAAATTTGGTTAATTATTGTTCAATATATTGATACTATTTGAAAAAATTTAATCTATTAGTGTTGTAGAATTTAATTATAAAAACATACATATAAAATATGATGAAACTCATATTTTCAGAAATATAAATATAAATATAACTTTTTAAAAAAAATAAATAATATAATGTTGATTAAAATATGATTCATTGGATTTGTTTCATTTATAAGAGTTATTTTTTTATTTAATAAAAAACTAAAACAAAAAATTAAATAATAAATACATGATAAATTGTGAATAGACAAAAAAATATTTTTAAATGATAAAAAATATTTATTTGATTTCAATAATAATAATCATAGATTTAAATATTCAATAACATAATTATATAATCATTATATTACATCGTAAATATTTATTTGTCTTTAAAAAGTTACCTTTATAATGATTTAGGTCATTCATTTATCATTACAATGCCATAAATATGAGAGTTATATATAATATTCATCATTAAATTTATAATCAAGTGTTATATATTTTTGGTAAATCTAAAAAATTAATCCATGGAACATTATTACATGAAGAATTTTAAATGTTAATAAAAAAATTTCATTACTAATAATATATGTGGTATAAATTAATTATTATTAATGAAAAAAACATCTATTAAATAATATTTAATGAAAATTAATTTTCATTAATAAAATAAATTTATTCATATTTATTTACCAATAAATAGAGAAAGATTAATTATAATTTTATGGATTGATTTAATTATTTTCTAAAATGAAATCATTTCAATATAATAATCATAATTCAATTAATTATATTCAAAACTCATAGTTCAAAAGTTAGGTTATGGAAATATTATTTAAAATAATATTACATTTATGTTCGTTTATGATTGATTTTTAGTGTCATATAATCTATAGAATATATTTTTGTTTTAAAATCATATTATATTATATTATCATTTGGTTACATAATTTTTATTCTAAAAATTATATTCCTTATATTCTAAACAATATTACATATATTAAAAAAAATATAAATTTTAATATGAACCTTTCTTTATTGGTTATGATCATGAAAGGTATTATGTGTGTACCTATATAAGGTTCATACATGAAATCGATTTTCTAGAAATGTACTATAGTATATGAAATTAAATTTTCATATAATACAAAAAAAAATCTTCAATATATATGATTTTCATATATTTTTTTAGTATTGGGATTTTAAAATATGAAAAAATATACATATATTATTTCTTCTCCTTCTCTAAGCATGATTTGATCCATTGATTTGTATTTGCATGATCAAGATTAATCTCCCATTACACTATCACTAATGTAATCTTTTAATGGAATAATTGATCGAAATAATAAACAAATTTAACCCCCTATTTAAAATTAACATTGTTAAAAAATTATAAAATACTAATGAATTTACATTAACCTATATATTAATAAATCATAAAGATCATTATAATTTTCTATGACAAAATTAAAACTCCCAAAATATGATTGATAAAATTTTAACAGAAAAATATGAATTTTTTTACTTAATAATCCAAAATTTTTATTTTTATCTCCCATCAACTTTTGTAACTCAAATATTCATTTTCAATAAGTACATATTATAAAATATAATTATTTCAATATAAACTATAGAATAATGAAATAAAAAGTACCAAGGGTAACCTTGTCATATAAAATAATATCCATTGGTTCCAACAATAAATAATTCTATAAATATAAAAAAAATCACATGTGTATAAATATTTCCCTTTAGTGTGATTTTTATCTTTCAACATTTGTTTTCAAAATTAATTTTTTTAATATTAAATATAGTTATGTATTATTTGTATAATCATTGGGTAATTTTTCATGAAATTAATTAAAACTAAAATGGATTAATACCGAAAAATTATACATATATATTCTACAATATAAACTATATTTTCCATGATTTCACATATGTTATTGTTCCATTCATCTATGACAGATATACATTTATTTACTATTTTTCTTATGACCAAAAAAATTAATCTATATATATATAATTATTCCATGATAAGAAAAACCCTGAAATACATAATCATAATTGAAAATTTTTATAATTTGTTTCTCATTAAATATTTCATAAAGTATTCTTAAATGATAATCATTCTCATCATAACCCATTTAATATCTTATGTAACCATTAATAAATACAAAAAACTATTCCGAGAAATCTCTACATTTAATAATGGTGTATATTCCCTCATATCATATAAATTCTGTCATAAAAATTGTACTCACTAATTTATCACATATTGATTGAATATATTGATCCAGTAATTAAAGATTCCAATAAATTTTATATACAGTCCAAGGATGTGTTATATTACTCTTGTCATCTATGTCAATCAAAAATTCAATTCCCAAGGGTTAAAATAAACTACAACTAATACATACTAGAAATACCAGAATCATGTAACCTTGACCGAGTTCTAACATTATACATTGGTATGAGATACAAAGGATCGCACAGACCTTGATCAATTTGTTTAATATTATTGGAAAACATGACACCTAAAAATATATATTTAAAAATTGAAAACATTTCAAGAAAAAATTCTCAGATCCTTGAAAATGATAAAATTATACTTTATCAATATCAAGGAAAATGAAAAACAAAAAATAGGATCTCAGATTCTCATTAAAGGTTATGTATAATGGTTCAAATAAACAATACGAAATGAATAATAAATATGGTTGTGTGGACTGGGAAAACACATTACACTCAATAAATAACATTAGATCAATGGAATATCTATGTTTATTATCAACATATAAATAACATGGATAATGAAATATGGATTATTTATAATTTAAATGTATAAATATTGACATAAAATTTAATCCCTATCATTTTTAATCATTTTAGAATGTCTTAACTATTACCAAGGTAAATGACTTGTTTCTATCAATATTAATATTCATAATGATCAAAAATGAATTGTTACTCAATTCAATATATTGAAATTATAAATTAATATTTGCATTCTATTGTATCAAAAATAATTTATTTGAATGGAAAAAATTTAATTTTCATAAGAATAGTGATAATGTGATGGAAAATTTAATCCATGAAAAATCATTTTTATTTATCAAATTATTTAAAATAAAAAATATTGTAAATTTTATTGAATTTTTTTTTTGTTAAATCAGATGTGGATTATTTTTCCTTCAAAAAATGGAAATGTTAACGTAATATTATATATAAATTATTAAAATATAATAATTAGAAGAAGTTTTTATATCAACTAAATCATTAATAACATTTAAAAAAAATTATCATAGATTCCTATGTTCATCATTAAATTTTGAAATTAATTATAATAACTATTAAATTTATATTTGGCATTCAAATTTATTTCTAATATTTAGATTTATTATTCTAATGTTATAATTTATTTGAAGAGAATTTTTTTGGAAATCATTATTTTTTACTATCGAACAAAAAATGGTAAAATCATAAAAAAAATCCAAATAATTCATCACATTACTATTATTATATGTTTATATAATATTGATATAAATTTCTATAGAATAGAATTTATAAACTTATGGATAATTAATAATTATTTATACACATAAAAAATATATTAATCATATTTTTTTGATGGAATATATTATTAACATATAGAAAAAATTCTTATTGTTATTTTACTAATAATTATATTTATATTCATATAAATTTTCATGAATGAATATATATTTTTTATTGGTAAAATATATTATATATATTTAATTAGTTTTGTACTATTATTCACGTTTATAAATTATGTAACTATGTTTTAAGAGTAATATTTAAAAAATTATTATTTAATGGTTTATTTAACATAAGTGATTTATGTCATATACAATATCACGCATCATCTTAATTTAAAATCATAGGGTATAAAATTATCTCATTCATATATAAATTTCACCCTTAAATGTTACTTCTCCTTTTGAAAAATATGTATAACATAATAACAAATTATAAATGATTCAATTTAAAAGAATTTCATTTTTATGGTAAAGAAACATTTTGTAACGCCCAAATCCGAGATTTCCAGAGTCATTTCATTGTTACATAACATTGGCATGATCACTATAGATCAAGTCTCGGAAGTCCGATTAGTTTAGTATTGTTGTAAGTACTAGATACATACATAAGATTTTCAATACATCGTAAAATAAAGAAAAAAAACGTCATTATGTACCCTTTGAACACACATATATACCTTAGCCTAATTTTACTGGTTAATCATAAAATACTTCTTCTCATACTCTGAAAAATAAAACATAAGAAAGGGCTGATCTCAGATGCTCAGTAAGGATAAAAATATAGTGGAAACATTCATAAATTAGTATACACATATTAAGTTAATGTATAAGACTAAAACACAATCCTTTAAAACATAAACATAAGCATAATATGGAAAAGATAAATCAAATAATTTCATTCATTTATTCACATGGATATTCTACTAGTCAAATAACCACATGTAATATCAAAGACCCAATTTAAAAATGATGGAATGCGTAATGACAGAATTTATAACAACATAGTCAAGGCCTTGTGTCAATAGTACAAATAAGATATTATCAAATAATTTTTCCAAGACACTAGTTTGTATCATGATACCTACCGATGCATCGATGAGCTATAGCGGGCTCCAACCGTCACTTACAATATATATTTCATTCCTCGTATGAAAATGTTTAGACATAACATAAACATTCGTATCAAAAATAGCATAAAAAATGGCAATAGTTTATACAGAAACCATGAATGGTATAATAATAACACATCCATAGTAAAACATATAACAAAACCTTCAATATAATATGGAAGATTTGTATCCTAATAAATCAACTTCAAACCATTTTAAAATCAATCCAAGGATGTTGACAAAGATAAAATGAGAAATATTCAAACGAAATACATATTTCTGTATTGAAATCATTTATAAGTAACATAATTATAATTTTTTTTTAAAAAAATATTCTTATAAGATTTTAAGGGAAGCTTCGAAGGTGTTATAAGAGGGGGAAATAGCTGTACCCACTGTATAAGTTAAAAAAACAATCTTTCCTTAATTTTGTGGAAAAGGTAGTAAAGAAAATTGTTTGGATGACTACGGAATGGTTCCTTCATAAAAATCTTATAGAAATTCAAACAAGGGTTTAAATTACATTAAACCATTGTGTAGTAAATAGTAAAAATATTTTGAAAATCATATTTGAGAAACACAGATGTGGAAGATAAGGAGGCGCAAGTAGATACTCACATATAAACAACCTCAGATAATGAAGAGATTTTATAATTAACCCTTACATTGTATGTTTCCTTGATATAGTGTATGTTAAACTCATGTATAACAGTTAAATAATTGTTATTAATTTATAAAAGAACCAAATAAAAAAAATATGATAACATATATGATCTTCTAATATTTCTTTTTTAATAATATTTCATTAGAATCATTGTTTTAGGTGTTAAATAATTTGTTTTCATTTATATACTTGGTTATCTAAACCATGTTTGTTATTTATAGGATGTATTTGATTCATATAAAAATTTATATTATGTTCATAAAAATTATTTTTAATCCAAAAATGTAAATTATTCTCGAATGGTTGTGATGGGGAATGAATTTCATCTCGTTCGTGGTGATGGTAATCCGTACGTACACACGAGAGACAATATCATTCTATTGATTTTGAAAAAGTTATGTAATTGTATGATATATCATATATAAATTATAATTAACATGTTACAATAATTATTTACATAATTTATTCTCATTATTATACCAATTAAAATAATGAAGTGTTTGAATAACAAACTACACCACGACAAAGAGACGGTCACTCGTACGTACACACATATGGTGACATGTCAATCATAGGATGAATAGAATAATGAATAGGATTATACCATATTTATAATAACATTAGAGTATGTATAAGATAATGTATTAATTATTTAGGTATGGAAACAACAAAGAAAGAGGAAGTCATAGAAGAAATGAACTTTGAAAGAGGTGGTGATATTAGTAACTCTTATTCGAGTGTTTCTTTTGATTTGATCAAAAAGGCACCTTAGGTTGGATTTATGATCATTAATAGGCCTCTAGAAATAATTGAGGGTATTTGGGATGATATTTGACTAGGGATTGACTCATCCAAATGGATTTTTAGGTGTGATTTTGAGAGAAGGAAAATTACCTTTTTATAAGACAGGTGATGGTCACTTCAGGAAAAGTATGAAATATTATTTTATTATACAATCATATTTGACTTATAATAAACATAAAATGATTTATATCGAGGATAAGGTGGAGATGGTTCCAAATCAACTAAACTAATAGGTTTTAGGAAGGTTTAGGATACCATATTAACGTTGTCTTTTAGTTTAAACTCTTTGTTAAATAGTTTAAATTTTACCATGTATTCTTGTATTATTATATATGTGGACGATAATATTAATATAAAATTCCAAGAGAACAGAAAAGTGTTAATTATTAATATATCTAACCTTATCTATTTTCTTTGTTTGAGCGTTAGATTTTTAGGAATATTATATCAAATAATAATATATAATTTTTTTAAAAAACTCATTTATGTCAATTTTCACACTATTTAATTTTTTTGTGAAGTCATAAAATCAGTATTACATCGAAAAATATTATTTCAATCAACTATAACATGTCAAATTAATCTATTAAATTAGTGTAATGAGTCAAAAGTATCGATTTACATTTTTTTTTGATATTTATAATATCAATTATTTTAATCTTTTATTAATAAGGTAATTAATACATCATCATTGTTTCATAAATTAATTTACCTATATAAAGTATAGAAATTATAAATAAAATTCCATTATGTAGTAAGTATTTTTATATTTCTAATGTATTTTTATAGTAGAATTTATCTTATGTATAAGCCTATATTAGAAATGGTTTAGTTATTCAACTTTGAATTTAACACTTTTAACTCTTCTTCAAATAAAATATCAATAAATGTACTAATCTAATCCAAGTGGACCTAAAGGACCATATTTTATTCCTAAGGATGGTATTGGTCAAAATACACATATCAAATAGAATTAGTACATGTTTTAGGATAATTTTAATATCATTTTTTAAAATTAATTACCCTATTTACTTTTAATTGCAGTAAATAAGTCAAAAGTTACTATTCACTAAAAATTATTTTCATCTTATTGAACCAAATTTAACTTACTGAAGGAAACCATGTCCCTCAGGTATTTGAAATACAATTCATAGAAGTGGTAAAATTATATTTTATGCAAAATTTGAAATGCGGGTAGAAGGTGGGTAAAAGAGGGTAAATTGTTCAATAAACTTTTATATAGCTAATATTAATAAAAAATGAATCCAATTAATTAAATTGAACATTAATTTGTATTATGTATCAATTTTTACCTAATATTAATTTAAATAAAATAACTAATTATTTAAATAAAATGTTGGTTTAAATAATAATGCAATGTTTTTCACTATTCATCCACATTTGAATGTTTTCAGAAAAATATCAAAAATTTACCCTAAATTAATTTCCATATTCTGAATTCATAAATGAATTCCATTTTGAAAAATAAAATAAATAATATTTCAAAAAGTGGGTACTACTATTCATAACAGATAGTTTGATTTGTCTTGGTTTGTAAAACACCATGTTGTGTACAATGCAAGATATTGTATTATTCAATGGGAAACGTACAGTGGAAGCATGGGGTGTTACATTCTCCAGTCCATCAAATAATTTTGTCATCGAAATTTTAAGAAATATTTCTGCATATAAATATTCAGCTGGTTCATCATAATAAGTTCCTTGGGTTCCCACATTTCCTCTTCCATCTGATGGTTTCTCCAAATAAATTTTACCCGATGAGTCATCCGGTTTCTCAGTATGTGTTCTCTGGTATCAAGAATCATGATAGGCCCTTCACAATAAGATAGGTCGAGTTCCAATTCAATTTCTTCCCAAGAGAGTACATTCATTGGGTCATGAATGTATTTTCTCAACAGTGATACGTGGAACATATCCTAAACTTTAGAGAGACATGGTGAGATTACCAAATGATAATCTACAACTCCAATTAGTTCAAGATCATCAAAAGGTTTGATGTACCTATGAGTCAATTTACCCTTCCTATCATATCGTACAACACATTTCCATGGACATACCATTAAGAAAATGTGATCTCCTACTTGGAATTCCAAAACCTTCCTTTGTATATCGGTATAGCTCTTTTTCCTACTTTGAGCTTCTTTGAGGTGGGTTTGGATAACCTTCACCATTTCCACTGTTTTATCAACAAGTTATAGGCATATGAGTTTTCCTTCACAAACTTCATCCTAAAAAAGGAGGTGTCCAACTTCTTTTTCCATATAATACTTCATATGGTGCCATCTAAATACTTGAATGGAAGCTATTATTATTTTAAAATTCTACCAAAAGTAATTATTGGCCCCACATACATTGAAATTCATGTGAGAAAGATCTAATCATGTCTTCAACGGTTTGAATAGTCCATTTTGGTTGTCCATCAGTTTGAGGGTGGTAGGCAGTGCTCAAACGATGTATAGTATCTAAGGCCTTCTCACTAATTTTCTAGAATATTGATATAAAATGGGGTTCATGGTTAGAAACAATAAATAGGGGTACTCCATGAAGTCTTATGAATTCATTAATATATAGTATTGTTAAACATTCAAGTAGTAAATCTTTTCTTATAGAAATAAAATGTGAAGACTTGGAAAGATGATCAACAATGACCCATATTGCATTATTCCTTCGAGGACTCTTTGGAAGTCCTATGAGAATGTCCATTGTAATATCATCCCATTTCCACTCAGTTATGGGGAGAGATTGCATGACTCCTCTGGGATTTTATATTCTAGCTTTCACTTGTTGAAAATCCATACATCTTGATACATAATTTTCAATCTCTCTCTTCATGTTGTCCCACCAAAAATGTTCCTTATTATATATATATATATATCTTGGTTCTACGAAGGTGTATAAAAAAATTAGAGCAATGAGAATCATCTAACAGTTCCCTTTTTAGATCAGGTATGTCAAGAACATAATGTCACTTCCCAAATTCAAAAACCCATCTTCATATATGATGTCGATCAACGTCCCATCATTCACATATTTAATTTTTTTAACTCCTCCTCATCAGTATAATAACTCTTATCCTTTCTAGTAAATATGTTTGGGAAACCATTTGAAAAATTATTAATGTTTCACATTCAATGGTTATTCCCATATCCATCTTTACTAGATCTATGAAAATAGGATCCTTTAAGCTATCATCCTTTTCAAATCTCCATGATCTTTTCTGCTCATAGAATATGCCACCTTATTTTCCTTCCACAGGTAGTAGTGTAAAGTGCAATTAGAATCCTTGAGTAACTAGATCCATCATATTTCCCTTATATTGAGTTATTTTTGTTGGAAAATATACCTCATGATCTTGTGATCGATATATATAACTCTCATTTTTAACTACAAATATAGTGCCTCCAAATATTCAAAGAAATGATTACACCTGCTAAATCAAGATCATGAGTGGAATAGTTTGGTTCATGAATGTTTAGTTGTCATGATGCATCAGTAATAAGTCTATCATTCTGCATAAGGAAACAACCATATCATTTCTTTGAAGCATCACTATAAATAAAAACCCCATCATCTCTTGATGTTAGAGTAAATATAGGATCATTGGCTAATCTTCTCTTTAGTTCTTCAAAACATTATTCACAGTCTTTTGTCCAAACAAATTTAACCCCTTTACATGTGATATTGGTTAATGGGTTATACCAATGGGAAATATTTTGGATGAAGTACCCATAACAACCTACTAAACAAATAAAACGACATACCTCATTTATACTAGTCGATGATGGCCATTCTTGGATTATGTTGGTCTATGAAGGATCGAAAGACATTCCATCCTTAGTGACAATATGGCCAGGAAAACAATTTCATGAAGACATAATTCACACTTTCTAAACGTCCCAAATAATTCATTTCTTATGAGGGTTATCAAAATAGTAAACAAGTGATTTTCATGATCTTCATAGATTTTTGAGTATACCGGGATTCCATCAATAAATAACTCTACTAATTCGTCAAAATGTTCTTTGGAAACCCTATTAATTAGATCAATGAAATTTGAGGGTTCATCAGTCTGTCCAAAAGGCATTACTGTAAACTCATAATGCCAGTACCTACTTTGAAATGCTATTTTTGGAATGTCTTCCTTCTCTAAACACAACAGATGATATCCATATCAAAAGTCAATCATTGAAAATTATTTAGCTCCATGAAGTTGGTCAAATAAATCAACAATGTGAGGTATGTGATACTTGTTCTTTATTGTTATAGCATTGATCACCCTGTAGTCAATGCACTACCTCCTAAATCAATCTTCCATATTTACCAAAAGAACATGGGATCCCCAAGGAGAAACACAATACAAAATAAAACCCTTATTACTCAATTCCTATAATATTTTATTTAGTACAACTAATTCCAAAGTGGCAATTCTATAAGGGGTTGTCAATACGGTCCTTGAAAAAATAATTAAATCAATGGAAAACTCAATTTATCATTCAAGAGGATGTCTAGGTAAATCCTCTAGAAACACATCAACATATTATTGTACAATAATTACATATTCTATTCGAAAATTCTTTTCCTCTCCCATAGTTATTTCATTCTCTTCCTCCCCAATAATTGAATTTAGTAGAGCTACTAGGGGTGGATCTAGATAAGAATCAGTTGGTGACATTTCTGCTCTAATGAAAAGGAACTTATTTTTATCATTGAAATTGTATCCTCCTTATTCTTACAATAACATTTTGCATAATGTTGTTAAAGCCAATCCATACTAAGAATTATATCAAATTAAATCATGGGTATGATAATGAGATTAGCAGATAAAGAACATTTATATTCCCTAATGGGAACTAACTGAAGAAAACATTATTGCAATGATACTTCCCTTAAGTGAATTAACTGACTACTCGCTTATTAAAAAAAATTTGAAATGACTAATTTTCCTAGAAAACTAGGAAAATATGAAACAATGTAATGATCCAAAATCAAATAAACGCATTGGATAAACTAGAGGAAACCATTATATTACCATCCATTATGTATTTTGGAGCTTCAAATTTAGCAGTAGTGACTGTGTAAGCATGGCCTTTCTCCCTTGACTCTTTCTGAGGTATGTTTCATTGGCTCTTAGGATGTTCATTTTCACAATGCCCCATTCCTATACAATTGTAGCATTCAACATTGACAACAACCTTCATTCCCTTGAAATCAAAAGCTTGGTGGACTTTTTTACCACACTTGTAATAGAATCCCATTCCCTTCATGAAAGTACCGGGGTGTTTCTTCCCAAATTTACCGTTGGATTGATATTCCACATTTCCCTTATTCCTCTTATTTACATTTCTAGAGTGTTTAGTAGATATCTTCTTTTCATTATTTTCTTTAAAGTCATTAGACATAGATAATTCCTTTTTTTATTGATAGAACATGAGACTATATATTCAGATGATGGGAAGGATTTTGAGAGTAATTATCGATAGAGAAATGTTTTAAACCTATCGACGAATCGATCAATATTACTCCTTGGGTTATGGATATAATTTGATTCAGGCCTTAATATCATTGTAATGTTATCCTCTTACATTGAGACATTTTTATCCTCCTTTTTCCTTAGACTCAGAAATTTTATTTTCATATTCGCTCGATGGTCATGAGGAAATAATTTTTCTATGAAAATATATTTAGACACCCTTCATTCCACATTTGATACTTCCTCATCTTCCTCTGTGTTTTGAATTAATCACCACCATTTATTTGCATCTCCCGTGAGGTGATAAAATGCCATGACAAAATTTTCCCTTTCATTACTCCACAGAGCCAGAAATATTTTCTATATGGGACATATCCATTTCTCAGCTAAAAATGAATTGGTAGTCCCATTGAATGTTGGTGGTTGTTGTCTCAGGAAGCGGTCTAACTTTGATCATCCACATTGTGGATCAGGGTACTCCATATGGGGTGGTTATTATTCATATCCTGAGTGATTTGTCCCAGTATGGTGATAAAATTATTAGCACCAGTTGCATCCCTATCTCTAATATAATTATCCTGGATTGGATGGAAATACATACATGGATTACATGAATTGATACAGTTTCCATTCATTACACTAGGCACCATTTCTACACAATTCCATAAACTAGATTTTTTTATGAATCGCAACACATAATTCCAACTTATAAAACAATTAAGATAAGTTGATCAGTTTATGGATATAATCCATAATCATAAAACTATTTTCCTTGATGATGTATATATTCTTAAATCCATTATAATGTTTTGTAAAAAAAGAATTATACTAAGAAAATACCATGGGAGTGTCCTAACCAAGTGTGCTGAAAAAACTATTGTCATGTAATTGGATACCCCAGGTCAAGCCCGTAACTCTTTGTCAGAGTTTTCAATCCTTAGTACATCTATAACAGAGCTACCTATACCTTCTTTTTTCTATACTAGGATGTATTTCATTGATAACTCATAAAATCTCTACATTACAAAAATTATAGGATGTTATTTTACACTAATCCTAAAATTTTATCTTAGGGTAATGTTCTCTAATCAGACTTTTTCTAAATAAAGCTTCCAAGGTTTTTAATAAAAGTCATCTGATACCAACTATAAATCCCCAAACCTTTTTACCTTGAGATTATGCATTATTACATAACATTTTCATGATCACAATAGATCATGACTCCAAAGACCTATTAGTTTAGTAGCCTTCTAAGTACTAGATATATACATAATTTTTTCATTATATCATAAAATAAGAAAAAAACATCATTTTCTTCCCTCTTAACACACTCTTATCCCTTATCCAATTTTTGTAGGTTAATCGTTAAATACATCTTCTCATCCTAGGAAAATAAATCATAAGAAAGGGGTGAGCTCGGATGCTCGGTAAGGATAACAATATAGCGGAAATAGTTATAAATAAGCATAATCATATTAAGGCAATATATACGACTAAAACACAAGCCTTTTAACCCTAAACATCATCATAATATATCAAAGATAAATAAAATAATTCCATTTAGTTATTCACATGTATATTATACTAGTACAATAATCACCTGTAATATCAAATTGCCAATTTCACAATGATGGAATGCAAAATGCCAGACATCATAACCACATAGTCAAGGCCTCGTGCCAAGACTACAAATAAAATATTGTCAATGCATAGTTCCAAGACAATAATTGGTCTCATGAGATCAACCAATTCATCGAGGAGCTATAACAGGCTCCACCTGTCACTTACTAAGTCCAATGCATTCCTCCTATGAAAAAATTTAAACAGAACATAATCATTCGTATTAAAACTAGCATACGAAATGTCAATACATTATCTATAAACCATGAATGGTATAATAATAACACATAAACATTCAAACTTATCAAAAATCCTTAAATTAAATATAGAATATTTTTATCATTATAAGTAAACTTTAATCAAATTTAAAATCCATCAAAGGATGTTGACATAGATGAAATGTAAAATATTTGAAAGAAATACCTCTTTCTATTTTAAAATCATCTAAATGTCACTAAATTATAAAAGAAAAAATTTATCTTGAAAATATTCATATAATATTTTATGGGACGCTTTTATGGTGTTTTAATGGCAGAAAATAGCTGCACCCTCCATAAAAGTTAAAAAAACTTTCATTCCTTAATTTTGTTGAAAAAGGTCGTAAATGACCTTGTTTGGAAAACAATGAAAATATTACTTTATAAACATATTATAAAAAGTCAAATAAGGGTATAAATAAAATTGACCCATATTAAAGAAAGTAGTAAATATATTTTGAAATAAATTTTTAAGAAACACGGATGTGGATGATAAAGAGGTCTCCATAGATACACCTGTATAAACAACCTCAGATAATGAAAAGATTGTAGAATTAACCATTACCATGTAATTTTCATTGATAGAAGGTATGTTAACCACTTGTATAATATTTAAATAAATATTACCAAATTACCCAAGAACCTAATACATAATTATGTTATCATATATTATCATCAAATATTTCGTTGGTAACAATATATTTATAGTATCATTATTTCGGGTTTTAACTGATTCATTTTAATTTATATGTTGGGTTATGTAAGCCATGTTTTTTAGGGATAGAATTTATTTTATTCATATCCAGAATTATATTAATTTCAAAAAAATTATTTTTAATCATAAATTGAGATTTATTCTTGAATGGTTATGCTGGGGAATGAATTTCATCACATTCGTGGTGATGGTAATCCGTACGTACGCACTTGCGACAATATAATTCTATTAATGATGAAATCTTTATGTAATTGGATGGTATATCATATATATATATTATCATTAAAATGTTATATTTATTATTTAAATTAGTAATACTCATTATTATAACCATCAAAATAATGAAGTGTTTGAATAACAAACTACACCACGATGTGGAAATTGTACGCCGCACATACGCACGTATGGTGAAATGTCATTCATAGGATGGATATAATATTGAATATGGTTGTAAACTAGTTATAATTACATAAAAGTACCTATAAGGTACTTTATTTATTATTTTGGTATGTTAACAACAATGAAAGGGGAAGTGTAATAAGAAAAGAACATTGAAATTGGTGGTGAAATTATTACCTCTTAATCTGGTGTTTCCATTTGAGTTGATCGAAAGGGATCCTTAGGTTGGCCTTATGAACAATTTAAGGCCTCTAATTAGAATTAAGGATAGATAATAAGTTATTTTAGTAGGGATTGTCTGAGCCTAATGGATTTGGAGGTGTGATTTTTAGATATGGGTTAGTACCTTTTTAAGTGCTTTGGGGGTCACTTTAGGAAAAGCATGAAATTTTATTTTATTATACAATCATATTCGGTTTATAATGGCTCAAAAATGATTTATTTCTTGGATAAGGTGGATATGGGTCGAAAACGTCTCAACCAATAGGTTTTATATAGGTTTAGGTTACCGTATTAACCTTATCTTTTAGATTTAACTCTTAGTTAAATAGTTTAACTTTTATCATGTATTCATGTATTATTATGTTATACAGTAAATAATCAAGCTATAAAATTTCAAGAGACCCCAATTGGTTCATTATTAATATATATAACCTTATCTTGGATATTTGGCCAACCCATATATTTTTTGAATAATATATCAATTAATAATATAGTATTTGTTTTAAAAACTCATTTGTGTCAATTATGAGACTATTTAGTGCTTTGATTTTATGAATTTCATAACAGTATGATTATAAAGAAAAAAATTCATTAAATCAACCCTAAAATGTCATATTAATCTAGTAAATTCTATGAAATTATCAAAACGACCAATTTACATTTATTTGATTATTTATAATATCAATTATTTTAATCATTCATTAATAATGTAATTACCGCATCGTCATTGTGTCATATATACGTTTAATTATTTAATGTCTAAAATTAATAATTAAAATACAATTATATAGGAAATCATTTTAGAATTATAATTAATATTTATAGTATAATATATCTAATGTATAACACTATATTTAAAATGGTTTAGTTATTAATCATTGAATTCAACACTTTTAACTCTTATTTAAATAAAATAACAATAAATGGCCTAATATAATCCATCTGGTTATAAAGGATAGTAAATTATTCCTAAGGATGGTTTTGGTGGAAATAATCTTATGTTATAGAATTAGGACATGTGTTAGGATAATTTTAATATCATTTATTGTCTTTAATTACCTTATTTACTTTTAACTGTGATAAATAAAATTCAAAAGTTACCATCCACCCAAAATTATTTTCATCTTATAGAACCATAGTTTACTTAATGATGTCCACTATGTCTCTTGGATTTTTCAAATTAAATTCTCATAAGTGGTAAAATTATGTTTTATAAAAATGTCAAATGCACATAGAAGGTGAGTAAAAGACGGATAAAAGTTCAATAAAATTTTATATACCTAATATTATTATAAAATTACTCCAATGAATTACATTGAACATAAATTGGTATTATGTATCTATTTTTACCTAATATAAATTTAAATAAAATAACTATTTATTGAATTCAAATGTTGATTTTAAACAATAATGCAGTCTTTTCCCCTATTCATCAAAAATTAAAAGATTTAAGAAAAATAAAAAAATATTACCCTAAGCAAATTTTGATATTCAAAATTAAAAAATGAAGTCAATTTAGAAAAAAAAATTATAAATTTCAAAAAGTAGGTATTGCTATTCATAACAACTAGTTTGATTGGTCGTGGTGTGTTAAAACTCTAAGTTGCATACAATGAAATATATTGTATTATTCAATGGAAAACATAACATGGAAGCATGTGGTGTTACATTTGTTATGAATGTACATGCATAAAAATCATTATTGAAAACTAAATTAATAAAATGTAACTTTATAGTGGATTGATAACCTCGATATAATGATATATATATAAATATTTTTTTTTGAGATTGAGAAATTGCATTTCCATTGAGATATAAATCTATGATATAATATGTATAAATGACATTTCCTCTTTCAATATGAATGATTTCATTCTTTTGATGTGTTTTTTAGGACAATGCTTTATTTTTTCATCTAAAAGAACTAATAATATAATTTTATCATCTACATTATACATAAAAGATAAACATATTTCCACTTATGAAATATAAAAATCGGTAGGATACGATAAAATGATAACCAATATGAATAAACCTTTATAATAATTGAAATCTATAAAATTAATAGCAATAAAAGATCCATTTAAATAACATCAAATATTATTGCAAAATTATAACCTAAAATAATAATAGTTTTCTTAGTTATTCAAAAAAATAACCGTTCTTCATATCACAAAAACCATTATCACCCAATTTGGTAATATAACAAAATTTAATACTCCAAATTTAATTTTTCTGAATAAACCCAAATGAAATATAGGAATATTCTACTATAATCACCTTGTCATATTGCATGATAACATAAATTTTATCTAAAATTTCATCTATAAATATGTAAAATATATCATATTTTCATAAAAATAAATTCTAATGGAGATTTATTCGACTTAATATGTGTTTTCAAAATTGAATGTCTCTATATTTTCTATACAACTAAATATTACATGAATTGTCCATTGATTCATTCCCTTACTATAACACCCAGACCCCAGAAGCACAGAGTCGGTGAATTATTACATATCATTAGAATGATCACAAAAGATCAAGTCTTGAAAGACTGATTAGTTTTGTAGCATTTGATGTACTAAATACATTCATAAGTTTTACATTACATCATAAAATGGAAAAATAAAACAAAATTGTTTACATAGAAAACAATAAGATCCCATAGACTATCCTTGGTGGTCAATCATAATAAACTTCTTCACATCCTAGGAAAAATAAAACATCGAAAGGGGTGAGATCTGATGCTTAGTAAGGATAAAAATATAGCTTAAACTTTCATAAATAATAATAAACATTTAAGGTAATGTATAGAACTAAAAAAAAATTCTTTTAAACATGAACATCAGAATAATATGGAAAAAATTAAAGAAAAATAATGCCACTTACATACTCACATGGATATTATAATAGTTGAATAATTATATGCAATATCAATAGACAATTTCATAATGATGGAATGCATAATGTCGTACATTAATTTCTGTGTCAAGGAATCATTCTAGGACCTAGGGGATAACTATAACTGGACCCAAAACTAGGGAGCCTCTTTAATTGGACTACATACCAGAGAGCCTCTATAACCGGAAACCATCCCAAAGAGCCTCTGTAACTAGTCTCCATCCTAGAGGGTCTGCTATAACCAGACCCCAACCAAGAGCGCTTTCTTTTACCGGTCCCCAAACTGGAACATACGAGTCCAATACATTCATCATAAGAAGAGGTTGAAATATGACATAAACATTCATATTAAAACTAGCATACTAAATGTAGATATATTATCAATAAACCATTAATGTTATGAAATAACACATCTATAGTCAAAAATATCACAAAACATTCTATACAAAATGGAAGTTTTGTATTATAATAAATTAACTTAAAAAATTCTAACAATCCATCTAAGGTTGTTGACATAGATGAAATCAAAATATTTTTTTATAGAAATATATCTTTCTATTTTGAAATCACTTAAGTGTCAAATTATTATAAAGAAAAAATTTATTTGGAAAATATTCTTATAATCTTGTAAGGGAAGCTTTGATGATGTTATAACGGTGGGAAATATCCACACCCTCAGTATAGGTTAAAAAACAATCTTACCTTTATTTTGTCAAAAATATTATAAAGGACATTGTTAGGAAAATGACAGAAATATTCCTTTATAAACATCTTATAAAAGTCAAACAAGGGTATAAATGACTTTAACCCATAGTCTATAAAATTGTATGAATGTTTTGAAATACATTTTTCTGAAACATTGATCTGTATGATAAATAGGTCCTAGTAGATACTTACGTAAAAACAACCTCGATTAATAAAGAGATTCTGAAATTTACCCTTTCCAATTTGGTTACCTATGAATCATACACCCCATTAAAGAAGAACCATACAATGAATATTTAAATACACATCAATTAAAATTTATTACAGAAAGTATAAAATTATGCTCAACACATACACCACAAAAAAGTAAATAGTGGCGATATAGCGTGAATCTCACGGGAATAAGGAGTGAGATGAAAACCCATTACCATGTAATTTTTCATGGTATAGGTTAGGATAACCTCCTATATAATGGAAAAATAATTGTTATTAAATTATAAAATAAACATATACATTAATATGATATCATATATGTTATTTTAACATTTCTTTCTTAATAATATCTTATTATTATCGTTGTTTCGGGTGTTAACAGATTCGTTTCCTTTATATTCATTATTATGTCAATAATAATTTGTTATTGATGGGATTTATATAATTCATATACAGAATTATATCATGTCTTTAAACATTATTTTTAATTATCAAATGAATATTAGTCTTGAATGGATACGATGGGGAATGAATCTCATCGTGTTCATGGAGACTATAATCCTTACGTAAGAACGAGCGACAATATCATTCTTTTGATATTAAAATAATATATAATTGGATGTTATATCTTATATAAAGAATCATTATCATGTTATATTTATTATTTACAATAATTACACATCATTATTATATCCATCCAGATAATAATGTGTTGAATAACAATTACACAACTACGTGGAGACGGTAAGCCGTACGTACGCATGTATGGTGACATGTAATTCAATGGATGGATAGAATAATGAATTTGGTTGTACCATATTTATAATAACATCATAGTATATATAAGATACAATATTTATTATTTTATAATGGAAAAACAATGAATGATGAAGTGGAATAAGAAAAAAACACGAATGAGGTGATGAAATATTTACCCCTTCTTCAGGTTCTTCCTTTTGATTTGATCAAAATGGATCCATTGGATTTCTTACTAACTAAAGGATGGCATCTAGGATGATGGTAAGTAGTCTAGGGATTATTTGGTCAGATCTCGGCCGAGCCAAAAGGCTTTTATGGTGTGAATTTGAGGGAAGCAGGAGTGCCCTTTTATAAGAGTGGTGAGGGGAACCTTATGAAAATCTTGAAATATTATTTTATAATAAAATTATTTTCAGTTTCTAATGGATTTAAAGTTTATTATTTAAATTTATAAGGTGGGGATGGATCGAAAAAAAATCAACCAATAGGTTTTAGACATGTTTGGGTCACTATATTAACTTTATCTTATAGATTTAACTCTTAGTAAAATAGTTTGACATTTACCTAGTATCTTTGTATTTTTATATTATATGGTTAATAAACATACTATATACATCCAATAGAACCCTAATTGGTTCATTAATGATAAAAATATCATTATATAATTCCTTTTGCAGAACCTTATATTTTTAGAAATAAAATATCAATTAATAATATAATATTTGTCTTAATAACTCTTTTATGTCAATTTTGACACTATTTGGTATTTTGTCTTTGCTAAATTCATAACAGCATTATTACTTCGAAATAATTAATATAATCAACCCTAACATGTCATATTGACCTATAAAATTATTTTAATTCATAAAAAGTCTCAAATTACATTTATTTGGATATTTATAATATCAAATATTTAAAAATATCATTAATTAAGAAATTACTGCATCATCATTGTGTCATAAATAAATTAAATTATTTAATGTCTAAATAATTTAAAAAAATACTTTTATGTAGGAAATATTTTTATATTTATAATGAATACTAAAAGTCAAATTTATCTTATGTATAACCTATATTAAAAATGTTATAGTTATTAAACGTTGATTCTAACTCTTTTAACTCTTCTTTTTATAAAATAATACCAAGTGACCTAATCTAATCAAAGTGGACCAAATAGGTTCATAGTTTTTTCTTATGGTTGTTTCTGGTTGAATTATACTTATCCAATAGAATTTGGACATGTTTTAGGGTTATAATAATATCATTTTTACCCTTAATTACTGTATATACTTTTAACAGTGGTAAATAAAAGGAAAAAATTACTATTCACCAAAAAATATTTTCATCTCATTGAACCACATTTTAATTATTGATATCAACCGTGTCTCTAAATTTTTGAAATTACACTCACAAAAGAGGTAAAATTATCTTTTATGTGAATCTGCATATTTTCCTAGGAGGCGGCTAAAAGACGGTTAAAAGTTTAATAAAATTTTATATATCTAAAATTATTATAAACTGACTCCAATGAATTACATTGAAATTATATAGGTATTATGTATCTATTTTGACCAAAAATAAATTTAAATAAAATAAATAATTATTTGAATAAAAATTCAGTTTTAAACTATTACTCAGTGTTTTTCACTATTCATCAAAAATTGAATGTTTTCTGTAAACTAACAAAAATTTACCCTAAGATAATTTCGATATTCTGAATCCAAAAAATGAATTCCATTTATAATGATAAAATTTATAAAATTTCCAAAATTTGGTATTACTATTCATAACAGCTTGTTTGAGAGGTTGTGGTGTGTTAAAACTTGATGTTGCGTATTACACACACTATTGTATTATTAATGGAGAAGCATACCATGGAATCTTGGGGTGTTACATTCTCCCCTTCTTCAAATAATTTCACCCTCAAAATTTCAAAAATATCAGTGCATAAAAAGACTCGGGTGGTTCTTCATCATAAGTTCCTTGGGTTCCAACATTGCCTCTCCCATCTTATGGTTTCTCCATAAAACTTTAACCAGACGAGTCGTATCGGGTTCCAGTTCTAATTCATCATAGTTGACTACATGCGTTGGGTCAGGTATGTATTTTTTCAATAGTGATACATGGAATACATCATGAACTTTGAAGAGACTTTGCGGAATTTCCAAATGGTAAGCTACAACCCCAATTTGTAGTAGAATTTTGAAAGGTCTGATGTACCTGGGACTCAATTTACCCTTCTTACCAAAACGTATAACACCCTTTTATGGAGTTACATTCAATAAAACATGATCTCTTACCTGAAATTCCAAATCCTTTCTTCAGTTATTGGCATATCTCTTCTGCCTACTTTGAGATGCTCGGATGTGGTTTTGGATTACCTTCACCATTTCCATTTATTACTGCACAAGTTCTAGGCCTACGAGTTTTCGTTCACCAACATCATCCCAACAGGTTGGTGTGCGAAATCTCTTTCCGTATAACACTTCATATGGTCCCATCTAAATACTTTAATGGATGCTATTATTATAGGAAAATTCTACCATAGTTAAATATTAATCCCACATACCTTGAAAGTCATGTGAGAAAGATCTCAAAATGACTTCTATGTTTTGAATAGTTCATTTTCATTCTCCATCAGTTTGGGGGTGGTAGTCAGTGCTCAAATGATGTTCGGTATCCAAGGCTTTCTGAAGAATTTTCCATAACCACGATGCAAAATAGGAATCATGATTAGAAACAATCGATAGAGGTACTCCATGAAGTCTTAAAAAAATACTAATATATAGTCTTTCTAACTGTTCAAGTGGTAAATCTTCTAATATAGCATGAAAATGTGTTGAATTGTTAAGATGATCATCAAGGACCCATATTGCATTGTTCCTTCTAGGAGTCTTTGGTAGTCCCATGACAAAGTCCATCATAATATTATCGTATTTCCACTCAGGTATGGAAAGAGGTTGCATGACTTCTCTAGGATGGTTCCTTCCATCTTTCACTTGTTGAAAAACCATACATCTTGAAAAAATCAGCAATCCCTCTCTTCATGTTGTCCCTCAAAAAATGTTCCTTCCATTATGTATACATCTTAGTGCTACCAGGGTATCTAGAGAAATTGGAACTATGAGCATCGTCTAACAATTCCCTTTTTGGATCAGGTATATTGGGAACACAAAGTCTCTTCCCAAATTTTAAAATTCTATCTTCATACACAAAGTCACTCAAACTCCCATTATTCATAGCATTAATCTTCTTTTGACACTCTTCATCACCAGCCTAAGAACACATTATCCTTTATAGTAAATATCATTTTGAAACCAATTGAAAATGTATTGATGTTTCAACATCCATGTTTATTCCCATATCCATCTTTACTATATCCATGTATATAGGATTCTATTCAATTCTAATATTGTTCAAAACTCCATGATCCTTTCTACTCAGAGCATCTGCCACCTTATTTTCCTTCCTGAGGTGGATGTGTATAGTGAAATAATAATCCTTGAGTAGTTCAAGCCATCTTCTTTGCCTCATGTTGAGTTCATTCTATGAAAAAATATACTTCAAACTATTTTGATTGGTATATATATCACATTTTTTTACCATATATATAGTGTCTCCAAATATTCAAATAAAGTTTTACATCTTCTAACTCAGGATCATGAATAGGATTTTTTTTCTCGTGAATTTTTAGTTGTTGTGATGCATAGGCAATAACCCTATCATTCTGCATAAGGACACAACCAAGTCCTTTCCTTGAAGAATCACTGTAAATAAAAAACCCATCATTCCCTGATGGTAGATTCAAGATAGAAGGATTGAATAATATTCACTTCAATTATTCAAAACATTCTTCACATTATTTTTTCCAAACAAATTTAACTCCTTTTCGTTTGATATTTGATAATGGGTTTGCCAATTGGGCAAAATTCTGCACGAAACGCCGATAATAACCAGCTAAACCAAATTAATTTTGTACCCTAGTTATACTTGTCAGTGCTGAACATTCTTGGATTTCTCTTGTCCTATAAGGATCAATAGAGAATCCATCCTCAGAGATAGTATGGCCATGAAACGAAATCTTCTGAAGCAGGAATTATCACTTGAAAAACTTCCAATATAATTCATGACTTCTAAGAGTCTTCAGGATAATATGCAAGTGATTTTCATGATCTTCATAACATTTAGTGTATACCAAGATATTATCAATAAATACCACTACAAATTCATCAAGATATTACTTGAAAACTCTATTCATTAGATCCATGAATACAATGGATGCATTAGTCAATCTAAAAGGCATTACGGTATACTCGTAATTCCCGTACCTGCTTCGAAATGCTGTCTTCGGAATGTATTCCTTCTTCACGCACAACTGATGGTATCCAGATCCAAGGTCAATCTTTGAAAATTATTGAGCTCCATGAATTTTTTCAAATAAATATTTATTTCAAGGTAGTGGATACTTGTTATTTATGGTAATATCATTGATCTCTCTGTATTCAATGTAGAAACTCATAGATCAATATTTATTCGTAACATAAAGATTAAGGACTCCCCATGTAGAAACACTAGGGTGAATAAATCCCTTATTACTTAATTACTCTAGTTGTTTCTTTAGATACAATAATTACACAGTGTCCATTCGATAAGGGTTCTTCTTATAGGCCTTGATCGAGGAATTAAACCAGTTGAAAACTCAATTTCTTTATTTAGAGGATGTCTATGTAAATATTCTGGAAACACATCAACATATTCTTTAAAAATAGGTACATCCTCTATTTGAACATTACTTTTCTCACCGATAGTTATTTCATTCTCTTCCTCCCCAATAATTGAATTTAGTTGAGCTATTGGGGGTGGATCTAGATATGAATCAGATGGTGATGAATCTTCTCTAAAGGTAAGGTGGTCTTTATCGTCGTTATCGAAAATAGTAACCTCCTTTTTTACTTATAAGAAATATTTTCATCATGGTCTGAATTCCAATACATACTGAGGATTATATCAAATTAAATCATAGTTAAGATGATGAGATTATTAGATAAATAACATTTATATGGTCTTATGGGAACTGATTCACAAAACTTTGTTGCGATGATACTACTCTTAGGAGTTTTGACGAAAAACTCCCTTGTTATGTCAAATAGAAATTATCTAATTTTCTTAGCCAACTGGGATGACATGAGACAATGAGATGATCCTGAATCAAATAAAGCATTTTCTAAACTTGAGTATACCATTTAATTACCTGCCACCACGTCTTTCGGAGCTTCAACCTTAACAACAGTGATAACATAATCTTGGACGTGATCCCTTGTACTTTTTTGTGGTAAGTTCCCCTAACGCTTAAGAAATTAATTCGCATAATTCCACCTTTATCTAAAACTGTAGAATTCAACATCGACAACATCTTTCTTCCCCTTTCAATCACTATCTTAGTGGCCTTTTTCACCACACTTATAACTGACTCACATTCCCTTCAGGAATGTACCAGGGTTTTTCTTCCCACATTTACTATAGTATGGATATTCAACTTTTCCCTTCTTCCCCTTATTTCCATTTCCATAGTGTTCAGCAGATCACTTCTTCTCTTTCTTTACTTTAAAGTCATAGGACTTAGAGAATTATTTTTCTGTCTTGATAACAAATGAGACAATATCTTTTTATGATGAGAAGGATTGTGCGACTAATTATTGATGGAGAAATGGTTTTAACCATAAAATAAATGACCAATATTACTTCATGGGTTATGTATACAATCTGTAGCATGCCTTGACTACCTTGTAATGTTAGCTTTATACATTACAAAATTCTCTTCCTCCTTTTTCCTTAGACTCAGAAATTTTCATTCCATATCCGCTCGATGGTCATGAGGAAAGTATTTTTCTAATAAAATCTCTTTAAACTCCATCCATTCCATATTTGATACTTCACAATCATCCATTCTATTTTGAATCAATGACCACCATTGATCAGTATCTCTAGTGAGGCGGTAAACTGCCATGACAACTTCTTCCCTTTCACTACTCCCAAGGCATGAAATATTTTCTCTAAGGAATTTATCCCTTTCTCATCTACTAATGGATTTGTATCCCCATTGAATGTCGGTGGTTGTTTCCTCATAAAGCGATCTAACATTGATTCTCCATGATGCAGATTAGGGTACTCAATATGGGTAAGGTAATTATTCATAACTTGGATGAGTTTTCCCAGTATAGTGATTAGCTAATCAGCACTAGTTGCATCACTAGCTCCACTATAATTATTTGCAGTAGGATGGAAATCTGTACATGGAGTGAATGCATTGATATAATTTCCATTATTTCCACTAGGATCCATTTATAAACAATGGCATAAACCAGATTAGTTTATGAAACAAAATACATAATTCCAAACTTGTAAAACACTTAAAATAAACTGAACAGTTTTTGTATATAATCCACAATGATAAAAAAAATTTCTCTGCGGAATTATATACTCATAAAAACTTCATAATTGTTTTTATATAAAATGGGAATTATCCTAAGCGTATCCTATAGGATTGTCGTAACCAAGAGTGCAACAAGGCCCATTGTTGTTCACCAGTTCTCGTTCGAGTATAGCTCAGAGTGGTGTTTTTGAGTTTTACACCTAGGTACATCTATTCCAAATCCACCTCTACCTTCTCATATCCAAAAAGGGTTGTATTGCTTGGAAATATCATAAAATCACTACAATACCAAAATTCTAGGAAGTTATTCTATACTAATCCTCAAATCCTATCTTAGGGTTATGTACTCTAATCAGAGTTTACATAAATCTAGTTTTCAATGTTTGTACTAAACTTCCTATGATACCAACTATAACACCCCAACCCCAGAAGCCTAGAGTTGGGGCATTATTACATATCATTTGAAATATCTCAAAAGATCTTGTTTCAAAAGACTGATTAGTTTAGTAGCCTTGGAAGTACTAGATACATTCATTAGTTTTATATTACATCATAAAATGGAAAACTACAACAACATTGTTTACATAGAAAACCCAAAGTTCCCTTAGACTATCCATGTAGTTCAATCATAATATACTTCTTCACATCTTGGGAAAAATAAAACATAGAAATTAGTGAGATCAGATGCTCAGTAAGGAAAAAAATATATCGAAAACATTCATCAATAAGTATAAACATTAAAGGAAGTGTATAGAAATAAAATAAAAGCATTTTAATCTTGAACTTTAGTATAATATGGAAAAGATAAAATCAAAATAATTTTTTTTTCTTACTCAAATAGATATTATACTATTAGAATAATCACATTAAATATTAATAGCCACATTCATAATGATGGAATGCATAATGCCAGACATTAATTTCTGTGTCAAGGCCTTGTTCCAAGACCTAGGGGATAACTGTAACCAGACCCAAACCTAGAGAGCCTACTTAACTGAACTCCATCCTAGAGAGCCTCTGTAACCGGACTCCATCCCAAAGAGCCTCTATTACTGGACTCCATCCAAGAGGGTCTGCTGTAACCGGACCTCAACCTAGAGGGATTGCTTTTACCGGTCCCCAACCTGAAACATACTAGTCCAATAAAATCATAATAAGAATGGGTTTGTTGTTCCCTCTATAAGATTGTTGAATTCTTACTATGATTTCTTTTTTAATAATCACAAATCATTGTTACTTTATCCGGTTGGATTTCTCATATACATAATCACGATCTTTTAGTGAATCTGTATATATCGGTTGGATCATGTTTTTATCTCTTTGGTATTGATTTACAAGTATTCTGGAAGTCTTCTGGATCAAACAGACACTTTGTGTTCTGTCAAGACAACGGTCGCACCCATCCATATCAAAGGACAATAGTCGCAGCGATCCATATCAAAGGACAACGATCACACCGATCCATATCAAAGGACAATGGTTGCAACAATCCATATCAAAGGACAACTGACACACCAATGCTGATCAAATGAGTCACTGATCATGACACACCGATGCTGATCAAATGAGTCACAGATCATGACCCACCGATGCTGATCAAATGAGTCACCGATCATGACACACCGATGCTGATCAAATGATTCACCGATCATGACACACCGATGCTGATCAAATGAGTCACTGATCTTGACACACCGTTGCTGATCAAATGAGTCACTGATCATGACACACCGATGCTGATCAAATGAGTCGCCGATCATGACACATTGATGCCGATCAAATGAGTCACCGATCATGACACACCGATGTCTAGCCACTGATGCTGATACTGATGACCTACTGATCACTTGACTCACCAATAGTCATATACAGCTATTTGAATTTCGTTATCTTCATTTAATCTACCCAATGGTCATATTAGGTATATTTTAATGCTCTGAAATTTAGTTAATGAAGTTTTTCGGATGTCAGGGAACCGTACCTCGTACCTGCAAAAAGAAATCATTTCTTTTGCTGGAACTCATGCTATAAATACAAGAAGTCCTTGTTGGTTCAAACACACCATGTGACAATGGCAAGACTTATAAGAGTGAAAAGAGTGGTGGATGAGATAGTTGAAGAAGACAAAGAACCTCATACAAACTCAAGCTTACTCAAAAAGAGTTCTGTACATTCACGAGGACACTGAAGAACTCCATCGACTACATTTCTCACTATCTCTAAACATGGATGCCAAGCAGACGACAATCTGTTTTTCAGAAAAAAAAATTGAAGAGGACTCAGAACCATTTCTGATAAAACTTATAGAGTCCAAAGCTTCACTGAAATCACTAGAGCCATTTCTAAACTCTACATCTCTGCTCAGTGATTCATTATTTTATAATTCGAGTAGTGTGTGTTATCTATTGTATTATACACACACATTGTCTCCTGTACTTTAATTGGAGGATCTGCAAATCCTCAGCAAACTCTTTACATCTTTCAATTTCCCACAGTAATAGTGGTAGAGGTCGCGTGTGACCTGGACAGCTGATTGTTGTTGTTCTATTTCCCACGAATAACAGTGGTAGAGGTCTTGGACCTAGATAGTTTTAAACTGTTGTGAACCCCGATCCAGGGTGTGGATCAAATTTATAAATTGTTGAGAGGACTAAGTCTCGGATTGAGACTAAACCTCTTGGTTATATCTATTGTGCTATATCTTTTAATTTTATTCTTTTTTATTCTGCTGCTAATTACATTAAAACCAAAACTATTTTAAATTCACTTTGATAATTAAACTTGCAAGTGTTTATATTAGTTGTAAATCAGTAAGTTAGTTTCAAAATTAAATCAACTCTTCTGTTTTGATTAACTGGGAAATAATCAATCCCTTGAGAACCCAACAGAACATTTACATTGATATAAATTCACTACAATTTAATTCAGTATTTTTATTTGGGGGTTCTTAAGACATGGTTTTAAAATAGAAATTTTAAATGGAACTCAATTCACCCCCCTCTAGAGTATCCACTCCGACCAACATTTGGTATCAGAGGTTTTAAAATATATTCTAAAGAACTCCGTTTTTTAACTGTGATTTTAATTTTATTTTAAAATTTTAAAATATCTGTTATTTATAAACTTTTATCTCTTTAAAATCATTACTTTAAGTAAGTTATCATGGATAATAGACTTTAAGGTGTCTCTACCAATAGACCACTATTTTTCAATGGCACTAACTATGCTCAGTGGAAAATCAAGATGAAAATTCATTTAGAGAGCATGGGTTTTGATATTTGGACTGCTATAGAATCGGAATATAAAATTCCTAGTACTGTTAGAACGACTTGGAATAAAGATACTAAGGCTACCTACAATAATAATTTCATAGCTATGAATGCCTTGTACTGTGCTTTAGGAGATGAGGAATTTAATAGAATATCTACCTATAAAACTGCTTATGAAATTTTGGATATCTTAGCTGTTTCACATGAAGGAACAACTAATGTTAAGGAAATAAGTTTGAACAATTATACTATTAAGTATGATAATTTTATGATGAATCCTGATGAACCCATTTTTGACATGTATCTCAGGTTTAATGAAATTTTCAACACAATGACTTCTTTGGGAAAGGATGTTCCATCAAAGGAAAAAATTATGAGAATTCTGAGATGTCTACCTGAAAGATGGAGAGGAACTTCTGTCTCAATTAGAGAATCATGTGATATTGGTGAACTGCCAGTCAAGGAACTAATTGGAAAGTTTATGTTGTATGAAGAGGAACTCGAGGTTAACAAAGAAGAAGAATATGAACCTAGAATAAAGTCTATTGCTTTCAAATATTCAACTTCAAAGAATAGGGATAAAGAGATATTCCAAGCTATAAATGAAAGTTCAAGCTGTGAAGACAGAGAAAGTGCTTCTGATAGTGATGCTGAGATGGATCACATTTCCAGAAGGTTTAAGAAGTTATATAAGAAGAAGAAGTTTTTCATAAAATCAAATTATAAAGGTAAGTATAAGAACAAGGGACATTGGAAAATGAATTGGAAGAAATCTGAAAAATCAGATGAAGTTCTCTTCTATGAGTGCAAAAGAAAGGGACATATAAAAGAAGACTGTCCAAAGTTGAAGTACAAGAAGAAATATGAATACAAGGACAATATGTACATGCTATCCATGAAGGATAATTGGAGTGATTCTAAGGATAGTTCCAGTGAATCTGAAATTTCTTAAACTGAACTCAGAAATAAGGCAAACATGTGTTTTACGACAAACACCTCTGAGGTAACATCTGAATCTCCTGCTTTAAATTCATACTATTCCGAAGATGATTCTAACCTAGACAAAATGTCAAAATCTAAACTAATTGAATAATGTGATATGTTAGAAGAAACCTATAATGAGATGAAAGACAAATACAATGGTTTAAAGAAACAGTATGCTTTAACTGTTAAACATAAATCTGATCTTGATATTTAAATGGAAAATAATGCTCAGTTTATTAAAGAAAACTCTGAACTGAAATTATCTAATGAGAAACTCAAGAAAGACTTAGATAAATTTATGAATGGAAAAGATACTCTTACTCAGATTTTAGGTAAGCAAATAGCACCTAGCTACACTACTGGTATAGGATACCAACCTGGACAAAGAAAAATTACCACAACTAGATTCATTCCATAATCTGGACAGAATGTAGCTAATTCTGAAACATCATATGCTTCAACTATTTATATTCATATTTACAGATCTAATAAGGTTTACCTTTCAAAATCCATTGATTCTACAAATCATATGAGACCCATTAGAAAAACCGGGGTACCTAACGTTTTATTGGCTAACCTGTCTGGACCCAAGAAGTTCTAGGTACCAAAATCATTTCCTATCTAAATCTGTTTTATAGGGAACCTTCTTAAAGTGCTCTTATAGAAAGACTTGGTACATGGACAGTGGATGTTCAAGACATATGTTAGGAGACTTCTCATGCTTTAAAATCTTAGTCAGAGTTGATGGAGGTTTTTTCACTTTTGGTGATTACTCAAAAGGAAAAATCATCGGCTTAGTCCAAATTCGTAACACTGACTCAGTATTGATTTCCAATGTTTTATTTGTTGATGGACTAAAATATAATTTGTTAAGTATTTCTCAGTTATGTGATGATGGGTTTTATGTTAAATTTGAAAATTATTCTTGCAATTTTTTAATTCCTAAAATGTTTTAGTATTTTATTTTTTAAGAAATGAAAATGTTTATGCTGTTGATTACAATTCTTTAGCTAAGCAGAATATTACTTGTTTAAATGCTTTTTATAATGAGTCTTGGCTTTGGCACAGAATATTAGGACACTACAATGTACACTCACTTAGAAAACATGCTAGGAAAATCTTAATTAGAGACTTACCCAAACATGAATTTCCAGTAGACAAAGTTTGTAATCCTTGTCAAAAGTGAAAGCAACATAAAGTTTCTTTTAAATCATAGAAAGAAGTCTCAAATTCTTAACCTCTTGATTTGGTTCACATGGATTTATTTGGACCTTCCGGAGTTTCTAGTTTAAATGGGAAGCACTATGTCTATGTTCTTGTAGATGACTTTTCTAGATATACTTGAGTATATTTTCTAGCTCACAAAAGTGAAGCTTGTTCTTGTTTTGTAAAATATTCCAAGTCATTAGAGAACCTTAGTGGACTTAAAATTAAAACCCTAAGAAGTGATCATGGTCGTGAGTTTGAAAATCATGAGTTTGAATCTTACTGCTCACACAGTGGCAATAGTCACAATTTCTCTGCCCCTAGAACACCCCAACAGAATGGGTAGTAGAAAGGAGGAATAGAACCCTGCAAGATATTTCTTGGAATTTTCTCAATGAGTATGACCTACCTATTTATTTTTTGGCGGAAGCCGTCAATAAAACATTCTATATTATCAATAGAGTCTTGATCAGACCAGTTCTTAAGAGGACCCCTTATGAGTTGTGGAACCATAGGACCCCTAAGGTTAACTACTTCAATGTTTTTGGCTGCAAAGTCTTTATTCTTAATACTAAATACAGTCTCGAAAAATTTGCATCCAAGAGTGATGAAGGAATTTTTCTAGGTTACTCTATTTCTAGTAAAGCCTATAGATTTTTCAATAAGAGAACCAAATGTGTGGAAGAATCTGTTCACATCAAATTTGATGAAACTGATCCACATGAACCTAAGACCTCTTTTGAAAATCTTGTAGATGATCTCTCTGTTTTGAACCCTAATGATAAAGACGGTGGACCTATAGTTAAAACATCCAGTTCTAGAAATTTTCCAGAACCTGTTTCTATTGAACCTCAACCTGTAGATGAACCTGAAATCTCGAGTCCTACCTTTTCTAGACCAACTAGAATTCTAAAGAACCATACTTTAGATGCTGTTGTGGGTAATTTAGATAGAGGAACACATACTAGAGCTTCTCTAAGAAATCAGGTTGAACAACAAGCTTTTCATTCAAAGATAGAACCTAAAAATATCAATGACGCTATCAATGATGAATTTTGGGTAATGGATATTCAAGAAGAACTAAATCCATTTGAAAGAAAAAAAATCTGTATACTAGTAGAAAGACCTAAGGAAACTATAACCATAGGCTCAAAATGGGTGTTTAGAAACAATTTTGATGAATCTGGAAACATCATTAGAAACAAATCTAGGGTAGTTGCACAAGGTTACAATCAAGAAGAAGGAATTGACTGTGAGGAAATCATTGCACCTGTAGCTAGATTAGAAGCTATTAGGATCTTACATGCCTATGAATCACATCTGAATTTCATGTTATATCAAATGGATGTGAAAAGTGATTTTTTAAATGGTTTTATTGTTGAAGATTATTTTGTAGAACAACTACCTAGTTTCTCAAATCCTCATTTTCAAAATTATGTTTTTAAACAATCTAATGCTTTATATGGTTTAAAACAAGCTCCAAGAGCTTGGTATGAAAGACTTTCAAACTTTATTATTTCAAAAGGATTTATAAAAGGAATAGCTTATCTCACTCTTTTCATAAAAAGGATTTCAAAAGGTGTGATAATAATACAAATCTATGTTGATGATATTATTTTTGGATATTTTAAAAATTCTTTATGTACTGATTTTTCAAAGGTTATGCAAAATGAGATTGAAATGAGCTTAATGGGAGAGCTTAAGTATTTTCTTGGATTTCAAATCATTCAAACTAAAGATGATATTATTCTAAATCAAATCAAATACACTAAGGATTTATTAAAACAATTTGGTTTGGATAGTATTAAGGAAAGTGATATACCTATGAGTACTACGTGTAAATTGGATGTTGATGAAACTTAAAAACCAGTTGATCAAACCAATTATAGAGGTATGATTGGGATTTTAATTTATCTTACTGCTAGTCGACCAGATATTATTTTTATTGTGTGTATGTGTGCTAGATTTCAAGATAATCCTAAAGAATCACACTTACTGGCTGTTAAAAGGATTTTTAAATATCATAAGTATACTATGAATTTAGGTTTGGTTTATCCAAAAAGACAATCATTTGACCTAATTAGTTATTCAGATGATGACTTTTCTGGTTGCAATTTAGATAGGAAGAGCACATCTAGAACATGTCATTTACATGGAAAGTCCCTATTATCATGGTGTAGTAGGAAAAAGAACTCAGTTGCATTGTCTACTGCTGAAGCAGAATATATTGCTACTGGTAGTTGCTGTGCACATATTCTTCAAATGAAACACACTTTATTAGACTATGGATTTGATTTTAAACATGTTTAAATTAACTGTGACAACACTAGTGCGATCAACATATCTAAGAACCTTGTGTCTCATTCTAGGACTGAGCACATTGATTTCAGACATCACTTTTTATGAGATCATTATTAGAAAGGTGATATTTCTCTAGAATTTATTAGTTCTGATCATCAATTAGCTGATATTTTTACGAAGCCTTTATGCTTCGAAAGAATGAATTTTATTAAACAGGAGTTGTGTATGATCGATCTATGAAACTGATCTATGAAACAGATCTGTGAAACTGATCTGTGAAACTGATCTGTGAAACTGATCTGTGAAACTGATCTGTGAAACCGATCTGTGAAACTGATCTGTGAAACCGATCTGTGAAACTGATCTGTGAAACCGATCTGTGAAACTGATCCGTGAAACTGATCTGTGAAACTGATTTGTTAAACGGATCTATGAAACTGATCTGTCAAACCGATCTTTCTTTCTATTACTTTTTATTATGTTGTAATTAATTAATTACTTTTATCTTTATTATGGAAACCCTAAATGATTAATAAATTATACACGGCTATTTCTATTCCCAAAACCATTGACCTTTCAATTCATTCCTGCCAAGCCTTATTTCCTCTCTTCTCCTCCACTTTGAACCTTCGAACTCCTGCATTCCCCAGAATCTTCAAATGGCTAAACCAAAGTGACCAAGCAAAGGATCAGAAAGTCATGTACCTTTAAAGAGTTCTCAAGACGAGTCATGTAATATCTCTCAAAGATCAGTAAATCTGAAACTGGAAACTCGGATTGTTGCTGTAGAAAAGGAAGTCAGTTCTTCTTGGATGTTGACAAGTAAGTTGTTGTTGTTACAAGTATTAGATTCTCAAGGATGGAAATCCTAGTTCTTAAATAACACTCATGTATACTACCCAAATCTAGTGCATGAGTTTTATATAAATCTTCAAGTGACTTTAGATGGTGTAGAGTCTGCCAGAATGACTTCTGTAGTGAAAGGAAAGAAAATATCTTTTTCATCTAAACAATGGGATGAATGTTTAAATGTACCCCATGAGGGTCGGTATGAGGATTATGCTAGAAACATTCCTCCAACAACTGAATACTTCTCGTATGAGTTAGCTTTAGATATTTTTGACTGGAAATATAGAGTCATGGAGAATCATAGCCTCAGAGTTGGATGGTGAATGTAGACTTCTCGTTAAGTTTATTCACCACCAAATTTTCCCCAGGAAAGAAGATTTTTCTGCTCTAAGATACCAGGATGTTTTTCTATTGTTTTTACTAAAGACCCATCAGAATTTCATTTTGTGTAGATATCTAATGGTGCACATAGCTGTAATGGTGAAACCTTCTATGAAAGCCACTGCCCTATTCTATTCCAAAGTGATCTTTGCTATGTTAAAAAATCTGGAATGTGTTGATGATGCTGATGAGATAGCTCAATCTGATAGTGATTTTTTTTGTTAACAAAGAAATTTGTAAAATGATGAAAATAAATTGGAAACCATGGAAGAAATGCTGGGTTGCTGATGAGGACAAGTTGTATGAATCCTACAATCCCTATAATCATGGAAAGAGGCCGAAGGGTTTGAGAGACCCTGGATTGATATCAGATGAGGAGAAAATTTATTCTGATGATGAGGAAGAAGTAGATGTTGAAAGGAATAAGGACCTTGAAGAGTCTAGTAAACAATGGATAGAAGAAGCTGAAATAGAAGAAGGAAGTATGTCACCTCCTGATGATAGGAGTTATCCTGATACTGTGAGCTCTAATAGAAGAATAGACTTTGGACCTGCCAGTCCACCTTTACCCTTACCTGTATCAGAACCAGTTCTTGATGATGAAGATGCTAGTGACACTGAAGTATCTAACAGTGATGTTTCAGTGAAGAATGGAAATGGTAATGGAGATGATGATGATGCTGATGATGATGATGATAATGATGATGATGGGGACAACCGACCAGTGGATGGTCTTACTGTACCTACAACAGAAACACATCAAACTGTACAAGAAACAAATTCCAATTGAAAGAGAGATTCTCTAGAAATTAGTGGAAAAGGAAGTTAGGATAAACCGAAATATACTCTGTGTGCTGCTGTCTGAGATGTTTACCCTGGTTTTTCTGTTTTAGGTTTAGAGTATTCTGAAGAAGAAGAGGAAGAATCAGAATCTACAGCGGTTAGGAAGGAAAGCCAACCAGTTGAGACAAGGTCTTATTATGTTGTTGATGCTGCAGATGTTCATCTACCTAGTGATACTTTCTCTCAGTATAATTTTGATAAGTTGAAAATTGAGTTTCTTGCTGCTGTGAGAGACATAGTCAGAGAAGAAATTTCAAATTCTATTAGACTTGACCTGGCCAATACCGGTGAGTTTATTGGCAGGCACATAGCCTCTCTAAATCAGATTCTGAAGGATCTACAATCTGACATAGTTTCTTTATCAAACGAATTTTGATCAACCATCTCTTATATGATATAAGTGTTGAGAAATCTGATTGAACATCTTAAGAAGTCTGATATAAGAAAGTTGAAAGCTGAGATAACTCAGATAGTTGCTCAATCCAGTACAGCCAAAGTAACCAAGATCACAACTCGTGAGCTTGAGTCTCTATGGAAGATTTGGCATGATGAATTGGCCGCCATTAGAAAAGTTATCGATTTCGACTCGTTGAGAAAGATGAAGGAGAACAGTGATCACTTTCATAAGATGGTAACAATATATTTAACAGATGCCACTAAATCTCATAGAGAGATCAAGGAAAAGCTTGATCATTACTTTTCAAAAATCTATACCAAGCATGAGATGACCATGAATTTCAAAGTGTTAACTGACAATCTGAGAATACCTCCAGTCACTGAAGATTTCATGACTCAAGTTCGTTAGTTGCAAGATTTTATTCATACCATGGAATGGTTCATGGAGAATACAGATGATTTTGAGAAGGCTATGCAGTACGGTGCAGAAGTTATTCATAATTTTATAAATCTTTTGAAGCCTTATCTGAATTCACAAGCCACCGCTATTGTACTTACTACTACTGACCCTCTCAGTGCCTATGATGTTGCTCCAAATCAGATATCTGTTGCTCAAGATCTATCTCAACTACGACCAGTTCCTCAGCAATCTTCTTATCCAGCAACTACTCCTCCACAGGAAACCTCTACGGCATCCTCTCCTCCACCTTCCAGAGTCATCTTACCACCTTTTCAAATTATCCCAGTTTAACCTGCCTCCAAGCCTTCCAACTTACCAACCATTGATCCTTCTGACAAAGGAAAAGCCCCATTACATCCCAAGAAATAGTTATGTGTTGTTGTTGATAGGGTAAACCCTGTTGTGTTTTTACTTTGATGTCCCTTATAAACTTTATTCTCTTTTCTTTTTATTCTCTCTGATGCCTTCTTTTAATCTTTTCTTTATCTGTTTTCCCTCCTTTTTGATTATCCCAAAGGGGGAGAAATCTGTATATATATAGGGGGGATGCATCTATAAAGGGGGAGATTCTTTTTTCTCTAGCGGGGAAACCTTTCTATGGCAATTCTTGCATAAATATTTAAAGGCATAAATTCAGGGGGAGATTTATATATCATTGTGTCTTTTTTCTGTCTTGTCACTGTTATTGATGCTATATTATTTTTATTTATGGCTATGATTTTTGATTATAAAAAAGGGGGAGATTTTTGATCCCTATGTATAATTGTTGAATTCTTCCTATGATTGCAGTTTTAATAATCAAAAATCATTGTTATTTAATCTGGTTGGATTTCTCATATACATAATCACAATATTTTAGTGAATCTGTTTATATCGGTTGGATCATGTTTTAATCTCTTTTGTATTGATTTAAAAGTACTTTGGAAGTCATCTGGATCAAACAGACAATTTTTGTTCTGTCAAGACAACGGTCGCACCGATCCATATCAAAGGACAATGGTCTCACCAATCCATATCAAAGGACAACGGTCACACCGATCCATATCAAAGGACAACAGTCACACTGATCCATATCAAAGGACAACCGACACACTGATGCTGATCAAATGAGTCACCGATCATGACACACAAATTCTAATCAAATGAGTCACTGATCATGACACCCTGATGCTGATCAAATGAGTCACTGATCATGACACACTGATGCTGATCAAATGAGTCGCCAATCATGACACACTGATGCTGATCGGATGAGTCACCGATCATGAGTCACTGATCATGACACACTGATGCTGATCAAATGAGTCACCGATCCGGACACACCGATGCTGATCAAATGAGCCACTGATCCTGACACACCGATGCCGATCAAATGAGTCACCGATTACGATGCACCGATGTCTAGCCACCGATGCTAATGCTGATGACCTACCGATCACTTGACTCACCAATAGTCATGAACAGCTGTTTGAATTTCTTTATCATTATTTAATCTACCCAATGGTCATATTAGGTATATTTTAATGCTCTGACATTTATTTAATGTAGGGTTTTGGATGTCAGGGAACCATACCTCGTACCTGCAAAAAGAAATCATTTCTTTTGCTGGAACTCGTGCTATAAATACAAGAAGTCCCTATTGGTGAAAACACACCATGTGACAATTACAAGACTTATAAGAGTGCAAAGAGTGGTGGATGAGATAGTTGCAGAAGACATAGAACCTCATACACACTCAAACATACTCAAAAAGAGTTCTTTACATTCACGATGACATTGAAGAACTTCATCGACTACATTTCTCACTATCTCTGAATCAGGATTCTAAGCAGACGACACTCTGTTTTTTAGAACAAAACCAGAAGAGGACTCAGAACCATTTCGGATAAAATCTAAGGAGTCCAAAGCTTCACTACAATCACTAGATCCATTTCTAAACTCTACATCTCTGCTCTGTGATTCATTATTTTACATTTCGAGCAGTGTGTGTTATCTGGTGTATTTAACAAACACACTGTCTCCTGTACATTAACTGGAGGATCTATAAATCCTCAGCAAACTCTTTACATCTTTCATTCCACCCAGTAATAGTGGTAGATGTCGCATGTGACCTAGATAACTGATTGTTGTTGTTCTGTTTACCACGAATAACAGTGGTAGAGGTCTTGGACCTGGACAGTTGTAAACTGTTGTGAACCCTGATCCAGGGTGTGGATCAAATTTATAAATTGTTGAGAGGACTAAGTCTGGGCTTGAAACTTAACCTCTTGGTTATATCCGTTGTGCTATATCTTTCAAAGATATTCTTTTTTATTCCGCTGCTAATTACTTTTAAACGAAAATTGTTTTAAAGTCACTTTGATAATTAAACTCGCAAGTGTTTATATTTGGTGTAAATCAGTAAGTTAGTTTCAAAAGTAAATCAACTCTTCTGTTTTGATTAACTGGGAAATAATCAATCCCTTGAGAACCCAAGAGAACCTTTCCATTGATATAAATTCACTACAGTTTAATTCAGTATTTTTATTTGGTAATTTTAAATAAAATGTTTTTAAAACAGAAATTTTAATTGGAACTCAATTCACTCCCCCCTCTTGAGTATCCACTCCGACCAACACGGTTTCAATATGACATAAAAATTCATATTAAAAATAGCATATGAAATGTCGATACATTATACATCAACCATGAATGGAATGAAATAAGACATCCACAATTAAAAATATCACAAAACCTTCAATACAATATAGATGTTCTGTATCATAATATGTTAACATCAAAAAATCTTACAATCAATCAAAGGATGCTGACATTGATGAAATCAAAATTTGTTTTTGAGAAATATCTCTCTCTATTTTGAAATCATTTAAGAGTCACATGATTATAAAGACAACATTTATTTTTAAAATATACATATAAGATTGTAAGGGATTCTTCAATGATGTTATAATGGCATAAAATAGCCTCACCCACCATATAAGTTAAAAAAGTCTTACCATAGTTTTGTCGAAAAGGTTATAAAGGACCTTGTTTTGAAAACGACTGAAAGATTTTTTATAAAGATCATATTAAAGTCAAATAAGGGTATAAATGACATTAACCCATTGTTAATAAAATAGTATGAATGTTTTGAAATACATTTTTATGAAATGTGGATGTGGATGATAAAGAGGTCCCATTAGATACTTACATAAAAACAACCTCAGATAATAAAGAGATTGTGAAATTAACCCTTAACAATTTGGTAACTTATGAAAAATACACGTCATAAAAGAAGTACAATGCAATGAATATGTAAATACACATAAATTACTGTGTATTACACAAATAATACAATTATGGGAAGTATATACACCACACAAAAGGAAATAGTTGCGATATATCATGAATCTCCCAAGAATTAGGAGTGAGATGAAAACCCCTTACCTTGTACATTTTCTTGGTCAAGGGTAGGTTAATCTCTTGTATAATGGTGAAATAATTTTTATTAATTTATTCAAGAATATATACATTTATATGATATCATATATTGTCTTTTAATATTGCTTTGTTAATAATATCTCTGTATTATTGTTGTTCTGGGTGATAACGGATTCGTTTTCATTTATATTCATTGTTTTGTGAGTCATATTTTTTATGAATGGTATGTATTTTATTCATATCCAGAAGGATATCAAGTCTTTAAAAATTATTTTTAATCATAAAATTAATATTAGTCTTAAATGGATACAATGGGGAATGAATCTCATCGCGTTCGTGGAGACGGTAATCTGTACGTACACTGAAGCGACAATATCATTATTTTTATATTAAAATAATTTATAATTGGGTGTTATATCTTCTAAACAGAATAATTATCAAGTTATATTTATTATTTACATCAATTAAAAATCATTATTATACCCATCCAAATAATAATGTATTGAATAACAATTACACCATGATGTGGAAACGGTAAGCCGTACGTACGAACGTATGGTGACATGTCATTCAAAGGATGGATAAAATAATGAATTTGGTTGTAACATATTTATAATAACATCATAGGATATATAAGATACTGGATTAATTATTTTATGATGGAAACAACAAAGAAAGAAAAAGTGGAAGAAGAAAAGAACTTGAAAGAGGTGATGAAATATTTACCTCTTCTTCGGGTTCTTATTTTTTATTTGTTCAAAAGGGCTCCATAGGATTGGTTTCCGAATAAAGGAATGCCTCTAGGATGAATAGAGGATAGTTTATAAGGTATTTTGGCAGAGTTTGGCTAATACAAAAGACTTTGAAGTTGTGAATTTGAGTTAAGGATGAGTGCCCTTTTATAAGAGGGGTGATAGGCACCTTTGGAAAAGATAGAAATATTATTTTATAATAAAATAAAATTAGGTTTATAATTACTCTAAAGTGGATTAGTTAAATGATATGGTGTTATGGGTCCAAACCCACTCAACCAACATGTTTTAGATTTTTTTGGGTCACTATATTAACATTATCTTTTACATTTAACTCTTAGTTAAATAGTTTGTCATTTACCATGTCTCTTTATATTTTTATAATATATGGCTAATAAACCTAATATATAATTCCAATATAACACAAATTGGTTCATTAATGATACACCTATTATTATATATGTTATTTTTCCAATCCTTATATTTTTAGGAATAGAATATAAATTAATAATTTAATATTTGTTTTAAAAACTCTTTTATGTCAATTTTGTCACAATTTGGTATTTTGTTTTTTCTAAATACATAAAAGCATTATTACTTCAAAAAAAAATTCATCTAACAAACCCTAACATGTCATATTAACTTATAAAATGAGTTTAATTCATAAAAAGTCTCAAATTAATTTATTTTGGATATTTATAATATCAATTATTTGAATATTTCATTAATTAGGTAATCACTGCATCATCATTGTGTAATAAATAAATAAATTTATCTAAAGTCTAAAATATATAAATAAAATACCATTATGTTTGAAATATTTTTATCTATATAATGAATATTTATAGTAGAATTTATCTTATGTGTAACCCTATATTAAAAATATTTTAGTTATTAGACATTGATTTTAACTCTTCTTTATATAAAATAATAATAAGTTTCCTAATATAATCCAAGTGGAGCAAAGAGGTTCATATTTTATTCCTAAGGTTGTTTTTGGTCGAATAAGACTTTTAAAATAGAATTAAGACGTGTGTTAGGGTAATAATAATATCATTTTTACCCTTAATTACCATATTTACTTTTAATCGTGGTAAATACAAGTAAAAAAGATACAATTTACAAAATATTATTTTCATCTTATTGAAACACATTTTACTAACTGATATCAACCATGTCGCTTGGAGTTTTTAATTTCCACACACAGATGCAGTAAAATTATGTTTTATGTGAATTTGCAAATTCTCATAGGAGGTGAGGAAAAGACAGTGAAAAGTTCAATAAAATTTTTATATATCTAAAATTTTTATAAAATGACACCAATGAATTACATTGAACTTATATAAGAATTATGTATCTATTTTGACCTATAGAATATTTAAATAAAATAAATAATTATTTAAATAAAAATTAGGTTTTAAACTATAACTTAGTGTTTTCACTATTCATCAAAAACTGACAGTTTTCAGAAAAAAAAAATTCACCCCAAACTAATTTCGATATTCCGAATCCAAAAAATGAAGTCCATTTTGAAAGATAAAATTTATAAAATATTAAAAAGTTCATATTACTATTCATAACGGCTAGTTTGAGTGGTTTTGTTGTATTAGAACTCGAAGTTGCGTACAACACATGCTATTGTATTATTCAAGGAGAAGCGTCATGTGAACGTTTGGGGTGTTACACTTACCATAAAGAAGGACTATCATTATTAAATTAAACAACATCAAAATAATATATTCTCTAATTTAAAAATATTTTCTTGAAATTTAATTCCTTAAATAATTTCATTCATCTATGATGGGTAATCAACTGTTTCATTTTATCATAAACATATCAATATAAATTGTATAGATAGATATACAATTTCGTGATAAGAAACTTCCTAAAATAAATATTAAAACTTATTAAATATCTCATACAACTAGATTCCCCTAAGATATTCATGAATGATTTCATGTGAATCTCATGATGTTTATAGACCATTAGTGTATCTCAAGTTATAGTCAACAAATACCATGACAAACTTTTGTTAGTTAAACCATTACATAGGCCCGAAGTATGGAGTTTGATCCAACCACATGAATCTATTCATATGTAAAGGAATATACTTAGTCATTCAAAATTCTATATAAATATGTTTATATTGAGTAAAAAAGGTAACGTCCCGGACCCGGGTTCCATGCAATGGGAGCCCCGAGCCCGGTTCGCCACGTGACCCCAAGCACATTTCCCCAAATGCCAAAGGCTGCTGACTAGCTGTGAGGGCCCATGTATGATAGTGGGGAAACTATGCCCTCGTTTTTCAAAGTGTAGCGCAGTGGAATAAAAAATTAAACATACATGACAAAAGCGGATGAAGTAAACAATACACAATGGAAATAAACTAGAGAAGTGGATAAAACCAACAGTATTGAAAAGATGATGCTACATGTTTCATGTTCTAAGAAAATATCCAGAACATGTTATACATCAATACAGTACAGCAAAAAACAGAGTACAACAATGTAAAGAAAATAGCTAGAAGCGACATCGTGATCCTAGGCTCGGTTCCATGCCATCCTACTCCTCTGCAATAGTCAAATACCTATATGAGGTCTCTTCCCCTATCTACACCTGCAAATATGTAAACTGTTTGGGCCGAAAAGTGTGACCCAAACAGGGTGTGAGAAATATATCTCAGTAGGCACCCACCAAAGGCCTGTGCCCAACTGCGTGGAAGCATGAACCAACATTGTGCAGTAGTAAAATGAAATAAAGTAAGAAGTACTCAAAAGTAACTAATTTCCTATTATATTTCAATTTTATTTTCCATATAATCCATTAAAATATTATAAATCACCATAGAGAATTTCTAAGTAAACAATCCACGTACTCAGACATGTAACCCCTAACCTCCGGTAAGGAGTATCCAACAAAAGAATCCACCCTCAGGCATAACAGAATTTTTCCCTCAGGCGTATGTAGTGTCGCCCTCAGGCACAGAGTCTATCGTCCTCAGGCACGAAAGAAGTTTCCCTCAGGATGAAAATATCTACAGCCCTCAGGCTAAACAGTGCAGTGCCCATAGACTAATCACAACAATTCCCTCTGGCTAAATAGGTAACCGGGCCGTGCCCAACATATCAAAATACAGTAAACAACCAATTACTCTCAATGAAATTATACAAGTACTACATTAAAGTCATACCCTCGGGTATCATATCCAAACATATAAAAAGTGGAACACACCCACGGGATGGTTCTGGATCCAAGCAACGATCCCAACCCGCATTTTATTATCATAATAAACTACCTAAACAATTCTAGGCATTAAATATAGCAACCTCCTCATCCACACGACACCCCAACATGGGTTCGCGCCACAAAAATGCACAAAAACGCATGAAAATTTGAAAATAAACACAAAACCACCTACATTATACGTCAACGAGTGTTATACCCGAACACCGACTCCAGAAATGCCCATGAATGGCGTAGATCTGACGAAGAACAATACCCATTAAAATGTAAATAACTTATGTTAGGAGAAGAATTGGTACGAACGATACCAGGAGAGGATAGGGCTTCCCCGTGCGGTTCCAATGAAATCGTCCAAAGCCGAAACAAATTCCAGACGAACGCCCAGTGGATCTTCAAAGATACAGCCTCCTCCTTTGGCTACAAAATGGTTCAAGAGTCTCCTCTGCCAAATGAGGAGGCTACTGCCTGTTTTAAGCCGAAAAAATAATGTACACGGTGTGTACTTATGAGTACACGGTGTTTACTTCATTCATTTAATTGTTCATTTGGCGGCACCGCCACACTGTTCATCCATTAACATGAGTACACGACATGTACTCCCAAGTACACGGCATGTACTGTCGCCCCACTGGCGGCGACTCCACCGCCTTACTGCTTACGCTTTCCGACTGAATTCACAGCTTGTAAGGTACCACTACACGGCGTGTAGTCGGTTCCTACACACTTCGTCGCAGGCATGGCTACACGCCCCATGTACTCATCCCAACACGGCCAAAAGTACACAGCGTGTGGACAAAGTACACGACGTGTAGTATCGAAATTTAGCATTTTTCCCCATTTTCCATATTTTCTCAAAAACACTTAAGGAAAAGAAAAAGGAAGAAACCAGTACCTTAAAATTAAGAACCGGGTTCATTCATGCTTCCCCCATTATAGCAATTCTTCCCAGAATTTCCCTTCCAAGGGTGGAGAAGATGATGCTCAGAACAGCTCTGGCCACTGAGCACGTACATCGGCCTCCCGCTCCCTGGTCTCGTCCTGCACTCAGCCATGCTGCCATAGCACCCGTACGAGAGGAACTGACCGGCATCAGAGAACATTTGTGCTCCGGTCAACGATACGGATCAAATGCTCTTCAAAGGACGCATCATGCTAAAGTTCAACCTCCTCTGGCTGAAAGGTGTGAGATGGGTCTGAATGGTAGCGATGGAACTGAGACATGTGGAAGATGTCGTGCATGGATCGGTATCGTTGCGGTAACTGCAACCGATAGGCAACTAGCCCGACTCTCAGCAGAATCTCGAATGGCCCCACATACCTCGGTGAAAGCTCACCCTGTCTCATGATCTGCTTGTGTCCCAGCCTCGGCGAAACACGTAGAAAAACTCGATCCCCAACCCCGAACTCTAAAGGTTGTCTGTGGCGATCAGCATAACACTTCTGATGAGACTGCGCAGTAGCCTTCCGCTTCCGAATCAACTGGACCTTCTCAGATGACTCCTGCACGAGCTGTGGCCCCAGTAAAGCTGCCTCACATGCCTCTAACCAGCAAAAAGGTGATCAGCACGGCCTACCATATAAAGCCTCCTATGGTTCCATCTAAATAGTTTCTTGAAAACTATTGTTATTGGAAAACTCGACTAAGGGTATATGCTTCTCCCAAGGGCCCCCAAATTCTAGGACGCATGCATGCAACATGTCCTCTAGCACCTGTATCGTCCGCTCTAACTGGCCATCTGTATGAGGATGGTATGTTGTGCTCAGAAGCACCTGTGTACCCAGTTCCCTTTGAAAACTCTTCCAGAAATGAGACGTAAAGCGGGCGTCCCTATCTGAAATGATAGAACGAGAGACCCCATGAAGACGTACGAACTCTCAGATATACAACCTTCCGAGATCGTCCACACCGAAGTTCTCCTTGATCAGTAAGAAGTGAGATACCTTTGTGAGTATATCCACAACAACCCACACTTCATCATTACCTCGAGGTGACCTCGACAATCCCGTCACAAAATCCATCACGACATCATCATATTTACACACCGGAATGGGTAATTACTGTAACAGCCCAGCTGGCCTCTAGTGCTCTGCCTTCACCTGCTGACAGGTGGAACACCTCGTAACAAAACCACTTATCTCTATCTTCATACTCGGCCACTAGTACAGACATCTAATGTCTCGGCACATATTGGTAACCCCGGGATGAACTGCCCATGCTGAAGCATAAGACTCCTGCATTATCTCCTCGCGTATATCCCCTGGAACCCATACTCTTCAATGGAAATGCAGGACCTCATCATCTCCGATCGTCCAACTGGGAGGAGGGTACTCTCTTGCCACCGACTCTCGTAGAACTAGGCCTTCTGAAACCGATAGCTGCATCATCCTCACTCCGTCCAGGAGGGTAGAAGTCACAGATAACGAGGAAAGATAAGCCTGCCCTTAACTGTCATGAAACTCTAGATGCATCTCAGAGAACAAATCCATAAGCTGCCACTCACCACTGGCCTCCTGCACTTCCTGTATCTGAGTCTTCCTCCTCAGTACAACAGCTACTGCATTACCTTTAAAAAGTGTATAGGAATGGTCAAAATCTAAGGACTGCAGGTACTCAACAAACTTCTCTGCCTCAGATTCAGGTCACGCTGAGTTAAGAAATACTTGAGACTTTTGTGGTAGGTGAAAACCAAAAAATTCTCTCCCAATTGATAGTGTCTCTAACAACGCAATGCATGAACTACTACTGCCAACTCGAGATCATGCGTCAGGTAATTCCTCTCATTTGGCCTCAACTACCGAGACCTGTACATGACAACTCGATCGCCTTGCATCAAAACGGCTCCCAGCCCAATCCCTGATGCATCACAATAAACCGTATAGCTCTTCCCCTGCTCTGTGAGTATCAGGATCGGTGCTGATGTCAACCTTCCCTTTAGGTCATGAAAAGGTGCGTCGCAAGCTTCTGACCAAATGAACTTCACACCCTTTTTAGTCAGACCAGTAAACGGTACTCCTAAGCGGGAGAAGTCCTGTATAAAGCGTCTGTAGTAACCATCCACCCATAAGAAACTCCATATCTCAAACAGGTTCTTGGTCTGCCCCCAAGAAACTACTTCTTTCACCTTCTCTGGGTCTACTGCAACTCCTGCCTCTGAGATGATATGACCCATGACGTGAATCTGGTCCATCCAAAAATGTCACATTGAGAGCTTAGCATATAGCCGATGCTCCCTTTGTGTACTCAATACGATCTCACGATGGGTGGCATGGTCATGTCGAGTGTGAGAATACACCAAGATGTCGTCCACGAATAATACCACAAAAGAATCAAGGTACGGATGGAACACACGATTCATCAGATCCATGAAAACTGATGGCGCGTTTGTGAGTTTGAACGGCATAACCATGTACTTGTACAGACCATATCTACTGCGAAAACCTGTAAGTGGTATATCCGATGGTCTCACGCGTTGCTGATGATATCCGGATCTCAATTCAATATTCATGAACACTCATGCTCCACGAAGCTGATCAAACAGATCATCAATCCTCGGAAAGGGATATCAGTTCTTAACCGTCAAGTGATTTAGCTTCTGATAATCCATGCAATGTCTAAGGGTACCATCAGCCTTTTTCGCAAAAAGGACTGGAGAACCCCAAGGAGAAGTACTGGGTCGGATAAAACCCTTTGCCTGCAACTCCACTAACTCCCTCTTGAACACCTGCAACTCAGGCGTGGCCATCCTATAAGGAGAAATTGACACCAGTGTTGCTCCTGGAACTAGCTCAATAGATAAATCCACCTCTCGCTCCGGAGGTAGACCTAAAAAGTTGTCCGGGAAGACATCCCTAAAACGATCAAAAACTGGAGGGAATCCAGTCTGACAAGTCCCCTGGTCATCCAGATATAATCTCACAATCTGGGATGTGATTCCACCTCTCAAATGATGCTCTGGTCCAGGTAGACTCACCTAAACATCCCATTCGCCCTTGTATGGAAACTCTCCGCCCTCTGGTGATGTGAAACGCACCCTGTGACGATAGAAGTCTACAAAGGCTCGGACGGGAACCAACCAGTCCATCCCGAGAATGACGTCATAGCTCATCATCTCTAAAACATAGAGGTCCCAAAAGAAGTGACACCCTCCAACCACAAGGGGGAACTCCTTAAACTGATGTAAACCAACCGTTCTAGTCTCCAATGGAGTGTTTAGCATCAAGATATCAAAAGAAGAAGAAAAAACATTTAGCCCAAGGCTCTCCACAACGGGAATTGAGATGAAACTATGCGTAGTACCTGTATGAAAAAGCACTGAAGGAAAGACAAAAGCTACTATAATTGTAACTCTGACTGTAGAGGGTCCGGGATCCTGCTCCTTCATGGTCTGTTGCACTATATATGCATGCCCTTTGCCATGGCACTGCGACACAGCCTGACTACCCTAAGATGTCCCGCCCTACTACATCTGCGATCCTGGGTGTCTGGCTACCACGGCCACAACCACCATCTCTGCATGCACTCCCTGACGTATTACAGTTTCTCGACTGGTATGAAGCCACTGGTCCTACTCCCTCACGCGGAGTCTGCATAGAACCCCTCTCACTAGCTGGTGGAAATGCCCTGCAAAGGCGTTGCAGATGACCCATCTTGCCGCAAGATCGGAACACCACTGGCTCTCATTGACACTGTCGACTCTTCTGCCCCTCACTGCCACACTGGTAAAACCTGACCGAACCACATGAAGATGCTTCCATGCTGGTATTTCCACCCTGAGAGAAGTTCATATGTCTGTTCCTCTTTCCGGCAGCAATAATACCAGTAACTGGTGCTGAACCGCCCTGGCCCACACCACTTGATTCCCGTAGGTTCCTCTCTGTAATCTGCTCCAGGTTCACAATCGCGTGTACATTAGGCAACCTGAAAACATTCACCAGCGCTCAGATGTCCTAACGAAGACCATCCTCAAAACGACTGGCTCTCAACGTCTCATCACCCACCAGCATGGGTGAAAAATGCTGAAGCTCCATAAAACGAGTAGAATACTCCATCACCGACATAGCGCCCTACTGCAGATTCATGAACTCTCGAGCTATAACTACCCTCAGCGTCTCGGGAAAGAAGAAGTCATAGAAGACTGCCTGTAAATCATTCCGCGCCATGTCCCTGTGATGCTGTGACTGTGCGGTAACATCCCACCACCTCTTGGATGAATCACGCAGCTTGTAAGTTTCGAGCATGACCCTCCGGCCTGGAGGTGTCTCAAGATGCTCGAAAATAGTCTGCATCGACCCCAACCAAGACCCTACAGCCTGTGGTCCGCCGTCCCCTGAAAACGTAGGTGGATTCTGCTGCTAAAAGATACGCGTCAGCTCGTCCATAGATGTAGCAGCCTGCGGTGCTCCCTGAAAGGTCTGCATGAACCACAATAAGCCTTCACGGAACTGCGCCTCCGTGCCTGTGTCTGGTATAACAGCTAGCGATGCATCTAGCTCTACTGGTGTATCAACTTGTATCCCATTTCCCACCATCTCCATAGTATAATCGTCACCGCTCTCCTGGAAAACAACTCGCGGTCGTCTAGGCGGCATGACACTATAAGGTCAAAAGCATGCCTCAAATTCAAGATTATTAAGACTGAATGCGAAGGAACCACAAAGGAACAAGAGGAAGAAGGTGTTTCAAAATTTGCAAAACAAGACTACACGACATGTACAATGACAATACGACATGCACTTGACTTTCGTTCCCATGCCCGGGTCCTTCTACACGGCTAAGCCACACGGCTTCCGTCGAACAAAACTACACGGCGTGTCTGGTGTTATTTTCCAACTACCTGTGTCGTCTGTGACACATCTGACTACCCATCATACAACTCCACGGTGTGTTACACTTGTACACAACATGTAAAACACCCCATTTCCCAGCCACACGGCTAACTCTACACGGTCTGTCCTCGAACCAGACTACACGGCATGTCTCAAAGGTACACGACATTTTCAGGGAAAGGTGACACCGGCCCATGTTGTTCGTTACACAGCTGAGTCCCTAGGTCACACTACACGGCGTGTCCATAATTGACATGGTGTGTTCTGTAGTGGAGTTCACCGAACTGTGTGGTTAGTTACACGACCGGTCTCCAGGTCACACTACACGGCGTGTCCATAATTGACACGGTGTGTTCTGTATTGGAGTTCACCGACCCGTGTTGTTAGTTACACGACCGGTATCCGGGTCACACTACACGGCGTTTCCATTTGGTACACGACGTGTACTCAAAAAGTTAATTTTTCTTCCTGAACAGAAGAGCATACATGGCGTGTATAAAAATACTACACGGCGTGTATACTAGGTTTCCGGACAGTATGCCTCAGAAACTTCTCCGGAACCCAGAAAATACCGTAAAACAACACCTAAGTGTCAAATTCCGACCCGTGGGGGCCCATACTCCCCACGAATCAATGTTTGGAATCTTATATGTGTTATCATCCAATAAACAGTCAATGATCCCAAATATTCCGGTCAATTGGGGCCCATACTCCCCAAAAACCAAAGTTTGGAATCCATTCTATAAACAAGATCAAACAAAAATACCATATCACAAGGCAGGTATTTATCAAGCAGCTATCACGATAGCATGCTTTTCTAGCACAACAACTATCACAACAACATGCAAATTCTAATGCACATACATGGCATGGAAGCTATGCATGGAATGTGATATCTAGCATGTGCCTATATGATGCATGAGACGGTATACACTCATCTCATCGGGTTTCAACTAAAGAGAACCCACAGATAAAATATAAACAGCACAATTTCTAGTGAGTCCCCCAACGGTCAAAAAAAAATCAACAGTAAAATTTCAAAATCAAAAGAATGCAAAATACGAGGTAGACTGGCTTTTCCCTGTACACGGGTTAGCTACGCCTAGGCATAGCTTATTACCATCTACCGTTCCATCCTATCCCTGACTATGACTATAAATAGTAATTCAATGAAAAGAACCTCCTCTGATACCACTTTGTGACGTCCCGGACCCGGGTGCCACGCAACGGGGCCCCGATCCTGGTTCGCCACGTGACCTCAAGCACAATTCCCAAAACGCCTGAGGCTGCCGACTAGCAGCGAGGGCCCAGGTCTGATAGTGGGGAAACTATTCCCTCATTTGTCAAAGTGTAGAACAACGGAATTCAAAATAAAACACACATGACAATAGCGGAAGCAGTAAACAATACACATCGGAAATAAACTACAAAAGTGGATAAAACCAACAGTATAGAAAAGATGATGCTACATGTTTCAAGTTCTAAGAAAACATACAGAACATGTTATACATCAATACAGTACATCAAAAAACATATTACAACAATGCAAAGAAAATAGCTGGCAGTGGCATCACGAGCCTAGGCTCGGTCCCATGCCCTCCAACTCCTCTACAACAGTCAAGTACCAGTATAGGGACTCATTCCCCTATCTACACCTGTAGAAAAAAAATCTATTTGGTATGAAAAGTGTGACCCACACAGGGTGTGAGAAATATATCTTAGTAGGAACCCACCAAAGGCCCGTGCCCAACTGCGTGGAAGCATGCAACAACAGTGTGCAGTAGTAAAAGGCAATAAAGTAAGCAGTACTCAAAAGTAACTAATTACCAGTTATATTTCCAAATTATTATCCATATAATCCATTTAAATATTAGAAACCACCATAGTGCATTTCTAAGTAAACAATCCACTTCCTCAGACAAGTAACCTCTACCCTCAGGTAAGGAGTATCCAACACAAGAATCCGCCCTCAGTCATAACAGAATTTTTTCCTCAGGCGTAGATAGTGTCGCCCTCAGGCACAGAGTCGATCGCCCTCCGGAACGAAAGAATTCACCCTCAGGATGAAGTTATCTACAGCACTCAGGCTAAACAGTGCAGTGCCCACAGGCTAATCGCAACAACACCCTCAGGCTAAATAGGAAACCAAGACATTCCCAACATATCAAAATACAGTAAACAAGAAATTCTTCTAAAGGAAATTCTAAAATTACTACATTAAAGGCATACCCTTGGGTATCCTTGCCAAACGGCTAAATAGTGGAACACACCCCCGGGGTGGTTCCAGATACAAGAAACGATCCCAACCTACATTTTATTATCACAATTAACTACCTAAACAATTATAGTCATTAAATATAGCAACGACCTCATCCACACGACAACCCAACATGGGTTTGTGGCACAAAAACGCACAAAAACGCACGACAGTTGGAAAATAAACACAAAGCCACCTACATTATATGTGAACGGGCATTATACCCGAACGTCGACTCCAGAAATGCCCAAGAACGGTATAGATCTGACGAAGAAAAAAACCCATTAAAGCGTAAATAACTTACATTAGGAGAAGTATTGGTAAAAACGGTACCGGGAGAGGAGAGGGCTTACATGTGCGGTTCCAATGAAATCGTCTGAAGCCGAAATGGATTCCAGACGAACGCCCGTGGATCTTCAAAGATCCGGCCTCCTCCTTTGGCTCCAAAATGGTTCAAGAGTCTCCTCTTCCAAATGAGGAGGCTACTGCCTGCTTTAAGCTGAAACAAAAGTACACGGCATGTACTTTTGAGTACACGGAGTGTACATCTTTCATTTAACTATTCATTTGGCAGCACTGTCACATTGTTCATCCATCGACATGAGTAGACGACATGTACTCCCAAGTACACGATGTGGACTATCGCCCAGCTGGCGACGACTCCACCGCCTTACTGCTTAAGCTTGCCGACTGACTACACGGCGTGTGAGGTACCACTACACGATGTGTAGTCAGTTCCTACACCCTTCGTCACTGGCATGGATACACGCCCCGTGTACTCATCCCAACACGGACAAAAGTACACAGAGTGTGGATAATTTACACCGCATATAGTTTCGAAATTTAGCATTTTCTCCATTTTCCATATTATCTGAATAACACTTAAGGGAAAGAAAAAGGAAGAAACTCGTACCTCAAAATGAAGAACCGGGTTCTTACAAAAAAGAACTAAAACTTTCTGAAACACTATATGTATTTTTTATAATTCCCATACTGTCTATAGGTAGCTAAAATCTAGTTCCTAAGGGTGCTACTACACTCTCTCTCATAATAAATATATCTGCCCAAATCTAGTAACCTAATGTAAGTGTCTACTTACTACAATGTTAAATTATTCAAAGGAATAAAGCACCAATCATCAATATATTTTTTTCATTTTAAACCAAATAATATCATGACATCAATAGTAGATTTCAAAATTAATATATTACACAAAAAACGTTCTTTAATACATGAAATTCATTTAATGGTCCTTACATCATATTCTATGTATTAGAGAATAAATAAAGGATGATATTAGATGCCTAGTAAGATATATATAGAGTTAAATTTAAAATGAATAATTACATCATAACATATAATTCTTAAGGGATAATCAAAATGAATTTCATTCAATAATCATCATTTGATAAATTTAAATAAAATTTTAATATCAATAAAGAAATTAAATTGACAAGGAAAAATGATTTTTCAATAAATGATGATTATTATTCTAAACATTCCATAGAAGTCCATAAATTCAGAACATTCAATAAAAATTTATAATGAATGTGAAGGCATAAAAAAAATAACCCTCAAATATGGGTGAAATTTTTTTACCATAAGAAACATCAATTCATAATAGCATTATCAATTATTATTCCTCACTCATTACCAAAATTTCTAATAAATTAATTATATTTTCAATTATAAAAATAATAACTTCTCAAAATTTATTTTATTTAACCATTTTCTATTTTGAATAAAAAATATTAAACATCAATATTTATGTAAAAAATCAAATATCGTAATTAATGTGACTCAGTGATCTCACACAGTATCAAGAAACAAAATACAAGTGAAGGATCGTAAATTTATTATAAATGATTCAAAATTAAACAATAATATTTTAAATAATTACATGAATGAGATATGTAGTTTCAAATAAGTAATGATGAGTGATATATACTAGGATTAGAAGAATGTTCATGAACTGAAAATAAATTATTTTTCATCATTAGTGATGTGTTTCCATTGATTCATTAGTAAGGAAGGTTTTGTAATAAAACAAGGTCATTGGAATATAATATAGATTCAATACATAGAAAATATATTCTTTCTAAAGTCATATAATAATTGAGTTATAAATAATATAAAAAATTTATTTTATTCCATTAAGATAATAAATTTTTTATAATTTTGTAAAACATAATTCGCATAATATTGAAAAAAATAATTTCAATGAAAATTACAACGAATGTTTTAGTGGTTTATTCAAATAAATTAGTACCCCTTCTATTAGGAGAATTAATTCATATGTTGAATTTTATTGTAATTACATTGTTCAGAACATGGTGAAATTGTAAATCCTTTAACAAAATAAAATAATTCATTTTCTATTCTATTATTGAATTTCAAAAAATTGCTAAAAAGGAATTTAATATGAGTTTAAAAAATAAACAGAATAATTTGTGAAATCATTTTGTTGGAAAGTTTTGTCATCTTATAAATATTTGTTTGATGTTTAACATCATATAAATAAACTCAAATTAATTACACTTAAATTTAAATATATTTTTATTTGAAGATATAAAAATTGAATAAATGGAATATAATCATTAAAAATATAACATATCCTCAGTAGGATAAAATATATATTGTTTAAATATTATTATCATGTAATTTTCTCAAGGAAATCTAAAAGTAAACCAACCCAAAATATAATGATATGGTTAGAGAAATTTCATAATTTATTGATGACTATTGAATCAAAATACAATAAAGATAAGAAAGAAATATAAATATGAAATACCATGAATACATATGGTTCAATTATATAATGTGTGAAATGGGTAGTATATACACCTTTTAAAATAAACTAGGTTTTAATTTAATACATGTATCATTGATGTGGAAATGAAATGAAATTTCACATACTTTGAGTTCTATTTGACGGATAAGAAATTTTAACAAAATTTATAATAAATATAAATTTATTATAATTGTATAATTGTAAAATATATATACATATAATAATATATATTTTAAAATTATAAAAATTCAAATTGATTTTCTTAATAATTAGTTATTACAATAATTGTTTCTAGGGATTAAATGTTTTGGGTTGTATGTAGATTTTTTTTAGATGTTTTAGACCTATATTATTGATCACTGTTACATAATATCTAATATTTTCATAATGAAATAAATATAATATATATTAATTTTAGAATAATTTATAATTATTCATTAATGGTATACATGAGAAATTTATCATATTGCTTCTTAGTGTGGTACACCACATCTTCACACGAGTACAATTATAATATTTTTAATGGGTAGAAGGGTAAATTTTTTAATGATATATTATAATTCTAGAATTAATATTATCTAAAAAATTTATTATATTTTTATTAGTACAATATTTATAACCATACATGTGTAGTGGTTCTTAAAAATGAGTTTCACCAATACTTGGAGATTATATACTATACGTATTCATGAAGGATGGTTTTATATTTAAATCGATCATTATGAATGAATTGATAAATTTATATATAATTAATTAATAATTTATGTAATATATATGATATTAATCATTTTGATCAATGTGTTGGGACATCCATATGTGTTTTTGTTGGAAAAATTAATATATTGTAATTATGATATGATAATATGCATTTAAGTAGGAAAGTTATTTTAATTTTATATAAGAAGTACAATTTGGTGAAAACTTTTATAAAATAAACATTGTATAATTTTATTACATTTATAAACATAATATATTAGTTGAAATGTTTTAGTAGATGATCAAATGAGGAAAACATGATATCAAAAGAAAAGCCTATTTTAAGAGCTAAAAATATTTTATTGAACAACATTATTTTGTATAAATATAATAAGTCTTGAGTATGGTATTTTTACTAAATATGAAAATTATTTTTTGGTTATAGACTGTAGGATATGATTTTTATGCAATTTATATGACAATTAAGTCATTGTCTGTGAATTAGAGAAAACCAGTGGTATTAATTTGTAATTATGGGAGATGTTGAACTATAAATGAATAAAAATATAAAAATAAATTACATTATTTTAAAGGAAAATCACCATGAATTACAAATATTTGATGAAAATATGACATAGAATCCAAATACGACTACTAATATGAATTTAGACAATATTTTATGTCATTTTAACCGTTATCAATTTACTTTTTTTATTTAACACATTATAACTCTTACTATGTTAATATACATTTTAACAAAATTTACCATTCATAATGTTCAAAAATTTAAGGGGCCTCATTAAAAAATATGGAAATTATGATAAAAATTATTTCTTTTTATTTTTTCAAATTTAATTTCTATCTTTTGATGAAATTAAATTATAAAAACTAACCCACAAAATGATAGGAAAAATAATTTTCTACAAAATATATTTAAATGTAAAAAATTATTTCATAGAAAAATAATGAAAAATATTTATTATCATAAGTTTTTTGAAATATTTTATAATAAATAGATATTTATTATTACTTGAGACTAAAAAAAGATAAAATAACCTTATTAATTATTTAATGAAATTGAATAATAGAAAAATAATTTCACTTGAATAAAAACAATAATTATAATTCCAAATTATATGAATATATTACATAGAACATTATATTTTATATAAATTATATTACATATTAAATATATATTTTGTCTAGAAATAATATTTTATCGATTTTTATGTTATTAAAATTATTTATTATACTGGTAATATTTATATTTTCTATTACACATCTATAAATAATCTATTTATAAAAAAACTGAAATATTATTTTAAGCCTATTAAGACAAGTTTTTTTTAAAAAAATATTATAATTTATAATTTATGACATTTTATATATATGGATAAAATTATATATAACATCATTATAAAAATATAAAAATGAAATTTCGATAAAAAGAAATTTTAAAGCATGAAATAAATTTTTATCATTATTTCCTTAAAATTAATTAAAAGGAAATTAATTTTATCCATTTAATTCATTATTTTCAATATGGAAATATTTTCAATATATATTTCACAATTTTGTTACTCTTATTTATACCCACCAATTCATCATCTATTTTATAAAAAACATATTTTATGTACTATAATTTAATTTTTCATTTAAGATTCATATTGTCTGTTATATATGCTATCAATGGAAGTTATAATTGAAAATATAAAGTTATTTAAATCTTAATAACTAATTCATGGTTGAATTAGATGTGATTTTTTTAGATATTAGATCTCTCAATATGTGTTCTATTTCAATTACAGAGAAATAGAAATTAAATTTCATATCACGAATCAAAAAATGACAATATATTGATAATAATTAGACCATGAAATCAATAACGAAATTAATTCCATCATATGGGTACTAATACACAATCATAGGGTATATTTTTTAAGTAGTTTTGGGAAAACATTATGTTAAATATATTCTTATTTTTTGGGAGTATTTTAGTTTATTTTTGAAAGAGATGTTGTGTCCTCTAAAAAATCATGAGGTTGAGTACATTTTATAAATCAAACATTGTTATATTCCAATATCAAATAAACCATAATTGATTTTTCTAATTTAAATTTGGTAATATAATGAGATTCTCAAAAACAATTCGGTTAGGTGTTTTATAAGCACAAATTCATCATCATGTGTTTCACCCATTAGGTTTATCATGTTGTTTTGGTAATCATACAATTGTTTTGATAATTGTTAATTTAAAAATCATGAAAATGAACAATTATCATTAATCCTATATTAATTCAATTTTTTACCATCAATTGGTATCTGAATACACCTCAATGAAATATATTTAATCATAATATCAATAATTAATTGTGAAATTATTTTATGTAACAAAAAAAACCTTTCATATAACATATGCATAATAATAACTCAATGTGAATCAATTTAGACTCAAAAATTATAATGTAATTTTCAGGGTTCAAGGGAATATTATATATATATATATATATATATATTTCCATCATAGGTATTTTATACTATTTATAAGAAATATTATCATATATTTAAATATAGGTATATGAATAAATTTTATATTATGATTATGTTGAAGAACATGATAATGAATAAATTGTAAGTTAAATTTATCATTTTTTAATTTTAGAAATATAATGTATAATTTTTTGGTCATTTAATTAAGATATATTCTACATATGTAGATCTTTATATAAAATAAGTCATAGATAAATATCCAAACCAACCCCTATAAAATTGATATATGATTCTAATTTAATTTATGGATATTATTTATTTCTGGTTATACAAATTTTATTAAAATCAATTCATATAAAATTGTTAATTTTAAAGATATGTAAGAAATAATTTACATATGAATAAAAAAAAGTTAAGGATCCTTGAATAATGGTAGTTTATTTTACATTTTCTAATATTTCTATAGTAAATAAATGTGTTTTCAAAATAACAAATTGCCTAAATTACATGTATTTCTTTTTTCATCATGAAAAATGAAATGTTGAATATTCTTCTTTATATTAAATAATGATTCATAAAAAATAGTATCTTTCTAATGACAATTAGGTAAAAACATTAATTTTTATTGAATATATTGGGGTAATTGTCTATATGGTGAATATTGTTAAAAATATACTAGTCATAAGATAATAAATAATTTGATCCCATATAAGGTGAAAACATTTCACTGAAGGAGTTGTCTAATGGTAATAAAATACTAGTAAAATTAAATATATTACATCTATATGAAGGAAAATATTTGTTGAAAAATTTTGTATAAAGGACCTTGATATGTCATCCACAGTTTGGACTAAGTTAGATATTATAGACATGGATATGTAAAATATTGACCAAGATATCATGATGCAAGGGTAAAAATCCAATAATTTATAATTGACTACTGAATCTTCTTTCTTTGAAAGGATCATGGAGTTGTATAAGTATTTTATGGGGATATTAAATAAGTTGAATTAATATTACACTGGTAAACTTTTATACACATGGAATTATAAGTATTATGAAATTTATATGTCTCCAATAAATAAATTACATGATAAATTTATTAGATAACTCAAATACAATAACATTATCTATCCATTTTAAATAAAAAACTATTTATTTAAATCTAACAAATTATTTATTGTTGGGAAACATGATTATAAATTTTAAATATTATATTTCAGTATGATTGGTATGAAAATCAGTAAATCTTGTGTATTAGAATACTATGTTTGTAATTAAACTATTTAGCTATCAATAAATAATTGATAGAATATAGTAATGAATTGAAATATAGAATATCCATAGAATTTTAGAGGTTTTAATAATTTTGAATGAAATAGTTTATCACCATAGGTTGTTAAAAAAATATGATTACTTTTATAGATGAATTTTAACATGATCGTGATTTAATGTTATAAAAATAGTATTTAGTATGGTTTTATAGAGATCTAATATCTTTTTTATATGATCACAATAAAATGGTTAAATAGTTATTGTGAAGATTTCCTCATCCAAACTTTTATACAAATCACGGATTCATAATTTCATAACATATTAAGTCTAGTAATCTACAGGAATGCAAAATTTATACTCTATATGATATATATATATATATATGTCATATTTAGGAGATTTAAATTAAAATAGGGATCAAGAACTTCACCTCGTTGAGTGAACATATAACAATATTTCCTATTATTGATTTTTAATGGAGTTATATGAGTCTTTGTATTGGAAGTGGTGTAAAACTCAAAAATTTGAGAATAATTATAGAGGGAATATGATACTGGGAATAGATCATATATAAGAATGTTTATATAAGACTAAAACTATTCTTAGTAATATTTTTATTACACTGAAACAATATATAACTCTATAAATAATAATTAATAAACTGTTTAGTTTAATGTCCAAGAGAATGTATTCCAATAAATATGTCCATGTAAGAGGTTTGGGAGATTCAAGAGGAAGCGTAGGTTTTATCCAAGATATATTTTCCACCTAAAAATAATTATTCATGTGGTGTTGGTGTCATATTATCTTGAACTACCATATATTGTTTACCAAGTTCATGTCATGTTCAATCTGTCACATTCCTCGATGTTCATACCAATCCCTACAATTGTATTGAACTCATTTGTCATAAAAATAGATTGATTCATCACATATTATAAAAATAGTAGATAATATTGGTTTTTGAGATAATTTACTATTAAACAAGTCCCCTAAAAATATAATAGTTTTACAAATGAATAATATGATTATATTTGAAATGAGGAAAACAAAAGATCAATTGATACAAATTCCACTAATTTGTTTCCATTAATTCTGAAGACACTCACTGTGAATAATATGTTATTAAGGCTAGAATATAACACCCCATTATATTACAATGTATGTTTCCATTAAATAAATCTTATATTGACTATCCTATTTAAAAAAACACTGATATAAAATGAACTATGACATAATATATTAAAAGAAAATATTATTGTAAAATATAAAAATTAATACATTATAAAAAACCGAAATGATTTTCCATTAAGAAAAATATACACTGAATAAGACCAAAAGTAAATAAATGTAAAATGGAAATGTTATCCTAGGAGTCCTAATTTTCATTATACATCATATACCAAAATAAATAGTCGGAAATATAAAAAATATTAATATATAAAAATAAATGAACGAGAAGTAACTCAAAAGGGAAAAAATTTCATTGAATGTGTGTATGGATATATATATATATATAGGTATGAAATATGAACATTATATATATTTTCATTAGATATTTTTCCACTAGAAATATGGTTTCCTAAAAATGGATCCTTGTATATATAGTCATTGGTGTTTTGTATCTAATAGGTACATTAATGTGGTGTTATTTTAGGTATTGAATTTTTTAAAAATCATTATATAAATATGAAATTTTTTATTATTTAATTAATATACCATATATGTAATTTAATTATATATTATTATTATTAAAAATATATTATTTTAAAAAAATTAAAATTTTTATTTCATTATTAATATTTTGGTGAAATAAAATGAAGAAAAATAAGATAAGGATAATTTTTAATTAGACGTGGTTTGATATAATTATTCTAAAAAATAATTTCCATAAGATAATTTTATTTATTTATTGTTCCTTATTATAATAATAAATTACACTGATCAATTTTTAATGATGAATAAAATATATTAATTAAATGAATCATTAATGTAATTATCACCCATTTCAAAATAAATAAATATAAAATAGTATTATTATCAATTATTTAAATAAAATAATTTTCATTTAAAAATAAATATTATAATTTATATTTTCACATAAATGTAATCTTTCACATATTTATAAATTCAAATATACTAAATAAATTTTATGACTCAATCAGACCTTCAAAATTATTAACTTTGATCTATTTAATTTTGTAACCATCAAAATAAGTTATCGAGGAATAAAATTCATTACCATAGTAGACATAAAATTTGGTTAGGATGGATTAAACTAGTTAGTAAAGGCAAAAAAATAAAAAAAAATAGAATATATCAATATATAGAAAAAGGATTCATCAACGATAACATATATCATCACCATTATCATCTTGTTTTTATCACTATATTTTTTAAAAATTACATTTCACAATAAATGTTTTTATTTTTATTCAGTCATACCTCACCCAAAATGTTTCCCCTCTCAAACCACTCAAACCATTTTCCCCCATTAATACCTACCAATGTCTAATATAAATTATTTCTATTAAATTTCTTAAATTTTAGTTTCATTAAGTAAGACAGTATCCTTTATTTCATTAGAACCCATGTTGAGAAGGACGAATTCAACAACCTAGTTTCTATATTCATCCCATTATTATTAAATTTACTTCCAATATCCAAAATGTATAAATACCATCTAGCAATGTAATGATATTATATTAATATTAATATTATTTTGATAAAATAATACTACTATTATATAAAATTAAAATCTTACTTATTGAGAAGTATAATTATTTTATGATTTAATTGATGTATATGCACATATGAATGATACTATACTGATATAATGATATTCACCAAGAAAAATAATAAATACATTTATACTAATAAAAATAAAATATTATTTACCAAGTCATTAATTTTTAAAATACATGAATAATTATCAGGGCATTCATAAAAATATATTATTATATAATGAAGAATTATATGTCATTAATATTATTTTGGATGGTACAAATAAAAGTTAATGATAATTTTAAATTAACTATTCATCATGTGAGAATTACAAGAAATATATTGTTTATTGATTCCACTATTAAACATAACACAAATAAAATTAAATAAAATGAATTTTATTTTTAATAAAACGATTCCTCCACCTTGGATAATATGGGAATGATGATGTTTTTATCAAATATTTGGGTTAGACATAACCATTAAAATGGTCATATGAAATGACAGCTATAAGGACCCGGCATTCAACATTAAATAATCATGTGTTATGCCATGAATTCACATTATGGATATTTTTAGGTTTATAGTTTTATATAATTAGGACATTAATATAACATTACATCTCAAAAATTACAAATGTACACTTCTACTTAGTTTCCATTTTTTTATAAAATAAAATTTCATAAAAAAAGAACATGTTCAGTTCCATGTTTTAGAAAACATGGCTTTTCCATGATCCCATCCATGACCCTATTCAACATTATGTCATGTAAAAAACATTTCAAAAGTTGGGATGAATAAATAAGGGTTATAAAATAATGAAAGGAAATATTAATCAATCAATATATACAATTCAATGAAACCATACTTTTCAGTCATAACATACCTCGTGAAATCATAATATTTTTAAATAACTCATATTAATATTAAATCATTAAGGTAAATTATGGAATTCATAACATAATTACATTGTATCATTCATAGCTACATAGGGTGTTATGTTGGGAATACCCATTAAATTTTTTTCCCTAAATCTCTTAAGAGAAACATTATCGTTTACACATGCCACTAACCCAATGTAATGGAGAGATATCTTAGGCAAACCACCCTAGGCTTATGAGGGAACCACACATATATGTAAACATTTCCAATGAACCATAACATATTCATAACTAATAAAAGAGCATAAAGTAAAAATAACATTTCCACATTGCGATCCCAATATATCATTTCAAGATATTGACATAGTCAATTTTTTATCAAACAATTTTCAAAATCATCTAAAATATTTAATAAAGTGATTTTGGAATCAATGTGTCTCATACCACTTTGAAGCTTTTGAATGAAATTATAATTTCAAAACAATCATGTCCATATAAATAAATAATTAAAAATATTTTTGAAGCACAGACATTAATGATAAATATTTAGAAGAATAAATCATTAATACATTAAAAACAATATTATATTTGAAGAGAACCTCACCAAACGAGAGATACATGAATTAAAATAATTGATAAATAACATTAATAAAAGATTATAATATTATGAGAATAATGAAATTAATGATATAATATTTCAATGATCGGTATATACAACATATAAAAGGGAATTGTTGTATAAAAACAAATAAGTCCCAAGGGAATGTAAATTAAGACAAATCCCCTTACAAATATTGTATCATTAGATTAAGGATAAATCAATGACCTAAATAACTGTGAAAAATATAAATAATACCAATATAAGTGGATATTAAGTGTAAAAAAATAATAGTTCATTCACACATATTCATATCATGACATAATCAAGAAGTATAAGATCAACCCTAAGAATGAAAATTAGGTTAAGGGGTTCTCTTATATAAATTCTACAGCCTTACAACGTCACATTAAAATTAAAAAAAATTAAGTTAATGAGATATAAAAGGGTCTCTCATCACATAAACATAAAATTTATAGCATTAAGGATATATATAAACATGTCCCAACAAAAATTGTAATTTTAAATACATAACATAAAATAAGTCTTTTACTAAAAGTGGAGGGTGAAAGGCTCCCTTAAAAAAAATTTAACATACAAATCATACACCACATGAAGGTAAGATCACAAAATGAAGGTGTAAATACCCATAAATTAATTTATTTTACACAATGAATATAGTCATGGGCATTACATACTCCACACAAAAGTAAATAGTGGCAAATATATCATGAATCTCAAAGGAATAAAAAGTAAAAAAAACCCCTTACCTTGTGTCTGATGTGACTCCTTTGTTCCTTATTCTTCATTTATAATAATATTTAGATAATTTCTACTTTATTTAGAGCCTTTTTCATGTTTATTATTCATTTTATTTCACTATTACATTTAAATTACAATTATATAATTATTTGAGTTCATATCGGACATTTTTTCGATGTTCCGAATTTGAGTTAGAATGAACTGGTTATAATTACAATGTGTCCATGTCGTCAAAATTTCATTATCTATAGAATTAATTTCATGATTTAGATATCATATATATCACATATATCCATCATATATTCATTTATAATATTCCATAACATTTGTACATAAGAAATGTAATGCACCGTTTATGGAGACGGTAAGTCGTACGTACGCATGAACGCTACTTTCATTTGTTTTTTTTCATTTTTAAATAAATGAAAACATAATGATACGTAGGTATATTATAATAAAATTAAAATATGACATTTTATATACAACACATAATTTCATTAACACCATAATTTATACATTCCATGTATGGTATGAACGAGTCATATCACATGGGGGGCGGTAGTCCGCACTTCTTCAAATTAAATTATTGTATTTATTCAACAAGAAAAGCACAAACGTATGTTCTAAATGATAATTAAACAATCATATTAATAAAATAAAATAAAATATATATCATATATAATTATATTTCCATCATAATGGCCACCATTAGAGGTGGTTGGAGATATTTGAACCATCATCTTTTCGTGATGCAATAGTTCTCCATCCACTGAATCAGAATGACCGTATCCATTATATAGAGGTGTGTTGAAGTGTAGATTGAATAATTATAATAAAAACTATCCAGTGTATTTATTATTCTGTTGTTTTTATAAAATAATGGTTTATAAAGATTTTAGGGTGTTGGAGAAGTAAAATAAATGAAAATAACTTAAGTGAATACATTTCCTTGAAATCAGGTAACTCCCTTTGGATTGAACCAAAAAGATTTAATGAAGTGCATTTTTTCTAATGTAATGCATCTAAGTGAAATAGAGGGATTTAGGGAGCTTAATTGGGCCAAGTTTGGCTAATACAAAGGGATTGAGATGTTATAGTAATAGGATATAGGTGAGGGATTTTTATTAGGGGGAGGGGCTCTTTTGGAGAGTTTGAAAATATTATTTTATTATTTAATGATTTTCTGTTTATAAAGGTCCAAAATATATTAAAGTCTAATATAAGATGACTATTTCTAGAAATAAAATCATCCAATTATAATTGGAAAGGTTTTGGATATTGTTTTAATTTTTATAATCTTATTTATTGAAATCATTCATTAATGAGGTAAACACAACATCATTAATGTTTCATAACTAATTTTATTTATTTGATATATATAAATTATAAATAAAATAACATGATGTAGGAATTTTTTTAACTTTATAATGAATATTAATAGTCAAATATTTCAATTATATAGTCACACATTAAAATTGTTTTAGCAAAACAATACATGTTTTTGAAATTATTATTTTTACATTAAATAAAATGTTATTAATATCATTATCTTACCCAAATGGATTTCAAAGGTCAAAAATATCACCCAATGATTTTAATGGTCAGCCATGAATTATGAAATATGGTTATGACAAGTATTAAGTTAATTTTATTTTAGTATAATATTATTTCTACCTCGAATTACCATATTTACCTTTAATCGTGGTAAATAAAAGTCAAAAGTTACTGTTAACCAAAATTTATTTCATCTCATTGAACATCATTTTACTGAATCGTAACAACCATGTTTATAGGATTTTTAAAATTAAATTCATAGAAGAGGTAAATTTTTATATAAATGAAAAAGTTGGGTTTTTAACTACAACTTAGTGTTTTCACTATTCAACAAAAATAGAAAGTTTTCATAAAAATACCAAAAAATCCGCCTATGATATATTTGACATTCCGAATTATAAAATTATATCTATTTTACCACATTAAAAACATAGAAGGTGCATTAATTAATTTAAAATTAATTCCCATTTCCATATCAAATTGCGTGTTTTTATGAAATAATAACTATCAAAAGATTTACACTTGTTTATATCCAATTTCAAAATGAAATTACATTCAATGACCAAAATTGGATCAAATTGTAAAATTAAAATATAATTAAACAGTATACTCAATTAAAAAGCTAATCTTACCATATATATTTATTATATTAAAACTGAATTTTGAATTTAAATATAGTATTTTTCGCAATTCATTAAAAAATTTATTTTATCAGAAAAATACCAATAATTTATCTGAAGATATTTTTGATATCCCGATTCTATAAAATTATTTTATTTTGTCAAAGATAACATATAAAAGTGGGAATAACTATATTTAAAGACGTTTTACCATCAAATGGTGGTAAATCTACATTTTAAATAATATTAGAGTATTTATACCTAAAATTAGATTAATTCACATTTTAAGCCTCGAACTATTATTGGATAAATGTAAAAACATTTAACAAACATGTGTAATCATGTTATAGTTAGAAATATTTATTCCTACCAAAATAATGAATATTCATTAACTACCATATAATATAATAATATTATATTATTATTTTTCAGTATAACTCAACGTTGTGTGCAAAGGATGATTTCAAAGAAACTTGTTTTTTCATTGAGTAAGCCATCAAACATAGAATCCCTATTAATGTAAAATTAATATTCAATTCCAAAATATTAATAAATATGAAAATGTAAAATTCTATATTTATCTTGGATGTTACGTCCTTCCCCACTTTTGGGAACTAGGTCCTCAGAATTTTAAAATTTGGCTCTGAAAAATCATTAAAAGTCCCACATATAAAAAAGTGTCAATAAAAATATCACTTTAAAATAACGATATAGATGTATAGAGGTCGCTGGAGATATAACATTCTATGATTCCATGAAAACATGGTTATATAGGAGAAACAATGTGTAATGTTCTGATGGAGAGTTATAGAAAACCTGATCTGGAGAATATTAACCACCGGAAAACCCCAAACTTTTGATCGGTTAAATTGTATTTGATTCCCCTTTAAAAAAAGTAAATGGAAAATGTTTTTAATGTTACCTTTCATAATGTTTTTGAATTTTTTAAGAGATTGACTATAGACATAAGGAAATATACATACCTTTCATATAGAGTTTCATCCTTTTATAAGTTTCTACCAAAAACTCATATTTTCTCCAAATGATGTGTATTCAAGATAACTTGGTCACACCTAAAGTACCAGAATCAACTTCTAGAGAATCGCATAATCCAAAAAAGATGGACTATATATTTCATCTGTCTTTAGACATTACCCAAAACCAAAAATGGTCAGTATAATTTAGACAATCCCCAAAAATCATAATCCTATATATAATGAAATACCTCTCTTAATCACCAAAATTTATCAAATAATACCAATTACATTAACAAAGACTATTCAAATGAACAATTGTCCTTAAAATCATTTAGTATAATCCAAACTATGATTGAAACCCAAAACTATGAAGGATTTGATCACATAGTCTTCCACCCAAATCATATCATTTATCTCCAAATAACATTGGTTACTCTAAATGTCTCATACTGGAAAGTAAATAACATAATCACATATTCTCTATAACAGGTAAATCGTTTCCATAAATAACTAAAATTTATAATTTCCACAATAAAAATTTATATTCATCCAAAATAAAACTACAGTTGTTACTCAAAAATGAAATCTCATACTATTCTATTTTTCTTTAGGTATATAGTGTTTCCTCAATAGAGAGGGAGATATCCAAACTAACCTTTACCACTTAATCACAAAATCATTTTCCTATACTAAGAATATTAATTTTATTAAACATAAGTTCCCAAAATCAACATATTATTGATCCATAAAATCAATTAACAAATAATAATTAGTGATACTAACTAGGGACTTCAGGTGAGCCAGGGGTAGGAGATTCTACCTTATTACCCTTCGGTTGTGGGTTCGATTCCTAAATCCTTAATGGATGCGATGGGTTGTCACGCATCATAAGGGTTGTCCTTTTTATAAAACTAAAAAATAATCCTAAGACGTTTTTATCCTCAATAGTTGTATTATACCTCTTATTTTCATCCCAACTCATAATGACCATAATATCATAATTCATGAATTCTTATACATACTGAAATTTATTTTACCTCCATAAAAAAACCCTTCCAAAAAAAGAACACTGTAACATGATCATGGTGTCCACCTATTTCCAACGTTATCTTGTTCACATAGAGATATGTCACATGCATTGAAACAACTATTTAGAGTTCCTTCAAAATCATTTACATCCTTTTTCCAAATAATCCTCATATAACATGGGTCATGTGGGTGTTAACAAAAAAATACTTTCCGAAAATAATCATATATGACATTTAATTTCAAAACATCTGATAAAACATTGTTTTATAAAATAGTCATACCGAGTATGAGTTGAAACATTAAATAAATGGTCCTTTTAAAATACCATATGTATGTTCTAAAAGACAAGAATTTATAGGAACACATAAAGAGTTTTGGAAAGGGTCTCTTTATTCAGTGCCTTTTTTCAAAATCATAATATGCATCAAAATCTTTTGATAAGGTAAAATATTTTAATATGCCTTGATAATATTTACGTTTCTTGAAAACATAAGAATAATGTAAAAATTGGATTTGATTAAAAACAAACCATGATCCATTATGGTATCATGGTATAGCATAGGTCTTTGATATCTCAAACAATTTCTTTCAAGTGAGTTGTATGTTATAAAATGTTTTAGAATTGTCTGGACATTCCTTTACAATAATTATTGCAAGAAAGTCATCAGGAAGAGATATGAATATCATTTGAGATCTTCCTACTTCCATTTGTAATAGACTTTCCTTGACCTGAAAAAGTTACAAAATAAGGATTTAACATAAGGAGTAGACATATAGACTAACCATGTCTCTATGAAAAAAATCATAATCCCTAAAGTTGTCTAATCCGACCTTTGATACCAACTACAAGTACCTGAATATTAACATTACATAATCTTGCATTAAGTCAGGAATTCACATTAAGGATCTTTTCATGTATATATTTTTAGATAATTTTCCAATAAATATTAAATTACATCTCAAATATTACAATGTAGACACTTCAACTGTGTTTCCATTTTTTTCATAAATTAAAAATCTTTAAAAAAATAACATATCCAGTTCCATGTTTTAGACATCATGAATTTTCCTTAATCCCATCCTTGACCATATTCAACTTTTATTCCTGTGAAAAACATTTCAGAACATGGTATAAGCATCAAAATATAACTAAGGATTATAAAATAAATAAAGGATACATTAACCCATCAATAAATACAAATCAATGAAACTATACTTTTCAATCATAACATACCTCATGAAATCTTAATATTTAGGAATAACACATAGAAATAAAAAATCATATAGGTAAATTATGGCATTAATAACATACATACATTGTATCTTTTACAGCTATCTAGGGAGTTATGTTTGGAATACCTATCATAGTATATTCCATAAATCCATTAGAAGAAACATTAACGTTTACCTCCATCACATTACCCAATGCATATGAGAGATATCTCAAGATCACCCACCCTAGGTTTATCATAGAACCACCCATATATGTATACAATTCCCAAGAAATATAAAATATTAAATACCCAAAAACTATAATAAACAAAAAATAACATTTCCACATTACAATCAAGATATATAATTTCAAGACGTTGATATAATCGATAATTTATTAAACCATTTTTCAAATCATCTAAAATATTTAATAAATTGATTTTTGAATTAATGTGTCTCCTACCACTTTAATGATTTTGAAATAAATTTTAATTTCAATAAATTAATGTCCATATAAATAAATACATAAAAACCTTTTTAAAACATGGACATTAATAAAAAATATTTATAAGAATAAATCATTAAAACATTCAAAATGATATTTTAGTTAAAGAGTTCTTAACAAAATGAGAGATGATTGAATACAAATAACTAAGGAATAAAATTAATAAATTATTATAATATCATTAGAATAATAGGATTCATGATATAATTTGTCAAAGGGTTATATATACACCATATAAAAGTGAATTGGAGTATAACAACAAATATGTGTCAATGCAATGTAAATTAAGACAAAGTCCCTTACAATGAACGTATCCTTAGATTAAGGATAAATACATGAGGTAATTATGTGTGAAAAATATAAATACACCCAATATAATAGGATATTATGTATAAAAAATAATATTTCATTCACACATATTCATAGCATGACATAATCAAGAATTATAAGATCAACCCAAATAATGGAAATTGGGTTATGGAGTTCTCTTACAGAATTTAGACATCCTAACATCGTCACTTTAAAATTCATAAAATGAGTTGATGAGAGAGAAAAGGGTCTCTCATAACATAATCATAAAATAAAAACTATTAAGTATATAGAAGAACATTCCCCAATAATAAAAATGTAAATTTAAATGACATATCATAAAAAAAGTATTTGACTAAAAGAGGAGGTTGAAAGGTTCCCATACCAATTTTGTAACTTTTGAAACATACACCACATGTAAGAAAGACCATACAATGAATATTTGAATACCCATAAATTAAATAATATTACACAGTTAATACAATCATGGGAAGTACATACACCACACAAAAGGTAATAGTGGCAAATATAGCCTGAATCTCATGGGAATAAAAAGTGAGATGAAAACCCCTTACCTCATGTCCGACTTGACTCATTTGTTTCTACCTTAATAATATACATTAGTTAATTTATACTTTCTTCATAACCTTTTTAAATTTTATTATTCCATTTACATTTCTTAATATCTTTCAATAGCAATTAGTTAATTATATGAGTTCATATCAGACATTTTGTCGATGATTGGAGTTTGAGTTAAAAATGAACTTCTTATTATTAAACTTTTTCCATGTGGTCAAATGTAAATTATATAAATAATTAAAATAATTATATAGATATCTTATATATCATATATATACAGAATATATGTATGTATAATATTCCATAAGTGTAAAGACCTGGAAATTTCAAGGAATTTTTTTTTGTTAATTTTCATTGGAATTTCACAAGAACGCAGTTTCTGATGGTGCCTGATTCCGAGGCCCAGTGTGCCCAGAATCATTTTCTGAAGTTTACGCTCGGGTACGTTCAGTGATCGAATGAGCAGATTTTTCTAACTTTTGAACCGGTGCTCGGAATCAAATTCCGAGGGCACCGATGGAATCGCTGCGCCGATAATTTCTTAAAAACGCCTCTTCTGGAGTTACGTTTTCTCGGGTGTGGTTTTTAAATTTTTGGGCTTTAAGTTAAGAAATAAAATAATGTGGTACGAAAAAATTTATTTTATTTTTACTAAAGGCCACATAAAGATGCTTAAGCAGAGTTGAAGCGGATAGGGTGGAAAACAAAATATCTTACCCTCTTGGTAGGATATTTGTGAGATGGGGCCCGCACGAGCCCCACCGTTTCTTTCCCGCTAAGTAACGCACCCGCAAAAACCGCTATTAAACGAAAGTCAACTGACACGTTTTCTAAATTCTTAACGCCCCTATTAATTGATCGGTTAGTTAGTTACAATTAATTCTATGAATTAATTGTTCGTTACTTATCTTTGTTTTTCAAATTCTTTAGTTGATAATAAAATAAGATGAGGACTTATTTTATTATCGGCCTGTTGTGTTAGACCTTTGGAGAATCTCTAAAGATATTCAACCTCCTACGCGAAGAACGCGAAGAACGCGAAGAACGCGAAGAACGCCGGCCTCCGACGAAGGGAGACGAAGAACGCCAGACCCCCAGAGATTGACGCCGACAATTCTCCCCCCACAACTCTTCTTCCACGACGATCCAACCCCGCGACAATCTTCGATCGACAACGACAAGGTACGAGATTGCGGTCCTTTTAATTCTTTGTGGATTATAACATCAACATGGATTTAATTGTTATAATTAAATCTTTATGTTCTTGATCCTCGGAGTTTGTCTGCACGACAACAAGTACCGCGTGATAGCGACGCCCTTCCCTTACGCGACGATCCTTTTCTTCCGCGATGGTCAATTCCATGATGAACTCGCGTCCGACGATGACGTTGAGGTAGGGGTTGTTTTGAAAATGATAATACTCCATGTTTGTTTCCCTTCAAGGCATGAACGCGACCAACTAATTAACAAGTTGGTCCATGGATTATTATTGCGGTTCGGGGTTCATCCAATTGATGGGTAATATTATGGTGTTGTTTCAAACCGCTAACACGGTGGGTGCGGACCAACAAAGAAGTCCGAACCACCACATTCTTTCTTGTTCTTAGTGTGCAGAACAGAGGATGATGACAAAAGGGGCCGCAAGGGCGATTTGAGGGCCTTGCAGTGAAGGTCGGGTCCCGGGAGGACCACTGGCGAAGACCGCACGTAAAACGGACCAACGGAGCACGTCCAGTGGTCCACGGAATCTCATGTCGGTAGTGGTCGGCCACCAGGCAGCGGCGGCGCCCGGCGTGCCACCGGCAAAACCTGTCGCGGCTGAAGCTGTGCAGAATCGGGAGGCGGGACGCGGACGAAATTCCGCGTCCGGGTGCTGGGGAGCGGCCACCGTGCAGGGGTCGCGGTTCCTTCGCTCGGCCGCTCGGCCGGGCCGAGCCGAGACGAGATGACCCGCCGGGCCGGGTCGCTCCCAGGCCGGGACGGGCCACCCTAGCCGGGCCGGGTCGCTCCAAACCGGGTTGACCCGATTCGGGCCGACCCAGGGAGGTCGGGCCGGGTCCATCCTGGCCCAGACCCCCGTTTTTGGACCCTCTTTGGTCTTTTGACCATATCATGGCTACGGACCTCCGATCGACACACCGTCAGTTGCGTAGAGATCCTTGGAACGATTCGGTCGTTTTGGTATAGCGCACTAAAGTTTTCGGAATACTTTGGGTTCGGCCGGGTTGGTTCGGATACGAAACCAACCGGGCCCTCGGAGCGGAAACACTTATATCTCGAGCTCCAGACGTCCTATTGACGTTCCATCGACTTTGATGGATTCGTATCAGTGAGACGGATCTTTTGGCTTACTCTACTCGAGGTTTGGATGTCGTCGGAGTGCGGTCGGGTTGGTTCGCTCACGAAATCCAACCGGGCCCCTGGAACAAAAAGGATAATAACTCACAGACCGGGTGTCCGATTGACGTTCCGTCTGTCTCGTTGATTTCCTCTTGTTGAGATGTAACTTTTGGAATACTTCGCCCGAGTTTTGGACATAGTTAGAGTATGGTCGGGTTGGATTGTACCCGAAATCCAACCGGTCCCCAGGAATAGAAAAGCTGATATCTTTCAGACCGAACGTCTGGTTGACGAACCATCAGCGGTGTTGGTGATCTTGTTGAGAATTGGTCCCTATGAGTATAACCCATGAGGGTTCGGGGTACAGTTGAGATACGGCTGGGTTGGTTCGCTCACGAAACCAACCGGGCCCCTGAGATGAAAAGGCTAATAACTCACAGACCGGGCGTCCGATTGACGCGCTGTCTGTTACGTTGAGACCCCTATAACGAGGCAATCCTTTGAAATACTTCTTCGTGGGACTTTGTGATACTTAGAGTATCAAAATGTAGCTTGTGGAGCGGACCCTCCTGGAGATGAGCCTGCGGAGTACGGAGACCGTGTAGCCGGCTGAGACCTGACGACTGCTTAACTGATCAACTCGGTGTGTTTCGGATAGCCCAGTGGGGAGTCCTTGGTTGTAGAGGCAGACCCACGGCGGAGGAGCACTTGGTTATTGCGGCAGACCCGCGGTACTCAACAGAGGTAGTACCTCTGGAGGCTGTGAGGGGTGCATTTGGTTGTAGCGGAAAACCCATGGAAGAGGAGCGTTTGGTTGTAGCGGCAGACCCGCGGTACTCAACAGAAGGAGTAACTCTTGAGGCTATGGTGGGAAGCGCTTGGTTGTAGCAGCAGACCCACAGTACTCGATAGGAGGAGTACCTCAGTAGTCTTTGGTTAGTGAGCAGTACCTCGGAGTCGTGACAGGACCACTGTACACTCCAGAGGTGGGGCTCTTCAGCAGTTACGGTTTCAATGATGAAAATCCTAGTTTGAGCTGAGTCTATGACCTTTGTGTTTCCTCATGATTGAGATGGGTTACTTGATAACTTAGGTATATGTATGGGCATATACCAGGGTAGTGGTTATCCGTTGATTTCATAACCCTTGTGTTTCCTCATGATTACGATGGGTTACATGATAACTTGGGTATATGTATGGGCATATACCTGGGTAGTGGTTATCCGTTGATTTCATAACCCTTCTGTTTCCTCATGATTGAGATGGGTTACTTGATAACTTAGGTATATGTATCGGCATATACCTAAGTAGAGTTTATCTGTTGTGATCTTCTTTGTGGTTATCCTTGCTGGTTTTAGCGAGACCTTGAGGGTCTCGGGGTCCCTACTGAGTATCGTTATACTCACCCCTGCACGGGCTATGCCCGCACCTCGTTGTGTTGGTTGCAGACGAAGGAAAGTGCTGACGGAGACCGAGTGTTCAAGGACAGGACGGTACCCAGAGGTGGACTACACGACGAGCCAACATCTGGAGGTGGACTTCATGGCGAGACGACACTCAGAGGAAGTTGACAGGCGAGAGTGTTATGGAGGCTATATGTACCTACCCTTCAGGTAGGATCCGTGGTGGATGTTCCAGGAGCTGCGCCATCTATACCTACCCTTCAGGTAGGATCCAAGGAGGACGCCCTATGAGCCGCTTCCATCCTACCAGCTGTTGTCTTTTTCTGTTGTACCTTGTTCAACTGTAGTTGTACTTTCTTTTGGGTTTGTATTCTGGCCCATTTACCTTTCAGCACTTCCCATTGTACTTAGTGTTATTCTTACACTTGTACTCTATGGTGTTTTGTTTACTTTTATAAAGGCAATGTCTTCCTAGTTATTAGGATTTAAGCCTTTGGTGCTAGTCGTCAGCCCCCGGCCTATGGAAGGCGGGCTTGGGGTAGTCACGACACGGGCCCCGAAGATGGGTCATGACGAATTGGTATCAGAGGATTCGGTTCTACCGCAGAATTTATAACTTTGATATTCCCTTTCTGTGAAGCAATAGATTTAAGGGTACCGAGTGTGTTTTTCAGTTCAGGGAGTCTAGTGTTGGTGCGGGCGGCCGACGTATCCATACACTAGGACCCTGACAACTGATTTCCGACTTTGTGCACGAAAAAACAGATTGTGTGTGTGTTTCCAGAAGTTTTTAAAAAAAAATCAGCTCAAACCAGGTCTGCTCACGAGGTATAATCATTTGACCATGTCAGGTTGTTTCTTTCAGGATACCGTTTCTCGGACGACCAACTAGTGCCCAGAGGGATGTGCATGCTAATAGCATGTCGAGCGACGAGGCTTCGGTACAGGGCCCTCTTGCAGTTGAGGCACCAGCAGAGGCACCAGCGGTACTACCATATGTTGGGCCACCGATGCCACCAGCCCCAGGAGTAGGTGATGCACACCACATGAACGCTCTGCCCGAGTTCCAGCGCCAGAGACCACCCATGTTCCGGGGAGAGATGGACCCACAGGCGGTTGAGGATTGGCTGGAGGCTGTGGTGAGAGTATTCGGGCTAGTGGGGACGCCAGCAAACTTCATGGTGATCTTTGCTGCCAGACTTATTCAGGCAGCAATAGGCAGGTGGTGGAGCCACATGTTCCAGTTTTGCGACGGGTTGACTTTCACATGGGAAGAATTCGAGACCTTCTTGAGGGTGGAGTTTGTACCAGTAGCTCTAAACCCCGAGCGTGTTCAGGAGCTTCTGCCTTTGCCGTAGGGTTTTCGATCAGTAACCGAGTCATCTGTGGGCAGTAGACAGATGATGCAGAGGTCCAAGAGGACTATAGCCAGCTGTACGAGGAGCAAGAAGTGTTATGAATGTGGCGGGAAGGGTCACCTGGCACGTGACTATCCGACTCCTCGTACAGTTGATCCGCAGGCTTTGGAGGATCCACCAAGGCAGAAGCAGCGTCGGGTTCCTGAGCAACAACCAAGCAGCGGAAAAGTCAGTAGAGCTCCGGGAGTAGGTGGAAATGAGAGGAACTTGTGGATAAGTCCTGTGTACTTCTAGTTCCATGTTGTTGTTGTATTAATGTCTTTGTACTATGAGCTTCAATAATAAAAATACACTTTTCTTGTGAGACTAAAGAAGGTGCAGATCATCCAGGAGCAGATGAAGACTGCACAGTGTAGTGAGAAACAGGAAACCGGTGCCAGTCTCAGAGACTCGGGCATGTTAAATGTTTCAAGAAGATGAAGCTTTAAAGAGAGATGAGTCTGGGAAGTGGCAGACGTGGAGGTAGAGCTAGGAGAGCAGCATGAGGTGGTGTACATCTTAACATGCAACAACCACTTGCCTTAATTATCTCCGCCAGGCTCAGGGAGCTGGAGGAAGGACGAAGAGTGCGGCTGCATGCGGTCAAGGAGTGTGACCCAATGTCTCTAGAAATGATTCAAGGGACTATCTATGTCCACTACTAGCTGCTGTAGTAACAGACGTCGATATGAATCATTCATCGCTTTCACAAATCTTGTCCCAGACCTAGAGTTTTCCGTAAGCCGTAGACGTGACCTTCACATCTGGAGATACCTTGGGAAAAGTATCGATAATCACACTTACGCCGACGATGTGGTCAGAACTCGAGGCGAGAGTTTCGGTTGGAATCTCTTGGTGGCAGCGTCAAGGCCTTACGACATTGGTTTGAGTATGGACTGGGCAATCATAGTTCATACAAAAATTGACGGTATTAGTCAAAAAGGTTGTGGTTTAAATACGACGTCGGGATGGGTTTTACTTGGTTTGCGAAAAGGAAACCCCAGGCAGCATAGGATAACTAATGCACAGGAGGGTCCGACAGATCACTCTTGATTCGGTCAACCTTACCCTCGTGGTATCAGTCGTTTTGAGTTTCAGTTCTAACAGGAATTGGAGACCTCTAGAGTTCGAGGATAACGATTACGTCCTTATAAGGGTCTCACCTCGACGAGGTTTATGGAGATGTGGCCAAGGCAGCAATTTATCTCTGAGGTTCATCGGACCTTCTTAGGTCCTCAGCTGGGTAGGCGGGGTGGTTTACCGCTTGACCCATCCACCTCAGTTGCACTAGGTGCACGACGATTTCCACGTATCTCAGCAGAGGAAATGCGTGATCGACCCTTCGCATATCATCGACCATGGGGAGCTGGAAGATGGCGATGGGGTGACTTTAACGGAGGTTCCAGTGGGGATCAAGGATTGACAGGGGTGGTCCTACGAGGGTGGTCGATTCCTCGGGATCACATTCTTTTGCAGTACGGGAACCTCTAGGTGAGCACATGGGAGCGGAAGGCTCAAATGCGTGCTCTGTACCACTTTTGTGACCCTAGTTGGTGTTAAAGATTTGCGAGGACGTAAAGCCCTGAGGTGAGAGTAATGTAAAGACCCAGAAATTTCAAAGAAATTTTTTTTCTTAATTTTTTTTTGAATTTTATAATAACGCAGCTTCTAATGGCGCATGATTCCAAGGCCCGGTGTGCCCAGAATCATTTTCCGAAGTTTACACTCGAGTACGTTCAGTGAATGAACGAGCGGGTTTTTCTAACTTTTGAACCGATGCTCGGAATCAAATTTTGAGGGCACCAATGGAATCGCAGTGCCGGTAATTTCTTAGAAATGCCTCTTCCGGAGTTGCGTTTGCTCGGGTGTGTTTTTTAAATTTTTGGGCTTTAAGTTAAGAAATAAAATAATGTGGTCCGACAAAATTTATTTTATTTTTACATAAAGCTGCTTAAAGCTGCTTAAGCTGAGTTGAAGCGGATAGGGTGGAACCCAAAATATCCTACCCTCTTGGTAGGATATTTGTGAGGTGGGACCCGCACGAGCCCCACCATTTCTTTTCGGCTATGTAACGCACCCGCAAAAACCCCTATTAAACGAAATTCAACTGACGTGTTTTCTAAATTCTTAACGCCCCTATTAATTAAGCGGTTAGTTCATTACAATTAATTCTATGATTTAATTGTTTGTTACTTATCTTTGTTTTTCAAATTCTTCAGTTGATAATAAAATAAGAGGAGGACTTATTTTATTATTGGCTTGTTGTGTTAGACCTTTGGAGAATCTCTAAAGATCTTCACCCTCCTACGTGAAAAATGTGAAGAACGTGAAAAACGCGAAGAACGTCGGCCACCAACGAAGGGCGACGAAGAATGCCGGACCCCCGGAGATTGACGCTGACGATTCTCCCTCCTCAACGCATCTTCCACGATGATCCAACCCTGCGACAATCTTCGATCGACAACGACAAGGTAGGGGATTGCGGTCCTTTTAATTCATTGTGGATTATAATATCAACATGGATTTAATTATTATAATTAAATATGTATGTTCTTGATCCTCGGAGTTTGTCTGCGCGACGCGAAGTGACGCGCGACAACGACACCCTTCCACGACGCAACGATCCTTTTCTTCCACGACGGTCAATTCCGCGACGAACTCACGTCCGACGATGACGTTGAGGTAGGGGTTGTTTTGAAAATCATAATACTCCATGTTTATTTCCCTTGAAGGCATGAACGCGGAACAACTAATTAACAAGTTGGTTCATGGATTATTATTGCGGTTCGGGGTTTTTCAAATTGATGGGAAATATTATGGTGTTGTTTCCAACCGCTAACGCGGTGGGTGCAGACCAACAAACAAGTCTGAACCACCTCATTCATTCTTATTCTTAGTGTGCAGAAGAACGGACGATGACAAATGGGGCCGCAAGGGCGATTTGAGGGCCTTGCAGTGATGGTCGGGTCCTGGGGGGACCACTGGCGAAGACCGCACGTAAAATGGACCACCGGAGCGCGTCCGGTGGTCCGCTGAATCTCAGGCCGGTCGCCAGGCAGCGGCGGCGCCCGGCGGGCCGCCGGCAAAACCCGCTGCGGCTGAATCCATGGCGGCGAGGCAGTTGCGTGGCCGTACGGAACTGGGAGGTGGGACACGGCCGACATGCCACGTCCGGGTGCTGCGGAGCGGCCCCCACGTGGGGGCCGCGGTTCCATCACTCGGCTGCTTGGCCGGGCCGAGCCGAGCCGAGCCGACCCACCGGGCCGCGTTGCACCCAGGCCGGGCCGGACTGCCCTGGCCATGCAGGGTCGCACCAAACCGGGACGGTCCCGGACCCCGGTCGGGTCGACCCGGTTCGGTCCGACCTAGGGGGGCGGGCCGGGTCGGTCCGGGCCCAGACCCCCGTTTTCGGACCCTCTTTGGTCTTTTGACCATATCATGGGCTACGGACCTCCGATCGATGCACCGTTAGTTGAGTAGCGATGCTTGGAACGAGACGGTCGTTTCGGTATATCGCACTCAAGGTTTCTAAATACTTTGGGTTCGGCATGGTTGGTACGGATACGAAACCAACCGGGCCCTCGGAGCGGAAACGCTTATATCTCGAGCTCCGGATGTCCGATTGACGTGTCGTCGGCTTTGATGGATTCCTCTAAGTGAGACGGATCTTTTGGCTTACTCCTCTCGAGGTTTGGATACCGTCAGAGTGCTGCCGAGTTGATTCGCTCAAGAAATCCAACCGGGCCCCTGGAACGAAAAAGGCTAATAACTCACAGACCGGTCGTCCGATTGACGTGCTGTCTGTCTCGTTGATTTCCTCTTGTTGAGACGGAACTTTTGGCATAATTCGCCTGAGTTTTGGATGCAGTTGGTGTATGGCCAGGTTTTATTGTACCCGAAATCCAACCGGGCCCCTATAAGGGAAAAGATGATATCTTTCAGACCGGACGTCCGGTTGGCGAACCGTCAGTGGCGTTGGTGATCTTGTTGAGAAGCGGTACCTATGAGTATACCCTATGAGAGTTCAGGGTATAGTTGAGATACGGCCGAGTTGGTTCACTCACGAAACCAACCGGGCCCCTGGGAAGAAAAGGCTAACAACTCACAGTCCGGGCGTCTGATTGACGCACTGTCTGTTGCGTTGAGACCCCTATGACGAGGTGATCCTTTGAGATACTTCTTCATGGGACTTTGAGATACTTGGAGTATCGACCTATAGCTCGTGGAGCAGACCCTCCTGGAGACGAGCATGCGGAGTACAGAGAACGTGTAGCTGGATGAGACCTGACGACTGCTTAACCGATCGAGTCGGTGTGTTTCAGATAGCCCAGTGGGGAGCACTTGGTTGTAGCGCCAGACCCATGGCGGAGGAGCGCTTGGTTGTAGCTGTAGACCCGCGATAATCAACAGAAGGAGTACCTCTGGAAGATATGAGGGGGAGCGCTTGGTTGTAGCGGTAGACCCATCGCAGTGGAGCACTTGATTGTAGCGGCAGACCCACGGTACTCAACAGAAGGAGTACCTCTTGAGGCTATGGTGGGAATCGCTTTGTTGTAGTAGTAGACCCACAGTACTCGACAGGAGGTGTACCTCAGCAGTCTTAGGTTAGTGAGCAGTACCTCGGAGTCGTGACAGGACCCCTGTACACTCCAGAGGCGGGGCTTTTCACCAGTTATGGTTTCAATGATGAAAATCCTGGTTTGAGCTGATTCTATGACCTTTGTCATTCCTCATGATTGAGATGAGTTACTTCATAACATAGGTATATGTATGGGCATATACCCGGGTAGTGGTTATCCATTGATTTCATAACCCTTGTGTTTCCTCATGATTGAGATGGGTTACTTGATAACATAGGTATATGTATGGGCATATACCTGGGTAGTGGTTATCCGTTGATTTCATAACCCTTGTGTTTCCTCATGATTGTGATGGGTTACTTGATAACATAGGTATATGTATGGGCATATACCTATGTAGAGGTTATCTGTTGAGATCTTCTTTGTGGTTATCCTTTTTGGTTTTAGCGAAACCTTGAGGGTCTCGGGGTCCCTACTGAGTATCGTTATACTCAACCCTGCACGGGCTATGCCCGCACCTCGTTGTGTTGGTTGCAGACGACGGACAGTGCTGACGGAGGCCGAGTGTTCAAGGACTGGACGATACCCGGAGGTGGACTACATGACGAGACAGTATCCAGATTTGTACTTCACGGCGAGACGACACTCGGAGGAAGTTGACGGGTGAGAGTGTTATGGAGGCTATCTATACCTACCCTTCAGGTAGAATCTGTGGTGGATGATCCAGGAGTTGCGCCATCTGTACCTACCCTTCAGGTAGGATCCGAGGAGGATGACCCAGGAGCCGCATCTATCCTACTAGTTGTTGTCTTTTTCTGTTGTACTTTGTTCAGCTATAGTTGTACTTTATTTTGGGTTTTTATTCTAGCCCATTTACCTTTCATCACTTCTCTTTGTACTTAGTGTTTTTCTTTCTCTTGTACTATGTGGTGTTTTGTTTAATTTTATAAAGGCAATGCCTTCCCAGTTATTGGGATTTACTCCTTTGGTGCTAGTCGCCAGCCCCTGGCCTATGGAATGCGGGCATAGGGTAGTCACGGCACAGGCCCCGAGGACGGGTCGTGACAATAATTATTGGAAATAAGAAATGAAATTCCCCGTTTATAGAGACGGTAAGTCGTACGTATGCATGAACGCTACTTTAATTACTTTTTTTCATATTTAAATAAAAAAACATAATGAAAAATAATAATATTATAATTCAAGTATAATATAATTTTTTATATAAATTACATAATTTCATTAACACCATCATTTATACGTTTCATGTATGGTATGAAATTGTCATATCACATTGAGGGGGCGGTAGTCCGCACTTCCTCAAATTAAATTATCATATTTATACAACATGAAAAGAAGAAATGTATGTTATAAATTAGAAATATTGAAGAATAATGATCAAATAAAATATAAAATATTTCATATAGATTTACAGTTCCATCATAATGGCCACCATGATAGGCAGTTGGAGATATTTGAACAATCAACATTTCATGAGGCAGTAGTTCGTCGTCCACAGAAACAGTATGTTCGTATCCATTAGATGGAGATGTGGGGATGTTTTGATAGAAATATTATCATAAAAAACCTAGTATATTTTTTATACTTTTTATGTTATAATAGAAAGGAACAAAAATAGTTTAGGGGGTTGGGGAAGTAAAATAAAAGAAAACAACTTAAGAGAATACGTTACATTTAATTCAGGTAACTCCCTTTGGATTGAGCCAAAAGGATTTCAGGAACTACTTTATGCATATTTTAAGTCTTATAGGAGGAAAATGGGGATGTTGGGAGCTTAATTGGGAAGAGTTTTGATGAGCCAAGAGTCTTTAGGTATGTGAGTAATGTGTTAGAGTTGATGGATTTTTATAAGGGGGAGGGTGGTCTCTTCCGGAGAGTTTGAAAATATTATTTTATTATATATTATTTTTAAGGTATAAATGTCAAAAAATTATTAAAGTAGATGATAAGATAACTATTATATGAAATAAAATCATCCAATAAGAATTGGACAGGTTTTGGATATTGTTTTAAATTTTTTAATATTATTTACTTAAATCATCTATTAATGAGGTAAACACTACATCATTATTGTGTCATAAATAATTTTATTTATTCGATGTCTGTAAATTATAAATAAAATACCATGATTTAAGAATTTTATTTAATTTATAATGAATATTTATAGTCAAATATTTCAATTATATAGTCTGACATTAAAATTGTTTTAGCAAAATAATACAAGTTTATGATATTTTAATTTTAGATTTAAAAAAAAGTTATTAATGTCATTATCATACCCAAATGGCTTTCAAAGGCCAACAATATCACCCAAGGATTGTATTTTTCTTCCAAGACTCATCAAATAAGGTTAGGACAAGTGTTAAGGTAATTTTTTTTTATAATATTTTTTTTATCTTGAATTACACTATTTACCATTAACTACGATAAAGAAAAGTCAAAAGTTACTATCCACAAGATATTATTTTCATCTTATTGAACAAAATTTTACTTATTTATAATAACCATGTATGTCAGTTTTTTGAAATTCAATTCATAGAAGGTGGATATTTTCATTTAAATGAAAAATATATTTTTTTATCTAATACTCTTTGTTTTCACTATTCACCAAAAATTGAGGGTTTTTAGAAATATACCAATAATTCAGCCTAAGCTATATTTGACATTCCAAATTCAAAAATTATGTCAATTTTACAAAATTCAAAACATATTGGTTTCATTAATTAATTTAATATTAATTCCTATTGTAAAAACAAAGAGCACGTTTTTACGAAATAATAATTATAAAAAGATAGACACTTATTTTCGTCCAATTTCAAAGTGAAATTACATTTAGTGACAAACATTAGATTAAACGGTAAAAATATAATATAATTACACATTACAACCAGTTAAAAATATAATCTACCCCTATAAATAAATTATATCAAAAGGAATTTATGAATTAAAATACAATATTACTCACTATTCATTAAAAAATGAATTTTATCATAAAAATACCAAAAATTTACCCTACATAAATTTTGATGTCCCGATTGTAATGAAGAATTTTATTTTTGCAAATAGAATATATAAAAGTGACCAAAACTATATTAGAAGAGAATTCTCCCTCAAAAGGTGATAAATTGACCTTTTAAACAATACTAGAGTATTTATGCTTAAAAATAGATTCATTCACATTTTAGGTCTCTAACGTTAATTTGATTAATATAAAAATATTTAACTAACATGTTTAATAATATTGTAATTAGTTCTGTTCATTCATGGAAATACAATAGCTATGCATTAATTACTATTTAAAATAAGGATATTATTATATTATTTTTAAGTATAACTCAACATTTTGCGCAACATATGATTTCAAAGAAACGAATTATTGTGTATCTGGTAAACCATAAAACATAGCATACCATTTAAAGTAAAATTAATATCTAATTCACATATATTAATAAATATGATAATTGCATATTCTTTATTTACATGTTATGTTACAACAACAATTAAAAAATCCAATGATGCAAATAAATAGTAACGAACTAATTTTGTGAAACATAATCTATAATGTATGAATATAAAAATTTACTATATGTGAGTAATGATCTAAATTTTTTGACTAAAAATGTTATCCTTCTTATACAGTAAGTTAATGGGAATCTTTTGAAGTCAGTAGAAAAGTTATTGGTATTTTAATAAAAAAATTTAAATCAAGATTATTTTAACTCGATATTTATATTAAAAAACTATGATATATTTTTCACGAAAATAATATCTATTTTCTTCTCCACTATTGTATTGTTAGTTTTACACGGACCGTTTCAATTTCACTTGTCGCTTGGTTTATAAATATAATAAATATAATTTTGAAAGAATGATTGGCCATATCACTTTTTTTATCATGTATGATTCTCTTCATGAAAAATATAATATTTGGTAAAAATATTTCTTAATGATATTTTTTTTTATTTTATCCTCAATTTTTGTAAAATAAATTACAAAAAAAATCATGTCTAGCATTTTTTATAGTGTTTTTCATTATAGATCGAATATATTTATAGTAGTAAATATAAGAACATTTTTATTTTCGAATCATATATAGGAACTCATTTTCTAAAATTTATAACCACCACAACAAAGAATATTACTGTTTATGCTTTAATGGTTCTTTAATTAAATATATATTTTTTATTTTTTAGAATCATTATCCTTCAAAAAATTACCATCAAATTAAAATTATAAATCATCATATTTTTTCAAATATAATTTATAATACTCATATAAAAGGGGTTTTAATATATTTAAAAATCATCTAATGTTTGTTATCAATAATTATAAATGTTATAAAATGATTCCATATACCATATATATTCATGTGGCTTCAGTTCATATTGGGTTATATTTTTTATTATAACCATTTTCAAGGGGTTTATTACTAAACAATTGAATTAGTAGTGTAATAATGTTCTTATAGATCACATATGTATGGATTAACATTATATAAAATTTGTGTACAGTATAGGCCATTAACAAACATTGAAATGATTCATATCTTATATATTATAATTATATTGTTGTGTTAATCTCATTTTGACTATGTTATTGGATGCATGTGGTATGCCCATGTCTAATATTCTATAGGAATGTGGTTATACAATATTATTATGATCTAAATATTTGGGTATAAATCTATAACATATATTAAGATTTCATAGATTGTGGATGTTCTATATTCAGAGGTTATGAAACAGGATTTATTCACTTTCACATGTCTCTAAATTATTTAATTATGATTCCACTATTATATTCCATATGTAATTTTTATTCTAAAATGATAATAACATGAACCCAAATATGTAGGATCGAAATAGTGATGTAGATGCTTAATATACAAGAGGGGGGTGAATTGTATACTTTAAAAATTCCTTTGGAACCTTTAAAGTTAGTTACAATTAACTATGTTTTCCTTAAGAAAAGGAAAGGGCTAAGTTTAACAAAGTTAAATTAAGCAAATTATCAACACCTCTAACACCGAAAGAAAACTTGGAAAGAGATTCCGAAAGTAGGTTCCAGAAATATGGTTCCGGAAATTGAAACTTAACAAAAGATTACAATATGGGATTCTACCTTAAAGCGTATAGAATCTAAATGAAACAGAGTACAAGTAAGGGAGTATAAGAAAGTTATACTTTCCTTATAATACAAAATACAGCGGAATATAAACAAGTAGTAGAACTACTAGTAACAAGATATAAGTCTTTTGACCCAAAGAGAAGGGTATCCAACAACCTTGGATAAAGGTCCCTTGATTTATACATTGAAGCAAGTCTGTCTTACCCACACCAGGGTATGCCCTCGATACAAAGATCGGAGTCTATGTCTTGCTATCCCCGCAAGCCCTCAACTTCAAGGTAGTTGGCAACCTCTGTCTTCCTCAGAAAGGAAGCCCTTGAACTTCAAGGTAGTCGGCACCTCTTTCTTCCTATCCTCGGAAGTCCTTGAATGTAATCACCCACATTCGCAGTCGCACGAAGCTTTGAGAGTTAATAAGAGCCTCTCTCTCTAGAAATCACTTCAAGAAGATTAGTCAGCCTTTTAGCGGTTCAAGCTCTTTCAAATGAGCTCCTATTTATAGGTAAGGTCAGCTCGTTCTCCAATGGTCATATTTTCCTTAAATATCGGAGGGACCTGTACACGTGTCACTTAGAAAACTGTTAGTTTATAACAAAAAAGACGACATCGTTTTATTACAAAACAAGTGTAACAGAATGTATGACATCGTTATAAAAACTAACTCAAATGTTCAGAATGAAAGCTTCAGAGTGAAGATTCGGAGTGTAATGAAAATAATAAAGAGTTTACAAATTATTGAAATGTAAGCAGAATAAATGTTCGGAGTCTAACCAAAATATTTTTCGGAGTCTGAATTAATTCAGAGATTATAAAACAATGATGATCAGATTCTGTTTAATAGGTGAATTCGGAATGAGAATTCGGAATGATAATTAGTCATCAGAATTCGTAATGAGATTTAATCATCACAGTTCTTAATGAAAATTCATTATCAGAATTCATAATGAGAATTCGTCATTAGAATTCGTAATGAGAATTCAATTTCGAACTTCATAAGAATTTTCATCCTGAATCTGGAATAAAACTTAGTCAGAGTTCATATCCGGAATTCGGAATGATACTTTATTACAGTTCTCATCTGTAATTCGGAGTGAAACTTCCTTACAGTTCTTATCCAGAATTCGGATCCTCAAACAGAATACTTTATATCAACGTTTCAAACAAATCCGAGAAAACATAAATGAATCTGAATTTTATACTTAGGAAAAATATGGATGAAAATATGATAAGGATAATTTTTCTTATAAAAGCGATTTTCCTTATAAAATCAATTTTACTTATAAAAGCAATTTTCCTTAAAGATAAGGTTTTTGTGATTTTCAAAATGATAAGGAATGGAAAAGTCATAAAGAAAAACCTTATTGACTCAACAATCTCCCCCCTTTTTGGAAAGCTTAAACGTCCTTACGAAAAATAAATTCTAAGAAGAAAAAAACATTAAGGCTTATCTCCCTTTTATTTGAGGATATTGATGAATACAACTAACTCCCCCATAGGATTTGAAACTCTATGGATCGTATTCACGATTTCTAGAGTGACATTTCATTATGAAAAAGAAAGTCTTCTATAATGAAAAAATCCCCCTTAGATCGACTCTTATTAGAGTTCTTCTTCCTTTAAGGATCTTTTCCTTCTCCCCTTTAGATAAACTATCATTGGAGTTCTTCTTTTTCTTAAGGATCTTTTCCTTCTCCCCCTTTTTGATTTTCAAAATGAAATCTAGGGAATGGATAAAAATAACAAAGTACCTGAAAAAAAATTACTAAAAACAACAAAATAAAGGACATGCACAATTTTCATTTAGATTCGAAATGTCGGCAACAAAGAAAACTAGATACAACAAAAAGATCATATTTAGCTATTTCGGATCCATTTCCTTAGAAATGAGCCCTCTTAAGAATAGTCTTGATCTTATTTAGGTCTTTATGATCTTCTTAAGCTTTCTTCTCTAAGACCACTATTATTTCAGATTGAGATTCAATTTTTTCTTCCTGGGCTTTCAGCTTTTCTTCTTGAGCTTTGATATTTTCTTCCTGTTTCTTCATCTTCTGTTCAAACTCAATCCGATGATCCCTTTCAAACTTCCAGTTTTGAGAAACGAAATTCAGTTTCCCATTCAGATCTCTGAAATCTTGGATCCAGAAGTTTTTTTCATCTATCATCTTCTCTTCAAATGAGTAAGTCAGCTCATTTATCTTCCTGTCCTCAGTCTCAAAAACATCTTTAACATTGTCTTGAAACTCATCAAATAACCTCATCTCTTCAACAGTCTTCTTCAACCAGTTTGTCATCCTCTTGCATGATCTTCTATGAGATTTTTAGCCAACAAAAAACGTTTTGAACTGAGCCTCAATCTCAATGCACTTGTCCATAACTATAGATACAGAGTCTGTTTTCTGATTTAAAGAATGTTGGAGCATCTGGAATCTTCAGTCAATACTTGAGATGGTCGGAATGGTTCCCACCAACTTCTTTAAATACTGAACAACAAAGTCATGCCCCAACAAGGATGACTCCGAATCTGATACTTTGCTTGGAGAATTTTCTTCCTTTATAAGCTCCAACTTCCTTTTAGATGAATCACAATATTCTATTTTCTTTCTAGCCACTGATTTCGGAGTCTCAACAAGGAGTATCTTTCCCTTTCCTTTTTTCGGAATCGATTCTTGATCAAGAGTTTTCTACTCGCCAGTAGACACTTGAATAATATCATCAACAAATTTCTGAACAACATCTTCCTCATTCTTATCCTTCTCAAGAGTTACTAACTTAGAGGATTCAGCCTCTGAAGTTCAGAGTGACAGGTGTTCCGAAGGCAACCCCATATAATCATCTACTTCTTTCAATAAGTGTCTTGTTTCACCACTTCCTTCAGTAACTACTTCTTCCTCTTACACTTGTTGAATCTTCTCAAGTTGCTCAACATGTTTAGTTGTAATCTCTTCCGGAAAATCAAGGTTTCTTCCTGGAGTCTCAGGTAGAGATTCCAAGGAGAAAGATATCGGAACTGGAATGCTTCCGGATACTATTTCATTAAAGTTTAACAAAGCTTGGACTGCCTCAGCTTCTGACATATTCTTCTTGAGCTTCTTTTCCATTACTTGTTTTTTAAGATCATCAGTAGTTCTCTCCTTCAAGGCCTTAGCCTCTGCAGGGTCCAATATGAACTGCGGATCCTCTTCTTTCCTTTTCTCTTTATCTCCCCTCCACTTCGCAACATCCTCATCAGGAAAGGCCTTCTTCTTCTTTGGCTTGGGAGGTGTGGTTTGAACTTCTTTAGATTTAGGATCCTGTACCTTAGTTTCAAATTCTTTCGACTTTATTTTCTTTACTGGCTTAGATGATTCCGGTTCAGCATCCTTCGGAGCCACTTATTCTTGATTAGGTAAATCAAAGAACTCACCAGTCTCCTTGTTGAAAGCCACATCCATCCTCTTAAGATTATCATCACTGACCAAATTTTTTTTTGCAAACCCTTGGCTTAGATCTGCAAGCATCCTTGAAAGACTCAAGGCACCTAACTATCAACCTCAATAAAATTGCTGGGTACATTACGATCTGGGCTCTGAGATTTCCTTTCTTAAGATTCTCAATGGTTATAAGAATGTGCCTCATGAAGTTAAACTTCCTTGGATTTATCAGGAAATCTATGATATAGATCTCACTCTTCTTTAAGCTGTCTTTATCACCTTTTCTTGGTACGATAAGACCTTGTACCCATAACTCTAGAATACAGAAATTTTTAGGCAAACTAGCAATCTTCGGAGCTTTGTCATCTGAGAGTCCGAGAGTTTTCAAGGCTTTTTCCTTGTCGAAGCTACCCTTAGAATCTGGCGACACATGAGATATGAACTCTTCTTCTCCTTCATAGGTCAGCCCAACCAAGCTTTCTGCCTTGGTATAATAAAGCTTATATGTCTTGCCATAAGACTTAAAAAAAATTTTCTCCCTATTATCTTCCTGAAAGAAGGAAACTGCTTCATAGAACTCAACAAGAAACTCCGAAGAAACATCATCTTGATTCCCCGGTTTGGACACAACAATATCATCCCACCCATTCAACATAATGTTCTTCAAAATAATAGAATCATAGTTGTTGAAGAAATCTGGATGAACTAACCTTTCTCTGTAAACTAACCATTGTGAAATAGGCTTATAGGATGACATTTCTTGAGAAGCTAACTCCACAGAAATTCGGATCTGTTGACCTATAAGAATTTCATAATGGAGAAATATGATGTTCGGAACGGCCTTAAATCAGAGAGGCAGAGCATCGGGATGCTGGAGCTTGAAATCGATGTGGGACAAGTATTTGGGTCCCCTTTATATAGGCGATGAAACGACGGTTCAACTTCCTCAGTTGATCGAACAGTTGTGGTAGGCTGAGATCAGATCTGACGGTTGAAAACGAATTCTCAAGAAAACATGAATCCGATATTTTTGAGTTTTTTTTATTAAAACAATGAATTAAGAAAACTATAATCCAAAAAAAAAATACAATAAAATGCCAGCAAGTAAAATATGACTACGAAAACTTGAGTAAGGTAATCATACCTTTCGGATTGGTTTAAGAGGATTATTCGTAATGGCTAATATAAAAGTGACAAAAAAACATTATTATGAAAAGGCAAAGTTTGCAAAAAACTTTACTATGGAAAACAAACTCAGTTCGAAAAACTCATTATGGAAAACTTATTACGGAAAACTCAGTACGAAAAACAAACTTAGTAAGGAAAAACATAGTACGAAAAATTCATTACAAAATTTTGAAAACGAAAAACTTATTATGGAAGATTCAGTACGAATGTTCCGTTATGAAAATACGAGAACAGAATTTTCCATTCCGGATGTTTTCAATACGAACACTTCCCTTCCAGATTTATTCTGTACAAAAATGATCATTCTAGAAAATTGTGGTTCCGGAAATTCTATTCCGGAAATCTTATTTCTGAAAAGTTTTAAAACAAACTTTGAAAAAATTCTGTTATTCTATCAAACAAATGTACTCCCCCTATGAAAAGGAGTTTATTTCTATAAGGAGACTTTTTCAACAGAACGTTTAATTTAAGAAAGATTACCTTACGGTTATCATTCCTAACTTCTGTTTAATATATTCAAATCTATTAGAAGGCAAATATTTTGTGAAAGTATCAGCATGTTGAAGTTGTGTTCCAATAAACTGAAGAATAATATCTCCTTTAAGTGTGTGATCCCTAAGAAAGTGATGACTAATATCTTTGTGTTTTTCATGGGAGTGATGTGAATGGTTCTTACTAAGGGAAATGGAACATGTGTTATCACACAAAATTTGAGTTTTAGTAAAACTCAAGCCACAGTCTGTGAGTGTGTGTTGCATCCACAACACTTGATCACAACAACTTCCAGCTGCTACATGTTCAGCTTCAGTAGTGGAAAGTGCTATAGAATGTTGTTTCTTACAGGACCAAGAAATTAGTGAATCTCTTAAGAAATGACAAGTTCTGGATGTACTTTCTCTATCCATTCTACATCCACCAAAGTCAGCATCAGAAAAACATTGAAGAATAAAATCATTTCCATAAGTATAAAATAATCCTAGATCCATGGTTCCCTTAAGGTAGAAAAAAATTCTTTTTACTGCCTTTAAGTGAGATTCCTTAGGATTGGATTGATATCTTTCACATAAGCATACTGAGAACATTAAGTCTGGTCGACTAGCTATTAAGTAAAGTAAACTTCCTATCATACCTCTAAAAGATGTTTGATCTACTGGTTTCCCAGCTTCATCAAGATCTAACGAATTTGAGGTACCAATAGGAGTACTTATACTCTTAGTATTGTCATAACCATACTTTTTAAGAAGATCTTTAATATACTTATATTGAGATATGTAAGTGCCTTCTGGTTTTTGAGAAATTTGAAATCCAAGGAAAAATGTTAACTCACCCATCATACTCATTTCAAACTCAGATTTCGTTAGACTAGCAAAAGATTCAGTCAAAGATTGCTGAGTTGAACCAAATATAATGTCATCAACATAAAATTGAACAATCAAAACATTTTTCTTATCTTTCTTTACAAAAATGGTTGGATCTACATTTCCCTTAACACAGTTATTTTGAAGCAAAAATCTAGTGAGTTTATCATACCATGCTCGTGGGGCTTGTTTAAGACCATACAAAGCTTTGGTAATTCTAAAAACATGATCCGGATGTTTTGTATATTCAAAGCCAGGATGTTGTTCAACAAAAACTTCCTCTTGAACATAACCGTTACAAAAAGCACATTTCACATCCATTTTAAAAAGTTTTAAATTAAAGAATGCTGCAAAGGCAAGTAGAATACGGATAGATTCAAGTCTAGATACTGGAGCATAGGTTTCTTCATAGTCAATTCCCTCTTGTTGATTATAGCCTTTAGCAAAAAGTCTAGCTTTATTTCTTACTATGACTCCATTTTCATCACATTTATTTCTGAAAACCCATTTTACTCCAATAACAGAATTTTCCTTAGGTATTTCAACCATGGTCCAGACTTTATTCCATTCGAATTCATTTAGTTCATCGTGCATTGATTTAATCCAATCATCATCAACTAAAGCTTCATCAGTGCTTTTAGGATCTAATTGGGAAAGAAATGCTAGATGTTCTACTTCATTTCTTAAGGAACTTCTAGTCCTTACAGGTTGATTTACATCACCAATGATACTATCACTGGGGTAATTCTTAAGAAACACCTGATTTTGGTTTTGTAAAACCTGTTCATCAACATAGGGTAGAATGTCTACTGGAGTAAATGTGTCAGAAGTATCTTCTAAAACATTATCCTTTTCAAAAGGTTCTTCTATCAAAGGTTGATAATCAGTTTTTGAAAACACATCCAAGGAAGTAGGTAGGGATGGTTTAAAAAAAGGATCTGACTCATCAAATTTTACATGTACTGTTTCTTCAATAGTGCATGGATTTTTATTAAAAACTCTATAAGCCTTAGAGGTTGTGGAATATCCTAAGAAAATCCCTTCATCAGATTTTCGTGCGAATTTATGTATGTTATCTTTAGTATTCAAAATAAATACTTTGCAACCAAAAACCGTGAAGTACGATAGTCTTGGTTTTCTACCATTCCATAACTCATAAAGAGTTTTATTATTAAAAGTTATAATCAAAACTCGATTTATAGTATAGCAAGCAGTACTTACAACTTCAGCCCAGAAATGTATAGCTATAGATTATTCACTCAACATGGTTCTAGTTATTTCATGAATAATCATATTTCTTCTTTCAACTATACCATTCTGTTGAAGAGTTCTAGGTGCGGAAAAATTGTGAGTGATACCTTTCTTACTAAAAAAATTTTCAAAATCAGAATTTTGAAATTCTCCTCCACGATCACTATGAATAGTTTTCAATGGAAGGTTTTTATCATTTTTAACATGAGCTCTAAAACTTTTGAAATATGAAAAAACTTCAGATTTCTTTGCTAGAAAATAAACCCAAGTAAACCTAGTGTAATCATCAACTACAACAAACACATAGTATTTGCCTCCAATACTTCCAGTTTGTGTTGGACCAAAAAGATCTATGTCCACTAACTGTAATGCATCGGTTGTTGAGACTTCACCGATTGACATAAAAATAGATTTATGTTGCTTTACATATTGACAAGGATCACAAACTTTAGAAGAATAAAATCTACGATTCGGTAGATCCTTAACTAGTTTCCTCTTAGAGAGTTTACATAGGTTTCTAAGATTACAGTGTCCTAGTCTTCTATGCCATAACCAAGAATGATCTTCCATTGCACTTAGGAAAGGTAAATCTTGACTCCTGAGGTCTTTTAGGTTAAAATTGTAGATATTCTCTTTCCTATTGGCTGAGAGAATAAAATCTTCCTTGGAATTGTGAACTAAACACTTATCATTCCTAAAATTCACAAGGTAACCTTCATCACATAACTGACTTATGCTAATGAGGTTGTGCTTAAGACCCTTAACAAAAAGAACATTTGAAATTAATGTTTTACCAAGAAAAACAATATTACCAATACCAATAATCTCACCAATAGCATTATCTATGAAAGTTACCTTTCCTCGTTTTGTTTTGATAATCTTTTCAAAAAACCTTTTGTTACCAGTCATGTGCCGGGAACATCCACTATCCATGTACCATGTATTGTTGCGGGTACCCTCTTTATTTTCCTAAAATAAAGAAGAAAATTAGACTTTCATAATCCAAACTTGTTTGGATCTGAGATATCCAGACAATAAAATTTTAGGTACCCACATCTTCTTAGAGAAATAGGCTTTGTGAAATCCTAAAGATTGGGTTTTGTTTAATGAACAATCCTTTGCCCAGTGACCACCACATTGACACTTAGTACAAAATGGGGAACTTTGAGGAACAAAATAATTGTTACTAAAAATTGGTTTTTCATGGGTATAACCAAATCCAGATTTATTTATTAAAGTTCGTATTTGGGAATACATTTTATAAAAAATTTCCTTACTATGGGTAAAGTTTGATAAACACGTATTTATGGAAATAATATCGGACTTGAGTTTTATAACCAAGTTTTTATCCTCAAAATCATTAGTTTTAGAACTAGAGTTAGGCTAGAAAATATTTTTATTAGAAATTACTTTTTCTAACTCTTTAGAAAGTTTGTTCTTCTCAGAACTTACTTCCTCAAGAATTTTTGAAATACTTTCAAAATCAATAATTTTCCAATCAAGATCTTTAGAAAGATCTGATATCTCTTTCATAAGAATAGAATTCCTAGAGTTTGCCTTATCAAGTTTCTTATTGAGTTTGGAATTTTCAATCTCAAGAAGTTTAGAAAGCCTAGAGACTTCTTCATAAGTAGGTAAAGTATTTTCTTCATAAGAAGAAGATTCCTCATCAGAAGAGTTATAATACTTACTATCATTAGAATTTAGAGAAACATTGGTCAATGATTCAGCATTTCGTACCTTAGACATAAAACAATGATTATCAGTAGGTAATCTGGCTATAAGACCAAAATTCTTTTGTCCTGAAGATTCATAATCAGAAGATTCATCTAAATAGTCACCACCACTGGCACTCCAGGTGTCATTATCTTTCAAAACATTCTTAGCTTTGGCTTTATGATATTTCTTTCTATTCCTCTCTGAATGCCTTTTTTCCTTTCTTTCTTTTTGAGCATAGGGAAATCTAGTCTTATATGTCCAGCTCTCTTACTTTCATAACAAGTAACTTCTCCATCTTTCTTATCTTTTTTTTTCCTTTTTCTTATACTTGGATTGAAAATTTCTCTGGCCAGATATGTTGTTCATCCTTCGAGCAAGATTTTCTAGTTCATTTTCTGAGACTTTACTCTCACTAGATTCGGATTGGAAAATAACTTTCTTAGACATGGATCTGGTTACACTCTCAGGAGTCTTATCTTTCATCTAATTTGAAGTTGTTGTAAAAGCAACAATACCATTTCTATTTTTCTTTTTGATGTTCTCAGCATATCTCTTCATTCTGGTCTCATGTTGTAGAAGAGTTCCAAATAATTCATCAAGAGTAATTTGAGTGACCTTCCAGTTCTCATATATAGATGTTCTCTTGGACTCCCACTTATTGGGCATAATATCAATTATATTATCCACAAGAGCTTCATCATCTAATCCTTTCTCTCCCATAGACTGTAGACTGTTGACGTTAGTCATAAATCTCTGTTGCACTTTACAGATTGGTTCACCATAAGGAAAATTGATGCCATGATATTCAGCTCTAAGCATAGCTCTTCTAGTCTCAATCACTTTAGAAGTTCCAAAGTGTGTAACTTCTAACTTCTTCCAGATACAGTTAGCTGCTTTACAAGATGAAATTTGGTTGTATATATTTCTAGTCATTGAACACAGTAAAGTATTGCGTACCTTATATTTGAGTTTATATTCTTGCTTTTCCTGGTTAGTGAAAGTTCTAACTTCCTTGTCGAGAATTTTATAATCACCAGTAAGCATAACAAAGTTATCCACTCTAGTATTGATAAAAAAAGTCTTCATGCGATCTCTCCAATATTCATAATCATTACCATCAAATATTGGTGGTCATGTAGGATTTAGATTATCAATTGAACCAACATTAATTCCTGCCATACTTATAATAACCTTTGGCACAAACTTGTTAGTAGATAAGTTTCGTAATAACAATGTTCGGAATGAAAAAGTTCATAATAGAACAGTTCGGAATGTAAAAGTGATCAAGAAAAACTTATTCGTAAGTATAAGTATTTCAGAGACCTCCTCTGATACCAATTTTAGGATCGAAATAGTGATGTAGATGCTCAATATACAAGAGGGGGGGGGTGAATTGTATACTTTTAAAATTGCTTTGGAACCTTTAAAGTTAGTTACGATTAACTATGTTTTCCTTAAGAAAAGGAAAGGGCTAAGTTTAACAAAGTTAAACTAAGCAAATTCACAACACCTCTAACATTGAAAGCAAACCTGGAAAGAGATTCCGAAAGTAGGTTCCAGAAATATGGTTCCGGAAATTGAAACTTAACAAAAGATTACAATATGAGATTCTACCTTAAAGCGTATAGAATCTAAATGAAACAGAGTACAAGTAAGGGTGTATAAGAAATTTATACTTTCCTTATAATACAAAATGCAGCTGAATATAAAAAAGTAGTAGAACTACTAGTAACAAGATATAAGTCTTTTAACCCAAAGAGAAGGGTATCCAACAACCTTGGATAAAGGTCCCTTGATTTATACGTTCAAGTGAGTCTGTCTTACCCAGACCAGGGTAAGCCCTCGATACGAATATCGGAGTCTCTGTCCTGCTATCCCCGCAAGACCTCAACTTCAAGGTAGTTGGCAACCTCTGTCTTCCTCAGCAAGGAAGCCCTCGAACTTCAAGGTAGTCAGCACCTCTGTCTTCCTATCCCCAGAAGTTCTCGAATGTAATCACCAACATTCAGAGTCGCATGAAGCTTCGAGAGTTAATAAGAGCCTCTCTCTCTTGAAATCACTTCAAGAAGATTAGTCAGCCTTTCAGAGCTTCGAGGTCTTTCAAATGAGCTCCTATTTATAGGTAATGTCGGCTCCTTCTCCAATGGTCATATGTTCCTTAAAGATCAGAGGGACCTGTACACATGTCACTTAGACAACGGTTAGTTTATAACAAAATAGACGACATAATTTTATAACCAAACATGTGTAACAGAATGTACGACATCGTTTTAAAATCTAACTCAAATGTTCGGAATGAAAGCTTCGGAGTGAAGATTCGGAGTGTAATGAAAATAATAAAGAGTTGACAAATTATAGAAATGTAGGCAGAATAAAAGTTCAGAGTCTAACCAAAATACTTTTCAGATTCTGAATTAATTCAGAGTGTATAAAACAAAGATGATCAGATTCTGTTTAATAGGTGAATTCAGAATGAGAATTCGGAATGATAATTCGTCATCAGAATTCGTAATGAGATTTCATCATCATAGTTCTTAATGAAAATTCTTTATCAGAATTCGTAATGAGAATTCATCATTTGAAATCGTAATGAGAATTCAATATCGAACTTCATAAGAATTCGTATCCTGAATCTGGAATAGAACATAGTCAGAGTTCATATCTGGAATTCGGAATGATACTTTATTACAGTCCTCATCTCGAATTCGGAGTGAAACTTTTTTAAAGTTCTTATCCAGAATTCAGATCCTCAAACAGAATACTTTATATCAAAGTTTCAAAAAAATCTGAGAAAACAGAAATGAATCCGAATTTTATACTTAGGAAAAATATGGATGAAAATATGATAAGGAAAATTTTTCTTATAAAAGCGATTTTCCTTATAAAAGCAATTTTCCCTATAAAAGCAATTTTCCTAAATGATAAGGTGTTTGTGATTTTTAAAACAAGAAGGAATGGAAAAGTCATAAAGAAAACCTTATTTCCTCAACAAAATATATGATCTTTTTTTCGTTATTTATTCTTATTTTTATGATAATTTTCATTTAATAAGTTCATAGAACCAAATTCTTATCATAAGATCACTTGTGATCTTTGATGGATATGTTCTATGATTATACTTACTAATCACATGTTATCACCCTTTATAATGTGTTAATTACATATACTATAATTAATAGTGTTATTTATACTATTTATTAAATAGTATCATGTGACAAGAAAATTTTGAAAGTTATACAAAAAGATATAAAATTTTGTTCTTATGTATCTAGTAACCAATGTAACTAATCATTTGGATCTTGGTATTGATTTATTTTGGGATGTAATGATGATTTTGGTTAGAATAAATAATATTAATCTATATTTTACTCATGTCACCACATATATTCCACATAATTATATATAAATTAATTTGAATTCATGTGAATTGTCATATATTCTATATATTAGGGGAGGGTTAGAAATATTTTTCGTTGTTGTTGTAGTGCTTGAGGTGAATAATTTCAAGATGGATTATACAGGTTGATATTTTTTCAACCCTATATCCTTATATAAGGTGTTTTATTACATTGGGATAGTTCTGTCAACATTAAACCCAAGCCTGATGGCTGTATATCCAGTTTCCTATTACCAGTATTATATTATTTTACATATAATTTGAATGATTCTAATTTCAATATGTTTTCCTTTATATAGTTCTAGATGGGAATTTTAATAACATGTATTATGGAAATATAGTCAAATATATTTGAATTTATTCAACACGTATTGATGAATAACTTTATTTATTGAAAGGAATATATGTATTGGGTTTGGTAAATGATAAAAGATCATAACAATAATATGTAGAAATAAAATAATGAATAAAAATAACGTTCACTTTTATGGATATAAAATGTTGAAACAAACATTTATGATGGGGTCTTATAAAATAAATATTACTATTGAATGATAAAATTTAAATGTGGATTTTCATAATATTGATAATCAATATTTTTTGTCTAACTAAAACTAAATTATATTTCCTAGTCGTAGAACATTTATTTATAATTTGATATATGGAATTAGTTATCACTTGAACTTAAGCTACCAAATAATTTTTTTATGAAATCATATGAAAACAATTATTATCTTCATATGCTCTAACACATAATTCAGTTTGGAAACTGACTCCATTATTAGCATTTGATTTTGAGTGTGATCCAAATAAATAAGGGTTTTTATATAGATATGTTATTACACTCGAACCGACTCTCTATTATATAATAATTCTATATATATATTTTTATCCCAACTATAGTGGATTATTATTTTATTATATGTATTCAAAAAGGATGCATTGAATAATAGTTTATACATACATGTAATTATGGGATGTGGTGGGATAAGGTTCTATGAAATAATTAAACCTATAAATAGTGGGGTGTTTTACACACGTATTTATATATAGGATTTAATATCTTAATGTTTATTTTATATTAACATACATATTTTTTGGCACATAGATTATTTAATTTTTAATGGGATGTGATTATTTGGTAGTTGTTCCAAAATAAATGGTGTGCATTCATAGATGGTGCCATCATTCTATGATTCAATGATGTAGTGCATAAAATATAGTTTGGAAATAATGTCCATGATGTATGTCATGGACATTTAAGATGAATAGATCATTGGTAATGTAGTTATGGGGTACCTCTCGTATATAAAACTTTCATTATACTATTTCTTACTTTTATGTGACACTTATTGAGTAATAATTTGTAAGGTTTGAAATATAATTTATGATTTAGGTGATTAGTTTATACTCTTACATGTATTCTTATGCTTATTTTTAGGTCTATTATAGGGATTTAGTGATTCATAAGGGTATAACTAATTCATAAAATATATAAAATAGGTTTTATATGTTTTTATTAGTACCATAGGAGTGGTTCTTGTTTTATTTAACTTTTTCCATTTTTTTAAATTTTTTTAAATATCGAATATTTAGATTGGCTATTTATATATTATATAATTATTTTTTTTGGTTCTGTTTTATAAATAAAATATATTGATCTCGATGAATCCAATTTAGGTATGACCTTTAATATATTACTACTCATTAACCCTTGAGTAGTTGGTGGTAGACTTCATGACCCACACTTATCCTTATTCAAAGCCTATGAGGGGTACCAATGGGAGGTGGTTGATGAATGTATTTTAATTGGACATATGTAATATTTTCAATCAAGTTATAACGCCCTGTGTATTTTAATGAGAAATCTATTTTTGTTAGCATATCAGAAATGCAATACCAACCAAATAGAATATTATTTAAATATGACTGTATTAACAATTTTTTTAATTATTGTATATGAGTAGGATTAAATATATTATAAAATATATGAAATCAATCATTTTTTTGTAATACATTTTTTTCATTAATATATGTTTACATCAAAAATTATTTTATTATTTTTTAAATGAAATAGATATTATTTTTTTATAGAAAATTTATAAAATGTATTTGATAAAAAGAGCTCCATTTTTCATATCTTTGAAGAAAGTTTAACATAGTTTGAAATAATGGGATTTTTTTAAAATATTGATCTTTTAGTTCTTTGTGAAAAGACTATTTCTTGGTAAAATTGAAATTGAAATTGATAAATTACATAATATAATATTACCAATATTGTTTTAATTTAATTTAAAATAAACATTGTATTTTTTTAATTTATATTATTAAATAAAGTACATTTAAATAATATTTTTAGTATATTTTATTATCAATTAGTTTTTATGATTAAAAATTAAATTTTCTGAAGAAGGATTTTAAATTTATAATGTTTCTCAAATTTAATTGTTTTAAATAACCCCTAATAAGAAATGTTCTAAATGAATTTTTTTAATTATATATATATATATATTAAATGAATTTTTTATATAAATGATAATTATTTAAAGAGTTAAATTAAAACCAACTTTTGAAATAAGAATTAACTTTTTATAAAATGGAATTCCATCATTCTTGTAGTTTTTATAAAAAATTAAATTCTAAAAAATATGTGAATTTATTTTGGTAAAATGTATTCAACAATTTTAAGAATCAAAATATATAGAAGTTAATATAGTTAAATTAATTTCAGAACAATATGAATAGTAATTATAGTAAATATTCATTACCATGGTGAAAAGGAAATATGTTAATTATGGTTAAAAATATTTTAAAAAATTCCTAGAAAAAAGTATCCCAAAGAGTATAAATAATATTATTTCATTTTTATTTGAATAATTATTATATTTATAACTATTTTTATAAATAAATTTTAATTTAATCATATTAATTAAAATTATATTTTTCTATGATAAAGAACATATTATTATTATTGAGTAATATGATATTTATATTAACATATTAAATTTTAAGAAATTATTTATTTTTAAAATTAATAATATTTCAATAAAATATTACTATTGAATAATATTTATTAAAAATAAATTATCATATATTTATTCTTATGTCTAATGATATTTATAAGGGTTGTGAAAATGTTATTATCAAAATATCAAGAATTTCAATGTAAATGTGGATTCTTATTTTAAAATTTGAATTAAAAATATTTCCAAAATTATTTTGAGAAAAAAATTATATTTGGAATCAAAAAATTGACATTATCCAATGGATAGTTTTTCCTAATTTTCAAATTCAATAAATTTGCTGTGTAAATTTTCAAAATTGTATAAATATATAGTTGGTATTATGAAATCATAAAGACTAAAATTTAATTTAATAAAACCTATAAATGTTATACATGAGGAAATATATATATATCCTTTAAATAATTTTCTTTTAAATATATTTATTACATTTATAATTCTTTTAAGAATCATCTAAAAAATATAATATATTTAGAGGTTTTAAAATAATTTCATTAATGACCTGACACACATACACATCACGAAGGGTAACATATTAATATGATTTCACCATGTCTTTTTAAAATAATGATAACCATCCCTATTTTATTGAAACCATGTGAAGCATTATGGTTATGAATACATTATTATATAGATTCCAAAACTTATGTTTGAGAAATAATAATTACATACTCACTCATTTCTATATATATCCACCAAATATACCATTAATATTCAATAAAAACTCTTGGAAAACATTCCAATTAATAATTAAACACTCTAGAGTCAACCCAAGGTTCTACAAGGATTGAAAGATTCTCCTCCAAATAATTTGGAATCACCAACTCATGGTATGGACTCTGTTACTCGTCCTATTAAATCACGTATCTTTATTAGATTATTCTATTTATATCAAAATACTAAGGTGGGGATATGGTCTTCCATACACCACATAATATACATTTTATTTATAAAGTTCATATACCTCCTTCTATCTCGTTAATCATTCCCATGAACCATTATGTATAAACATTACCATTTAGTAAGGGATCCACTCCTACTTATCCTTATTCGTAAATATTTATTATCTTATGAAATTAATCACCAATACCTACTACTAGGATATGTACATATATATCCCCTTACTATATATTTTATTTATAAATGATGATATACCTCTTTCACTCTCATTAATACCATCAATTAATACTTATGTTCTCCCGTAAAGCTATTGAAATGTCTGTATGATCTTAAATGGAAAAAAGTTCTGTAGTCTGTACCCGTACCCAATTCTTATCAGGAGTGTTATACTTCTTAAACCTATACTTGTATTATTGGTACATACTTGTAAGCATTCAAAATACTATTATTAGGAAATAAAATTTCATGATAAATTATTTCATGTTGTTCAATCTATGTCAGTCAAAAATGCATGTGAATGAATTTAATGAGATGAGTGCGAAAAAAATTATATAGTGATCCAGTGACTTGGATAATGTTTTAGTATCATGATACATCATGAAAGGTATTAATGAGTGATCATAATAAATCATGGGTACTTTTGTATCATGTTTTATTGGATTTTATCCTTTAATTATATTTATGAATCTATGTTTAACTGTTTTTATGCATTTTAAATTATACCTTTATATTATAATGTTACATAATGACTAATTTTTCATATTTATGATTATCACCACATTTATGTTGCATTAACTATCCAATGTTTATATATCTAATACTTTCGTCATGTTAGTCCAAATTTCTCCCATTAATCTGATTTATAACTCACCCCTTTCTTATGTTTGTCCCAAGGTTATCCCATCCTGTTTTATGTACGATGGAATATTGTGATCATGTTATGGGGTTTTCAATTGTGGAACTATATCACATGTTTTATATTAAAATTTAATGTACCTAATTTCCAAATACACTATAATTATCAGTCTTCTAGTATGTGTAATGTTTAATATTACATTATAAATCATGAAAGAATGTTTTTTAAAGAAAAGGGTTTTCTTCGTTGGTATCAAAGTAAATATTAGTTATTTTGGGATTAGGAATATAAAACTACATAAAAATAACTGGGTATGAGAATAAACATAAAAATAAATCCTTAAATTTTTGTAAATTGTTGAGTATATGATTTCAACGAAAATACATATGAATCAGGATACAACTTGTGGATGTGGCTCTAGTACAGATGTACCTATGGGTAAATCATGAAAACCCAACATTGGGCTAGTCTCAACCGGGAATTAGTTCCCCAAAATATTCATTTCAAAACAAAATGTTTTACACTATAAGGGTATATGTTCAGGTAAATTTAAATCTCATAATGAAAAATTATTATCAGTTAAAGAATTCCAATAATGTTTATGTTTTAGAAATAGATAATGGATAAATCAGATTAAATCCTACAAATTTATATGCTTGGGAAGTACATTTCATTTATAAGTTATCCATTTAATGTTTTTTAATTTCTTTTTATTTATTTCTGAGTTTAAAAATAGTCATCCCTGTATTTTTATTTTTGCTAGGCTATGACTTTAAATTGGATGAATTGGTAGTTATTCTTTGGTGGGTCATGTGATCCATTAGAATATTTTTACAGTGCTTCATGCATAAAAAACTCATCATCATTTCTCAACATTTAGAGATAACATGATATTGTAGTTAAAATTAATAAATGATTGAAATTATACATGTCAATAATATATTTTATCTATTGATCCTATTCTTAATTATAATATATTTATGTAACAATAGTAAATTAGTAAAGAATCTACATTTCTTCAAATTATGATCATTTGTGATGAAATAATGGTCCTTTTACCCATCAAAGACCTATTTTCTTTCTATCATTGAATTTATCCATCACACATTATCTATCATAATCAATTATATCTTGGAGTTATTTTTCAATAACATGTCTTTATTATCACTTCAAAAAACTTTTCTCTTTCTAGGAAAACTAGTTATGTGATGACATTCTGAATTTCCTTTCTCTCAATTCAAGTGGACATTATATAGAGCCTTTATGGGAAGAGGCTTTTGAAGAAGGATATTTTCATGTTTTGAATACCTATTTCATGTTTACATTGTGAGAAATTTTTTTGTTAAAGTGTAATCTAATGAAGATCCTTGTGAATTTAAAATAGAAAATTATGTTCAATAGCTTATCTGATACGCATCACCAAACCAAAAAAGTTATTATTTAAATATGATTTTTTAACAATTCAATTAAAATTTTGTATATGAGTTGGATAAAAAAATATGTAATATATATATATATATACATTTCATATATATAGGAATAAATTCTAATTAAATAATCATCAAATTTTGGTAGCATATTTTTGTTCATCAAAAATATTTTTTTTCAATAATGTTTTGTATTTCTAATTGTGAAATAATATTATAATTATTTTAATTAAAATTCATAAAATATATTAGATAAAATGAGTCCTATTTTTGATATCATCATATGAAGATTATAATATAGTTATTTTTTTAATTTTCCAAAAAAATGATTTTGCATTGAATTGTGAAATAATTGTTTTTTAGTATAATAGTCATTTATTATGATAAATTATTTATTAAATAAGTATCAATGATCATGTAATATGATTTTAAGGTAACATATATATTATTCAATTATGTTATGTTGAATTAATTAAATTTTAATCATCTTTATATTTGTTTCCGACGCTTTTCGCCGAGGCGCGCGCGCATCCGTCTGTCTGCGGAGGAGGACGCACGACTTTTTTACCCCTCATTCTCTTTTTCCAAAGGCCGGTGGCATTCGTTCCATGTTCAAGTACGTCTGCTGCATGATTGAAATGGGATGATGGGATGTCGGTTCTTCCCTCCATGGATTCCTCCTCGGAGCTCATTACCTAGTCCAGGTCTCCCTCATAGATTTTAGACGTAGTTCATGAAAATCTTCATAGTGCCATATTTCCATGGACTCCTGTTAATTAAACTGCTTCTGTCAGGAAATTCCAAAGGGTCTGGTTAGGGTAGCAACCTTCAGTCGGGGGAGTAGTCACGTTGAGGCATCAGTAGCATGTCTGGATACTAGGGAACCTGGCATGTCTCTCTGTTGTCCCTGGTTACAGGGATTCTCGAGGGCGTGGAAGCCCGAGGCATCCCACATCGAGCGCGGGGAATTATATGCCATAGACACATATCTGAGGTTTTCCTCAGCTTCCCATGTTTAACACAGGGTATGCCGCGAGTTTAACGTCTAGTGGAGACGGATCAGCCCGATCAGAGCATTAGCTAGGATAGATCGAACTGAGGGATTTCCCTTGAAGGGATGCCGATACCGGGGCCAGCCCATGGGCGGCTGTGAGGAAGAGCATACCGACATGGTCTCACCGAGATATGACGGTCCGGGCGAGAATCAGGATGGGTGATAGGTGGATGAATGGAGTGGAAGGGAGATGAAATGGGGCCATCGCAGGGGGCGACAGTGAAGTTGGGCTTGAGCCTTGAAGAGGCTTCCTACGTATCCCCGTGGCAGGGAATCAAAGTCCACATAGTTCGGGATGGTGCCGGTAAACTGACATGAAGATGGACCTTGGCCCGATGAATGTCGTCAACGAACCAACGTGAAGGTGGACCTTGGTCTGGTGGGAATCGTCAGCGAACCAACGTGAAGGTGGACCTAGGTCCGGTGAGTGGTGGGCTTGAACCTCTAAAAGTCTTCCTACGAACCATGCCTTGACATAGATCAAAGACCTCGTAGTTCAAAGGTTTTCATCGGGGAACCGACGTGAAAGTAGACCCGTGGGTCCACTAGTGGTGGGCTTGAACCTCGGGAAGTTTTCCTACGTACCATGCCTTGACATGGATAAAAGTCCTCGTAGTTCGGATTGATGTAATACAGTTTAACATCATGCGGGATGAGGGTGAACCAACGTGAATAAACGACGGAAACTAGGTGTCGGTGAACCGACGTAAATGAGGGACCTTGGTCCGATGGGAGATGGCTTGAAAATGGGGGGCCCGTCACACCGACTAGGAGATGGTTTGGGCCAATGATCGTTGGGCTTGAACCTCGGGGAGGCTTCCTACGTACCACGCCTTGACATGGATCAAAGTCCTCGTAGTTCAAATTGGGGAATACAGTTTAAAGTCATGTGGGACGGGGGTGAACAGATGTGAATGAGGTCGGAATGACCGGATGGTGGGTTTGAACCTCATAGAGGCTTCCTACGTACCATGCCTTAACATGGATCAAAGACCTCGTAGTTTGGGTTAGTCACAACGGCTTGTCGTCGGACTAGGATTGCGGTTTTTACATCGTGCTGGACGTAGGTAGAACACGACGTGAATTGGATGATGGGTGGGCTTGAACCTCATGGAGGCTTCCTACATACCACGCCTTGATATGGATCAAAGACCTCGTAGTTCAAATGAGGCTTTGTCGGAAAACTGATGTGAAAGTGGACCTTGGTCCAATGAGTGGTGGGCTTGAACCTCTGGAAGGCTTCCTATGTACCATGCCTTGAAATGGATCAAAGACCTCATAGTTCAGGTGGGAATGGGTGTGCACTTCGATGTCATGAAGGACAAAGGGAGGCATATAGTTTAATGTCATGCTGGATGAGGGCATGTAGTTTAACGTCATGCGGGACGGGGCGTGCAGTTTAACGTCTTGCGTGACGAGGGCATGTAGTTTAACGTCATGCGGGACAAGGGAGAAACTCTATGTGAATGAACGACCGAGCAATGTGGCTTGAACCTCATCGAGGCTTCCTACGTACCATGCCTTGACATGAATCAATGTCCTCGTAGTTCACTAGGATGGGTCGCAACGACTTACCACTGGACCAGAATGCAGTTTAACGTCGTGCTGGATGGGAATTGGACTAGACGTGAATGAATGACGGGTGGGCTTGATCCTCATGGAGGCTTCCAACGTACCATGCCTTGACATGGATCAAAGTCCTCGTAGTTCATTAGGAGTGGGGGTCAGGGTCGGTGCTCACTCAAAGCCGACGTGAGTCATGCTCGGTGTGAGAAACAAGAGGTTGCAAGGACCTGATGATCACATCGTGAAGGATGCGTCCGTGAGAAGCAAAGAGGGGATTACGCATTAGGTGGCCCATGGTGTTGGGACTTACTCCAGGATGGAGGCCCAGGGTGTGACAAAGTGCGGGAAAGATGGACCTTGGTCCAATGATGGGAGGTGCCTCGTTCCCTATCATGCCCTCCATTGACCTTGGTAGTGGGGAAGTACAGAGATGCAGAGGTGCAGCTATCCGTTGGGGCATGAGGTCGAGTCACAGTTTAACGTCATTTGTGGAGGACGTGGTGCTTGGCAGTTTAACGTCCTGCAGCTTGGACGAGGTGGGTTAACTCTGCACCCCTAGGACGTACATAACCGGTACCCTCTGGTCCTTGGGGAAGGGAAGGTACCAGTAAGGCCATGGTCAAGGGGGGTTGTGGAACGAACCATCAAGGGGTCCACGTTAGCGTGGATATGCGAAGAAGCAATAGCCGTTAGCATGCCTATGCGAAGAAGCATTAGGCGAAGCAATTCTACGAGTGGCATTGTCCACGGGACTTTGAAATCACATCGTGCAAACCTGGAGGGTCGCACGGGAAGAGGAATCGCTAAGCAAATGAGTGTGCTTCGTGATGTGGAGTGCCTTGGCCTTGGCATGGGGCATAGGTGTGTGGGAAAGGTGCTTCGTGTAGTGGAACAGTGTTCATGGAGCACTGCCTCACAAAGAAGGGGTGTCTCGCAAAGCAGGGTCCTGCGAAGCAGTGTGCTTCGCGATGTGTAGCGATCCTACCTTAGCATAGGGATCACTAGTATGGGTTGGGTGTTTCGCGAAGCATAAGTGCTCCACGTCTGCCAGGGTTCCCTTGGGAATCCCCTTCCTTCGCGAATGCCCTTAAGCTTCGCGAAAGGCATCCCTACCGGAAGAGGGGCTCAAACCGAGACAAAGCAGAGGCGTCTCGCGAAGCAGAAATACCTTGCGGAGCCCATGATTCCTGGGGCAAAGAGTGCTTCGCTATTCGGGAGAGGAGAAGCCGAATGTTCGGATTGTCTGTCTTCGGGACTCAGGGGGAGTCCATTATTTATAGGGAAGGGGCGCCGCGAAGCCGAACTCGCGCTCTTCCTCCGGTGCTTCGTGGTGCGTTCGCGAACATCAAATGCGCCCGCGGAGACTCACCACTTCAGGAGCTTCGCGGCGGCTCGCGAACGTCAAATGTGCTCGCGAAGAATTACCGCCTCGGGAGCTTCGCGGGGCCACGATGGTTAGGGCGCTTCGCGGCGGCTCGCGAACGTCAAACTCCTCCGTGGAGAATTACCGCCTCTGGAGCTTCGCAGCGGCTCGCGAATTTCAAATGCATTCGCGGAGAATTACCGCCTCGGGAGCTTCGTGGGGCCGTGATGGTCAGGGCGCTTCGCGGCGGCTCGTGAACGTCAAACTCCTTCACGGAGAATTACCGCCTCCGGAGCTTCGCGAGGCCGTGATGGCCAGTGCGCTTCGCGGCTGGGCTTTGTGGGGGTGCTCCGCGTCGGTGCTTCGCGAGGCAGCGTGCCAGCCTTCCCTTTCGTTCCGTTCTTTCGGGCCATATTTTGGAGACAACAAATGCCCCCACTCAGACTTGGAGCCGCGGAGGGCAAGGGTCGATGTCTGAGGGAAAATCGCCAAAATTGTCGGAGGTTCGTGATGCCGCTCTGCGAAGGGGGCCCGCGATGCTGACTGGGGCCACGGATCCGGACGCGCAGCGATGCTCCGCGCGGGTGAGGCGCGCCGCGATGCTCCGGGGTCGCCGCCTATAAATAGGGGGGTCGACCTCTTTTGTCTTCACATTCATTCCTTGTCTTTTTGTGCTCTCGACTTCGCGATGCTCCGCGTACTCCGTGACAGCCCTCCGCGAATCGAGCTCCGCGGCGAACCTCGGGTCTCCGGCTCCGCGTCCGCGCCAAGCGAACCTCCTCTTGTCGGCCTTAGCTAGACTTCACGGCTTAGTCCCGCGACCGATCTTCGCAACCCAGCTTCACGATTCATCTTTGCGAGTCAGCTTCGTGGTCAAGCTTCGCGAACCAGCTAAAAAAATTATTTTCTGAGGGCCAGAGTTAAAATGGCCAATCAAGAGGCTGTATTGGGGGTGCTTGCAGATACTGATCGTTGGGATGAGATGGCCAACTGTCCAGGCCTGGGGGAGATGATCGGAAGCCACTCGGACCACACTTCTTTGACAGATCTGCTATCGGAGGGTCAGAAATATTATCAGCAATGCATGAAACTTCCATTGTTTGGCTTCGGGCTGAGGGATGACGTCTTTATCCCTGAGGCGAGTAGGGATGAACCAGCTTGCTATTTTAGGAGCATATCATGCCAGCACCAATGGTTCAGGGCTGCCGATGTCCACGTGCAAGATAACTTCACACCAGTCACCGCTGACTATCTCTACAACCATGTGAATGACATTGACGGGAAGCTACAGTAGTTAGAGACTTCCCCTCCCCTCTACCATACCATTCTGAAGGCGGCTTTGCAGGATTCGAAGAAGGGATGGTCCGATGAGTGGGACCTGCGCTAGGCTGTCAACTTTACGGATGAGTAGGCCTGTGCCTACTGGGTAGGCGCCTCATGCGAGGAATTTGGGGCCGAGCTGAGGAGAGTGGGGTTGTATGAGGTGGCGTGGGCCTCCGAATTCCACATTTAGAAACCCAAGCAACTGATGCCGGAATTGCTGAGAAGATGGTCATCTAGGACCAACACTTTTCACCTACATCACGGGGAGGTGGGCATCAGCCTGTGGGATGTCCACCAGATTTCTGGGGTTCCGATCTTGGGGGCCATGTATGACGAATTCCTCCCCGTCATCAGCGCGTGGGAGGATGCAGATCAAATTCTGCAACTGGCGTCAGCGCTGATGTCACTCGTCCCTAGCGAGGACAAGGAGGTAGTGAGGGATGTCCATTTTAGGAGATGGTTCAAATGCTTCATGAATTTCCCAGAGAATCGGGAGTTCCCTCCGACGCCCCGAACTTGTCCAAGAGCGGCCCAACGGGGCAAGGGGCACTCGTACTGGCCGGTCTTGGAGGACAGCCAATGGAAGACATGGGGTTTCAACGTCAGCAGTGAACAACAGCCGATAGTCAGGCTGGCGGTGTTCATCGCGGCTATAATCTGTGGTTGGATCCTACCGGTGAGAGATACAAGCATGGGGGTACGGCCCAACTCGTTTATCATGGCGTCGATGTTGGCCATGGGGCAACGGATCAACCTGGGGATCCCGATGCTCACCAAACTGTACAGAATTTTGCGGCATATTAGCGAGGGAAAGAAGCTTCCAAGGACTTGCGGGCCCTTCCACCTTCTGTGTGGGTGGATTGCAGTGCATATTATGGGGATTTACGAGTATCCAAACCCCATTTTGCTGTCGGGATCGAACTTCCGCCCCTCCATCCTGAACGCGGTCAGGAGTTTCCCGCTCAAAATGGTCGTTCCGATGGTACTGAATCAGATGTGGAGGGCAGACGAGTTTAATTTCCACCCCTTCCCCTTGCCGACAGGGATACTTACTGATGACGGGCGGGGAACGGAAGAACATCGGGCCTACCTCCTGGCATTTCTAGGTGGGGTTCTGGTGGCACCGATAGATCGTGAGCCACTCTGCGAACCGTACACCCCGCATCGGTTTGCGAGGCAGCTCCAGTGCCTCCAGCGGCTGACTCCGCAGGTCTACTGGGAGGTGTGTCACGAGGTGCACCCGTTTATGATGAGGTAGCTGTGGCTCATGTTCACACAAGAAGATGGGAAGATGCGGATTGCATTGCCACCATCCACCGCCACTTTTGGGTTCATGAAGGAGTACGCCATCAGTTGGGTGGATGCTTACCCAGGGAAGATGCTGAATCAACCAACTATCTGGGTCGGTGATGGTGGGCCTACTCTATCTCGAGGTCGGGGTCGGAGGGCAGCGAGGGCTGCTTGCGGTAGCGGGGCCTTCATGGAGGCAAGAACCACATCGGCCGAGGGTATGGCAGCAGTGGTGGATCCTGTGATTCTGGAAGAGCAGGGCCATCCGGAGGGGCGGCCACCGAGGAGATTTCTTAGGATATCCACTCAGGCTCCGGGGAAGCGTCTGCGTCATATTGACATAGCTGCGTATGCCGTCTTCTTTGAAGCTTGGGACATTTGGGATGTCAACCGGCAATTCCTCAGCCCACCCGAGATATGGGCCCACCTGAATCGCCTCGGGATGGAACTACCGGGCATAGGCCCAGTTCAGGCTGGATTCATGGCGTCTCCGGTGGAGGCAGAACAGTACTTGGACAAGCTGGAGGATTATGTCCACTCCAGTGGTGTCCCTCGCCCAATGACAGACCGGGTGAGGGTACTGTTGAATCAGACGGTCCCCCCACAGTTATCGATTGCCGATCTGAGGGAGCACTTCCCCATGCCATAGGAATCCGAGGACTCCTCTCGGGAGGACGAGGCTGGAGGAGGGAGCCCATTGGAGGAGGGAGAGGTCGAAGACCGAGGCTCAGAATCCGACGACTTCGCAGAGGCTCCCGCGGTAGAACTCCGAACTTCTCTCCTTATGATCCGTTCTTGGGTCACTATGGACTTCTCACCAATGTTTGAACCATGCAGGAGGAACTTGATCGCAGGCTTCGTTCTCGCCCCTTGGCGGGTGATGATGCGGGACCTTCAGAACCCGCGCCTATGGCTGCGTCCATCTCCGCGTCTGGAGGGACCAGGGCACCCGAGGTCGCTCTTTCGGAATCTCCAGACCTGCCAACAGTATACGGAGGGCCCCGTCTCGGGGTCCCATCAGCACCAGCTCAAGAGAAGTGACAGGAGGTCGATCTCTGTAAGTATCCTCTACCGGTTTCCTCGTTGTCCCATGCAGGCCACACCAACTATCGTTTGTGTCCCTCTCTGTCGTGCAGTTCTCTGACTGGCGTGGGCTGCTGCTGCAAGACTGGTCGGGATGTCTGGTGGTGTCCCTCCTAGGGGAATGCCGGTGATGGTGGCGATAGTCCCCGCCTCTCCTCAAGCTGTGACATGCACCATCACTGGCGGGACCATCAGCAGGGCTGTACCTGATGTCATTGAGGTGGACTCCGAGGAAGAGGATCAACCGGTCTGTCCCAGTCCTGTCGCACCTGCTTCGGCGTCAGGTGTCGTACCGGATTCAACACTAGATGTAGATCCTGCCTAGGATTTGTTGCGGGCGTATCCTGCGTAAGAGCCTTCCAATCGCGCGGACTGGGACGAAATGGCCTCCAACGAGGAATACAGCAGCATAGTTCGCCGCCGGTCGGGGAAGCTGTTCACGCGCTTTATCAAGGACACCCCAAGCGCAATGGCTGGCCGAAATGGATAGAATCCACTCACGGTTGCGCGAACTATGTGCTGGGGGAGTGGATGCCCAACACCCTCACGCACTCATCCGGGACCTTATGGCTAAGAAGATCCGGGAGCATGATCGTGGGCTGGCAGCGGAGGAAGGCGACCAGCATCATGAAGCTCTAGGAGACTGAAGGCGAGGTCCAACAGATACAAACCCAGGCAGACGAGCTTTCAGCCTCTCTTGATGCACAATCTGAGCTGGTCTCATGGTTGAAAGCCCAGCTGGTAGAGGTAAAAGAGAAGATGAGGCAGACCTTTTGAAAGATGGCTGTCGTTCAAGCTGGAATAGAGAGGGCCCAAGCCAGGATTGACGAACTGCGCCCCGCCGCTGCTGAGGAGGAGCGGGAGCTGATTGAGCGGCAGCAAGCCTTGGATGCTGCGAGTCAACGAGTTGTGGAGCTGCAATGCTCTTTTGACAGGGTCAACCCGTCCGTGGGGGGAGTCGACCCTCGGGTATTGTAACAAACCCAAAACCCTTTTATTGGTACTTTCGTGGTCCAATTTTTCCTTTCTTTGTTCTGAAAGCTGTAGCGCGCACGATTTCCACTCTTTTGAATTGCCTTGTTACATCCCTACTATTTTGGGACGTTCAGCGACAATTCTCCAAGCCAGTCAAGATTCCCGAAAGATGGGGGAGGCTTGATCGGAGGAGGAACTTCCGGTATAGGCGAATTACCGTTTCTTCAGCGTGCTCTTACGCAGGAATGGGGAAACACCAGGGGTGCTGAAATCGGTCCAAACAGATGAAAATGGGAAGTGTGAATAACGATACCAAAACTCCAGAACACGGTGGGGATTACGTGACAATAAGGGACAACCGTTAACCTTGGAGGAGAAGTGGTACCCTTACTGCGTTAGCCTGTAATGGGGACAACAAATGAGGGTCGACCGTTGACAGTGTTCGAAACACGGGACCTTGTCACAAATGTTGTTGATCAATCCTTCGGGACATTGGCCCAGGACAGTTGGCGGACCATAGGTCAAGCATCCATACTGTTAGGGGGTCCTTCCAGACATGACCCGTCTTCCAGAACATTGTCCCAGGACGGTAGGTGAGCCGATGCGGCATGAGACCAACCCGTTAGGGGGTTCCTTCAGATATGAAACGGGATGAGGGTCCGAATAAGGGGTACGCCAAGCGTGGAATATGGAGTGACGGTTTTCCGGAACAAAATCCAACACTCAGGTAGTTACACCACCGTGGTGGGAGTACGCTAGATGGGCGCATCGGTTTGATCATGGATCATTCCTTCTTTCAGACAGGGCCTCTCTGGCGAGGGGATCTGTCACTTCCCAATGGGATCGTGGGGCATCCTGAACTTGTTCAGGGTAGAACCGCAATTTAGTGTCATGCGCTGAGTACACATGGACTCCTCTAGTTTAACATCATACGATAGGACGTGGAGCAAAAGGAAAGATCCTAGGGGGCGTGTGGTGCGGTAGATATGAAACCGACGTGAATGAGGACTTGGAGTCCAAATCATACCACATACCCTCAGAGGAAACTTTTCAGGTCGAGGGACCAAGAGTGAGGATTGGCCTGGGCCCGAAGCAGAGTGGTCGGGCGTTCCTACGTACCCCATGAGGATGGGAATCAAGCCATATGTAGTTCTGGAAGTGCATTTTAATGTCATGCAGAATGATAAGAAGCTTTTCCGTGTCGGTACACATCCTTCCAAAACTACTAATCTCACGTGAGTCATGCTCGGTGTGGGAAACAAGCAGTAGTGGTGGGAATTTCCTTACACAAAGGGGCAGGTTAGGGCAAAGGGACACTTAGTGAATACCGGCCCAATGACACTAACACGATCATTTAGTGCACCTAGATGCGCGAAGAGAAAGAGCCGAGTATAATCGAATTCCACTTGAACATGAGGAAGTGGAAATGTGTGAATCATGGCGCTCGAGATTCAGATCACGATGATGGTGGCGTGACGATGGAGGATAACTGTTGACCGTGGCGGAAACCCAAGATCCATATTGCGTTAGCCTAGAATGGGGACAGATAGATGAGGGTTGACTGTTGACCATGTTTGAAACACGGGACCATGTCACAAATGTCGTCAGATATCTGTAGGGACGTTGGCCCGAAACGATTGGAGGGCCCTTAGGTCCAGCATTCATGGAGAGACCTAAAGCCTAGTATCCATGTCGTCTGAGGGTCCTTTTGGATGTGGAAGAGGATGTGGATCCAAATAGCAAGTTCATGAATCTTGGTCATGGGACGAGGGGAATGTCCGTATGAAAATCCCACACTTCGGGCTCTTTGTCGAAACACATCTGAGTACGACAACGAGACATGTTAGAGAGAGGGAGTAGATTCCATTCCCATGGGGAGATCTTAGTTTAGGGTCGTAGAACTCGGACCATGGATGGGCAAGGGGAGCAGCAGATACATGGCAAGGCGGTTACAAAACCCGACCTAAATGAGGACCTAAGCCCTACTTGCCATGCATTCTCTGGGGAAGTGCTCGAGTCAAGGGAACGAACACACAGATTAGGCTGGGCCTGTGGGGATGTTCCCGGGCACTCCTACGTATCTCATAAAGATGAGAATCAAGCCATACGTAGTTCTGAGAGGTGGCACGGTAAGGTACCAGTGCCAGGGGAAAAGGGAAGTGTGGGCGTGGCCCTTGCACTAAAAGAAGTGGAATTTGAGGTATCTTGTTTGTTCTTTCAGGTGAATGGTTTTTTTTGTGAAGCGACAGGCCTAGAATAATAGGTCGTGATGTCACCACAAGGATCAAGCTATGATGGGCATTGACAAATGGCATGGAACGTGACCAATACCCAACGTGATTTCCTCTACAACGAGGTCATCACAGTGCAGTGCCGTTTTTTTGTCTTGCGACCAGGACGATAATGTCACATTTTAGGGTCGTATGATAGGACCATGCATGCATTTTATTAGCATGCAGCGCAGACGTACCAGAGACGATTCTAGGAAGGAAATGTGCACAATGTCATGAGACACAACCGATGGAGACATGATCCCACATCACACTATGCGCCACTCCAAGAGGGAGAGCTCAGGCCGAGGGGCCTATATAGATGTAAGAGGTGAAACATGGGGGGAGACTAGCTCCCCAAATGGGCTGTACCCAATGACAGGGCGTCCGGGTGGTCCTACGTATCCCATCAGGATAGGAATCAAGATGGACGTAGTTCTAGATGGATCTTAGTTTAAGGTCTTTGAGGTCGGACCATGGGAATCCCGAAGGACGCCGTATTTCAGCTTAGTCCCCTTGACATGCAAAGGTGCACTGAGGGATAGCGCCAAAAGTGTCAATATTCCACCTGGACATGATGGGGTGGAAAATGATGCGAATCATGCAACCAACATTCGAGGACTGAAGGGGCTGGCATGACGACAGAGGATTGCTGCTGACCATGTTCGCAACACAGCATCATGTAGTGTTAGCCTGAAATGGGGATAAACAAATGAGCATCGACCGCTGAACGTATTCGCAACGCGGGATTTTATCGATTTGTTGTCCAAAACCCTCAGGGACGTTGGACCATAACGGTAGGAGAGCCCTTGGGCGTAGTATCCAGGCCGTTATTGGGGGTCCCTCCAGGTGTGAATGGTAATGGATGCCCGAATGGAGGGGAACACGAAGCTTGACAAGCGGAAGGGACTTGATCAAGTTGAATCTGACACTCTTGGTCCTAGACCAGAGTACTCTTGACACATCGGTTGGTATCTGTATGGAGTCGAGGGACTCAACTTGAGGGTGATCGAGAGATGGAGGATCCTCGGGAGAAGGGGTCATGGTGCCCAAAGCCTTGCATCATACCTACATATCCCCCTTCTGGGGAGGGATAGACCCAATGGCCTAGGTGACCGGGAGATCAGGAGATCTCTAAGAGGTGGGGCTGGACCCGAAGACTAGACATTCACGTAGTTATGAAGGGTGACTTTTAATGTCGTGCGGGACGAGGAATAGGAGGGCTAACTCTCAGAACGGGGTGTGCGTGGTGCAGCTATTGCAAACCCGACGTGAATGAGGGAGTAGTCCTACACTACGCCACACGGTCCCGTGGTCGGGGTCCTGAAGGCAGGACCCGAGAGGCGAATTAGCTGAACTCAAGATGGGCCAAGAGACAAGGGGTCTGGGTATTTCTACGTATCCTATTAGGATGGGAATCAAGCTGATCTTAGTTCTCTAGATGTAGTTTAATGTCATACTGGATGAGAAGGGGAGTAATATACCCCTAAACAAGGGAGGTAATACCCCTAAACAAGGGAGGTATGCTGTCTGGCGGAGAAGCCGACGTGAATGAGGACGTAGTCCCACACCACACCGTACACCCTGGGTAAGAAGTTGGGCAGAAGGGCCCAAGAAGGCCAGGGGGCCTAAGGTCAGGTATCGGTCAGGAAGGCCTGACTGGTTTGCAGTTTAACATCTTACATGAGGACGAGGGTCGGGGATCCGAGAAGGCCAAGGGGCCTGAGGCTGGGCCTCGTAAAGGGAGGGCGTACGACATGGTACGTGATCCCGATGTGAATTAGGTCATAGTCCCACATCACACCATACACCCTGGGTAATAGGGGACTTGGGCCATAGCACGGAAAGGCCAAGGGGCCTAAGGTCAGTCATCAGTCAGGAAGGCCTGACTGGTTTTCAGTTTATCGTCTTACATGAGGACGAGGGTCGGGGACCCGAGAAGGCCAAGGGGCCTAAGGCTGGGCCTCGTAAAGGGAGGGCGTACGACATGGTACATGATCCTGACGTGAATGAGGACATAGTCCCACATCACACCGTACACCCCTATGAGGAATCGGGGTCGTGGGCCCGATCGCTAGCACCACCCGGGGGGAAGTTTGTCACCTCGAGATGGGGCAGAATGAATCACTGCACTCGATGTCTGGGACATCTCGGGGTGGACCCGAAGATCTAGGACACTGTTGACCATATTCCAGACACGACGTTCCTATGGTGACCCGTCCTATGGAGACCCGTTATGGGAGCAACAAATGAGCGTCGACCGCTGACCAAATTCACAACGCGGGACTTGTATCAGCTTGTTGCTTGAAAACCCTCAGGGGCATTGTCCTGTATCAGTAGGAGAGCCCTTGGGCATAGTATCCAGGCCGCTCTTGGGGATCCCTCTGGGTGTGAAAAAATGATAGAATCCTAGTCAAAGGATGGGTGAAGCATGGCTGTGTCCGTCCATGAAAGAGGCAAACATCTCCAGGGGGGATGTGCAGTCGGGTCGAGGTTTGCTCGATGTGAGTTGGGGAAAAAGTGTGCACCCTACCATGTCTTGAACGGAGGGGAAGATTTTGGCTTTTGGGCTGGGCCAACGAACAAAATGTCCGGGCGTTCCTACGTATCTCATGAGGATGAGAATCAAGCCATACGCAGTTCTTAAAGGCCATGCAGTTTAGCGTCGTGCAGTGAGGACGTGGGAGGATAGAAGAACAAGAGTGGGCACATGGTGTTACCCTTACAATCCTTGTGAGAGCGGGTTTAAGAAAGTCTACTCCCTGCTACACAAAGGTCCTCCAGGGAAACTACCCCCAGGGGGGAATAGTGGAAGATAAATGTGGGGGGCTAGGCTCAAGACGAGGGGTCCGAGCGTTCCTACGTATCCCATGAAGATGGGAATCAAGCCACACGTAGTTCTTGACATGCAGTTTAATGTCATGAGGGATGATTATCATCTCATTTGGGGATGTGTACAGTGCGGCATGTAATCCTACGTGAATGAGGACGTAGTCCTACACTACACCGTACGATCCCGTAAGAGGGTAAGTCGGAAAAAACCAAGGGGGCCTGGGGCCAGACCGCGTTCAGGGAGACCTGACCAGCTTGTGGTTTAACGTCCCGCGGTGAAGGCGGGGGGCCAGGGGCCCAAGGAGGCCAAGGGGCCTGAGGCTGAGCCTCGGTCAGGAAGGCCTGACTGGCTTGCAGTTTAACGTCTTGCAGTAAGGACGGGGGGCCAGGGGCCCAAAGAGGCCAAGGGGCCTAAGGTTGAGCCTCGGTCAGGATGGCCTGACTGACTTGCAGTTTAACGTCTTGTAGTAAGGATTGGGGTGCAGTTTAAGGTCGTGTCGGACCATCCCACAGTTTAGGGTCGTGCATGACCCTTTTTCCCTAGGCAAAGTATCACTTGAGGAATTGGGCATTGGTGGGAGGGGTCATACGCTCTCCATCTGTGGTCACCAAGGAGTATGCTCCATTGGGGTAAACCTTATGGATGATATAAGGCTCTTCCCATTTGGGTACTAATTTGGGAGGTTTCCTACCAGGGGTCATTGGCGCTCGAAGGGCCAGTACCAGGTCACCCTATAGAAAAGATCGGATACGAACCTTCTTGTCGAAGGCCCTCACTATCTTGTCCTGATGCCTTTCCGGATTGTGCAGGGCACGAAGCCGGTTCTCGTCCAGTGCTTCCAATTCAGCTGGAAAGATCTCTGCTACCTCATCTGATGTCTGGTTGTCATAAACTGCAGTGCGTAGCGATGTCAGCTGGATCTCAATGGGTAGGACGGCCTCAGCTCCATACACCAGGGAATATGGGGTCACCTGTGTTGAGTTGCGAGTCGTCGTCCGGTAAGCCCAGAGGGCGTTGGGGAGCATGTTCGGCTAACTTTTCTTGTTCTGACCAACCATCTTCTGCAGAATGTTAGAGAGGGTCTTGTTAAACGCCTCGATCTGTCCATTCGCCTGTGCGTGGTAGCGGGAGGTATGGTTCGACCAGATGTCATACTTCGCGTACAATTTCTTCAGTTCAGCCACTCGAAAGTTGGTGCCGTTATCGGTGAGGACGGCGTCAGGGACCCCAAACCAATGGATAATATTGGAGCTCACAATGTCAACGATGGAACGGGCCTTGACCTCTTTAAGTGGATCTGCCTCTGCCCACTTGGAGAAGAAATCTGTAGCAGTCAGGATGAACCTACACTGGCGGGCTGTTGCCGGTGGATACGATCCCACTACATCAAGCCCCCATACTGCAAATGGCCAAGAGTACATGGTGGGGAGGAGGAGATACGGTGTCCGATGCAGGAAGTTGGCGTGGACTTGGCATGCGTGGCATCTATTGGCATACCCAATACAATTTTGGATCAAAGAGGGCCAAAAATACCCTAACCTCCAGATTTGATGGGACAGCTTCGGCCCAGCTTGATGGGCGCCACAGGAACCGGCGTGAACCTCTTGCAGAACTTGAGGTATCTCTACTCCTTGGATACAACGGAGGAGGACGCCATCAAAACTCCGCTTATAGAGGTTATGTTCAAGGATGGGGCCGCTCTGGAGGGTAAATTGCAGCGCGCGGCATCGGATTTGTTCGCGCTCGGCCCGGTAGTCCGGGAGGCGACCATTTTGGAGATACTCGACAAAAGGTTCCCTCCAGTCGGGAGTGGCTTCAATCACTGCATCTGACGAACCCGGGACCCCTGACGTAGAGGGTCCGGCAGTGAGATGACTCACCCACAGGCCGTCATTGTCCTCTTGGGTGACGGGGGCAACGACTCTCTGGTGTGCCACATGTATGATCAAATCATCTTGCTCGGGTTCTGCGAGCGATGCGGCTAAGCCAGCCAGGGCGTCTGCTTGCCCGTTCTGCGACCGTGGGACATGAGTAACCTCTAGTCGAGAAGAGAATTGGGCCATTAGGCGGAGGGTGTACTCCAGCAACGGTGCAAGCTCAGGCTTCCTGACGACGTAGTTTCCATTAACATGTTTGATTACCATCTCGGAATCTCCTTTCACATGCAGATGAGGCACATGGATGTTGAGGGCCAATTCGAGGCCTGTGATGAGAGCCTGGTACTCCGCCTCATTGTTTGTGCAACCTTCTGACAACAGGAACGAGTATGGAAGGACGGCCTGCATCGGGGTAATGAAGACAATACCCAGGACCACTCTATTGAGTTTTGGATCATTGAGCCTCCTACCGGTGGGGCTTCGAGAGGCGCCGTCGAAATGCATTTTCCAGCACGAGACATCGTGATCGACCGATAGGATCGTCTCATCAGGGAAATCCAGGTCCAGGGATTGGTCCGCCGAGGTTGGATGGGTAGCTAAAAAGACTGCCAATGCCTGTCCCTTAATGGCCTTCTGAGGTACATACCTGATATCAAACTGCTGGAGAATCACCACCCACCGTGCTAGTCGGCCAGTCATCATGGGGTAGTTCAGGATGTACTTTAGTGGGTCCACCCGGGAGACCAATTGCACTTGATGGTGCTGCAGGTAATGTTGCAACTTCTGCACGGCGAATACGAGCGCAAGGCAGCTCTTGTCGATATCAGAGTATCTGACCTCCGTATCGAGAAGCATGCGACTGAGATAGTAGAGACTATTCTCAGTACCCTCGTTATTCTTCTAGGCGAGCAGCGCGCCGAGGGATCTTTCTAGGGCAATCACATAAAGGACCAGCGGTTTTCTGGAGATGGGTGGCATCAAGACCGGAGGTTGGAGGAGATACTGCTTGATTTCCTCGAAGGCGGTCCGACACTCCTCATCCCATTCGTAGGCGGCGCCTTTCTTCATGAGCCAGGAAAAAGGCTTACACTTGCCGGCCAGATTCGCGATGAATCGGCGTATATAGGCTAAGTGGACTTGATGGCCTCGAAGCTCTCGAATGTTGCTCGGGGGAGGCATTTGGCTGATGGCCTTGATCTTATCGGGGTCGATCTCGATACCTCGGTATCTGACAACAAAGCCTAGAAACTTCCGGAGGTGACCCCGAAGGCACACTTCAGCAGGTTCATCTTCAGGTGACGGGAACGGAGGAAACCGAACACTTTCTCGAGATCTTTGAGATGGTCCTGGCGCTGACATGATTTGACTACGAGGTCATCCACATAGCATTCCACCAATGTACCGAAGATCAGTTTGAATATGCAATGCATGGCCCTCTGATAAGTGGCACCTGCATTTTTCAAACTGAATGGAATTACCTGGTAGAAAAAGGTACCTTGGGGAGATCTAAAGGCAGTGGACTCCTCGTCTTCAGGGTCCATCTAGATCTGGTTGTACCCGGAATATCCATCCATAAAAGAGAGAGCTTAGAACCTGGCCGTGGCGTCGATCAACAACTCCGTCACTGGGAGTGGGAAGTCATCCTTTGGGTAGTGGCGATTAAGATCGCGGAAGTCGATGCAGACTCTGATCTGCCCATTCTTCTTCCTGACTGGCACAATGTTGGCAAGCCACGTAGGGTACTGGTCCTCCTTAATGAGGTTGGATTTGATTAGCTTATCAACTTCGGCCTCAACCATAGCACCATGAGAAGGGTGCATCATCTTGTGAGGCTGCTTAAACCCACGATGTTTTGCCGGGAGGCCCAAACGGTGAACGGCTACCTGGGGATCTAGCCCTGGCATCTCATTGTAACTCCAGGCAAACACATCACGGTTCTGTTTGAGGAAGTCTACGTACTGCAGCCGCTCCTTGAGGGACATGGATGCACTGATCAATGTGGGTCTCGGATCTGCCTCGCTACCAAGGTTCACCTGTACCAGTTCATCAACCGTGGTATAGACGCCTTCTTCAACGGTGGGGGAGCATCCTCCTGGTCTTCCTCCCCTCCCGTGGGGGAACTTCCAGTGACAGAAGATACTTCTGGGCTATCACAGCCCGAGGGGAAGCTGGTGCCGGATCGGGGAGTAGTGGTCATCATATGAGGGGATTCACTTGCCATTGAGACCATAGCAATGAAGGCAGTCGACCCTATCCCATCTGGCCTTCGGCCTAAGGGGTCCCGTTTGATGATGTCAAAGCAGTGGTGATGTGTCGGCCTGAGCCGGTTAATTCCAGCCCGGCAGAAGAGACACGTATGGCAGACTGCTGTTGTCATGATCTTGACGTCCCGGTACCGTATCGGGGTAGGAGGTTCCGGAATCACCTGAGCCAGGTTGATGTAGGAGTACGAGGTGATTTTCCGCCATTTCTTGGACACGAGAACATGCCTTCCTTGCATACCCGAAACAACAAAACATTTCCCCATGTCGTGGGCCGTGGCTTCCAACTGGTGGATCGGGAGGATGTAGGCGTCATCCATGCTTACCCAGGGATCACTTGTGACCGGGGCGGGTTCATCCTCACTTAATAGGATCTGTTTATCCTTACTTTTGTAATAACCCGAATCTAGATAGCGGGCCTCACAAGAAGCGAAAGGGGACACATCTCCTTGGATCACGCCTACTCAACCGTTGAGCGAGTACTTGAGGAACTGGTGGTACGACGAAGGGACTGCTGCATGCAGATGGAGCCATGGCCTACCCATCAACGCGTTGTAGGCTCTGTCCTGAGAGACAACCATGAACTCGGTGCTGGCAATTAAGCCACCGAACTGGGTCTTTAGGCGGATCTTGCCGACTGGGGTTTGTTCGGTCCTATCGTACCCCTGGATCCTAAGGTCATAGGGAGTCAAATAACCTTTAGACAGACTCAGCTTTCGCAACGTCCGGGTCGGAATTAGATTGATTCCGGAACCCGTGTCAACGAGGCAGCGGCGAATTTCCACGCCATTGAAGTGGCTAGGGATGTACAGCGGGCGAATGTTCCCCTGTATAGAAGGGTCCTCATCTTCACAGGAGAACGAGATAACCGATTGACATTCATCATTTTCAATCGTCTCGGCATGGAAGGATTCTGCAGCTGCTACCTCCGTCTCAAACTGGAGGGGGCTCCTTAGGGCCTCAGCAAGTGCCTCGTGCATTTCAGATGATAGGAGAAGGGCCTCAAGGATGGAGAGACTCTCCGTAATGCCGGCCAGGTGCTTCAGGACATCATAATTTCGTGCCAAACGCGAACCTCTGCTTACAGGAGGTCGCTCAGCACTTGGAGGCACAACGGGTCCTGCTGGTTGAACCAGCGATTGGCTAGTAATGGGTATATCCTTCTGCCTACTAGTAGTCGCCGGACCAGTATTGGACAGCGGAGGCTGGACGGTAGACGGGAGAGACTGACTGTGATTCGAATGAGGCATCTCTCCCCGATCCAGTAGCACGAACGACGGTGGAGGTGGAACCGAGGGCGTTAGATGGTGTTGAGTGTGCTGAGATCTGCGCTGAACCTGCTGCCTGGTCTCAGTAGCGTGCACGGCTTGGACAAAAGTGCCCTCTGACGTACCTCGATGACCGTTGCGGTTGCGATTCCGCTGATGTTGACGTCGGCTGGGAACGTTGGGGAGGTCTGCCTGGCGTTCCCCCTCATCGGGGGTTATATAGGGCTTTACCAGCTCCACGGTGTTAACTGAAGCGTACCCCTAGCTGTCGCTCGAGGAGTCATCCGCCGCTGGGTGGATTCTAGGAGGAATACCCATTTAAGGGGGCATAAAATCTCCGAGAGTGCAGGACGACGATGGCTCCGGCGGTGCGCGTTGCTTCTTCTTGCGTCGCAGCTGCTTGCCCTTTTGGGAAGAGGTCGACTGTGAAGACGATGCGGAGGCACCGGCTACTTCTTCTGAAGGTTCCAACTGCTACAAGCACGCCCGGATGATACCATGGGCACAGACGACGGTTGTTCGAGCCTTCCAGTCATCGTATTTCCGGGATCCACGGTTGGGGACCTGATGCCACTCGCCTTCGCTGTCGCTGCCGATCTCTGAACCTGCAAAGACACCCGCCACTTGTGCTGGTGCCAGACCCAACATGACTATGTTGTTATTGAACTGGTCTTGAAGCCAGTCATAAACAAATTGAATTACTTGAGGGTGTTCCCCAGAATCTGATGATAAGGGCAGTAGTTGGGGTGATTGGTTAGATTTGCCTCTGCCGGCCTTCTGCACTCGGGCAGGTGCATGATCCCTTGCTCTAGAGCACTTCGGAAATAGCCAGGGACCTGATTTTCATTGAACGAATAATTCTGGTGCCTTCTTTCTGGATAGGGGGCCCTGGGGGCCTGGCTTTGACGAGGGGCCGGAGGGGCCTGCCGAGGTGGCGGCGCCTGATTGTCTCGCCAAGGTGGCAGCGGCGTGTTGCGCGGGGGAACCTGTCATTTCTGAGGCGGTCGTTGCTGGGCAGGAGCCTGTGCTTGAGGTGGAGGACCTCTGCGGGGTTGCGGGGGTGGTGCCACCGGCAGTAACTCCAGCTGCCTCGGGGCTTCTATCTGGGCCACCGAGGCGGGTTCAGCCCTGGTGGTCCTCCTGGATGGGATCATAGGGGGAAACAAACGTTCCTGACTAGCCTTTTGTAGGGCTTCCTCAAGGCACTGAGCCTTATCTGAGAAATCTCCGAATCCTCCAGGGTAGTTCTGGATGATCAGGGAGGGTACCAGCTCTATCTTGACGTTCCCCACACACATCGTCAGTAATTGCTCCTGATTCAGTGGCATATCGAGAAAATATGTAAGTCCCTTCCACCGGGTGATGAAATCTATGACTCGCTCGTCAGGCCTCTGCTTGCACTTGAAGAGGTCTGCAATGCTGGTCTTCTACGTGGTGGAGCTGAACTGGTATAGGAACTGTCGGCGGAGGTCCTCCCAACCGGCCACCGATCCGATAGGGAGCTGGTTGTACCAGATGAATTCCGGACCTTCCAATGTATGTACGAAACACTGAAGTTTGGCGGCTTCTTGCTGAGCCGGAGTCCCCAGCATGGGGCCACACCTGGAAGAGAAATGAGCCAAGTGCTGGGGCGGGTCCCCTATTCCATTGAAGGGCGAGAAAGTGGGGTTCCCGAATCCCGGAGGTGTGGGCATATCATCCACCCACGCGGGATAGGGCTTTCCATCCGGTGGGACCGCCACCTGCCGCGTTTCTAACGCTTCAAGGCAGGCTGTGAGTGCCGAAATAAGATCATCCCGGTGGGGTTCCCGAATCCCGGAGGTGTGGGCATATCATCCACCCACGCGGGATAGGGCTTTCCATCCGGTGGGACCGCCACCTGCCGCGTTTCTAACGCTTCAAGGCGGGCTGTGAGCGCCGAAATAAGATCATCCCGGTGGGGTTACCTGTCTTGACGGGGATCCCTAACCACAAGTGCATTGCCAGGTTCTTCAACATGGTAGACGGCTTCGGCCGCTCGTGGGTCAACTAGCTGGACGACCTGCAGGGTGACTGGGGGAACCCGCACTGTATTCTTCAGATTTCCCCATCGCTCGGGGGGATTCAGTGAGACGTATCGCGCCCTCTTGACATACGTTCCAGCTTATGCCCTGTCTACGCCAGTAGCATGATCAGGGTTGCCCGGAGGCATCTCACCGGGGGGACTTGTTCCTGCCCCTGCTTCCCCGGCCTGGGATTACCATAGTTGGGTCGCCGCTCTGCGGCGCGCTCAGCCAAGAGTTCATCAACCAACTTCTTCTGCTCAGCAAGCTGTTGGCGTAACGTGGCCTTCTCGGGATCTTCGTCTGTTTTCTGCACAGAGACGGGCGAGTCGGAGTGCTTGACAGTTCCGACGTGCTCCATACCCTTGCCGATGTTTCGACCGAGTACCAGTGACTCAGTGGGTATGAGGAGGCCTAGAAGGTTCCTCTGCTGATGGGTGACTCTCCCTGATGGGTCCATCAATGGAGGTACGCCCTCGGGGGGGGGGGGGGGGGGAGTTTCCATCGAGGAGTTCGAGCTCGTCTTCCTTGTCTGCAATGTCGGCCATGTGGACCGCGACACCTCTCGAGGGCACGTCCTCGATGTCGCATAGCGAATCGGGCTGCCGTCGGATAGGGTCGAAGAGGAGAGTGGCATAGTGTCCCCAACCACAGAATTTCACATGGGGGGTGGATTCCCTGAAGATTCTGCAGAGTGCTTTAAATCTCTGAACGTATTTCTGTTGAAGGGCGCTCTGGCGGCCTAGCGACTCAGGGTGCTGGGCCACAAGGAGTGCGGCCGCATCGATCAGGCGGCACTATTCGCCGATTTCTTCGAAGTGCTCTCGACTTCTGGGGTACACCACACATTCGTAACGGAGGTGGAAGTGTGTCGCCCATAGGGTTCGACAAAATCACCCCACTTCTTCAGGGGTAAGAGACTCCGGTATACGAAAGTTCAGCGCTGCCGTTGGCCAGAACTTCTCTGGGAAGTAATCCGCTGCAAGAATACTCCAGAAGGTCCTGGGCTCGAACTCGGGGTATGGCCCTGTATTGCCCCACTCGTCAACCGGGGGCGGCTGAGGGACCGACAGCGGTACCGAGTCAGACCTCTGGGATAGTAAACTCAGTGGTGGAGAATACGACGAACGAGATGACTAGCCGCCGAATTCTGGGCCATCCTCCGACGAGTGAGGTGATCTGGCCACGATGTCACGGTACGATGGGCTGATAGGCACAGCATCCGGCACATGAATCGCAGCTGTCGGTGACCAGTCATGTCGTAGTTCTACCGTCGCTGGCCCCCAAAAAGCTCTCCATGATCTATGGTGGAGGTAGAGGGCGCTTCTGGTGACGATGGCGATGATTTCGCGGTCGAGACCTGCAGAACTCCCAAAATTTCATCCTCCTGGATGTTCCTGCGGAGAGAGACGAGAATCAGGTGGACCTCATATTCCGGGAGAATGAGACTAACGTATCTGGTTCCTGCCCTAGTCCTTGATACAGAGGAGTGGGGAGAAGATTCCATCGCTGAGTCACACTCTACATCAGAGTCAGAGAAGCGGGCATGTTTGATTTCCACCCAGGCTTCCCCAGGACTCTTCTTGTGGTGGCGATGACCTGCTCTCCTGCCCCGGGGTGGCTATTCGGGACAGGGTTGATCCCTATCATGGAGTCTCGGGGCGACGCTGGCGCCATGGCGGAGTGGGCCCCCACTCGAGGTGGCCGAGGTGCGAGGGGCACCAGGGAAAATGTCGAAGGGTACATGGGGTGGACCTCTATGAATAGAACCCATGTAGGCGGGGCCTCTGTTGGAATTGGCATGAGCATGGGGAGGACCTCCATGGTCACTGCAGGAGGAGCGAGGGTGAACTTCACTCCTCGAGTTGCTGGGGCGAGGAGGACCTTCGCCGGTTGTAGAGAGGACATAGGGAGGGCCCCCACTTTGGGGAAGGACTGGATGGACAGTGCCTTCAAATCGGCGGTCGGGGGCAGGAGGGTGGACTCCATACCCTGTATAGTGGGTGGGGGAAAGATTTCCACGCTGAGTGTCACTGCCGCGGGGCAGGTCTTACTTCGGGATGAGGGTAGCACGAGGCATGCCTCCATGACGAACTTCGGAGTGGGGAACGCCCACACTATGTGGAGTAGTGGTATGGGGAGGACCTCCGTACGGGATGACATCACCACAGGTTAGTTCGCGGTGACCACCACTTGGGCCTGCAACCCGGAGAGCCAACCCAGCCTGCCCGTGGGGCGGTTGGGGTCTCGATCCTGGTCGGGAAAAAGAGTTCCCCTGCTCAATGTATGAGGGGGCTTCATGATTCACCTCAGTGGTGACTCGGGCCACTATATCTGTCAACGTTGACGAACCTGGGTGGGCGTCCTCAGCCCGGGCCCGGCGTTGACATCGGGTCAAGCGAGCAGGTGCATGTGGTGCAGGGGCCTGGCCTGCCTGCTCTTCCTGCAGGGCCGGACGGCGGCGCTGACGCGGCCATGCGGGAGCTCTCGTCTGGGGCCCCTGGGTCGGGACCCTGGGAGAGCTGAGCTGGACGGCGCCCACCTCTTCAGCATAAGGCGAGGAGTCTTCAAGGTGTTCCGGAGACAGGCTCCCGAAATGGTTGAACATTGAGGTGGGGAGTAGGGGCTCCATGTGCGGCCTGTTAGGGCGGCATTGACGGTGGGGCCTGGAGGTCTCCAGGTCCAAGCGTGCCATACCCCTAGTTGGGATGACCCCTTCCTCCTCGTACCAGCGCACAAGGTTTTTGATCATCCTTCGCTGGATGACCTCTGATGGGGAAAGGGGGCGTGGGTTCCCCGTATTCCGCGATGTGGTAGCCGTCATGGCGGTAGCGGCGCTAAGTGGGGTGGTCGTGGCGGTGTTTCCCCTACCCCTGCGTGGGCGAGGAGCGGACGGTGATCGCGTCTCTGTAATAGGAACCTGGTTCTTGAGAAATGAAGGGATCAACTCATCAGTACTGAGAGTAAAAGGGATGACAGCCAGTGCCCTAGCGTCCTTCCATTCTCCACGTATGTAAGAAGGATCCACGCCAACATGCCGTAGAACGGAGTGCCCCACATTCTACTACCCCGGCTTCCGGTGAGTTTCACGATAGGCCCTCTATTTTCTTGGTGGGACCAGGCTCCGGATATCTGGATCCGGTGACATGTCAATATATGGGTGTCTCGAACGCTACTACTCTCCATATTGAGGATAAGAATTTCACGTCGGGTTCACCATTTCTTTTTCCGACGCTTTTCGCCGGGGCGCGCGCGCATCCGTCCGTCCGTGGAGGAGGACGCGCGACTTTGTTGCCCTACATTCTTACTTTCCAAAGGCAGGCGTCATTAGTTCCTTATTCAGGTACGTCTGCTCCTCGATCGAAACAAGATGATGGGATGTCAGTTCTTCCCTCCGTGGATTCCTCCTCGGAACTCATTACCTAGTCCGGGTCTCCCTCATAGATTTCATATGTAGTTCTTGAAACTCTTCACAGTGCCATGTTTCCATAGACGCCGGTTAATTACACTGCTTCTATCAGGACATTCCAAAGGGTCCGGTCAGGGTAGCAACCTTCAGTCGGGGGAGTAGTCACGTTGAGGCATCAGTAGAATGACTGGATACTGGGGAACTTGGCATGCCTATCTGTTTTCCCTGGTTACAGGGCTTCTCGAGGGCGTGGAAGCCCGAGGCATCCCACATCGAGTGCGGAGAATTATATGACATAGACACATATCTGTGGTTTTCTTCAGCTTCCCTTGTTTAACACAGGGTATGCCGCGAGTTTAAAGCCTAGCGAAGATGGATCAGCCCGATCAGAGCATTAGCTAGGATAGATCGGACTGAGGGATTTCCCTTGAAGGGATGCCGATACTAGGGCCAGACCATGGGCGGATGTGAGGAAGAGCTTACCAACATGGTCTCACCGAAATATGACGGTCCGGGCGAGAATCCGGATGGGTGATAGGTGGATGAATAGAGTGGAAGGGAGACGAAATGGGTCCATCATAGGGGGAGACAGTGAAGTTGGGCTTGAGCCTTGAAGAGGCTTCCTACGTATCCCTGTGGCAGGGAATCAAAGTCCACGCCGTTCGGGATGGTGCTGGTAGACCAACATCAAGATGGACCTTGGCCCGATGAATTTCATCAACAAACCAATGTGAAGGTGGACCTTGGTCCGTTGGGAATCGTCAGCGAACCGACGTGAAGGTGGACCTTGGTCCGGTGAGTGGTGGGCTTGAACCTCTGAAAGGCTTCCTATGTACCATGCCTTGACATGGATCAAAGACCTCGTAGTTCAAAGGGTTTCATCGGCGAACTAATGTGAAAGTAGACCCGTGGGTCCACTAGTGGTGGGCTTGAACCTCAGGAAGGTTTCTTACGTACCATGCCTTGACATGGATCAATGTCCTCATAGTTTGGATTGATAGAATACAGTTTAACGTCATGCGGGACGAGGGTGAACCGACGTGAATAAACGACGGGAACTGGGTGTCGGTGAACCAACGTAAATGACGGAACTTGGTCCGATGGGAGATGGCTTGAAAATGGGGGGCCTGTCACACCGACTAGGAGACGGTTTGGGCCAATGATCGTTGGGCTTGAACCTCAGGGAGGCTTCCTATGTACCATGCCTTGACATGGATCAAGGACTTTGTAGTTCAAATTGGGGAATACAGTTTAACGTCATGCGGGATGGGGGAGAACCGACGTGAATGAGGTCGGAACGACCGGATGGTGGGTTTGAACCTCGTAGAGGCTTCCTACGTACCATGCCTTAACGTGGATCAAAGACCTCATAGTTCGGGTTAGTCACAACGACTTTCCGTCGGACTAGGATTGTAGTTTAACGTCATGCTGGACGTAGGTAGAACACGACGTGATTTGGATGATGGGTGGGCTTGAACCTCATGGAGGCTTCCTACGTACCACGCCTTGACACGGATCAAAGACCTCGTAGTTCAAATGAGGATTTGTCGGCGAACTGACGTGAAAGTGGACCTTGGTCCAATGAGTGGTGGGCTTGAACCTCTGGAAGGCTTCCTACGTACCATGCCTTGACATGGATCAAAGACCTCGTTGTTCAGGTGGGAATGGGTGTGCAGTTCGATGACATGCAGGACAAAGGGAGGCATACATTTTAACGTCATGCTGGACGAGGGCATGCAGTTTAACGTCATGTAGGATGGGGCGTGCAGTTTAATGTCTTGCTGGACGAGGGCATGCAGTTTAACGTCATGTGGGACGACGGCCAAACTCGAAGTGAATGAAAGACCGAGCAATATGGATTGAACCTCATCGAGGATTCCTATGTACCATGCCTTGACATGGATCAAAGTCCACGTAGTTCACTAGGATGGGTCGCAACGACTTACCACTGGACCAGAATGCAGTTTATCGTCGAGCTGGATGGGGATGGGACCCGACGTGAATGAATGACGGGTGGGTTTGAACCTCATAGAGGCTTCCTCCGTACCATGCCTTGACATGGATCAAAGTCCTCGTAGTTCACTAGGGGTGGGGGTCAGGGTCGGTGCTCACTCTAATCCCGCGTGATTCATGCTCGGTGTGAGAAACAAGAGGTTGCAAGGACCTGATGATCATGTCGTGAAGAATGCGTCCGTGAGAAGTGAAGAGGCGCTTACACGTTAGGAGGCCCATGGTGTTGGGTCTTACTCCAGGATGGAGGCCCAGGGTGCGACAAAGCGTGGGAAAGATGGACCTTGGTCCAATGATGGGAGGTGCCTCGTTCCCTATCACGCCCTCCACTGACCATGGTAGTGGGGAAGTACGGAGATGCAGAGGTGCAACTATCCGTTGGGGCACGAGGTCAAGTCACAATTTAATGTCATGTGTTGAGGACGTGGTGCTTGGCAGTTTAATGTCCTGCAGCTTGGAAGAGGTGGGTTCACTCTGCACCCCTAGGACTTACTTAACCTCTACCCTCTGGTCCTTGGGGACGGGAAGGTACCAGTAAGGCCATGGTCAAGGGGGGTCGTGGAACAAACCATCAAGGGGTCCATGTTAGGGTGGCTATGGGAAGAAGTAATAGTGGTTAGCGTGGCTATGTGAAGAAGCATTAGGCCAAGCAATGCTACGAGTGGCATTGTCCATGGGACTTTGAAATCACATCGTGCAAACCTGGAGGGTCGCATGGGAAGAGGAATCGCTAAGCAAAGGAGTATGCTTTGCGAAGTGGAGTGCCGTGTCCTTAGCATGGGGCATAGGTGTGGGGGAAAGGTGCATCGCGATGTGGAACAGTGTTTGCGGAGCACTGCCTCACGAAGAAGGGGTGTCTCGCGAAGCAGGGTCCTGCGAAGCAGTGTACTTCATGATGTGTAGCGATCCTGCCTTAGCATAGGGATCACTAGTATGGGTTGGGTGTTTCGCAAAGCATAAGTGCTCCGCGGCTACCCGAGTTCCCTTCGGAATCCCCTTCCTTCGCGAATGCCCTTGAGCTTCGCGAAAGGCATCCCTCCCAGAAGAGGGGCTCAAACTGAGACAAAGCAGATGCGTCTCGCGAAGCAAAAATACCTCGCGGAGCCCATGATTCCCGGGGCAAAGAGTACTTCGCAATTCGGGAGAGGAGAAGCCGAAAGGTTGGATTGTCCGTCTTCGGGACTTAGGGGGAGTCCAGTATTTATAGGGAAGGGGCGTCGCGAAGCCGAACTCGCGCGCCGCCTCCGGTGCTTCACAGCACGTTCGCGAAAGTCAAATGCGCATGCGGAGAATCACTGCTTCTAGAGCTTTGCGGCGGCTCGCGAATGTCAAATACGCTCGTGAAGAATTACCACATCGGGAGCTTCGTGGGGCCGCGATGGTCAGGGCGCTTCGCGGCGGCTCGCGAACGTCAAACGCCTTCGCGGAGAATTACCGCCTCTGGAGCTTCGCGGCGGCTCGCGAACATCAAATGCGTTCATGGAGAATTACCGCCTCGGGAGCTTCGCGGGGCCGTGATGGTCGGGGCGCTTCGCAGCGGCTCGCGAACGTCAAAAGCCTTCGCGGAGAATTACCGCCTCCGGAGCTTCGTGAGGCCGCAATGGCCAGTGCGCTTCACGGCTGGGCTTCATGGGGGTGCTCCGCGTCGGTGCTTCGCAAGGAAGCGCGCTAGCCGTCCCTTTCGTTCCTTTCTTTCAGGCCATATTTTGGCGCCAAAAATATTGGAATTTTTTGAGGTTTTTTTGAGATTACAAATTCATTTTTATAAAAATTATTTCAAAATTCTTAATGTTCGACAATTTTAATTAATTAAAAAACCCAGATTCAGAAATTATTAAAGAAAATGATTATATAATATATCAATCCTTATGAATTGAAATTAAAATAATGAAAAATAATACTTAAAAAGTTAATAAACATTTATATTTTCATAAAAAAAGTATTTTTCAGAAAAAAACGATTTCCATCATGCATGTAGGTTGTATATAAATATATATTCTTCCACCATAGTGAATTTATTTTCAATAAAATGGATTCCAATTTTGGAATAATCATAATTAATATAATGTAATATTGTGAACATAATTTGTGAATAATATGGATACTAGCTATAGTAAGTATTTATTACCAGGGTAAAAGAATATTTATTCTTAATGGAAAAAATAATTTAACCAAAAAAAGAAACAATATAACATTAATAGTAGAAAATATATATTTACATTTAATTAGACTTATTATTATATTTTTTTTCTCATTTTTTCTACTCTATAAATTATTAAGCAATATGTTTGATAGAAATTATATACTGATATGATAAACCAAGAATTTGTATTTTTGAGTAATAAATATTACAAATTTACACATTAATTTTGATTAATTAATGTTTATTAAAATAAATAAAATCTTAGTAAAATATTTTTTTAATAAATAATATTAAATATAGATATTCATATAATTATAATGATGTCAAATGTAATTTTTATAAATGGTTCAAAAACTATTAGTTTCAAAAAACCCTAATTTCTCCATAAATTTTGGTTCTTATTTTCAATGTTAAAATTCACATATTAATAAAATTATTTGAATGAAATAAATATTATATTATTAATCAAAACATCTAAAGTTATACAACTTTGATGTTTTAATTATTTTTTAAGACCATTACATTATTGGATTAAAATTAAATATGGAATAAATATAGAGTGTGTCTTATGACATAATAGTGATCCAAAATGATGTAATAAATACTAAAAAGGGTATCCAACAACAAATATATTTTGACCCAATAAATTAAGAGATTTTAATTTCAATTTATTAACTTTACAATATCATTATGACTCATATAAAACAGATAATATATTTAATGGCTGTAAAATCTTTTCATTGAGGACATGACTCACATACACATCACCAAGGTTATTATTTTACTATGTAGGTACCATGGGGTTATAAAATAATTAAATAGATCCCACTTTTCTAGAAACATTAAGAAAAGTTATAGGACGGTTTTTGGTTTTTATTATTTTATAAAATATTCTCCAAAACCTACAATTAAAAAATAATAATTAATTTCCATCTCATTTATAATACAGACCCGCCAATTATCCCATATATATTCACTAAAAACCGTAGAAAATGTATAAACATTTTATTACTATCTATAGAGTCCTCCAAATATATCCCAAACTCTCAATAAAATCCTCCCAAGCATTTGGTATCACCCATCATGGTTAGAGATCCTTTCCTTCTCCTATATAATCTAATATCATATCATACAATTCATTTTATCTCAAATTATTAATGATGTGATATGTTCAACCACTTCACCTTAATATAAATTTTATTTCCAAATGATTAGATACATATTTAAATTTTAGTAATCTTTGTAGTGATTCTTTGTTTTCGCACATTATCTTTTTGTAAGGGATCCTTTACTTCTCTTATTTATATGTGTGTCATTATTATCATTCTCCTTTTATCACCAATACCGAATAATGGTATATATTATTCCATATCACAGTCACTAGATTTTTTATGTATAAATTACTAAGGATTACATTCAATATCATTAATCCCTCCCATGAACATTTATATGACCGTGTTATGCTGTTGAAATTTTACCCCAATTTTCCATGCTGAAAAATTATGCAGTGAATAACCATAAAAAATTCCTATTATTATTGCTCACCTTTGTAGACTTATTATTCTTTTATTATAGTCTGTAAATGAATTAATTAAATTAAATTGGATTCTGGAATAAAATATAATATTAAAATATTTATTTTTTTATGATCTATGTTGTAAACATATGCATTTGAATGAAATGAATGTGAAGAGTGGACCAAGAATTTTATATCACTCTAATATAATTGAAAATGTTTTTGTCTCATGAGAAATAATTCATGAGATTAGAGAGTGAACTTAATACATCATGGGATCTATTACATCACGAGGTGATGAATGTTATCAATGACCTATTTTAGTTATTCCATGATTAATGTCATTCCCACATTTCACATGTCTCCATTATGTTATCATGTTATATCATTCCCCGTTATTCATGTTTATAATCATCAATACTATTAGGTACCATTTAATTTTAGATTATCTAACATTTAATAATTTTTCCAACTTATTCCTTTTTTATTTCCTTATTGGTATTTATAGCTCTCCCTTTTGTTATGTATATCCCCTTATTATCCCAAGTAGTTTTAAGTATGAAGAAATATTTTGTCACTACCTACCTTCACCAAGATGATGGAAGGGCCAGAAAACTGTGAAACCCTTCCTTGTTCAAGTTGAAAGAGAGATAATGACCCATGAGTCCCTCCTTCACTAGGCCACAGATTAGTGACTCGCTCCAAGAGTGTAGAATCACATTTAATATAAAATTCATTACCATTTTTATAGAAAATGATCATGAGATAAGATGATAAATCTCAATCAACTCCAAACACATAAAGTAATATTAAAGCCATAAAACGTTTTCCCACATTCATGTTTAAAATAATGTGCTACAAAGTACAAAAAATCTCCATTGGAGATACAAAAAATGAATGAAAATAGCAACATCATATGTCCCAACATATGATCTAGTATATTCTGGCACAGTCCTCAATGTCATCAAAGATACCATAAAAATGTTTTATATACGTAGGGTAAGTATATATGAATAATCATTTGGGATAACCAAAATCTCTCATGAACAAGCGGAGAGGAATAATAATCCCCCGTGAGAAATATAGGTAACCAATGCACCTAGCAAGGAAAATATCCACCCAGCCTCCCAAAGGCACACTCCCCATATTGTATGAGTCAGGTAAATTAATAGGCATATAAAATTGATATTTATGTTCCCCACACATATTTCCTAATTGTTATTGATATCATACTATCTATTAGTCCTCCCCATCCATTTTCACTGTAGTTCCATTTCCACCCCATCAACAACCATTTGGGCCACAACAACCATGCATCCTTCCTTTAGAAACATAGTCCACCACAACAAAACATAACCACACACATAGTCACCTGGGCCAAAAAAACAACTTCTACATGCACAGACATCTAGTCCCCCACAACCATAGATAACCATTCCTATAGACACCTAGGCCAAAAAAACGACTTTCATACAAGAAGACACCTTGGTGTCATACCAAAGACACTTGAGAAACAAACATGCCTACACACACACATAGGAAAACCCCCACAACATACTCAAACCGAATAATCATGGGATATAATGGACCTCATGCCATCACAACCTTAAAAATGGTATTGGACTACTCAGGGGAGGGAGAAGAAATGTGCTAATAATCATCCACTAATAAGAATGATAGAAAAAACACTCCCCTATGATGTGTGGGGGGTGTTTAGCATGAAGTTCTCTACTTGGATGGGGTGAAAATGAGAAAAAGATGAACTAAATTTATATGTATTGTAAAACAAGAACTCATCCTAGACAAGGGGTCCCGAAGCCATCCCATGAACAAACTCCCACATTACAATTCATACATGCTAAATAGCACAACCTCGACATAAAGATCAGCACCGATTTTTGGAGAACAATTCCACATTGAACCCGTTCTTATTATCATGTTCAATTGATTTTGATTGAAATAATTATCTACTACCATGAAACTAACATAAAAATCCACATGTTAAAACAACTCTAGACTGATGAAGAATACAACCAAATAAAAATTAAAGCATTCACACCCGGTCCTCTTGTAAAGTCATAATGACAAAAGGGAACTGTGAGATCCCTCAAAGTACTAGAAACATAACAAGCCCCATCATACATCCCCACATGGCCTCATATCCAAAAACAAACAACTGAACAACATAGGATCCCATCCACATTCATATCACCAAAAAAGAATCAATTAGAACAACTACACATATTACCATAATAGATCAAAAAAGATTCATGAATTTTTAACCCCATTCATTAATTTTGTTTCTGCCGTTTGGTTAATAAGGGTGATCACATTGGGATTATTATTCTTCAAGAATTCATTTAATTTACCAATTTTACATGATTAATTATTTTCCATGTTACAACCATTCAATCACAACATTATCAGAAAATATTTTTCTCATTAGTGCACAAGGAAGGACAACCAACGACAAGGATCTTTAGTGGGAATAATATCATAAAATTCAAAGCATATAAATGAAGACAAAATATTACATCAACATCATCATCAAACACACACCTTAATTCTTTAAAATCCATTTATTATATTTGTTAAGGTTTTGAATCATCCACGACCTAAAGAAACATTTTCATACCCACCCTACATGATACACAATAAATAGAGATAATGGATAACCTTACATGGATGATCAATGATTGGTGGTTTTCTCCTTGTGCTAAGAACTGGGGATGTGCGACTTGAAAATGAAGAACTCCAAGGACTCCATGGTTGAGAAGGAAATTCTCCAGCTTGAACACATGATTTATCTCTAGAAGAGTGCCTTTAAATTTCCCATGGAAAGGAAAGGGATCAGAGAAGAAGAAGATCTCGAGTGTTAAAAGGCAGGGTCCTAGAGCTATAGGACGTGCAATATCAATGGGTGTAAAAGTAGGATCATTGTTTAACCATGATATTGGGTGGTTTCAAATGATTGAATTTATTGGGATTTAATAATTATCCTTAGAGATGTTAGAGATAAAAGTTTTGAGTTAACAAATATCCTTTAATCATAAAAAAACACATAAGAGGGCTAAGCTGGAAGCACGAAAAAGTGACATAGGGTCGCTCCACCGTTAGAGAATTTGTTATACCATTTATGTGATTAAATGACCATAAAACATATTAAAAGTGAAAATAATACATAAAATATGTGTCATAGGAAATCTGGGGAATGAAACCCCTACACTCTATGGTGGCACTATTAGGGAGCGGCATCGATCGATGAGACCAATCGATGACACTGTTTATTGACACCACGATGACACCCTGCTGCTAACACAAATGCCATCGTAACTCACTGATGGGGTCCAAGATAGCCTAGAAACCATAATATTGAATGGTAATGGACTAAAACGTCTCATGACCTTACATCATATACCTCTCAATCTATTCTAACCCTCGAGAATTCAGTGGATATCTCAATAGAATGAGAGGGGTCTGAACAACCACCTCGTAAGATACCACCTAGGTACAAACCACTCTTGCGTTGTTCTAAAGCCATAGAAAGCCTTGATACTTAGGAACACCACTACCTCATCAATCATCTAAACAACAATAGAAAAACCACAACTCTTCTCCCCCAAGTAATCCCAAAAACATTTAAAGGTCACACAGTCCAGGAAGATTGATTAGAGAGTTCATTCCTCTATGTCAAGATACTATCCTCTTTGGGTGACAATGACTCACTCACATAAGTTTAATAACATCCACCATAATTCATCTTGATTAGGAATTTGGTCCTCCCCTAACCATAATTAGTTCAATACATACACATTGAAGGAACAAAAGAAAATGTCTTATATCATAGATAACAAGTTCAAGCATTACATCATAGTCAAGTACATAATGACTCATAAAAAATATTCTAATAGCTATGGGTACTTGGAATGCATATGTGCCTCATGTTCCCAGGTACTATAGTCAAGGACATCATTCCTCCAAAACACACAATCCAAGGGAATGGTTCATCCATGAAGAGTATACTCCTCACAACCATCAATCATCACTGGTAACTCCATGATTGTCGCATCGTCTTCGATTTCCAGCTCTCCCAAGTCAAGGGCATGTGAGTCATCATGTAGATAATGATGGAGCTCTGACACATGGAAGATGTGATAGACCCTCATTAGTGGTGGTGGTTGCGTCAGCTAATAAGAATCTTTGCCGACCCGCCGCAACACCATGAAGGGCCAAACCAAACTGAGAGGTAGCTTACTCCCTCTAACAATCCTCTATTTCCACGCTGAGGGGATACCTTTTAGAACACATGGTCCCGAACCTCGAAATCATATGGTCTCCTCCTATAGTCGACATACTACTTATGCTACTCCTAAGCCTCCTTTATCATCTCATGAACATGTTAAACCATATTTGTTATTCTCTGCAATAACTCTGTGGAACGAACACCTGCCTCCCTCACCTTATTCCATCACACAGTTGAACGACATGGTCATCCGTACAAGGCTTCGAACAGAGGCATGCCAATGAAATAGTGATAGATATTGTTTTCGGAAAACACTACTAGTGTAATGTGTCACACCCATGATCCTCATAAGTCCAAAAGACATACCTACAACATGTACTCCAATGTCTCGATGGTCCTCTATGTTTATCCATCTTTATGGAGGTGGAAAGCAGTACTGAGGAATATATAGAAGCTAAAATAATGTTTTAATCCCCTCCAAACTCATGAAGTAATCCATTTATCCAAATATGAGACTATGGAACTCGTAACCCCTTGAAATTGTACCAACTCATCCACATTCTTTTTTGATAAGTCCTCCACCCCAATTGAATCATTAATTGCCAAGAAGTGAGCTTATTTTTTCAGTTGGTCCCTAAAAACCCATATAGCATCACAACCTCTATGATCATTCGATATTCCTTTGATGAAATCCCTTGATATTTCTTCCCACTTCCACTCAGGAACATCTAAAGGCTACAATTGACCTCCTAGGATGTGGTGTTCCACCTTCTCATACTGCCACAGAAGGATCCTTTCCACAATATTTACCACTTACCGCTTCAACCTAGGACACAAAAACCAACCCCTCAAGCCCCTATACATCATCGGAACTCTTGGTTGTTCCACTAGGGATGAGTTATTAAAATCAATGAGAACCTTCTCAATCATTTCCACCAGAACAAACAACTTTCCATGAAGGCAACCAACTCCTCCATCGTCTTCCAAGCATTTGATAATTCTCGAACCAAAAAATTATAGGATATACTGCTCAAGGCATCAGGAACCATGTTCCCCTTTCCTGAGGTATAAGAAATATCAATTTTTTATTCATAAAGAATCTACATCCACCTCTGTTACCGCATGTTTAGGTCTCACTAGGAGAAGACATACCTCATGTTCTTGTGATATGGGAAAACCACAAAGCATTCCCTAATGAGGTAATTCAGCCAAAACATCATCATGAACACATTCGTTGCATGATCTAGATCATGGGTGGAATATTTACACTCGTGAGGAAGTAAGTACCAAGACCCATAAGAGATCACTCCACATTGCAGCATTAGCACACGCCCCAAGCCTAGACCGGAAGAATCATATAACACTTCAAATGATACCACTTCTTCTAGGAACCTCAGTACTGGTGAACTGACCAATTTCCTCTTGACATAACTGAGTTAATCCTAACACTCCTCACCCCAAACGAAATCTTGTTCTTTCTTGGTCAAATTTTCCAAATGTGCTGTAACTTGAGATAAGTTGGAAACAAACCTAGAGTAGTATCCTTCTAGATCCCGGAAACTATGAATCTATTCGAGGTTCATAGTTATTGACCATGAGAAAATAGCTTCGAACCTCGATGGGACACTTCAATTACTTGCTGGGACACCATGTTTCTAAATAATTGCACCACTCATGTCCAGAACATGCACTTTTAAAATTTCCTGTAGAGCTGGTCCTATCGGAGGACCTATCAAACTGTCCATAGATGCACATTGTGATCCTCCTCTGATCTTGAGTAGATCAGGATATCATAGATAAACACCACTACTAACCGGTCTAGATAATCACAAAATAGGGAGTTCTTGACCCCCATGAATAATGATTGTGTGTTCGTATCGCAGAATGGCATGACCACGAACTCAAAGCACCCTTATCATCACCTGAGGGCAGCCTTAGAGATTTCATCCCTCGTCACCCTCAATTGTTGATATCCAAACTACTGATCGATCATAGAGAACCAACCTTCTCTTCTCAAATAGTCAAAAGGTTTGTTGATCCATGGGAAGGGGTAATAGTTCATGACTGTCACTTGATTCATCCTCCGGTTGTCTTTACGCAACCTGAGACCGTAGTCTTCCTTCATTGTGAATATGAATAGAGAAATACATTGTAACGTGCTTGGTCAGATTAAACCATTATTCATCAGGTCATCAACCTATATCCACAACTCCTGCAACTCAAAAGGTGTCATCCTATAGAGAGGCATCGAAATCAGACAGTCACCAGGTTGCATGTCTATCTCGAACTCAACATCATGTCATGGTTGTAAAGTCACCAACACTATAGGGAAGATGTCCACGAACTCACGGACTATCCCCACAACATCCTCTATATATGTTTCATCCAACTCCCCTAACATCTTAGCTAACATGGAAATAAGGGGATCCACTCACCGGTTTCCCTCCTGCACACCCCGCTTTCCAACGAAAGTTACACGCTGGATTCCCATGTTTGAAAACACAACACTTCTCTATAATCATTCAATAATGTAACACATAGAGAAGAACTAGTGGATTCTTAAAATGACATCATAAGGATACATCTATATAAAATAAAGGTCCCCATTGGACTGAAGTGGCCATACCATCATTATACATCCCCAGAAAACATAAGACAAGCTTTTATGACCTCCGATTGGCATACTCAATACCAAGGGAACGAGAAGTATCTGAATGTCTAGACCTAGAGCATGTGCTAGAATAGGTAGAAGAAAGGAGTGCGATTCTCCTTAATCAAACAATCCATTGGAAAGATTAATAAAAATGATCATGTTACTTAGAACAACCTATGGCCCTGCTGGGACTACTGCCTCCATGGAGTGCCACTATCTAGGCCCAACTCCTCTACTTCATAGCTGTCAGCCACCTCCTAAACAATTCCCCGGTCAAGGTCACGAAGGAGCACCCTGTGGTTGACCTCCTCTAGCAATTTTTTCACTTAGTGGAGCAAAAACTCACCATCCTTGATATGGATATAGAAAGGGCCTGGAATAAAACAACTGATGATGAGGTGGGCGCTGAACCTGCCCACCTCCACCTTATTTCACTATATGTAGGCAATGATTTAGAGATGACCATGGATGCCAAATATAAAGAATATCGGTCCATTTCTCATAGGGAAAGGGTGAGGACTGGGAGATCAAAACTGGAACTCTTGGGGCCTGCTTCCCTTCGGCCAAAACCTAGTAGGCTTTGTGGCTGGAGGCCTATAGCTAATAGGATTCCCCTTCGACAAGCACAATATCAATACTTCTCATGGAACACATCCCAGAAAGTGCATCCTCTCTACCAATTTATCTTTCATTGGTACTCCATTTACATTGATAGAGTTAAGGGAGTCACAACATACTAATGAAAAGGTCAGAGTACCTACTCACTATGTCTTTCTCGAGAATCCTTTTATAGGAAGAGTACTGGTGAAAAATGAATGAGATATATGAACTTGATCCCCAAATCCCTCACAAAAATACTCCTCATCTAGAGGGAGAGTAACTCCCTCCTCTTCTCAGTCTTCATCATAGAATAATGGTATTTCTACATGAAATGCTTCTCAAAGTCATCCCACGACACCTCAGATTCCCTATTCACCTTAAGGTAGATTATTAACCACTAACGCACCACTCCTTGCAACTAGATCATAGATAGAGGAACTTGATTCTCATTTAGAGTCGAGATCAAGCTGAATTCTATCACAAACTCCTCAAGACCACATTCTGTCTCCATCTCCAAGATGATTCCCTCATACTTCATGAAGGTCTACAGATAAAAGGCATGAGGCGTCTTCCTCCACTAGTCGTACCAATACTCTCGATCACTTCTCCACTGATCAACTAGATCATCCTCCTAGGTCGCGATCACCCGTACTACTCATGGAAATTGTCTGTTTTCCACTGATGTAATGTAACCAAGAAAATTCTTAATCCCGATTATTGTATAATGCCACTTTTAAAATTTTTCATATAATTTTTAATTTTTTTAAATTCTAAAAACATGAGAGACACACATGAAAAAAAGTAATTTGGATGCATGTAACTTTCCCAGGACATCTACCATGAAATCATTATAGCTACACATGGTCATTCTATAGGTCCAGAGTCCTAGTATCAGATAATAGTGGGACCTAAAATCCATATTCCTAACTGATCTTCCCTAAACTATTTCACACACCATGATTTCCTATAACTATTTACCTAACATCCCATGAAATCCTCACAATGACTAAATCTGAACTCCATCATATCTCTCAACTTTCATCCTCTTATACCATTGTGTGATGACCCACCTTCACAATGTTAATGGAAGGGCCAAAAACCTTCCAAACCCATCCTTTTTAAAGATGAACGATAGATAATGACTTCCAAGTCCAACCATCAATTGGTCCAAAAGTGGTTACTAGCACCATGGTTATAAAATCACACATAATATGGAACACATTACCCTTTTCTAGAAAAATATTGGCAGATAAGATCATTAATCTCAAACAAATCAAAATATAGAATGTAAAGGTAAATCCAAAAAACCATTTTCCACATGAATGTTAAAAAATGTCTAAAAAGTACAATAATACTACAAGGAAGTTACAAAAAAAGAATGAAAATAGCAACAAAAACTATCCCAACGTCTAAGCTCGTGTGTTTCAGCATTGTCCTCATCGTCCTCTTGGAACCCTGAATGATGTTTTTTAAATGTTGGGTGATTATACAACTATACACTATTGGGAAGCCCAAAAACTCTCATTAATAAGTGGGGATGAATTCAAATTCCCCCGGAGAAAGAGTTGTAACCAAGTCACCTAGAAAAGAAACTATGCACCCACCTTCACCAAAGAACACTCCCCAGATAACGCAAGTCGGGAAAATAAATAGTAATAGCACATCAATACTTGGGTACACCACACCACTTTTCCACTAGTTATTGTTGACGTCCTACATGTTAGATATCACCCTCCAATTTCACTGATGTCCCACTACATCCCCAAAAACAATATTTTAGGCCACCACAACCACACATCATGCCCACAGATAGTCGGGCGACCACAACCATACGTTACTACGCCCATAGACACCGTGGCGAGAACAACCACTACTACACCCACAGACACCTGGGATATCACAACCACTGCTATGCCTAAATACTATGAGGCCACCATAACCATACATAACCTCTCCCATAGACACCTAGGATAGAACAATCATTTCCACACCGGATGACACTTGGCCCTCATCCCAATGTCACTTGGGGAAACAAACCTACCCACACACACACTTGGTCCTATCGCCACAACATACCATACCCAAATAATCTTTTGATATAATGGACCTCAGGCCATCACGGCCTTCCCAAATGGACATTGGCTACCTTGGAGAGGGATAAAAAATGAGTGAATAACTATCCAATCTTATGAATGTTGGGTAAACACCCTCCCCTATGCAGTGGGGGTGTTTGGAAACATGTGCTCATCTAGGGTGTGGTGTGAATGAGAATCAAAAGAAAAAAAATTATAGTTATAAGTAAACAACCACTCATCCCATCCTAGGGGTCCAAAAACTAGCTGATACACAAATAGACACATTATTATTCATACATGCACAAAAGAACAACATCCACAACTATAGAACCACCCACGTATAGAGACCAATTACCTATTTAACCCATTAATGTTATCATGATCAGGTGATTTTGTTAAAAATAATTCTCTATTGCTTCAAAACAAATAGGAAAATTCACATGTTAAAACAACTCTGGACTGAATAAGAAAACAACCAAACTGCAATTGAAGTATTCACAACGAGTTATCATTTAAAGTCACAAGGACAAAAAGGATACTAAAGATACATCAATGTAATGGAACCAATACAATCCCCAAAAAACAAGACCACATGTACTCATATCCACAATCCAACAACTGAAAAAATAAGTATCCCATCCCCATCTGCATCACCCCACAAACATTACGATGAACAAATATGCATATTACCTTAATAAAAAAGAATGTTTATAGGTTTTTACACACCATTTATAGTGTTTATTACTACTATTTGATTTACTAGGGTGATCCCACAAGGATTATTATTCATTTGGAATTCATTTAATCAACCAAGTTTACATGATTAAAAAACTTCCATGTTACAAACATTCAATCAAAATATTATCAAGAAAACGTGGGTTCATTAGTGATCAAGGAAAGACCACCACCAACCATGATTTTCAGTGGGCATAATCCTAAAAAATTCACAACATATAAGAAAAGGAAAAAGAGTGCATCTGCATAATCATCGGACACACTCCTTCATTCTATAAAATTAATTTTTTATCATTATTAAATTTTGGTTTAATCCACACCCCGATGAAAAATTTTTGTACCCACCCCACATGATACACATTAAAGAGAGGTGAAGGAAAATTGAATGATCATGGATTGATTTTTATCTCTTTGCACCAAGAATTGAGGACGCACAACTTGTAGAAGAAGAACTCCAAAGACACCAAGGGTGAGTATGAAAGTCTCAAGTGTTGAAAAATGATTTTTCTCTTAAAGGGGGACTCCAAACACAACAAGGAATGTAAAGAGACCAGGGATGAAGATGACCTCAGGTGATTAAAGGTCGGATCCTAGATTTACGGGATGGGAAATCTCAATGTGAATAAAAAAAGATTTTTGGTTTAACCATGTGGCTAGGTGGTTTCACACAATAGAATTTATCAGGATTTAATAATTATCTTGAGTGATGCTGAGGATAACGGTAGTGAGTTAATGGATATCCTTTAAACGAAGAAAAACACGTAAGAGGGCTATGTTGGAAATGCCAAAAAAATTTGTGACATGAGGTTGCTCCACTATTAGAATATTAAAGATAAAATTTATGTGCTTAAACGGCCTTAAAACACATTAAAAGAGGTTATAATACATAAAATATGTATTATGGAAAAACTAGGGAATGAAACCCCAACACTCCATAGTGGAACTGTTAGGGTGCTGCATTGATCAGTGAGACCGATCGGTGACCCACTGATCAGTGGAACCGTTTAGTGACACCACAGTGACACCATTCCACCGACAACGATTCCCTCCTGAATTACCGATGGGGTCCAGAATGGCCCAGACACCAGAATTTGGCAGGGTAATATACCAGGACATTCGGGACCATTACATATTCTTATTATATTAAGGATACTTTCAACAATTGTGATGTACCTACAAATTTAAATTGTTATTTATTTTACATAATTCCCAAATACTCTATGATTTTTGATCATTTGGGTAGTATAATATGTACTATTTTCTATTTAGTTAGGAATGAACTTGAAATAAAGAAAACACTTTTCATACATATGCCAATGGATAATGATATATTGATTCTTTTTATCAGTATGATCATTCTTTTAAATTACTGTATAAGGGTTTCATGGGGAAAATAATAATAATAATAAGATAATATGTTTTTATAGTTGTTTTTTCCATAATATATCATGAGTATTAATACCTAAAAATGAGATAATTTGTGAAATTTATCATATGACATATCATTATATGAATAGGAAACCCACAAAATATATAATTTTTTCTTTAAGGAATTATGTAAGGTGTTTCATTATTGTTATAAAATTATTTGATCTATCATTATTGAATTTATCCATTTCTATATATATATATATATATATTCATTTTATTGATGTAGAAGTTAGGTATCGATATCAATTACCATGGATGTTAAAGTTTTATTAATTTTGATATTTCATAGACTAATAATCCTAGTTCTATGTGTGACAATACATTCATGAATTATGTATTTAATGATATGGTCTGATTAATGGGTTATATTTCAATCCAAATTTACTAGGAAGGTTATCATTGTTTTTATGATTATTATTTCATTATACAGTCTTAAAAATGGTTTTATATACTACACATAGTACTGCGATTAAACATACTAGCATATAAATTTTTTAATAATTTTATGTGCACTATAATTATACATAATATCAATAAATTATTTTGATATAATTTCTAATATAAAATATACACAGTTTTTCATATGAGTTAAATCAATCATAATCCAACAAAAATATATTTCAAAAAGGATTAAAGGAGTAGGATTTCCATACTATAATTATTTATATGTTTTATAAGGGTATATTAATAAAATTTCATATTGATAAAATATAACTTTTCAGGAGTTTTATAAATGTAATTTATCAAATCTAGGTTGAATAATTTTCGAAGTGGAACATTTTTATATCACATATGAAAAATATTTATTTATAGAAGATATATTATATTATAATGTTTATGGAAATCTAATAAATGAAAAAAATAATATTTTTTTAATTTATTAGGGTTGAAAATATAATAAATAATAATGGAACATGGATTTTATAAATTTTTACATATAAATAAAATATTATTTTAAAAATATATAATAATAATTTACATGGAGAGCATTTTTAGCTATTTTCCTATAAAAAATATATTATTAAATAGTTATGTTATCTATATATTATCACGCCTAATATTTTGATGAGTTGATACATACACCATTGTGATCAAAATTTGAAATCAGAAGGAACATGAAATAATTATACTACACCTAATATATCTTGATTAGTGTAATGATATTTTTAGGAAACATGTTTATATTATAAGAAAAAAAATAAAGTTTTATCTTATAAATAAGTAATTATGTTATTAAAGAGTCGATATTGAATCCAAAACCAATATATTAATATATATTATTTATTTAATAATATTAATTAGAAAGTATTGATGATCATGTATAATGATTTAGGTATTAATCATTTAATTTATATTATTTATTTAAATATTTTTATAAAAATCAATAAAATGGCCCCCAATTTAATAATTCAATTTTACAAAATCCATCATACAATTCAAATTATTGAAATTTTATATTAGTTTAATTTCAAAATGCATTTGTAATGTCTTCATTAATTTCATATTAAAGTTCCAATGGGTTAGAATAAATTAGTATTGAGGTCGAAGTATTTTATTAAAACATCCCATATATTTTTGGGTGACTTAATGAGTTTTTTATACCAATAATATATTTTAAATGAATTTTTTTTTGAATATTTGATGATATGTGATTCGATCTATAATAATTTTCATATTTCATGAAATCTAATGTAATTAAATTTCATATAATATTTTAATAAAATTAAATATATTTTCTACATTATTTTTCAAATTATCTTTTGCATCATTTTATATAACAAATATGATCAATAAATTATGTTATTTGAAGGTAAATTTTATTATTTATTACAATTTATTTGTTTGAAAAAATTCATTCAAAATTCTAGGGTTTAATTTTCAATTTCTTTGAAATGTTTTTTTATTTTCCATTATTACTTTTTCTTCTCATTGAAACATTGGATGTTCAGAATGAATTGTTTATTTGAACTATGTCTATAAATTTGAGTGATTTTGGACCATTAATCACGATTTTAGTTTATTTTAATCATTTAAGCGGGAAAACATCCCTTACTATGATAGAAAGACTATCCATGACCATCTTCCACAATAAGAAATTTTAAATCCTCTTCATGTCCTTAATAAAAGACCAAATATTTTAAGAGGTAATTTATTCTATCATAGTGGAATTAATTAAGGAATTATCTATCCATTATTTGATATGTTTCCTTAAGAGAAACCAAATTCAATAATCTTTTACATGATCCTTCATTGGACTTCTTCATTACCATGTATCCCCTTCATCCATTCCTAGTTAAATTTTTATTAGTCATATGCATCGATGGGGGATTAATCCATGATTTAAAAAACCATAGATATGTTGGGATTATTATATTATTGAATTATTTTAAAAATATAGGCTTTTTTAGATAACAAAAAAAGATATAAAACACAAACATTAAACGAATACTTAATTATTAAAATTTAAATGATACAATTATAACATAGCCATTAAATTCATGGAAAAAGATAATATTAATCAAATTATAAAATATATAATTCTATTTATAATATCTAAAGTATCAAATAATTATTTTTTATTTATCACTAATTTTTTTGATGTCATCGTATTCTTTAAAATCATGTTTTCATAAAAAATGGGGTTTTATTCTTTTTAGGAGAATATATTATAATTATATTTATCAATATATTAGAAAATATATTCAACAAAATGAATTTAATTTTTAAATTTAAAATTTAAATATTATTTTATGATGATTTTTTTAATTTTATAAAAAGATTTAATTTTAAATGAATTGTAAAAATATTGTTTTTTAAATTGAACATATAAATTTTCTAAATGAATTTTTTTAAGTTGAATTTTATTATAGATTTTATAAAAAACTAAAATTGATCATTTTATTTAAAATGATCCAATTTTTTCTATTGATATGAATTTTATTTTTTAAAATTATATTAAAAATATATTATAGATAAAAAATCAGTTTTCTAAAAAATGATTTCCATTCTGATTTATTGGTTAAATTGTAAATTAAATTATTCCAATTCATGGGTTTTAATTTTTTGAAATTTAACTCTATAATTGGATTTTGTAGAATTTTTTTTTAAATATATCCATTTTATTTTTTCTCAATGTGAACTTTGACCTTAGTTATTGTTTTTACCTCGATGTAGGATAAATTGGGAAATGAATGTCGAAAATAAATTCATATCGACAACTAAATGACCCTAACACATTTATTAATTTATTTGGATGATTAAAAGCTAACCATAATCTCGATATATTTGGTTATATTTAATTTTTCTTCCAAATGGATGTGATTAAGACCATTACAATATTTTATTTAAATAAAAGTCTAAAATTCCACGTTGTTGTTTTCAATAACATAAATATTTCAAACATTGTGATAACCAAAATATATATTCATTTATATTTTTTTTTTAAATTATTAGTTTATTATATTCATCTTTATAATTTATTTATATAATTTATTGATAAAATAAAATCCATAAATTGGTAAACAATACTGACATAGTAATGATTCAATTAATGGAAGTATAAAATAATTGATATTAAAATTATTAAAATAAATAATATTTGAGATAATTAGTATGATAAAAATTTTGTAGATTTTGACTTCATTTTAGGGGTTTATTAACAAAAAATATAATTTTACTTATAATCATTATGTCATTAATATCAACAAATTTAATTTTTAAAAAAATCATTAATGATATATTAAAATAAATTTTATATTTTTATATCTTATTAAATTCCTAAAAATCATAGATTTATCAAAATGATTGTGATATTTTTGATAATTTATTACATTGAAAATATATTGTCTTTTGTTCAATTTATTATAATTATAGTGAACTGAGTGAGTAAATATCTTTGTTCCCACGGTAAGTGTAAATGTGTCTAATAAAGGGTTAAAATAAATATAAAACGTTATCAATGTGATCAAAACATGAATAACTTTTATGATTAGAGGGTATTACTATCCATACTTATCAAACAATTAATTAAATTAATTTTTATCTATAATGAATTAATGTCTAATTTATACTAAATTAATATTTTTTGACGTTCTTATAATTCCCATAACCTCTATTGTAAAACTATATATCTTATTCTCATTTCACCCCATACAGAAATCCATTTTTTTACTACAAACATTACAAAAAACATTCCTATAATCGCTTCACCCATTCTAGATGACTTTTTTTAGATGAATCCAAACAATAGGGGGCCAATGTTGTAAAGAAAAGAATTTCATCCAATGTGGAGCTAACATATTTAACAATATGATATCTCTTTTTGTTCTTCCACCACCTAGAAATATTATTCGAAAATAAAAATAATAATGAAAACTTACCCCCTTTAAATATATGTTATTGTGTTAATTTCATTACTCATGTCCACAGCCTCTTCCATCAAAAGGGAAACATACTTATCATTTTTGTGTATGGAAGACCACTTCCTCATTAACCATTATTAAAGGATTTACAATTCAATATCTCAAGGATGGAATATAATGACTGAATTAATTATTATTTATTTATTTAATTACATGGTTATCATTATAATATGATTTATATCATACACCTTCTTAAAATTCCCTTTACACAAAAAAATGATAAGATCTTTTCTGCCTATGTGTGGACACCCATCTCTATATACAGATGTGACACTTTTTTCATCACCACATGACATGGCTGATATATGTAACTATAATTACAAAAGAAATTTTATATAAGTTAAATTATTTTCATCGTATAATGGAAAAAAGTAATTAACATATTTCAACAATTTTAATTAAAAAATGGAATTGTTACTCATGCATTTGTATAAAAAGTGATTTCTATTATTGTAACATAAATTATTTTTAATTGAAATAATTCTTCTATAGATTTATATGAATAATTTTTGGAAACTTTTATAATTATATCATCATTATTATTATTGATTAGGTTGAATAAGGAAATTTTTTAACATATTAAACTTACTAATGCCTTTTTTGGGAATATGAATAGAATATCATCAAAACATTATAAATGAAATTAATTGTATCATGAAATTTAAATTAAATGGTGAGAGAAATAATAAAAATAAGAGAATATATGAAAAAAAATATTAAACAAGTAAATAATTAACCTTTTAAATATTTAGTAGTATAAAAAATGTACATGATGAGTTAGTTAAATAATAAGAGGATAACTAGTAAGAATATTCAATAATAATTCGTGTTTAACATTTTTTTCATTCATATCCATCTTTTTTTTTAAAAAAATTACATCAATAATATTTTTTCTTTCATTTTATAAAATTTTAATTTAATTTTTAATCATGTTTTACTTTTTATATATCAATTTTAAGTAAAAATATTTTTTTCATAAAGGATGTACATTATTACAGTATAGAAATAAATATAGAAGGAAATTATTTAACATATACAATATCAATATCTTTTCCTATAGTGATGGATAATTATTTCAATGAAGAATCCTTTACAATATCACAAGGTTCAGGGACTATAAAATAATTTCATAAATTTGTATGTATTTTTTTAAATTATTTTATTTCAAATTTAAATTTAATTATCTACATTAACGTATTAATGTTATGTAATGTCATGTCTAAGAATGAAAGAAAAAAAATTGTTTTCACTTATACTTTTTTATAAAATCCATGATCTATATACATTAATTTTATTATGGTTCATGGATATAATATATGAAAATGGGGATCCATTAAGAAGAAATGGGAAGAGAGCCTATTATATATCTCTAAATTCATTGGGTAAATTTATAGAGTTATCCAATTATGTTTCTCCTAATATATTATGATAATATCATGTGATGGTTATTAGAAGTATTACCATAATTTTTATTTGTAACTATTATGGTTATCCATGAATAACTTTGATGGTTTTCCATGTGAATTTATGATTATTACTCAAGTTACATAAATACTGTTTCTATTCATTATATGTGTTTTTAATGAAAATATTATGATTTCCAAAGGTAATTGATATTATATTTTACATTGTTTGGTTGAAAGAAAAATATTTTTTGAATATTTATTATTGTTTTCATTATTTCAAGAAAAACATTAGTAATTTTTATTTTTCCAAAATATTTTATAATAACTTGTTGTTAAAAAATAATTTTACAAACAAGGTGATATCTTGGGTAACATGTTTTTTAGCCCATAGATTATTATTCATAAATAAATGGTTGATATGTTTTTTTTGAAATAACTATCTCATACATTATTTTTATGTACCTTACTCTTTTTTTCACATAAAATTATAAAACGATTTCACGGAATGAAAGATATTATTAGAATGGAAGAAATCAAATTTAAATCATGAATACTTTTCATGAAGTGAAATCGTATTTCATTTTAAAGGATTCATACTATAGAAAAAAATAGGTTCTGATAATTAATTTATACATTGTAAAATATGTTATTGTAATGAATGTATTATGAAATAATTATCTAAAATTATAAATCTAAAGTATCATTAGGAATATAATAAAGTGAATTTTAGTCTATTGTCACTATAATATGTGATATTTATGGTTGGAACCTTAATGTTGGGATCCTATTTGTTTTCAAATATCAATTGATGATAGGATGTTAGTGAAGAAAAAGATAGTTATAGTTTATAACCACAACGGTAAGTATGTTAGGGTTAATCATATTTATTTTTGTTATATTGAATTATTTTAAGATAACAGAAATATAGATATATCATTAATTATCCTCCATTAACTTGTTTTAGTATGATTTTATTATTATTCTCACACTAAAAATTTTATTTTGATTAAACAGTTGTATCTATCATGAACCAATTTAAAAAATTTGTGTGATAGGAAATGTCATTGTCATTTGAATATTAAAAAAGACATAATGGGAGTATTAGTGAGAAATAGTGTTGTTTTTCATAACCTTCTATATATAGTTATTTTTATAAACATGATTCTTGGTGTGTTTCCCAGCTCATAAAATAATAGAGAAGCTAAGCTGAATGAAATTTTAACTATTATGTATTATAATGTTAAATAGATTCAAAGAATTTTTTGTCATTAATTTAAAAAATAGATCCCTGTAAAATTTATTCATTAAATGTAAAGATAATTAACATGTGGTTAAAGTTGTTATAAATTAATAATCATTAATAGAAAAATTTATCATTATGTTAACTTCATGAATGTAATGTAATTTCTTCTTATGGTTTCAATAGAATTTTTAAAAAAGGATAGAATTTTCATTGTGAAAATCAATGTCTCATTTAAAATTGTCATGAATTGTATACACAAGATCATGAATAAATAGGTTTAGAAATTTCTAATTCCAATTATTATTAAAGGTTAAGAATCTAAAAATGAAATAATTATGGTATGTATTACATCATGGTTATGTTTTGATATTGTTTAATAACTGGAATTGATTCATATTTTTATTTATATGAATGAATTAGTAAGGAATATGATGGAAAATAGTGGTTATGGATTGTGAAGAATGAGAGATTGATATGATTTATACTTATAAGGGTTTCAAGAATTATGATTGAATTACAAATAAATAGATGATTAAAATAAATAAACTATTTTGATGAGGGGAGTATATTTGGGGCCTTTCATCGAGTATTGAGAGATATTAGAGGTATGTATAACCATTATTATTTTTATATGGAAACGTAATCTTATAAACGAAGACAATTAAACTTTTTGGGAATATTTTTAATAGTATGGGTAACCTTTGGAGAATATATAATCCTTTATTTTTAAGTAATTATGCGGTATTACAAATTTGGGGATAAAATATATGTGTATGATATGACCTTTTAAGATAAAAAATATCATTAATAATTAATATATTAAGATTACTGGTGATAATATTTATAACATTCAATGGAATGAAAAAAATTATTGTATTTTTATATTATTAGAAAAACAAAAACACCTAAGTTTGTATAATACCAATCTTATCCAGATGGGTTCTAAAGCTTGAGCCCACATCCATAGGGAGACTAAGGTTGCATTGTCAACCACTATACTATGTGATGCCTTTGTTAGTAGATCATTATTTTTTATAAAAAAACTACATGACAGAGACAATTTATGTTCATTTTGGGTTCATATGTTTTATTATATTGATTATAATGATATTGAATGGGATTTTATTATTATGTAACAAATGTTAATTCAGAAAATGTTGAATACTTGTGGGAACAGTATATGATTAATTAAAATAGATTATTAATGTATTTCACTTTAGGAAGAATGATTGAATAATATTTTGGAAGAATTTATGATCTAAATTAGTATTAATGGAGATTTAGTCAAATTATGGATATCAGTAACATATATAGGAAGTTATTAAATTATGACCTATACTTTTGGGAAGGATTCTTTAAGAGTGATTTAGTTTTTTGGATATAGATTCTATATTAATCATGGAAGACTATGTGATCAAATACATCAAATTTCAGGATTCCCATCATAGTATATAATATTTTTAAGAATAAAAGGGATACTTAATTTTATAATTATTTAATCTAAACATTGAGTGTAAATTTTTATTTTTATAAATTATAGTTTTTTTTATTTTTCTAAAGATTATTCAATTTGGGAATTATATTATTTACCCATAAAATTTAATTTTTATTAATTTTTTATTAATAAGAGACATATATTTTTAATATTTTTTTGTACTATGTGATAAATAAGTTGTTTCTATAGGGCTTTAAATTGATTAATCCATTGTGAATTATCATTATTTAGAGTGAAAAATATGGTGTTTTTGGTTGAAATTTTTTAATTGGTTAAATGACTACTCAAAAATATATAAATTTAGATGTTGTAATTTCATAAGAAGAATAATAATTTCTCAACATTATGAATAGGGTTTTGAAACAAAATCAATATCCATTTATTTATTTTATTGGAGAATGGAATAGTATATTAAGAAATAATGGATTTTTATTGATAAATACATGTTTTTATGACAATGTATTGTATCACTCTGTACTTGTACTCAAGCATCATGGTTTTCAACAATATCAATGAATTCAATTAAAAATAATTTTTCTTCGATATATTTACCTATTATGTGTTATTATTGAATACCTTAATATTTTTCATTCATTTATTTCAATTGTATGTCGAATTTACCATTTTTGAAAATCCAAATGGAATAAATGTTTTTTAAAAAGTAAAAATCATTAGATTTTCAGATAGAGTTATCTTTAAAATGATCCAATTTTTTAATATGTAAATGTGAATGTAATTTAATATTTTTTAAAAGAAATACCATTTTTTAAAAATACATGATATGAACTATGGAGCATAAACGATATTTTTCTTAGATGGACTAGGAAGACTCTACAAGGATCATGCTCCATGTAAAGATATAAGGAAATGGAAATTCACTAGAGCAGATATAAAAGATTTATAAGAATGAGAGGGTATGAAAATTTCAATTTTGATGAGCCTATGCAAGAATAAAATTCCTAGCCAAACACCCATGTGAAGTGTGAGAGATGACAATGATGTAGATAGTGGGGAGGAATACTTATCAGTAATTATAGTCTTGATGATTTCCTCTAAGACCATTAGGTTATGTAATGTAATAAATCCTATAAGCTATGTAAGGCCTCGCCATTAACCTTTAACAGAATGACTGGAATGGGCTGCTTTCATTATTTTATTGGATTAAGGACTACCAATGAAGCTGAGTTGTGGGCCATCATTTATGGGGTCATGTGTGCTGTCTATCATAATTGGCATTATCTCTGGCTCAAATCGGACACCCATGATGTGTTCGTCGCCATGAATTTGATAACGAGGAATGTTCCATGTAATATTTTACCACATTGGGTTGAATGATTGAGGATCATCTATCACCTCAACCTGTATGCCATGTATGTGTATAGAGAATCCAATCAAGTTTCAGATGCCTTGTCAAATAGGGCAGTTCTAGATTCAACCTCAATGTGGTCTTTCAAAACCCCTAATCATTGTAATGATCTTGTATTTAATGATATGTTTGGGTTTGTTCACTCGTGGATATGGAAGTCTCCTCTGTAATGCCTGACTTTTTTATTTCTTTTTCTTATGTTAATTTCTAGGATCAGTATTGCCTGCGTCCTGGACCCATCTTTGATAATAGTTTTTTCAATAAGAAATAATTTTATTTGTAATGTAATTTTAATATTCAAATATAGGTTACATCAAATTGGTGTCTCTTCCTTTTTTTTTGAGTTAATATTATGATGAATTGTTTGAAATATTTTAATAACATATTCAAGAAATTAATTTCATTTTTGAATTCAGCAAGACAAAATTAAACCGGGTTGAATTTTTTATTATTTTTTGAAAGGGTTTATTTTTCAATGAATAGTGAGAAATAAGTAATTCTAATTAAACTATATAATTTCAATTAAAATATTTATAATTTATAATAGTATTTTAGATTATTTAAAAAATTTAAATTGATCTATGTACTGTAAATTGATCCACTTTTGTTTTTTAAAATTAATTATATCATTAAAATTTTAAAAAAATCATTTTATACATATAAAGAATTTTTATAATGAAAATTGTTTTATGTTTCATTTTTTATGTTTAATTTTAAATTCAATTATTCAATTTCTAGATTTTTTTAAATAAATTTAAAATTTTTAATATTGGACTCAAAATTTGTAAACTATATTCCTTTATTTTTTTCTAAATGAATAGTAACATTAATAATTATTTTTGTTATGGTAATGGGTAAATATACTAAATAAACAAAAAAAATAAAATTATAAGAACTATAAAATGACTCTAAACAGTACATAATTTAAATGCAGAGTCAATTTCATCCATAATCACCCATTATTGGTAAAATTAATTTTTCCCTACTTTATATGTTTATAACTAAAAAAATAATTTATTTCAAGGAAATAATAATATTAGACACCATTATATTCAATAACTATAATAATTTTATCATCTGGATGAAAATAGGTCCTATTTAATTATAAATATTATATTAAAATTTAATATTTGTATCTTCATCTTGGTAACTTATTTCAAATTTTTATTGAAATTAAATTTCATAATTATAAAAACAATATTTTCACGATTTTTTGAAATATTAAAATTAAATTATTACATTGTGATTCTGTATCTCTACACTACCACCTCCACATAGGGATGTGATTCTTATTTCATCACCTGATCTTGTGGAAGATATATATAAATTTATTTTAAAATTTAATATTAAATTTAATAGATTTTGATAATTATTGGAAGATAAAATTATGCACAGCCTCATTCTAAATTGGTTGTTGAAAAATTGAATCACTTCTCGTGTGTACTTACATTAACCCATCGATATGATTATAACAATGTTCATTTTTCAAAACTATATTAAATTATTTTACATTTATGAATATTTATAAATAATATAATTAATAAACGATTGTTATTCTAGAAATTATGTATTAATGATCTATTTGAAAATATTAAACTGAATAAATATATTAGGGACTATTGAAAAAGGTATATTAAAAATGTTAGAATTGTTTTTATTTAAATAAATAATTAAATATGTCTTACTTATAGACAAAATAAAATGATAATGTTTCATAAGAAATAAAAAAATAAACCTATATTTCTTATTCAGGTTGATAAAAAATGAACATAATGGGTAAATCACATGGAAATAGAATTTATTTTTGAAATAATCATTAATGAATCAGTTAAAAGTATTTTTTTAATATTTTTTAAAATAATATTATAGAAAATTTAATTTTTTCATTCATATTATTATATTATTTCTTAGATTCATTTTTACCCATTTCAAAATATTTGAAAAACCATTTGAAAAGGAAATTTTTTTTTAATGTTAAAATGAGGTACTTTGTAACTTTTCAGAAAACATATAGAGGGAATGTTTGTTTAAAATATACAACATAAAAAAAATTACATACCATATTGAATAATTCTTTAATTGAAACTTCCATTATATGTTTACATGGTTCTATTTAATGATTTTTCCACTATATTTGAGAATTTGTAGAAAAACATTATTCTAAATTGGTGGTTTATTTTTAAATAGATTTTATTAATAATATTTAATAGAGTTTATATTCAGAAATGGAAAAACATTTATTTCAACTTTTTTTAGAAAATTAATATTTTATTTACTTCATCTATGTTATGGTTGATGGGAATTGTTTATAATGATGGGTCAATCCGTTACAATTTAATGGTCGGAGAGACCATTATAGACAGATAATGCACCGTTTAAAGGAAAAGTTTTAGAAAATTATGTTTTTGCAAAGATTATATGGAAATGTAATATGAAGGTAATTTCAAATATGGGGCAAAGATAACTAATTATGTTTCTACTAAGAGATTATGGGGATATAATGTGATTTAACTTATTGTATATCTGTGATGGTTATTTAATGTGTCCCAATAATGGTTAATCCATGTTTAACAATGATATTTATTCTATGTGTAAGATATATGATTTATCAAACTACTGAAATGATTTATTTGTGCTTTAAATGATTTAGTATGGAAATGTGGTAATTTCATAATATAAATGAGTGTATATGTTAGATTTTATGGTTTAATGATATAAAATTGTGAAAATATAAATTTCATTTTCTCATGTTTTTGAAAAAACCTTTAAGATTTATATTTTTGAATTATGATTTCTTATGATATGGCCTAAAAAATTATTTGGAATAATAGTTGATATCATGGGTATAAAAATTATTTTTACCCTAAGATTAATTTTTAACAGGGAATCTTTTATAAGTATTTTGGGACTAATGGAGTCATATATTATTTTATTATCCCATTCTAGATATTGGTGATCATCAATAATTTTGAAATATTTTTCTTAGTTATGGATGTGTTAGGAAAAATAAGATGTCAATAAAATGTCTAGATGTTCTATCAGAAAATGAAATGTTATCATATTGTAGTGGTTTTATAATGAGAGAATAATCGATACTAATAAAAAGTGTAAAATATAAAAATTATTTTTTTAATGAAATAGTTATGAAAAAAATCTCTAAACTTATAAAAAATTATAATTAGGATTAGAAGAGTCTTATTTAATTTTTGAAGTAACATTATTAAGAGATATTTATGGAAAAGTCCTATTAATTTCATTCACAAAAATAATTTCATAAATTCATTCAAAGATGAAGCCATAATATCTGATAAATATGAAGCTGAATCCAAAATCTAACAAATTATTAATATTTTATATTAATAAGATATGATTTAAGGATAACAATATGTTAAAATATAAATAATAGATGTTATATTGGGGAAATGAAATAAACTATTTTCTAGATGAGTTATTTAATGTAATATATGGGTTTTCAACGTGATGATTGAATTAATATTAAATATCAACAGTCCTTAACTATAGTATTATCATTTTTGGATGATGAATATTTTGATATAATAGAATTTAAGCATGAAGAGTTGATGATAAACTAATAATGAATCTAATAGAATCCATGTTTTTCAATATTGAATCACTATATGAGTAAAAGTAGGATTGAAACCATGCATTTGATGTTTAATAGGAAGATGAGTTTGAAGGATAAAATCATGATAATATACACTCGATTATATGATAAAGAACTAGATAAATTTTGTTAATTATAAAAACATTATGGAGATATGAATAGTGCTAGATAACACTTTATGGTTATGCACAAGAGGATTATAAAATATATTTTTTGGATGCTTAGTACTAATGATCGGGGATTTTGATGCATCTGACAAAGATTACTTCAATTTATTCCATATAGATGATTCCACCTATAATATTTGAATATCATCCTTTTTATTATTATTTATAAATTATATTGTGTGCTGATTTATTTATCCCACATTCTTGATTGGTGGGATCTAATTATATCCTTCCTCTAATTATAGCTTGTTTTAATTCAATATTTTGATATAAAATTTTTTTGAATAACATTTAATTCTCTAATTTTGTGTTGTTATATCTATATTCCAATCATGTAAGGTTAATTAAAAAATCTATTTCATGGAGGTGAAATAGAATGCCACTTGGTGGTGTGATAATCTCACTAATCACCATCTATCTATATCACAATTAGTTTATCCTAACAATCATTTTGGTTATGAAAATAAAATACATAAAATATATTATTTTTTATTATTCACTACTGTATTTTTTCCCTCTTAAATAATTATTCAATCATGCTTTTTGGAGGTTCTGTGGTATTTTATTAGAATATTGTAAGATGGGTCGAGAAGAAATTAATTATTTTAGTGGTCTGATATGGTGTTTCATTAACAAGTGACTGATTTTTCAGACACTTGAGGTAGTATTGTTATTTATTTTAAAATTTTTTGTTGGATGGGTTTTTGATTTTATAAATCTATCATACACACAGAATGATTTAGTGTAGTTATTACATTATATCACTATATCCATGAGAGGTAACCAAATAGTTGAATTCTAGAAATGTTTTCTATTTTTCCCAATTACATTAAATACACTACATTACTATTTCTCCCCTCAATATTTTTCTTATCAATCAACCCACTATGATCTATGATTCATTCATTATTTCTATATGGTTTCTTTTTCTTCATTCTTTTATAAAAATTAAACAACCCAATTTTGGGAGATCACTATAATATGAGACCCAGATTTTTTTAAGGAATCCTCTAGGGTATCATGAATTTTATATATTAGGATATTATGAATGTATCATAAAACACTCTATAGTGTTTTGAAACAACTATTATAAATATTTTCTGAGTGGAAATATGTGAGGAAGTGTTTTTTAAATTCTTCAATTATATTTATACTAATATTGAAACAATGTTAAATAAAAATACCAGCTTTCAAATTATTAAATTGTTAAAGGGTTAGACTAATGCATTTTATTAACCATTTAAAAAGGTAAAACATTAAATTCAAGAGAATTCTATATTATAAATAAATATTTAAGTAAGAATTACCTATTGTAGATTCAAGATTAATGAAATTTTAGTTTGTTTCATATTCCATAAATAAGTGATTATAAAACACATTGAAAGTATATGTCTTTTTTAGGTGTAGAAAATTAATTTATTATATTATTTCTAGGAATATGGGTCATCCCATTTACGAGTGGTTGTTGAAAAAATGTGTCTCTATATATTATGTAGGCACCTATAAGGCTATTAATTATTTACCATATAAAAAATTGGAGTTCTAATACCATTAGTGGGGCCCCGTTTCGATAATGGAATCAATGTTTGTATATATATAGAAGTTCATTGGAACTTTCATAGTTTAAATATAGTTTACAAAATTGGGATTTTTGGGTCAAATATTGAGAAAAGGTAGCAACAAATTTTTTAAACATGTTAATCCAAATAATGTTACTACCTATATTAGTAATTTTAATAATTATTTTTAGGAGCATAACTTATTAGAAAAAAATTATTTAGAAAACAAGACATGTTTTTTTCTAGACGGGTGACCTCCATTATTTTTTACAAGGTCTTAGTGTTTGAGTAAAAAACACATTGAAAAAATATAGTTTGGTTTTTAGTTAAAATTACTAGTTTGATGATGGATCCAGGCATGTTTCTATGCTCCGTGGTGGGAATAACACCATCCGTTTAGGTAATTAGTGGTTCCTGATATAGAATTTACCATTTATCTTATTTAATAGACATGGTGCATATTATTTTAGTGGATACCTATTATTACATTGAATATTAATTATTTTTATAAATATAAGTGGTTATGGGAGTTATAATGACAATATATAATTTCAAAAATAGATTAAACATATAATGAGTTGGAAAATTAGAAATAATTTTATTGTAGATATATAAAAGATGTTGCTTCATTATCAAAATTCTAACATGGATCAATAGGGAAAAAATAACAAGGAATAATTCTAATTTTTTTTCCGAAAAACATACTCTTTTAGAAGCTGAAGAAATGATTGTTTTCAGTATTTTTTTTATATCTATATCCAAATTATCCAATACTATAATTTATAAATTCAAATTCTAATAAATAATTCATGGGATGGAAGGATATTTATATAGTAAAATTTGAAATTGATGGAACCAGTTTGGAATATAAAAATATTTTTAATGAACATACTAATGATTTAAACAATAATACTATTTCTAATGATATATTAATAGTTTAATTGGATAAACTAGATGATGAGACCCAATCATTTCTTTAGAAGAAAAAAAACCTATATTAGTTTGTTTAAAAGAAATGTTTTAGGTTTATTACTTCCTCACTAATGAAACTTAATTAGTCTTGGAAAAATACCTATACTTCATGAGAAGAATATGAACAAATTCAAAGTTCTTTTCACATGATTGGGGAAACAATTTATTCATTTGACTTAGAATTTGTTGAAATGAATTTTTAAGTTTTCGCTTTCTATTATGGTTCTATTTTACTAACTAAACTATGTGATTTCTATAAGCTTCCTAATAATGATAAAACTAATGAGGAATATCTGTAACTCCCATTTTTTCTAAATTTTCATATATTGGTTTTGTTATTGTGGAAGATGAGTTATTTGAATCATGAAAATTAGTAAAACGTATAATGGATAATTTTATTAAATTAATGTGGGTAAATTTGTCTTCTTAATAATAGATTTCATGTCCTAGACCTTAGATATATTCTCATATAACGTGAACTCAAAAAATCATGTTGAATATGATTGTATGTAATTTTAAATTATATTTTCCCTAGATATCTCTACTTGAAAATATAATTATGAAGTTGGGTAAGTGAAGGATTTTATACAATGGGTACTCCATAATTTATAGTAAACTGATGATTGGAAGTGAAGAATCTAGTTTTTCTTATTGTTGAAGCAACAACCAAAATAATATCGGGGTGGAAAATTTGTTATCATAGTTGGGGAAATTTAAATATAGAACCCAATGAGGGTTATACCCATAATAACATCATTTATAATTCAGTTACAATTTTCATTTAAATTTTAATGGTATTTTCTTATTCATTCCTGTACCCCAATAAGGAATTTTCTTTGAAGCTTATCCATTATGTATATAACTATTATCAGGAAACTAGTCGATAAATGAGTAACTATGAAAGAATAATTTATATTCTACTTTTAAATGGGAACATAATCATATATCTTAGTAGAGAAATCATCATAATCATAATCATTCATTGTCTTATTTCATTATACACATCCAAATAAGTTCTAATATTTACCTATTTTACATTTTGTATATAATTTAGTGAAGGATACAACATTAAATATTCATAACAACAATGTTATATATATTTATATATATTAGAAAAAATTAAATATTATATTATATTGGGATTACTATTCCATATTTTGTACATTTGGATGTTTCCGATATATTATTCAAAAAATATATGGGATTTTTGGGTTCAATTATTAAATGTATTTTTGAAAATCCTTGTACGTGTTGAAATTTTTTTCTGGGTTTTTAGTTATCTTCTAATATTTTTTTTTCAACAATTTTTGATTTATTACAAAATAATTCATATTGATATACCCTTTAAAATAATTTATGACATCAAAACCATTTTCATGTATATTTTTTATAGAATTAAATTCCCATGATAGAATGTTTTTTTTGTGGTGTCCATTGATAATATTATGCAAGGTGTTAACTATTTGATATTAATTTCATATGTGGAAGGATGATTTTTTTTCCTATCATTTGAACCCTTCATACAAAATATTATTAAAAATATAAAATTAAAATATAATTTTGAATTAATAGAATAAATATCTCTCTAAACATATGATATGTCATTTAAGAAAATTTTCATTTTAATGTGTGGTAATGAGACTCCAATTTTTTTTTGTTAATTATGGAATAATGTTTTACATATCTAGAACACCAAAATACCAAATATTATTTTCTTATATCAATAGATAATCTTAGGATAATCATTATTCTCACAAATAATTTTTTTATGTTTTCTGATGTAAATGAAATTAAATATTTCTCTGGTATGTGATAACTGTATACATTTTTAGTGGTTTAGTGTTATTCTAAAATTACTATAATTAATTTAATGTGGTGTGAACATTGTTAGAAATTTATAATTTTAACAAAAATATTTCTATGAAATCCTTGGATGAAAATGGAAAAACATTTCTTAAGTGTAAAAAACATGTTCATTTGGGTTAGTATAATACTAAAACCAAACATATTAATGGATGGTTTACTTATAAGGAAATAATTTAATGTTGATTAATGAAGGGGAAGTAGATAATTGGGTTTACGAACCTAAGAAATATTTATAACTAGATGTGATTATCGTTAAATTTAATTCAACTTATGTATTACGTTATATAAATCATAGGAATAGTACATGAGTTTCACAAGAAGAATATTAGTTAATTATAAAATATATATATTATTGTCTTTTAATTAAATGGATTAATATTTGTTCCTTATTTTTTATTTGGATTTCAACTTGTGAGGGATAATAAATTTAATTAAAGTGTGTTTTTAAATAAATAAAAGTGAATATATTTATTAGGATTTCAATTTATAATGTGTGGGGTAATATTATGTGATTATTTTGGGATACGTTTTTCCACATCATTAACGAATAATTTATTTTTATTTTCATGTTAAATTTTCATTAATTTTGTATTTAGTAAATTTTGTGTCATATTTTATTCCAATAACAAATCATTAAATATTTCAATAAAAAAATTTGTTGTGGATGTTTAAATAAATAATGTACTAAGAATTAAATTTTTAAAAATATTGAAACAAAATAATTATTTTTCCTTTTTAAATTTTTTTATTTCCTTAATTAATTTAAATTTATAAGTCATTAATTCAATTTCTTATTTATCATTTATAAATTTTATTTATTTTTGATGTTTTTAATTAATCATATTATATTTTTTAGTAATATTGTAAATCTATTTATCTTATGATGTTCCTTCATAACATATTTTATTTTAAAATGAAATCATCAATTCCTATGATGAAAAGATCCTTCGTTCCATGATTCAATATGTATAAATTTACATATTTCTATGTGAAATGAAAAATCGTCAATGAGAAGATTCACCATAGGATATTTTCAACTATTGAGTAGTTTTATAGGTATAAATTATCTTTTTAATTTATAATTTAATGAATGTAAAAATAATGGATATAATGTGAATTAAAATGTTTTCTTTCATGTAGAAAACTTCCTTTCATTCCAATAGTGTGTAATATTTGAGATAAAGTACTTATTGGATTTCTACCATGAAACTCTCCACCCCTTAATGAGAATCCTTATGTAATTGTATGACCATTTTTATAGCCCTTGTTTTTTTCTCATTTCATAAATCATAAAATGGTGAGCTTTGAAATAAGGGATTCTATTGACATTTAACTAAATGAGAATATAGTTTATTTGGAAAATTCTTTTTCCCATTTATGATAGATATTGATAATGGGATTTTTATTATGTTTATAGTAAACAGAAATTGATTTTTTTTGTGGATTAATAATGCATCTCAACCTAATTACACTCTTATAATAGAAGATGAATTGATTTTTTTTTAATTGTGCTTAAATGAAGTCACTTCATATTGTCTGTTTGAATTTTATTATCCATGTTAGTGGAGGAGATAATGATGGAGGGTTCTCTATTATTTCCGAATATTGCGACCATATCGAATAAGATGGATGTAGAATTTTTTTTCAATGAAACTACATATTTATTATCAATATAGAATATGTTTTATTGAGTTACTCATGAATTTATAATTTTAGCAGTTAAACTGATTTACGATGAATATAAAAAGTGTAGGATGATAGTGTTTGGTCAGCTCTGAGAAAAAGTACCTATATTATATGTCGAAGTTAAAATCTCATTTCTAACTTATAATAAATTATGTTAAGGAATAAATTTTCTTTTCCACTAGGGATCGCTATATATAATCAAATATGGTATGATGATATGAATTCTAGGATCCATGTAGAGATTTTTTGAATCATGGAATTATTTAATTTAATTATTCGTTTATTTTTTTCATAGGATACATTATTTATGAACAAATATTATTTCAGATGAATCTGAATATTATGTATTAAATCTGAATAAAAAATATGGATCTGGGATCAATATTGGTTTTTATTTTTGATAATTCAACTATTGAAATAGTTTGTGAAGATTCAGTTCATAGAAAAGATTTATTTTTACTAACGTGTTTTGGGATATAATAATTTATAATCTATCCCCAATTATATGATAAGAAGTTGAAGTTTCAGTTTATACTTAGTGATTTAATAGGTGTCTTAGAATATTTTTAGAATAGATTTGTTGAAGTTAAATTCTTATGTTTCATGTTCTTTCTTCACCAGGAAAATAAATACGAGATTATTTTGATAGGAAAATGATAATTTCATATATATCATATTAAATATTTATTTCTATGTGTTTGAGGATGTGTTATAATTAGAATGATCAGTGATAAAATTATAAACTTTTTCTAGAACAACCACATTATTTGAGTATAAATGTTTATATATTAATAAATTTATGGTGATTAGTAATTTGATGAGGAAAATTGGGATTAAGGTGAAGACTCTAAAAAATATGTTGATAAAAATTTATGAAATATATTGCAGTGTTATCTTTCAAAAAAAATTCCTTATGAATATATTCAATATAAGTGAATACATGGAAGCATGATGTTAATATTGTATTGAATGAAAAATATATGTTCTCTTGACATTCAATTTTAATATGGAATTCCAATTTTATGGATTGGTAATTCATATGGAGTGGCATTAATTTTTGGGATATTATTTAAACACGTAATCCCTAATATATTAAAATTTAAAATATAAGTGTTATGGATCTCATTTAACAGTATATTATTTTCAAAGATTCTAGAAATTTATAGATATGAAATAAAATTGTTTAATGTTGAAATTTTATGAGTAGATTCATACTGGGGTAGAAAATGAGTGGGAATTTTTTGAAATTATAATTTACCATATCCCGATTTATGAGTGGATGAAAATATACCATTATAGGGGCATTAAATGGAGTCCATTTAGATGAAGACTATGTAAACTGATAATTTTGATGGTTATGTACAAGAAAATTAATGTGAAATATAAGGTATAAGATATTAGAGACTATGGGATCAATATGAAATGTAATATCAATAATTCTATGTGTCACTATTATTACAAAATTGATATATCAAACATTCACTATTGATGGAGGACACTACTATCTGTTGGGTTGGTTGAGAGTCTCAGGAAAAAGATTTTCATTATATTAATGGATATTGAGTTGTAGAAACTGGATTATCTTAAAATAGGGTATTCTTCATCTAAAAAATTATTTTAGTATCTCAAAAAACATGATCTTTTATAGAATATATTATTACCACTATTTCATCAATTTTTATTAATAAATATGTAGTATATGGTCATTGGCAAGGATAGATTTATTATTTTTCATTTCATGTTCTCAAATGGATTTTAGTCACATAGGATTCATGTATTTTATATAGATATATAATTTTTTTATACCCAAGGGAATCATTAATCACCATTATAAGAACCAACATGTGAAGAGTTGTGTTTAGTTTTACATCAAATCAGTAACTAATGTTCTTTGTAGAAAAGTTTTGGACTTTTATTTTATAAAGAGATGTATCTTGAAATTGAGTTCTATTAGAAAAAACAACTCTAATGTGAGAAATATGGTCATGTTTTTAAATAAAAAGTGATTTATGTACTTTTAATCCGTTATACACAACTTAATTACTATATTAATATGTACAATATAGAATAGACACTTCTCATAAAACATAAAAGAAGAAGTTGTTTCATCAAATCAAAATGAAAAGAAATCCAAAATATTATTGAGGTCAATGATCAAATATTCCTAAGATATTATCATTATCTCACATCATGACCACCTAAAAAGAATCAAGGATAATTAAGGAAAAAAATGGTTTCGAGGTATGAATGATCAATTTGAATTAATAACTCACATAGATTTATGATTGTAACACCCCACCAAAAATCACAATATTGGGATGAGGCAAAGGTGCTACTGACATTAGGTGATACCCCAATGAAAAAATTGGCTAGAAATAAATGAAATTGAATTACGAGAATATTGGGGGACCATTTTATATAATAATACATAAAACAAAATATGAAATATAAAACAACCTTGAAAAAATTGATATATGATACTAAAAAATATAACGTGATGAAATAATAGTAATAGAGTACCATCAGAGTAATAAAAGAAATTAAATAATGTTAAAGGATAAGAATCCAAGGATAAAACAAAAAATATATAATGAAAAAATAACTCAAACTAGGGTTTTCAGACACCTCACTGATATTGGGTTACCCATCCAGATGAATATATACATTTAGATCTACCTCAAAAATGTTGAGAAATTTCTTCCACATAATAATTTGTTATTCCTAAGTTTCCTCTTTAACCTAACCATGATTCAATAGTAGTCTGACTATAATTAAAAGGTATGTTACTATCTATCTTGATCATGTAATTTTTCATGTGTAGAATTTTCATCTATCAAGAGCATAACAAGGGGCAGATACCATTTTTAGTAGACCTTATGAAGTAATTATATTTCGTTGATGTGTAAGTGAAAAAAATTATATTACTTCAATATGAAAACAAAAGTTAGAAATAAATTCCAATATATTAAGAGAACACTGAATGAAAATTTCCCCTAATAACATTGTCATCCTATTAATAAAAATAATACATCAAAGAAAAAATAGCTGGTTAATGTGAATAAACCTCAAAACTCAATGAAATACTAGTATAAAAACATAATTTTTGTAGCAAATGAAAATAAAAAAGGAATAATGAAATGATTTACAAAATTGAAAAAATATATTAAATGATGTTGTACCTTAAAATTTTGGTTTCATGGTGATTTCAAAAAAAGATGATATATCGTTGGTCAATTATTAAATTTTTAGCCAATTGTTTTTAAAAATGATGTTGATTAATATGCACTCTGTTTTTTTTAAATTTAATATGATTTATTATGAAACTTCCTAAGAATCCTTGATAAAATTTTTAAATTATAACCTACTTTGTTGGAGGGATGTTTTTAAAATTATTTTATGGATTCCCAAATGAAATTAAGAAACGGGGATATTATTATGTGAGAAATATTCAATACTGTGCAGACTAATACTAAATACTATAGATAGAAGATGTAATATGTGATATTTTTGTATGATGAGTTGTTTTTTGATATTTGTTCTTTAGGATTTCTATTTTAAGTATGAAATGATGGGTTACTGTACTATATGGTTATTGTAATGAGTTCAATTAAATAATCATGAAATGTTATTAATAATTTGCATCAATGGATATATGGTTTTAAATAATATTGTATTGATTCATTGATTATATTTTCTATAAAATTCATAATGATCGGGAGGTTGAAACATTGACCCAATTATTTTTATTTCTATTTATCTTGATATTTTCCACATACCATGGATTGAAGGATATTACAGATGTTTTATTATATTAGTTGTGTTAGATAATTATTTTATTCATTCATTATATTATCTTTATTGGACATAGATATTGAAAATATCCATTTAAATGAAAATTATAAAATTATTTTAATATGAAAACAGATTTAATATAAGAGAAAATATTTTATCCAAAAATATTTTTATATGAATTTCCCTGGCCAAGTCAAATATTGATGATTTCCTTGATAATACATGGGTTGGTCCATAAATCGACATGGGATAAAAATATCATTTTACAGAAAAATGTCCAAAATAATATGACATGAAGGTGAATATCATGTAGATTTTAAAATATTAAGAAGTGGCGTATTTTTACTCAATTAAAATTTATAAAATAACATTTATGAGTGGGGGTTTCAATGTTAAATCTTCCAAAAGACACTAGAATATTATTAATAATTATAGAAATTCTGAAGTGTAGTGAACTATTTTATAGATCCCTTCCCAGCTATCGCAATGATGGTTTTTATACATTATTAATGGACTTTAGCTAATTTTAGTGAGGGATTTAACTAAATCCAATGAACATAACCTAAGAGTTTTTATTGTGGATACCTAAAACTATTAGATTATGGTTTAATCTATATATATTTTTTCATAAATTTCAATGTATTAGTCTATGAGCTCAAATTCTAAATTATCAATATTTACTTCTACAAATATTTTGAATTATCTTTTATTGTAATTATATTATTTTACTATAAATAAAATCTGATCAGTTTATCATCAAACTATTTTTTATTTGGCCGCCAACATCCTCTCATAAAAAGATAAGTTGTTAGATTATTTCTATAAAGGGAAACATGATGTGGCATGGAGGTATAATAATCACAAATATAATATTTGATCTCATTTTCCATTATCAAGCCATGACATTCTTGGGTGTTGGAAGGATGGTATTTTTATACTATCGAATTGATACTCATTTTCCAAATAATCTTTTACCATTAATTATTATATTTTTTCAATCATGTGATTGTTTAATGTGATGGTATTTTTGAACCCGTGATAATAAATTTTTTAAGGATGAGTAAATTAACTGGATTTGTTTAATCGGATAATTATTTCACATGTGTTAGAGCTCTCCTTGTATATATGTAGTTTCCTTCTTGTTTTCTCATTTTTTTACAATAAAAAGGTGTGTTATATAAATTTTATATCATTTTCTGATCGAGAAAATGTATTTTTGTTATATTACAGCACCAGAACAATGATAGGTAGCTGAAGAGTTCATAAACATCGTTTTGTTCCATATTTCCCACAAATGTTAACTCATTTTTCATATTTTTTTTTCACATTGTTCATTCCATTTTCAATCAATCAACTCTTAAGTAGTTTTCACCATTTAATCATCATATTTTATTATTTTTTCTACAAAATATATTAAAATAAAAGAAAATTGTTGAAATATTAGAAGGACAAGTGAAAATTCTTCTTTGAGAGTGAACCATCGGTTTGCCACTATTCTATTCCTTGGGAGATAATAATTTTATCCCTTACAGACCCATAATAATGTTAATAATTCATGTATAAGGGTTTGTATATCATATAAAAAGATAATAATATGTGTATAATTTCATCAATTAACTTCATTGGTCCCCTAATAATGGAATATATTATATAAGAATAAATGTATTTCAATTAAATTCTATGGGGTCATCATAAAATGTATATATCGAATCCAAAATTTGATTCAATATTTGTGATGTGAAACATTAATTATTTTTTACCATAGTGTGGGCCATATAAAACTATGTCAGAATAATGGATTTTAATATACCATAAATTGATTCTATGATAGAAACATCAACACACATTTATTCTACATTGATAACATACTTGGAAACTCATTATCAACCAGATTACTCACACAATGGATAATATGAGTCAAATATTTGTAATCATTTACTCTAAATAATTGATGAAATGTACATCTAATTAAATATAATATACATGGGGTTTATCCAAATTTCCAAACTATGTATTGAATATAGGATTCAATATAAATTATTTGTTGAATAACATTATATGTCCTATATTAAATATTCCATATACATTATTATTTTAAAAATTTAGAAATTTATATTTAATATGTTTTATTTAATTAAATAATGATTTTTAAAAATGAAATAGAAAGGAAAATACGATATTGAAAATAATAATTAAGAATTTATATACTCATTTTAAATAATATATGATATTTTTTATATAATTTAAGTGTTTTATTTAATCATCTATGTATTTTATTTTGTTTTGGATGACTAGTATACATAATGATAATTGATTTCTTAAATTTAATTTAATTTGTAAATAATTACTTGATGCCTCTTTTTTTTAAAAAAAATTTCAATTGATATAAATGATATTTGAATCCGCCTGTCCGGTTTAGTTTGTATGGTCTAAGCATAATTTTTTTATAATATATAATTATTCACATATGATACCCTAAACCTAAAAGTGACAAAAATAATAAAATTTTATGTCGATACATTGATGTGGTAGATAAAATCTCATGTAACACATTACTTGAATAAAGAGAGTCATATGAAATTAATGGATTATATAACTAAAGTTGATTCAGGCTAAAAGTGTTTTCCCAATAGTAAATATATAAGAAGTACCACACGGGATACCTATGAGTTGATAAAATGTAATTATCATATAGTATTTCTATTTTCTTTTATCTAATCCTTATAAATTGTTTTCATCATAGATAATTGGAAAATTATGACAATAATGATGAAATAAAATTTGTTTTTTTATGTTTTTGTTATTTTATTTTGAGAGTGTAATAATTTATTTTATGACTCTAATTGTTTTAATAATAATTATATATATATATATATATATATACTTATTATAGTAATATTTTTAATGAATTCATTATGAAAATAATACATTATAATACACATTATATTGAATGAATATTGAGGAAATAATAGCACGAGCTAGACATCTGGCTATAGATATGGGACTATGTATACATCAGGATATTCTAATAAAATATATTTTTCAACTTCTTCAAATTGGATTGAGGACTGAGGGCACATCCTTCTTAGTTTATTTCAAAGGTGAACATTGATTTATTCTTTTTTAATATTTATCAATCACAATTCCCATATAAAAGATCAAGGATTGAAGAGTTAGTTTGGATGACTATGTAACAACTACCTAATCACCATTATGTAGTATAGTTACTATAATATATATTATTCAAAAATAAAAATAAATCATTTCACAATATAATATCTTTTCTCTTTTATATTTCATTCAATGTTTTTGAATATTTTTTATTTTTAAAATAATAGGAAAAAAATAATTATTAATTGAGTATTTGAATTTAGTGCTTAATTAGTAATCTATATATTTTATTTTATTATAGAAAAAATATAAAGTTATATTCTTTTTAAATAAAATTCTATGAATCAAGTATCATCATTAATTAATATTTTTAAAAGTGGTTAATGAGATTAAACATATTACTAAAATAATATAATGGTTTTTATGTTTCAAGCCTCTATTGGTTTCATGCTACCACATTATGTAGTTATAATTGATCTTCATTCATATAAGAGATAAATGGTTTCCTCATGGAATTTATTATTAATCATGATACCAATAACTAAAAAATAATATTTAAATTATATATGGGGTGAAAATGTATAAAATATATTTTATAAATTTTATGTTCTCGATCTATAGAAAGTGGAATGAAATAGATTTGTTCTATCGTATAATATATACGTAATATGGGATAAGGAATTCAATATGGTCTTTTAAAAACTCATATGATTGGGGATAATTTTTTGGTTGATACCCATGGAATAATTTATGATATAAAAATAACCTTAAACCTCACTCATTCCCCAAATGTAGAATTTCTATCATGATTAATTTTTAATTATAAAAAATATATAAATAAGAACATCCAATTTAATTTTGATATGTTTACCTATGTGGATGATGAAATGTAAAATTTTATATATTTAAATTTTTTATTGATAATAAATAACATAATAATTAATATTGAAATAAAAAAAACTACTACAAAAAAATTAAAACCATTATGTTAAAATTCTAATAATATTTTGTTTATTCATTAAATAGTAGTATAAATTGCTTGAATGATGTAAGAAAGAAAACAATAATGGAATTTTAAACATTGTAAATAATAATTAAAGAGAAAATTTTACTTTTTAAATATTAATAAATGAATTTAATATATCAATTTTGATGTAATACATATTAGACATTGAATATGGTTCACAGATTTGTATCTATATATTGAAACCATATAGATTTCCAATGTTCTATATGCGGATTCATAGATTTCTTTTCATGAAAGTAGATAAGATTTCTGCATATTCTACAATATACATTCCCCTTAAATTACTATATGGAATATTTATTGAATTGTATAAACATAACTATATTAATTACATTATAATAAAAATAATAGTTTTCTTAATTAATGGAAAATATATATTATATCATTTTCGAAAGTTAACAATGTTTCTTGTATAAAAAAATATGTTTTGGTATAAATCATTAAAATATTGGGTTATATATACACGAATTAAATAATATAGTATTGTTATTAAATTATGATTCAAAATAACTAGATTTCTATTACACAAAGTTTTGAATATTCTGATTCAGTGAGGTAATCCAAATTCTATAATAGGAAATTATATCAAGAATGTTTTTAGGGTATTTTTTTTAAAATACAATGATATGTGTCATTATTGTTTACATAGAATATAAATAGAAATGTTGTTGGTTGAAATGATAAAGCATGTATATAAGAAATCTAATTAGTATGTATAGTTTAATGTGATCAAAATCTATATGATTCAACATTATTTAACATACTCAATTCATAATAACATGATTTATAATAATGGATTCACATTAATACATTTATAGAATATTTGTGTTTTATTTTATTAATTTGGGAAATCATACCATTAAAATAGTTAAATTTCAACACTATTCACATTTTTTTCAATAAAAATAGGTTCTTTTGTTTATAATCATGTCTCCTTCATAAATATTTTATTTTGTCCATAACATACCACACATTACTTTGATATAATTATAACACATGGTAAAAAAATATCTAATGATTTTTATAGTATTTTTTTTAAATAAATGGATTTTTTTCTAATTGATTACAAGGGATATAAACAATATTTTTTTAGGTGGTAATGATAAAAGATAAATATTTTATCTATAATTTGTTCATATAGTTTAATGTGACTAAAATAAAATATATTCAACATCATGGTAAATAACTAAACCAAAAGTATAACAAGTATTTCACAATATTACTTTTAAAGGATATTATTTGTTTTTTATAATAATGGAAAACATTCCATTAAAATGGTGACATTTTTCTATTGTTTACATTTTTTCAATAAAAAAAGTCCATACATTTATAATCGTGTATCACCACTAAATATTTTCTTTTGTTCACGACATAACACCAATGAACATGAAATAATTATTTTACCATGGTACATCATTTTCATTTTAATATTACAATCACACATACAATGACATAAACATATTGAATAACCTAAAAATATAATTCTATCATGTATCTCTCAGAGAACATCTCAAGTCCCCATGCATCGTATGGATATATCAGACACAGTTATCATAAAAAAATTCCCACAAAATTTAAATTATAGAACCTAACTAAACAATTCTATTACGTAATAAAATTATTAAGAATTTAAATTTTATGTATATAAGTAATATATCATTAAGAAGTGTCCAAAAAATTAAATTAAATGACATTTATTAGTTTTTTCATAAAATAATAGAAGTAAAATTTAATAAGGAAATTATTAAAAAATCATATAAACCAATATACGAGACATGATAATGGATACAAACTATGATTATTGTAAAATTCAGATGTTCTATAAATGTTAAAAAATCATTTGTTATTGAACTTTTATAAAACAATTAAAAAAAAAATGTATGGTAAAAATTAAAAATATTCCTGTTTAAACCATAATAACGAATGTTACATTTTTGATTAAATGAATATATAGTATATTTTTTGTATAATTATATACAATATTAATACATTTTAATGAACATAGATATGGAGGATAATTATTTAAAATGGAGAACTATAAAACATTGCTTCAAGGAAACCCCCATTTACATAATTACTAACATGTTTATTATTTATTAATAAATCTGAATTGTTAAGATTATATTATTTATTAACTAAAAAGGAAAAATAATTTTCATTCTACTATCAAAGTGAATATTAATGTTTCTTATACAGTTAATTAATCGATTAATTTCACGACAAATTTTTTATCATGCTCGGTTCATAATCCCAAAACAATTGTTTATTGGACCCTCATCAAAAAGATAATTGTTATATTAGATAAAAAATTATGATTTTAGAAATAAATTTCATGAACATTTATTAGATTAATTTTTTTAACTAGCCATTAAATTTTTAAATGGATAATTAATCACCTCACATCATAACGATTATAATAACCATGTTTGAAGGTGAAATAATATCATTTTGGAATTGATTGGAGGATAAGCAATTAATTAATATATTAGATTTAAATTATTATAATTATGATATAACTATCAAATAATTTTCATAAATTAATTATAATGACCCTCCATGTGATGTTGTGATGAAAAATGAAACATGTCTCTTCAGAGAAGTGGTTGTACACATGTACACATGGAGGTTGATTTCATTTTCCATGGGGAAGAAAAAGAGGTGATAAATCATGTTACTGAAAACATAAGGATACTTATTTATATTATGGAAATATTATTTATAATGTTATAATTGTTATGATAGTTTTCAAGAAGAATACTATTAAATAAACATGAAAGAACTCAGTTATGAGTTTTAAATATTCTATCCAAAACCTGATTAGGACCAATGCTAATGATTTCTAGTATTTCCTTTTAGAGATACCAAAACATATTTCACATAGGTAGGAGGCTGAGAGATTTTTTTATTTATATTTTCTATGATTAAATGGTCAACAACTGTGACTAATGTATAAAATTAATTATACATTTATATGTGAGGGGGGTTGCAATCCATTAATTATTCAATGTATTTAAACAATAATTTTTTTTAAAATAAACGCTTCAAAAATGAAAAAACAATCATTATTTGTAGTGTTTGGTTCAATATGAACTCATTAAATTACATTTACTCAATTTATGAGATATTTTATTTCATATCTCATCTATTTTTTTTTCAATTTGTTTACTTCTCTATTGATATATCACAATCATTTTAAATAAGAATTTTCAATATATGAAAAAAATAAAGGATATATTTTTTAAAAAATTTGTACATGGTGATTTAATATATGAAATATAATTTATTTTACTTAAATATATAAAAGTGATAGAATATGTTGTTAATGAGTCTATAAGAAATTATATAACAAATATTTTTATAAAAAAACTCTTTTTATAAATATAAATGATTTTAATATAAAAATATAAATATCATTGATTATGAGTAATTATATAGGATTATAACTAAATAATATAATGTCATATAAAATATAGAATAGGCTACTATTTAATTAAACCTTCTTAAGTTATTATGATATACATGGATCAAAAAATTATTAATTATAATAAAAAGTAAATTCAATTTCAAAAACATAAATCATGGGTTTCACAATTGAAATTAATATGATTAAATGATATGAATTACTAAGGGAAAAAAAATTCGTAATATACTTTTTTGATAATTTTATATCCCATTTTTACTTTATGATTATTCCATAAGAGGTTGGGTATTTTAGAAATTGATATTTTACCCCATTAAATCAAAATTCAACTATTTTGGAAAAAATAAAATTATATAAATATATGATAATTTTTATATATTGATATTAAAAATGAATTATATTTAATAAAATTCATCATCTAAATTTATGAAATTCTATAATTTTTTTACATCTATATATGTTTTAGTACTTAATTTTTTTATAATAATAAGATTTCTTTTACATGTAATGATTCACATAAAATTATTATTGTGAATATTAGTTTATTAAATATGATCATTAATATTATGATGAAATGAAAATGAGTTAATATTAACATTAATAATGTTGTTAAAAACTACCCACATTTATAAAATATGTCCTCTAAATTTCATTTATTTAGTGAATCAACAAGGAATATATTTCCTATATAGTTTTGTTTCTAGGTCCCTTATTGCATATTCAATTACATGGTTTTTATTGAAAAAATTTAACATTAAATTAACTTATTTAAAAACTATTAATGTCTATCATAAATTATTTTCACTTTAATTTCCTAATAATATGTTCTATATTATAACTAAAATATTTCCTAACATAACACCTAAGATTCATTTTGAATATTTTCCCTGAGAAAACAAACATGAATTATGTCATGCAGTTGATATTTAATCAAAAGTGAGGGTCCTTTTTTGAAACATTATAATTATTTTCCAATATTTCATTACTTAATACTATATTGTGAACTAAATTTTACTTACCATTAAAAACACATAACACTTTTCCATATAGACACTTTAATAAAAAATTATCTCCAACATCAAAACTAGATGATTTCTAAAATATATCTTCATAAATATTCTTCCATCATTGACAATCCCTCATTTGATGTGGTGTCATTTTAACCTCATCAAACATCACTACGACTAGTTTTATTCTGAAATACATTCTCTTAGTTTATTCCTATAAAAATGTTATAGGTCTACATCAATTCCCTTAAATCTATCAAAATGGTCCATTAATATACTATATTGAATGTTGTATATATATGAAAATAACTCTAAATTATGTTTGTAAAAATATCATATTTGTAAACATACGGACCATTTAACCTAAATAAAAATTAAATACTTAATTATTATCTCTAAATATGAATGAAGTTTTGATTAAAAAATGTACACTATTTGATTTTTAACCAAATGAATTATGAATTACTTAAAAAATATTTGATTTAAATTTAGAATCATATTTTACTACAATAGTAAGTGGGAGACTATTTATACATACTATTTCATTGACATATTTCATTGAAATGTGGTCAAATTACATTGTGACTAAAATTGGAATAAAATGCATATATACAATAATATATTCAATAATAACCCATACTATATTATTACATCGATATGACTTTTGTAATCTCACCATTATATCTATTCACATGTTCTCCCTCTTTCATTCGGGAACATGATGTTTTTAACAATACACTTATCTATTTATTATCAACATTCACCTAATTACAAGTCCAACATTCTATTTTATAATAAAAAATATCATTCTTCATTCCTTATATTTTAATATATTCCAAAAGGACAATATTAAAAATTGAAATCAAAATATTTATTTAAAATGTAGAGATATAATATTATATATAATATGTATTTTCATATATAAAATTATATACATAACATAAGATCAATCAATAACGAATAGTAAAATGTAATTATATACTTTTTCTAACATTCCATTGACACATAAACTCAAAAAGAATGAGTTTTTATATAGAAAATAATCATAAAATCATTCACAAAGTCATTAGTTAATATATGTTATTCTAGACATAACACATTTAATAATGTTTTATAAATTAATATTAATGAATTATGTAAATTAATTTAATTAGAATGATGATAATGAATCAAGAAATCAATATCCATGATTAGTTTCACTCATCGTATATTAAATTTTCAACTAATTTCATTGAATACTTTTACTTCAATCTTTTATAGACAATATATATTTCACTTATAATGCAAAAAAGTAACTTCTAATTTCTAAAGAAGAACCTACTATTTCATAGTCATGATATATAATAGGGTAATTATAATCATGGATCATTAAATTATTTATTCCATGTACAATTACATAATATTCCTACATCATAACACAATCGAGGTCCCCCAATGAAGAATCACAATAATTTGAAAAAAATATATATATTTCAATATTAAAAGGATGACTTCTTGTGAAATAAATTATCAATATTTGTCTCCCTATAAAGATTAATAAGATTGATTTATTAATATTTATTTTATATACTTTTGATTTAACATTCATGTTCGGGTATAAAAAAAGTTTAATGTGTTCAACAAATAATCTATATTAAGAAACAAATATTAAATATAAAATGAAACACAATCAATTTTTTAGGTCTTGGATTCTCTTCCTCCAAAATAGACTTATTGTGATATTATTTTATACTATTTCATAAATACTATACCCATGAAATGTAATTTCATATAATTAATATTTCTAGGACCCTTGTTTTTAATGAAATTGGATTTGTGCTGAAATTTTAAATTTTTTTATTCATTTCTCCTAAGTGGTGAAATGGAGATTTTACGCTGGTCAAAATCCAATATAATTTTTTATACCACTATAGTGATCAAATAATTATTTATATACCTCCTGTTATGATTTTTTTGAAATGTTATAGGTTGAATTGTGATGGTATAATTGAAATTTAATTTATTTAATATTAAATCATCCATTCTTGTTTATATGGGGGATATATATGTGATTAAAAAACGCAACAAGATTGATACACCAAATTAGAGTGTAGAATTATATTTTTTTCTTATTGTAGGTATAAATCAACCCCATGTTCCAAGAAAAGCGGTAGTTATATCAAATGGATAAATAATTTGAATAATAAAATAAAATATTTGGTAAAACACACAACCAGTTTTAGTATTCTTAATCCTAGATGGAGGGAGAATAATGGTTTGCAATACCTGATTAATGTTTAAATTTATTCTTAAACCCCTTGTTCGGTTGGGCTTTGGTTGGGTTTTGTATAGATTTGATTCAGGGAATATTTTAATATTCTAGAAGTATCTTCTTAGGGCCGCAGTTTAAACATGGTATGTTCTTGGTTAGGGGAAATCATGCACCAATTCCATATGTTAGAAAATGGGCTCTACACATCCTATGCATGGTTTTCCCTAACCATTTACATATTTCAAGAAAACCATGATGAGGAGTTTTTCCTATATCCGGTTTCAAAAAAAAATCCAAAGCCCCCTTTTTTGGTCCCATAAAGACCCCCTTCCTCCCAAATGTGGTTATCCCTTCATTGGAGCTCCCATGATGTATTCTTTCCCCCTTAAACCCCTTCTGAATGTGATTTAAAGCTCGAAGAACTTTGGTCGATCTCCTTCTAATTAGTATCCACCTCCCATTCTATTTCTCCCATGATATCCCAATTTATACTTATTGTTCCATACATACTAGTATTGATTTATGGATTTAATATCATTTTTTGGATCAAAAACCTCGAATTGATTCCTAGTTTTTTGATAGTCATTATTCTAGGAAAAATCTTGATTTGGTTTTGGTATTGTGAGATCCTTTGTCTTGGCTATGTGGTTCTATCCCGATTAGCCTAATTGATTATCCTTGTATTCCTTGATTAATTTCAACAACATATTTAAAATGGATTACGTCAAATTATTTCAATTAATGTAATATAATCTAATTCCTTTTAATTGATATAATTTAATTGGGTTTGAAAAGAGAATTAAGAAAACTCCCAATTCTATTGAATTGGGGAGTGAGTTAATGAAAATTGTATGATTTAAATTTTTGGATTAAATTTTGGATTTGATGTAAAATGATCTAATTACATTATGGAATGTAATTCTCAAAATTTATTGTGAAATAAATGAATTGGTATTGAATGGATATTGAACTATGTAAAATGTATTACACATGTTTTTATAGAAACCCAATGGTTTTATATTGTGAAAGCATCATGTTTTTTTAGAAACCCATTTTGTTTTTAAAATTGTAAAAAATTGAGACATTTAAAATAGAAAAACTGGATTGGTTTTATTTTTATGTATTCTTAGAAAATTATTCCATCATATATGAGTGCATGAAAAAAAATTGGAATTTAGTGACTTATTTGGATACACTCTATACTATTACAACATTCTGAATCATTCAATAATTCGGTCAGATACCTAAGGGGTGGGTGGTGAGTCTCCTATGTCCAGTGTCATTGGAACATCTGTATACACATTTTTCTTAGATCACATGCAGATTGTGGAATCCTATAACTAGTTAACATTATCATACGTTTTTATAGATTACACATTATATTATTATTTATTTATATTTTTTTATGTAAATGTAATAAACTACTTTTTTTAATTGATTTACATGACCTGATAATTTATATAAACTGTTATATATATATATTTTACTTAAGCTATTTTTTCATACATATTACACATATTGTAATGTAAGGCATGTTCATTGAAATCATATTTCATCATTTTCAAACTGTATAGCATGTTTTGTATAAACATTCTCTTGAAATTCCAGACCTGATTATTTAAAAATATTTAATTATTTTCATTACATAATCTATTTTTTTCATTTTATGTGGAATCGTCTATGGTATCTTATAGGGATTAGGCTCGCACCCTACTTTTTTTGGGTGTTTATAGACATTCTCCATCTAGGCTCGAGAAAAGGGAATGTATCTATTGGTGGTGGATCTAGCTGTTGAGCCTTGGACTTTGTGAGTGGTGTCCTTAGGGACTTTGGGAATGTTTTACTATTTTAGAACATGGGTATTAGTACTTGGAATTTATGCCACATTTTTTTCCCTGTAACATTACTCTCAGTTGAGTTTTCTTTTGATTTGAATAATGTTCAATTTTTCTTTTTTTATTGCATATGTGTGATAGAAATCGTTCCCCCTTTCATATTTTATGATGCTAGGTTCTAGTCACAAACCTATGGGGATTGGAATCTCACTTCAACTTATGTTAGGATAGGCTCAGTTATTGGGATACTGGGGTAACTGGGGTGGTTTGTGACCAATTGGTATTAGAAGAGGCTGTTAATAATTATTTTTTCTTGAAGTCCGTATACATTTTTGAAATCTTTTTTGGGATTATTATTTTGTTGTGATTGATTTCCAATCTATATCTCTCTGTAATTAACCATATGTTTTGAGGGTGTTTATGGAAATAAATCTGGTGGAGTAGTTCTAGTGTTTTCCTTATATATTAATGGATGTATTCAAATAAAAATATTGGTTGTCCCTTCTGTTGAAAATATTTTTTTTGTCTACTCAGTTTGACTGTTAATCTAATTGATTAGTTGTTGTCTTCTGATGTTATGTAGCATCTTGCCTCTAAGATGTCATGTGAATCCGATATAGGGGAAGGCTATTGTTAACACTCACCAAGCAAATACTTTTGTGGATCTGAATCTGGTTGAGGTGATTATGTGAATTTTCCAAGCTCTAGGATAGAAAAAACCTCTACATATCGCTCAGGCTCGAGCTATAAATCCTTAGAGGATGTTCTTTAGAATACATCCAATTAGTTCCTTCACCAAATGAAACTATTTTTCAATGGTTCCACAAACACTCAACATTTTGAGGAATTGTTGGGAAAGGTATAATGTCTGCTTAAGTTCATAGAGACCCCATAAGTGATCAGGGTGAAGTGTGTCACCTTCTTTCTAGAGGGACTGAGCAAGAGATGGTGGGACATGGTGATGATTACTGTGAAACATGAGGGATTACAATGAAAATACTCCATGGACCTTTTCACCAATTATTTCTATCTGATTTCAATGGTGATGGTAATGTCTTAGTCATTATTAAAGCATAAGTAGGATAATAAAACAATGATTGATTATTGAAATAACTTTTTTGAGCTGGTGAGGATTTCTCTTATGATAATATCTAATGAGAGGATGAAGGATCGACAGTTCGAGTTTGGACAATGATCATATTTTTATTCTCAGTTTTTCTTGATGAAGCTGACCACTTATTTTGATGTGATGGATAAGTCGATAATAGTTGAGATGGACTTAGTTGGGATGTCAGGGTTGACTAGAGTCCTTTTTTTCTCCTAGTTACTGCATTGTCTTGTTCAAGTGAAAAAGGATGTGTGATATTCATCATGGTATTTCTCAATGAAAAAGTCATTCTAGAACTCCTACTACTCCAGGAGGAAATTCTTTAAATTGCTATTAGTGTGGAATTCTAGGACAGTCTATGCAGGTTTTCAATGAGGTACATAAGAACTGTAGCTCCTATGGATTTTCAGGGAACATTCAATGTTTCTTACTTCTATTATCTATTCCATGTTGTGGGACAAGATCATTATCTCCTCCCAGAATTGTGTGTAAATAAAAATCATAACTAAAAAGGGGTTTCATACACATGCATTCAGAACAAATCTTCATCACATAGTAAATGAGTCTCTAGAGGATTCAGACACAGGCAAAGCTACTATGAGAGGTACCATTACCATTAGTTCATTATTATTGACTTCTATTTTTGTTACTCATTCATCTCACTATTTTATTTAAACTTTTTCATTAGTATCCTAAATCATTATATTGAGAAACTACCTTATGCACTGGATATTACGACACCCCATTGTATGAAGAGATAGCAATGTGTCCGTAATCCCTCTTATGTCCTCTCTATATCAGATGAGGAGCTATTTGGGACCTTTCTAGTTCTCGATATGAAATATTTTGATGCCATATTTCACATTGATTGCCTCATTAGAAATAAATCCCATATTGATTTTTATATTCGATGGGTCCCCTTAAATACACCGAGCGTTGTGTCACTTGTGTTTCAAGGAGAATGGTACATGAGGTCATGTAAGGCCAGACATTTGTATCCAGAAATGGGGAATGTAATATCAACCATGGCCTTTGACTGGGTGTACTAATATTTGAGTGGGGATCTTCATCCTATCGTTGTTTAGTTGAACAACAAGTTTCCTTCAAAATTATCTAGTTTTTCAGTGGTAAGTGAAGTTGATTTTTTTCATTAACATGATTCCTGGTACTCAACCAGTTTCAATTCCCTCTTACTGTGTGGAACTAGAATAATTGAAAGAGTTGAAGTCTCAATTTTATGATCTTATTTAGAAAATATAAATACGCTTGAGTATGTTACCCTAGGAAGCACCATTTCTCTTTTCCAAAAAGGATGATGGTTTACTCAGCCTATGCATTGATTTCCAAAAGATCAATCATGTATTGGTAAAAAACAACTATCCATTTTCATAGATTGATGATCATTTTGATCTGTTGATGGGGGATAATTGGTTCTCAATGATTTTTCATCTCTCGCGTTACCATTAGTTGAGAAGAAAAGTATTTGACATTTCTAAAACCACCTTTCGGAGAAGGTATAGACATTATGAGTAACTTTTAATGCCCTTTGGTCAAACAAATTCTCTGAAAATTTTAATGTATTTAATGAAATATATTTTCCATGAGAATCTAAATTCCCTTTTCATGGTCTCTATGGATGATATTCTTCTGTACTATAAATCTATTAAGGATCATCTGCATCATCTGAGAAAAGTGATTAGTTTTCAGAGAAATCACTGACTCTATTCCAGGATTTCGAATTGTGAATTATATATTTAGGATGTGATGTTCTTCAGACATATGATCTTAGAACATGGGATATCAGTTGAACTAGAGAACGTGAATGTGGCTATTACATGGGAAAATCCATGGAGTTCCTTTTAGATTCAGAGCATATTGGGTTAATCCGAATACTAATGTCGGTTCATAGAGGAATTCTCATAGTTGGATTCTATAATGACTACTCTTAATCAGAAGGGAGTGAATTTTTTGTGGAGTGAGTAATGTAATTTTTATTTTGGTGATATGAAACTTTTTTTGAATACTACACCAGTTTTGAAACATCCAGATATCGAGAAGGGCTATGTGGCCTTTTAGGATGTGTCAGGAACAGGTTTGGGTTGTGTTCTTATGGAGGGTGATAAAGTTGTTTCTTATGGATCACTTCACATTAGGTTGTATGAGAATAATTAATGGACCCATCAATATGAACTGGCATTGGTGATTCATGCTCTCATGAGTTGGGGGAATTACATTTATGGTGAAAGGTATACTGTTTTATAAGAGAAAAAAAAGATTATGTTATATCTTCTCCCAGAATGATTTGAATCTCTTATAGAGGCAATGGGTGGAATACCTACAGTATTTTGACATTGACATCACCAATACCCTGGGGAAAGGGAATGTCATTGTAGATGCTTTGAGAAGATGTTTTTTTGGCATAGATAGTGATCAAATATTCAGAAGCATTTATCTTTATGTCTCCCTTTGCGCAATTCTATATTATTTTGAATGAGATAGGGGTCAAGGGTTCTTTGTCCAGTGTTTAGTTGAAAACCTCTCTTCTTAAAATGAATTTTCTGGAACAAAAACATGATTATCTATTGCATGTAATTATCGACTCTCTTAATGGTGGGGAGATAGTTTCCCAGTGGTTGTTTACTAAAGATGGAATTCTATGATATTATAATTGTTATCGAGTACTTTATTTTGAAACAAAATTTGTTATTGGGGTTTATCATAACACATAGTGGGTTGTGCACCCAAGAAACAATAATATGTTATACTACATGAGTCAGAAGTTCTGGTGGCAAGGTATGAGGTGAGGAATTGCTGATTTTTTATCTTACTTCTATACGTGAAAAGATGAGAATGTTGAGGCCCAGAAACCATTGAGGTTGCTTCAGCCACTTTCATTACCTATTAATATGTGGGATGAGATCACTATGGACTTTGTGGGTGGGTTCCAGTATTTTCATAGTGAAAAAGAATTCCATTTGGGTGGTGATTGATAGGCTGGTCAAATCGAGACACTATACACCCTTTTGTGATATGACCATGATTGAGTAGTTGAGTTGTCTCATGGTGAATGAGATTGATCGGTTTCACAGGTTTCCATATGATATAACCTCTGAAAGAGATCCTCAGTTTACTTATCACTTTTGGAGAGTCCTTCAGGATGTGCTGGGATCTCACATCTGTTTGAGAACATCATTCCATCCACAGTCAGATATCTAGAAATAGTTATATATATATATATATATATATATATATATATTTGTGAGGTTATTCTCAACTCTTGCGTTCTCAACTTTGGTGGAGCAGGGGATGATCATTTTTTGATGGTTGAGTTTTTATATCAATATATACCAGTCTCGGTCAGAATGGACCCTTTCAATGCCATGTATGGCTGTAATTGTAATTATCTACTGAGTTGGTCAGAGCCCAATGAGACTTCCTTGGTTTGATCAAGCATGTTCAGAGAAAAAAACATAGATTTAGTTGATTTTCAAGGAATTATTATAGCTCTAGGGAAATAAAAATCTTATGTTGATTTTCATCATATGCCTTTAGAGTTCTTAATTGGTGATTTGGTGTATATGAAAGCTTCACCCTAGTTAGTTCATCAACGACATGGGGGGAAAGGGACTCTTTCTAATTGTTTTGTTGGACTATTTGTGGTTTTTGAGAAGGTGGGTACAGTTTAAAACTAGTTAGCACTACCACCATAGTTGACATCGATACATAACATGTTTAATGAATCTATACATTGAATGTATCTATCTCACCCATCTCATGATCTGGGTTGGCATGATATTGCGGTGGAACCTGACTTATCAATGACTACAGGAATAGTCAGGATAGTTAATTCTGATACCAAGGTGCTTCATGGAAGAACAGTAAATTTTCATCGTATTTTATGGAAGAATGATGATGATTCTCATGAGAAATAAGAGAGATAGGCACTGATGAGAGAGTTTATTTCTCAAAATATTGGTTTAGGGGATTATTTTTATAATTTATAAGGACATAAAGCTTATTTGGTTGGGAATTTGTAACAAAATGTTACTATTTTTTGGTATTCTTTAACCCCTATTTTAGTTGAGCATTGGATGGGTTTCAATTGGAGTTGTTTCAGGTGTTTTCCTCAAAAATTATGGAAGACTCATCATAGGTATAACGACCCATAATTTACATACATGGTTATTACATCAAAATTGAAAAATACTTATTACAACATATAACAAAACAATGAAAGGACCTTATAGGTATAGTGTCTTTAGAAACTGGGAAACATAAACAACTGGTTCATAAAACATCTACACTGTCTCCCATTTATTTCATCATATCTATAGTCCCTTTTGGTATATCTTACTTAATAACCTTCTTCCTGACCTGGGGAAAGAAAACATACAAAAGGTTGAGCTCAAATGCTTAGTATGGGTAAACAAAAGAAATATCAATCACATCATATTCATAAGAACATAACATTTTGGAAATCTTACCCTGCAAAAGAGATCGTAATTTCATAACATGGGATAAATCATGGTAGTGAAATTTAATCCAAATAATCATAACATAAAACATGAAACATTGTGTCATACACACATAATCATAGTGAATCATTTCTTATTAGTCAAGATTCATTTCCAATACTATCTTAGTGGACAAAGTCCATTTCTGAACCGAGTTCACTCCTCGTTTCAGTCCTGTTTCACTGAACCGGTATAACCTGCCATTCCATCCATGTCTTTCTCACGAGATATCAAATCTTTACCCAATGCATTGGATGGGAGATATAGGTCCCACCCATCGCATAATGATAGCATTCTTATGTGTACCACAAAATCATAAACCATACATCATAGCATAACCCATGTAATAAAAATGGGAATCATAAACATCGTAACATCATAAAACAATTAATATAAGATAAAGGAATTTATAAAAATATTTCAATCACAACATACTCAAATAAATGTAATAATAGGGGTAGAAACAGAACCCTATATTATCTTAGATGGAAAATAATTTTGATAAAACACTTGAACTCCTTTCTTAATGAAAATATCCTTTCTACTTCAAAAAACATTTTTCATTTCTTAACATGTCATAAAATTTTAAACTAAAAGACGTCGATTAATAATAAACTTGAAAACATGTAAAGGAAGATTCTTGGAAATAATGTTTTAAAAATCCATTCATGCTGTATAAGTTAAAAGAAACATTGTTCTCGTACTTTTTTTTGGAAAAGTCAAAAAGTACCTTGTACGAAAAATGACAAAAGATTCCTTTCATATATTTTACAAAAAACTCACCGAAGGGTAAAATTGGATTTAAACAATTGTAGGAGGATATAAATAATATTACATATTGAGGAAACATGGATGTGGATGATAAATATTCCCCAGTAAATTCTGAAGTATAAACAATCTCGGATAAAAATTGAGATTGTGAGATTGTCCCTTACCGTAGGTCCGATTTGCTTCATAAGTGTCTGAACCTCCTGTATAATGATTTAAATAATGTTATAGACTTATTCCAGATTCATAATTATTGTTATGATATCATATATGGTCATATTTCTATCTTATTATTAGTAATATTTCTTTGCTACTTGTTATTCGGGTGTTTATTACTTTTTTTTCTTAGGCGTGTTTTGTCAAATAAATTCTTGTTCTTATATTTGGTTTATAGATACAACATTTCCAGAATGGTATTAGTGTACTATATATCATATTTATTGATTCAATTCATTTATATAATCCTTATGCTATGAAGATCAGGTAGAACTAATATCATCACATCATGGAGACGGTATTCCGTACGTATGCACGAGCGATGATATCGTTCCCATAATCATGGAATTATATTGGAGTGTATGTATAACAATTCAGAATCAATACCAATTTAAATTAATCATATATAGTTATTTATTTGCACCATTATACCAATCCACATAAGGTGCTGATGGAAAATAGATTACACCACAGCGTGGAGACGGTATTTCGTACGTACGTACACGCGGTGATTTCGTTTTCCGTGGGATGGATTGATGGTGAAATAGGGTTGTTTCATACTTATAATAACATATCAGTATATTAGTGATACTGATTTTATTAATTCATAATTAAAAAACTAAATATGAAGAAGTGTAATAAGAAATAAATTTGAAAGAATCGGTAACACACATTACCTCTTCTTTGAAGCGCCTCTTTGAGACCTCCTCTTAGGGCACTAAAATTGGTCTTTGAAGAAGAACAAGATCTCTAGTATGTTTCTAGGGAAGTGGGGAAGTGAAATGGCCAAGGTTTGGCCGAACTTGAAGGCTCAAATTTTGGTGAGGAGGAGAGGGAGGTGGTGCCCTTTTATAAGAGAGGAGAGGGGAACCTTTGGAAATATAAGAAATATTAGTTTATATTAAATCCCATTACAACATAAAAACATCCAAAATGAATAATATCTAAATATTTGAAGAGATAGGGTTTTAATATCATCAAACAATAAAATTTAGACATGTTAGGAAATTATTTTAAACATTATCAACTTGATTAATCCTTATTTGTCAATTTTATTTTATTTATGGTAATAATATGCTAAATTGTAAATTATTATAAATAATTACATATTTGTTGTGAATTTTCCATAATTTGACACTTTATGAAATTTTCGACCATATAAATTTTATTTTATAATTTTTAATTATTTTTGTGATTTTAAATTTTTTTTATAAAATGTTATTTTTATAAAATAACAATAGTGTCAATTTTCACACTATTCATTTATTTGAATTTAAATAAAATATATACAGAATATATGTTCAAACTTAAAGCTTTAATAGATTTATATAATGTAATATGTATCTAGAAAATTAGTTTAGCACATTAAATAGTTCATATAATATTTATTTTATTATTTTTAAAACGATTTATTTGATATTTTAATTAATAAAATAATTTCAACATCACAATTGTGTCATAATTAATGATAATTATTTAATCTCTAAAAATTAAAAATAAATTCCTATGATGTATATATTTTTATTATCTTTTTGGATCCTATTCATGTTTGAAGATTCATTAAGTTTATCACTAATTTAAAATTATTGTAATTATAAGATTTAAGAAAGTGACATGTTGTCACATTCATTGTTTTTAATAATAATTAAATTATTTTCATGGGAAAAAGTCCATTAAATGAATATAATACTACCCTTAGGTGATATGTGTCGACTTTTATTCATCCAATAGGTTTTTGGAAGGTGTTAGGGTAATTTTATAATCTTATATTTACCCTTAAATACTCGATTTACCTTTATCTATGGTAAATAAAATTTACCGTAGTTACTATTCATAATTCCCAAAAATTAAAAGTAGCATATTAACATAATTTTGACCCACTGATTCCAAATATGGAATCCATTTTTCAAAATTAAAAACACATAAATTTCAGTAATTAATTATAAAATTAATCCCGTTGTTAAGAAAACGAGTTTTAGAAGTTGAAACATTGCCAAAGATTGAAATGTTTTTACCTATGAATTCAATGTGAAATTAATTCTAATGACCTAAATTATATTTAATGGTAAAAATATATTCTATTTATACTTTAAAACCATTAAATATTATAATTTAACCATATATATTTTCTCAATGAAAAAAGTTGTTTTTAATTAAAAATTATCATATTTTTTCTATTCATCAAAATGTGAAAGTTATCATAAAAATATCAAAAATTTATCCAAAGTGAATTTTTATATCCTGATTCAAAAGAAGAATTTTATTTTGTCAAATTTAAATTATAAACATGTCAAAACTAGATTTAATGTGGGTGCGCCATCAAAAGGCGGCAAAACTGCATTTTTTTAAAAATAATTATTTTACATGAAAAATTTATTTTGTTCTCTTAACATGTTCTAGAAAATGTGTAAGATAAATAATAATGTTATAAAATTTAAAATTTAGTTAATAATATTCATAAAGTCTAGTCAATAATAATATATCGTTGGTTAGTGAAACCCGGTATTGCGTACTACACACGCTATCGAGGAAGGTCGCGATTGCGTGTAATGCAAGCGAGGTCCATATTGTGTACTGTGAAAGATTTCTTTGGTGTTTAGTATAACAAAAAATATATATTTATCACAAAATCTCAGGGTGTTACATTATACCCCCCTTAAAATAAATTTCTCCCTCAAAATTCGTCACTTCATTACAAACAGATGAGGATACCTCTCCCTCATCATATCCTCAAGTTCCCATGTAGCTTCTTCTAATTGGTGGTTCCTCCATAAAACTATCACCAAGCGAGTGGTCTTGTTCCATAGGACTTTTTCGCTACGATCCAGAATTTCTATCGGTTGTTCTTCATAAGAAAGATCTTTCTCTAGTGGCACAACTTCTGAGCTGAGTGCATGTGAAGGATCAGGTATGTACTTTCCCAGGAGAGATACATGAAACCCATCGTGAACTTGAGAGAGATTCCGTGGAAGCGCCAATCGGCAAGCTACCTTCCCAAAACGATCCAGAATTTCAAAAGGACCGATATATGAAGGGGTCAACTTTCCCTTCTTTCCAAATCTCATGACCCTCTTCTAGGGAGATATTCGTAAGAACACTTTATCACCCACTTCAAACTCTAGGTCTTTTCTTCAGTTGTCGGCATAACTTTTTTGTCAACTCTAAGCAGCTCTAATGTGTTGTTAAATAGATCAGAACTTTTCTGCCATCTCATCAACAAGATCAGGTCCTAATAGCTTTCTTTCCCCAACTTCATCCCTGCAATTTGGAGTCCTGCATTTCATCCCATAGAGAGCTTCATATTGAGCCATCTGAATACTGGAGTGAAAGACACTATTATAAAAAAATTCCACCAAAGATAGGTGTTGATCCCAACGACCATTTAAATCCATAGATAAATCTCTCGACATGTCTTCTAGAGTTTCAATTGTCCTCTCAGACTGACCGTCTGTCTGAGGATGGTAAGAAGTGCTGAAACTCAACTCTGTATCTAGAGTATGCTGAAGACTTTGCCAGAATTTCGAGGTAAACCTTGGATCCCGATCAGATATAATGGAAATTGGTACTCCATGAAATCTTGCAACTTCCTCTACATATATCCTGGCAAGCTGATCAAGAGGGAAATCTTTTCTAATAGCAATGAAGTGTGCTGACTTCGTAAGACGATCAACTATAACCCAGATATCATTATTGCCTTTGGATGTTTTAGGAAGTCTAGTGACAAAGTCCATAGTGATGTTTTTCCATTTCTATTCTAGTATGGGTAATGGTTATAAAATTTCCTTATACTTTTGCCTATCAACTATAACTTGCTGAAAAACCAAGCATCTAGAGATATATTCAGCAACATCTCTTTTCATGCCATCCCACGAGAAGTACACTTTCAGGTCCCTATACATCTTTGTACTTCCAGGATGAATAGAAAATGAAGAACTATGAGCCTCGTCCAGTAGCACCTTCTTTAATTCTATGATGGGAGGAACAAAACCCGATTCCTGAACCTTATTATTCCATCAAAATCAAGGTTGAATTAAGGAAGATTTCCCACCTTATTTTGTAACGCTACATCTTCTTTTTATGCCTCTTTAATCTTCACATGTATAGATGGTTGGACATTCATTTGAGAAAGATACGATTTTACCCTTCCATTATAATTCCAAGATATATCCTTTGTAAATCCATAAATATTGGATCTTTTGTGATCCTCATCATGGATAAGCTAGCATGGTCTTTTCGACATAATGCATCTTCCACCTTGTTTCCTTTCCCAGGGTGGTAATGAATTGAGCAGTGATAATCCTTAATCAGCTCCAACCATCTTCATTGGCACATATTCAACTCCTTTTGTGTGAAAATATACTTTAAACTTTTATTATCAGTATAAATATCACACCTCTCACCATAAATATAATTCATCCAAATCTTTAATGCATAGATTACCACAGCTAACTCCAAATCATGAGTTGGGTAATTTTTCTCATGGATTTTCAACTGTCGTGAGGCCTAAGCTATCACCATATCGTTTTTCATGAGAACACACCCCAATCCCTTCTTGGATGCATCACTGTAGATCACAAAACTTTCTCCACTGCAAGGATGTGTGACCACAAGTGCACTAGATAACCTTCTTTTCAACACCTTGAAATTCTCTTCACATTCCTCCATCCACACGAACCTGACTCCTTTTAGATTCAACCTGGTGAGTGGATTAGATAATTGTGAAAAATATTTCACAAAAATTTGATAATATCCAGCCAAACCAAGAAAACTTCGGTTCTCAGTTACTGTTGTTGGTCTCGACCATCATTCGATAACCTCTGTTTTTGTAGGATCCACAGATATCCCCTCTTTTGAGATTATGTGACCAAAAAATGCAACTTTTTGAATCCAAAATTCACACATGGTAAATTTGGCATAAAGTGTATCATTTCTCAGGGTCTTCAATACAATTCTAAAGTGATCTTCATCTTTTTCCTTAATCTTTGAATAGAAAAGAATATCATCTATAAAGTCTACCACAAACTGATCAAGATAGTCTCTAAAGACTCTATTCATCAGATCAATGAAGATAGCATGGGCATTAGTAAGACCAAATGGCCTCACTATAAATTAATAGTGTCCATACCTTGTACAGAAAGTCATCTTTGGTATATCTTCCCTGTTGACCCTTAATTGATGATACCCTGAACGAAGATCAATCTTGGAAAAGTATTGAGCTCCACGTAGTTGGTCAAATAAGTCATCAATGCACGGGAGAGGATATTTTTTCTTGATATTGATCTTGTTAAGTTCTCGATAATCAATGCAGAGTCTCATTGATCCATCTTTCTTCATAACAAACAAAGATGGTGCTCCCCAAGGTGATGCACTAGGGTGTATGAATCCCTTATCATGATTCTCTTGGAGAAGATTCTTCAATTCCTGCAACTCAATTGGGGCCATTCTATAAGGTGTCTTTGAAATAGGCAAAGCACCCGGTATGAGTTCTATTGAAAACTCGTCCTCAGGATTTGGTGGAAAACTAGGCAATTCCTCCAGAAAGACATCGTCAAACTCTCGTACAATGGGCATATTCTTAATCGTGAGTTTCTCACCAACCATTTGAGATAAATAACCTTCATTTATTGGAATCAAGATCCATAAGATGGATGAAATTTCTACTGGAATCTTATATTCATCCTTGCATCGATAAACGATCATTGATTGATCTGGAATATTAAATGTGACTTCCCTTCTTTGGCAATTGATTTGATCTCCATATAGAGAAATCCAATCCATGCCAAGAATCACATCAAATTCCACTATAGTAAGGATCATAAGTTTTTCAGGAAGCACTTTCCCATAAACATCAATTGAAGAAGAATTATAAACATTTGATGTGACTGTTGTTCCATTAGGGGTTGTCACAACTAACTCAACATATAATTGTTGATGTAATACGGTGATACCCTTAGAAAATTCTTCATAAATAACAGAGTGGGTGGATCCAGAATCAAATAAAACATTTTCTACTTTAGAGTGGATGGTATGTGAACCTTTCAACACATCATTATCATACTCTAAATCGCAGATAGAAATTGCTTGTGACTTTCCTTTGTCTTTGGCCTTAAGATTTTATTGACGTCGATCATTATCATCAACCATTGGATTTGGGCATTGATTGGCATAATGCCCCATCTCCTTGCACTGGAAACATTAAAGTGTATAAGGTGCACTCTATGTAGCCTTTTCTTTGTTCGCAACACTAGATATCTTCATCCCATCATTGCGGCATTAAAATGCCCGATTACCTTCCTTTCCACATTGGAAAAATATAATTGTCCCATTAAGAAAACTCCCTTTATGTTTCTTTCCACACATTGAGCATAAGGGAAAACTCATCTTCATTTCAGTTTGCTCATTATATATTCCATTAAATTCCATTTTCCTCTTCTTATCAAACCCATATGACAGATGACTTACTCCAATCTCCATCTCAACTTTGAGAGAACATCGAACAATTTCCTCATAGCTGTTGAAGTCCCTTAGGGATAATGCCCTTTGAAGACTTGGTTTTAAGCCACTAAAGAATTGATCGATCTTACTCTCAGGTTGGATAATGATACCAAAAGCGTACCATGCATGTCTTGTAAAATTTTCTTCATAGGTACCCACAAATTAATCATCCTTTTGCATTAGTTCAGGAAACTATTTCTCGATCTTTGTTCGAAGAATATGAGGGATGTACTTATTGAAAAATAAGTTCTTGAACTTTTCCCATTCCATGGAATCAATTTCATCTCTTGGCCTCGTATTCTTGATAAGATTCCACCATTGATCAGCATCTTTTTTCAAACAATACACAACTAAGATGACTTTATCATGTTCAAAAAATTGTAGAACTGAAAATTTCTTTTCAATAGTACTAATCCATTGTTCAGCAAAAAAATGGATCAGTAGACCTGCTGAATGAAGATGGAAACTACCCCATGAAGGATTCAACAGAATTTCTCTCTTTCCTTTGCTCATTTGGAAGTCCTGAATAATTCATAGCTTGAGAAAGTTGTGTGAGCCGGGATACATGATTTTGCATTCTAGCTCCCATAACGTTTGGTTGCTCAGGGGGACAATCATTGCATTGCCCATCACATTCCACATTAACACGGTTCTTTCAGGTTCCATCCATTTACTAAAACCAAGAATAATAATGTGAGAAACACTAATTTTAAAAGGAAAACCACATAACCATGAATAAAATTTTATACTTAAGGTCTTATTATGGGTTGTTCATGGCCATTTCTAAAACACTAATATTGTGTTCTATGCTTAGACATATCCTTAGGTTTCTCACTAATGCTTTCACATCCTAGTTTCTAATGGTTGACTATACCTTTCCTTTGATACCAACTATAGCGACCCATACTTTACGTAAATGTTTATTACATCAAAATTGAAACATACATATTACAACATATAACAAAAACATGAAAGGACAGTATAGTTGTAGTGTCTTTAGAAACTGGGAAACATAAACAACTGGTTAATAAAGCATCTACATTGTCTCCAATTTATTTCATCATATCTATAGTTCATTTTGGAATATCTTACTGAAGAACCTTTTTCCTAACCTGGGGAAAGAAAACATACAAAAGGGTGAGCTAAAATGCTCTGTATGGGTAAACAAAAGAAATATCAATCACATCATATTCATATGAACATAACATTTTGGAAATCATACCCTCCAAAAGATATCTTAATTTCAAAACATGGGATAAATCATGGTAGTGAAATGTAATCCCAATAATCATAACGTAAAACATGAAACTTTGTAGCATACACATATAATCATATAGAATCTTTTCTTATTATTCAAGTCTCATTGCCAATACTATCTTAGTGGACAAAGACCATTTCTGAACCGAGTTCACTCCTCGTTTCATTCCTGTTTCACTGAATCGGTTTAACCTGCTGTTCCAGCCATGTCTATCTCATGAGATATAAAATCTTTACTCAATGAATTAGAGGGCGATATAGGTCCCACACATCTCATAATGATACCACTCTTATGTGTGCCACAAAATCATAAACCATACATCATAGCATAACCCATTTAATAAAAATGGGAATCTTAAACATCGTAAGATCATAAAACAATTCATATAAGATAAAGGAATTCAAAAAAATATTTCCACCACAACATAATCAAATCAATGTAATAATAGGGATAGAAACGGAACCCTATAGTATCTTAGATGGAAAATAATTTTGATAAAACACTTGAACTCTATTCTTGAGGAAAATATCCTTTCTAATTCAAAAACATTTTTCCTTTATTAACATGTCGACAATTTTAAACTAAAAGAATTTGATTAAAAATAATCTTGAAATCTTGTAAAGGAAGATTCTTGGAAATAATATTTTAAAAATCCATTCATGTCGAATAAGTTAAAAAAACATTCTTCTCGTAATTTTGTCGGAAAAGTCAAAAAGTACATCGTAAGAAAAACGACAAAAGATTCCTTTCATATCTTTTACTAAAAACTCACTGAAGTGTAAAATTGGATTTAAAAAATTTTAGGAGGATATAAATAATATTAAATATTGTGGAAACATGTATGTGGATGATAAATATTCCCCAGTATATTCTAAAGTATATACAATCTCGGATAAGAATTGAGATTGCGAGATTGTCCCTTACCTTAGGTACGATTTTCTTTGTAACTGTCTAAACATTCTGTATGATGATTTAAAAAATGTTATTGACATATTCCAGAATAAAAATTATTTATATTATATCATATATGGTCGTATTATTATCTTCTTATTAGTAATATTTCATTGCTACTTGTTATTCGGGTGTTTATTACTTTTTGTTCTTATGCGTGTTTTGTCGAATAAATTCTTATTATTCTCTTTAGTTTGTAGATACATCATTTCCGGAATGGTATTAGTGTAATATATATCATATTTATTCATTCAGTTCATTTATATAATCATTATGCAATGAAGATCATGTAGAACGAATCGCATCACATCGTGGAGACGGTATTCCGTTCATACGCACGAGCGATGATATCGTTCCCATGATCGTGGTATTGTATTTGAGTGTATGTCTACTATTTCAGAATAAATAACACTTTAAAATAATAATATATAGTTATTTCTTTGCACCATTAAACCCATCCAAGTAAGATGGTGATGGAAAATAGATTACACCACGACGTGGAGACGGTATTCTGTACATACGCACGCGCGGTGATTTTGTTTTCTGTAGGATGGATAGATGGTGAAATTGGGTTGTTTAATAATTATAATAACATATCCGTATATGAGTGATACTTATGATATTAATTCATAATGAAACAACTAAAGAAGAAGAAGTGGAAGAAGACATACTGTTGAAAGATTCGGTAAGGGACATTACCTCTTCTTTGAAGCGCCTCATTGAGACTTCCTCTTAGGGCACTAAAATTGGTCATTGAAGAATACCAGGATCTCTAGGATATTTCTAGGGAAGTGGGGAAGTGAAATTGGTAGGGTTTGGCCGATCATGATGGCTCAAATTGGTGTGAGAAGCAGAGGGAGGAGGTTCCCTTTTATAAGGGAGGAGAGGGGCACCTTTGAAATTTAAGAAATATTAGTTTATATTAAATCCCAACCTCACATAAAAACGTTAAAAATGACCATATCTGAATATTAGATGATATAGGGTTGTAATCTCATCAAACAATAAAATTTAGACATGTTAGGAATGTATTTTAATAATTATCAACTTGATTTATCCTTATTTATCAATTAAATTATATTTGTGGTAATAATATTCTAAATTTTAAATTATTATAAATAATTACACATGTGTTGTGAATTTTATATAATTTTACCCTTTATGAAATTTTAGACCATATAAATTTTAATTTATAACTTTTAAATATTTTTGTGATTTTTTAAAAATTTTATAATATGTTATTTTTATAAAATAACAATAGTGTCAATTTTGACACTATTCATTTATTTGAATTTAAATAAAATATATATAGAAGATATGTTGGAACTAAACGCTTTAATAGATTCACAAAATCTCATATGTATCTAGAAAATTAGTGGAGCACATAAAATTGTTCATATAATATTTATTTTAATATTTTTAATACCATTTATTTGATATTTTAATTAATAAAATAATTTCAACATCACTATTGTGTCATAATTAATGATAATTATTTAATACCTAACATTTATAAATAAATTACTATGATGTAGATAATTGTATTATAATTTTGGATACTATTAAGGTTTGATGTTTTATTATGTTTATCACTAAAATAAAATTATTATACTTATAAGATTTAAGAAAGTGACATGTTGTCACATTCTTTGTTTTTAATAATAATTAAATTATTTTCATTGAAAAAAGTCCATTAAATGAATCTAATCTGACCCATAGGTGATTTGGGTCGACTTTTAGTCATCCAATAGGATTTTGGCAGGTGTTAGGGTAATTTTATAATCCTATATTTACCATTAATTACCCGATTTACCTTTATCAATGGTAAATAAAATTTAACGTAGTTACTATTCATAATGCCCAAAAATAAAAAGTAGCATATTAATATAATTTGGACCCACAGATTCCAAATATGGAATCCATTTTTCAAAATTCAAAACATATAATTTTCAGTAATTAATTTAAAATTAATCTCATTGTTAATAAAACGGGCTTTAGAAGTTAAAACATTGCCAAAGATTGAAATGTTTTTAACTATGAATTCAATGTGAAATTAATGATAATGACATACACTATTATTAAATGGTAAAAATATATTATATTTATACTTTAAGACCATTCAATATTATAATTTAACCATATAAAATATCTCAATAAAAAAGGTGTTTTTAATTAAAAATTAGCATATTTTTACTATTCATCATAATATTAAAGTTATCAGAAAAATATCAAAAATTTATCCAAAGTAAATTTTTAGATCCTGATTCAGAATAAGTATTTTATTTTGTCAAATTGAACTTATAAAAATTTCAAAAACTAGATTTAATTTGGTTGCGCCATCAAAAGGCGGCAAAACTGTATTTTTTAAAAAATACTTATTTTACCGGAAAAATTTATTTTGTTCACTTACCATGTTCTAAAAAATGTGTAAGATGAATAATAATGATATATAATTAAATATTTAGTTAATACTATTCATAAAGGCTAGTCCATAATAATATATTGTTGTTTAGTGAAACCCAGTATTGTGTACTACACACGCTATCGAGGAAGGTCGTGATTGCGTGTAATGCAAGCCAAGTCCTTATTATGTGTTGTGAAAGATTCCTTTGGTGTTGCGTATAACATAAAAAAAATTTCTGATAAAATATCAAGGTGTTACAATAGGTTCATAGTTTAAACACAGTTAGGGGAATCCTTGTGCCCATGCCATGTGTTAGACAGTGATCTCTACATAGTTTTTCCATAGATGGCCATAATTGTGCGTAGATTCCCCAGAAACTGTGTGGATGGGGATTTTCCTTAATCTGATTTTTTTTAAATCTCCATATCCCATTTTTATTTCCTAAATGGACCCCCTTCAATCGAAATGTGGATTTCCCTTCTTTTGAGATCCAATGAAGGATTATTGGCCCCTTAAACCCATTACAAAAGTGATCTAAATCTTGGAGAATGTTGGTCGATCTCCTTAAGATTAGTTTCATCCCACCGTTCTATTCCTCCCACAATCACCCCCTTTCTCCATTCGGTTCCATAGATCATGGTATTTATTTTTGGATATAATACCCTTTTTTGGATATTAATCCTATGTTAGACTCCCATTTGTGTGATCATTTTTCTTCTTGAAAAAATCTCGATTTGGGTCTAGAGTTGCGAGATACCTTGTTTTTTGTAGGAGGTATCTTACCGATTATCCAAATTGATTATCCTTGTATTACATTATTTCTTTCAACTATTAGTTTAAATTTGAATCCATAATTTTATTTCAATTGATGTAATAAAATCTAATTCCTTTGAATTTGGAGATTAGAAAAAATTTTCATTAGAATTTGGAAAACCACCATTTCGATTGAATTTAGGTGTGTGTCTATGAAAATGAGATAATTTAAATTGTTGGATTTAAATGATAGATTTTATGGAAATGAAATCAATAATATTGTTGAATGTAATAGTGGAAATGAATTTTGAAATGATGTAATTTCTTTTGAAGGGATTTCATACTGTGGAAAATGAATTACAAATGATTTCATAGGAACCCAGTTGTTTTATCATGTTATAGGGGCATGGTTTTTATTAAAATTGTAATTTGGTTTTTAAATGGTTGTAAATTTGTACTTTTGAAATTGATGAATCGGATTGATCATATTTTTAATATGTGTTAAAATAGTTCTCACATCATGTAAGAGCAAATGAAAGACTTAGGTAGATAATGAGTTATTTGGATACCCTCTACACTATTATGACTTTTAAAAACATACATTCTATGGCTCACATCCCTGAAAGGTTAGAGATGAGTATCATTTGGTATGTGTCATAGGGGTATGTGTGTGTACACATTTTTCTATGTTCACATAGAGAGTGTGGAATCAAATTGTTTTTTAATACTATCGTACATTTTAGTAGATGGATATTTTCTTACTTGTTTATTTATATTTGAGATATAAATGTATGCCAATGTTTGTTTTAACATCTTTACATGAAATACTGAATTTGTATAAACTATTTTATGAAAATATTTTACTAAAGACATCATTTCAAAAATATTCTATCTCTTGTAAATTAAATCATGTTCCCTGAAATTATTTTCCATCATTTAGAAAAAATATTTAATGTATTGTTTAAATATTATCCTAAAATGTGAGACCTGTTTGTTTTTGAAAAATTGAATTCTTTTTTTGGATAATCTATATCTGGGATATGTTGTCAAATTATTAGTGGTATCCTAATAGGCTTAGGCACACAACCTACATTTACATTCTAATATTTCTAGACTGTCTGCTTCTAGGATCGGGCAAAGGAAAGGGATCTCTTTGAGGTGGATCTAGGCGTTGAGCCTTGGATTTGGGGAGTAGTTTCCTTAGGTACATTGGGGATTTTTTCATATTCTTGTACTTGGTTTTCAATACATTGGATTTATGCCAGTTTTTTTGTAATATGCTACCTTACTCCCAAAGTAGTTTCCTAATTATATGAATAATATTATATTTTTCTATTTTTTATGAATCCTTTTGGATTAAATGATTCCCCATTGTATGTTGTATGATGCCAGGTGCTAGTCTCTAACCCATGGGTATTGGGAATTCCCATGGGGTTTTTTCAGGATAGGCTTGGTTATTGGTTTACCAGGGTACACAGATTGGTTCATGATTGGGTTCATCATCGTTTGATGAATAAATATAGAGGGAAGCGAGATAGATGTGATTCCACACATTATAAAAGAGAATGATAATTACATGATCAAGGTGTATAAGCATAAATAAGAAGTTTTTGATATAGATCATCTATATTTTCCAAATGAGGTAGATTTATTTTTTGATTTCGTTAACCTGTATCCCCATATATTTATTGTTTTATTATTTAAATCCCTATTATTCCACAAAAGGACCCGTTGTTTGTAAATATATAATTAATATATTATAATTTATTTTCTTCAACTACACAACATGTACTTGGTATTGACATAATATAGTGGGATAAGGCCATATTGATGAGTAAATAATAATATAAAATTTTGGGACTAATTATCATGTTGAAGAAGTACACTATGTATAGAGGAGCATGGATATTGGTCCAAGTACATGTGTATAGACCCCATCAAGGTTGAAAATGGAACTAATATAGAACATGACATGATCAGATGTATGCATTGGCCATGTAGTAATACCCAGCCAAACCTTATGAATGTCATGTCCTCATAGTAGTACATGTATACACACCTACTGTACAATGGTCATGTGGAAATAACTATCCATGTTAGAGAACTAATATTACATGAAGTGTATTTGGTGTAGACACCATTTTATATTCGATTATTACCATTTTGATGTATTTGTGTGATATTCCTCAGAAAAGATTGAATTAGACACAATAGAAGTACTTTTTTAGTATTTCTCACTTTATAACAAAATGGTGGATCGATTGGTGTGTAATATGGAATTCTAGGATGACGTTTGGGTAACTAGGTAAGGATAGTGTGGTCTTACTATACTTATTTTCCACAAACATTTTCTTAGAGTTAGACATGAAATGAGACACTGGTGATGGTCTAGGGAATTATCAGAGGATGTAGAATGGTTTTTCTAATGTCTACTATAGGTGATGTAATTTATTTATCCCCTATTAGTGGATTGGGTTATAAATCCTTGAGATGCATCTGATGGGTCTACATGATAATATAGTGTATCCTAGGAAAAGATTTGGATTTATTACATCTCCCTTTTGAGGTTTTCTCTATTTTATTCTGACGAGTTTTTTGGGATTCTGGATGCTTGGATGTTGATTTTTTAGCTTAAGAAACAGGCATCAACCGAAGTGTTTAGTTGTGTCCATGTATTGGGTAGGTGATGTCATCTCTTATTTCCGAACATATGGGATCATATGATGGATTTATATGTTTTCATACCTATTTTTGGGATCCAAAGTGGGATGAATATCACTATATATGGTTTTAGAAGGATGTGTGGATTCTATATTGAGATATCCTCCCTAATTAGGTACATTTCTTTTGGTAGTAATTGTTGTTGGTGTACAAATGGAACAAAAAAAATTTTATATAATGATAAGGGTGAGAAGTGATGAATGTAATGGATGTTAGGGAAAGACATGAACTATTTAACTTTTTTATATTTTCTTTGCAATGTTTTTCAATTGTTATATGGGTTAGTTTCAATATTTGGTGGTTGTTTTTCATTTATATGATTCCCTAGTTGAGTGAGTCGGAAGTTTTTTCCACATTAATGGATATAGATGTCATATAAAGTTATCTAAATCAACTAATTATATTAGTAGACATTGTGTTCCACGATGGACATGGTGCTCTACACTAGATATGGAGATCAGTTGTTATGATATATATTACTAGATATATCATTCCAAAGTTATGAATATGATTATAGGACATTGATTTCAATAATTTTGATTAATATTGGTCAATATGTAATTCAGACAATTTATGATTGAGATGAGGGGACATGATATCCCATTGGTGTTTTATTAATATTGATGGAAATGGTCTTCTAAAAATATATTGATGAGGTTAGTGGCCATGTATGAGTTATTATTGTGATTGGTGGACATAGAATTCCTTAGATTCAGTGATTTTATTAGTGGAAATTGTGTTCGACAAATATGGTTGAGTTTTGTGCACATGATGTTCATAAAATATGGATGTTGTATTTGGATTATTTCGGTTACTAAGGTAAACCACTTATATGGTTGATAATGTGGTAAACGAAAATATACAAATATTCATGAGATGCTTGACAGAGGATTCATTCATTGATATTATACTGTAGGGATTATGTGTAAGACTAAGGCTATCTGAACAATTAATATTAATACATAGTTTGGTGTCATATTGAATTTATATTAATTATAATTTATGATTCGTCGGTCAAATTTAAAACTAATGCTATATGTACTAGTAGTACATTAATTCTATATAACTATCAGGTACTTGTGAATATACATATAATGTGAGACATACTGGCCAATGTTTTGAGGAATGGTTTGCACTATATAAAGGTGGTTTTCTTTTGTATAATGCTATTTAGGTTCATTGAGTTGTTCTTAGAGTCACCCCTAAACTAGTTAAATGTGTTATTGTAAATCATTGTCTCGTAGCTAAGGGCCGATATTTTTTTATTGTATTTATTCCTCTTTGTGTTTTTCTTTTTTATTAACATTACATGACTATGGAAATATAGATGCATTTTATAGGATCTCATATGGGGTTTCCAACTGATTTTTATTTCTAACCACTCTACATGATCCAGAGATTTCAAGAATGTCCCAATTCTACTTTTAGTTTGACCAGAAAATCATGATGGGTAAGGTCAATCCCTAGGGATTCCAAAATGAGTGGAGTCACTCATGTCAATTTAAATAATTGACTTGGTGCAATATGATTGGTTACAGGTGACTTGTTATGTGGCATGGCTCGGAATTGGAAATAGTGATTGATGTATTCATTTTCCACTTTGTTATTATTATATATGTGATCAGACTAGTGGGTGATAAGTGATGTATATATGGAATGTATCTTGGGGAGATTAATTTATTTAATATTATTACATCAAACATATACTTCTAGTTATTTATTTTTATTTGGTAATATAGTTTTTATAATTATTTTTTATTTATGTACAATATTTTTATGAACTCTTATATGGAGGTATATTATCAGCATTTTTAAATTATATATAATCATTTATAATCATTATCCTCTAGTAAATTAGTAAGAAGACCTGAGGGAAAGAGGTGAACTGAATGGGCATACAGGTTATGTGGAATTAATTTTGTGATGTTTTAAAAATTCCTATTTACTAAATTTTTCATACATCTTAATTTGATTAAATATTTTCAAAACCACAAAGAAATATTTATCATGATCTACATAGATCATTTAATTTTCTAGAATATTATTAATAAAAACCACATACAATTCATCCAAATACTCGAGAAAATTAAATTTATATATCCATAAATATATTTTGTTCACCCAACAAAAAAATATGTATAACCAAAAAATCATAATGTATATCCTTGGTATGAAACACATTACTACGAATTTCATCCTCCATCACATTAGTCTACTGATACCTGAAAATGAGATCAATCATAAAAAAATACTTATTACCTTGGAGATGTCCCCACATTGTTTGATGGTTAACTATTCATCATGGAAAAAGAAAATTCACATTTATTCCATATTCATGTTATAGTAATTATAATTTCTTTCATAAATTTTTTTATTCATACACATGACCATACAAGGGCCCATATTGTTACAATTATATCATTTATAACTATTCTAATAAGACTTATTTATCCATTACCATTTTTCAATGTATTAACAAGCTATTTTATCGACATTTCCATAAAAATATAACATTATTAACATCATTAAAAATTACCTATAATTATTTTATGTATATTTTTGACAATTTATAATTTGAATTTTCCAAAATATTAATTTCTTAAATCAAGGAAACCCCAATAATTTCCACATGGACTTCATCTTTATAGTTTTTATATATAATACTGAAGACTACATATCGACCATACCCACCCATAAAACAATGATCTCATTATATCGTAACACACATAATAGCATATCACTTCAAAAACAAGGTCTTAACCATGAAAAAAACAAACAAAATTTAATATCAGTGTAAATATTTATAGTTGGATTATACGTATAATATATAGTATTTTTTCATAGTGTGAAATAAATATTATTTTTTATCTTTGAATGAAAAAATACACTTTGAATCCTATATTTATCAAACTTAGGAATGTATTCTAAAGGAAAATATAATTTAATGTCTCACATTACATGATGTCAATTTCCCAACGTTCTTTAATATTATAAATAAAATATCCTCACTTATTTATTATGATTTAAAATGGATGAATATTAATAGTTAACTTATGATTTCATAAACATATAAATTCTATAAATATATTCTACATGGAATCATTTTTTAATTAAATTTCAACTAGTTCATAAGACTATCATAAATCATGAGGGATTTGTTTCAATTAATGATACAATATGGAAATATTTCACAGAATAGAATTTATTCACTCTCCAGCATGTATAAAATCATTAAAATAATGTGTAATCTAAGTAAAAAAAAACTGCATATTTATCACTTCTAACTCAAACTATTAAATGTTTTTTTGGAAGGATATCATTCACATGATTACATTATACTATATTTACAATTTTCCCTTTATAGAAAATCATATTAAATAAAAATGGATTATAAAGCCATGTAACATAGTCAATAAATAATTAAATTATTTCTAATATGGGATGCGTGTTCTTATATTTATAAAATATATTTTCTGATGATAATTAGAAAAATTTGAAATTTTATAATATAAATTAGTTTTGTTAATATAGTTTATATATTTTCCATACAAATTGGTTCTTATGTTTGCACTTATTTTTCATTTTTAACACATATGATTCCTTTAATATGATACACCATTAAAACTATTAAAATTATTACACAAAAATATTCCTTATCCAAAAAATTAAAAGGAGGTATTTGATAAACAAATATTAGAATGAAATATAAAAAATACAAAACCATTAGAGAATTTCAAAATCATGTAAATCCTTAAAAATATTCTCCTTATTTTTAATATACATTGATTTTAAAATACCACTTATTAACCTTGAAAATAATTTATATAAACTAGTGAATTAATAAATAAGATAAGAATTATTCATAGTGGTACAATATTAAATTGGTTGTTTAAATGAAAAACCATGATTTCTTTTCCTAGAGAATATACCATTTTATATAGTATTTTCTTCTAGAGTCATAAAAAAATAACACATCCTTCAAATGGTATGAAATCATATTGTTTCCTTGAAAATCCTATAGCATAAAATGTAAAAAGTTTATGTTACATGGGATATTATTATAATATGACTATTACAATTACATAGAAAATCACTCATACAATAAAAATAAAAAACATGAATAATTTCAAAATATCTCTTCAGGACAAACTATCAATATCTTGGTCATTTCTGTTCTATATTATAAACACTTATTACTATAAAAATTTTCCATGATATGTAACATGTATTAACCATAAAACCTCTTGATTTTACATCATAAAACACAAGATAATACTCAATTGAGCCTATATTTAATAGATAATTTATTCATGTAAAAAATATATAGAAAATATCATTTTACCTTTAATACATTAAAAATCATAATAAATTTATATAAAATTAATTGATTTTTAAATATCAACATTCAAAAAAATATTATTAGGAACACTTCATCAATAAGCCCCATATTGTTTTGTACATAAATTATATCTAGAATCATAAAATTAAATCATTGATATAAATTCATTAGATAATATTTCAGATTCATTAAATTTTCATAAAATGTTGCATTTAAATCATTTATATTCTTTATTTAATTACTAATATTTAATTTCTTGTCATATATTTTTATGATTTTTTATTCATCATCCAAAAACAATATTTTTGTGTTTACAATAGTAAATGTGATGATTGATTTATTTTATCCAAAAAATAAAAAAAATTATTATTATTTTATATATTAAATATATAATTTTTTCAATCAATTAATGATGTCAACATAAAACCAAACCCATAGGTTCATGGAGTTAGAATTATCCAAATACAGACGAGATACATTATAATTTTCTAATGGATTATTTTGTGAGAAGGTAGGTAATATATTATGACTAAAAATTCATAATTATGTCTTAAATATTATATATATTTAGAAAATCCCTTATATTAATCATAAAAATGTGGAGGTTATGGAAAAATGAGACACATCACTATGAAGAGGTAGTAGTTAAAATGTATGACTGAAATTTGCTTTTCTTTCTAATAGAATATAAATTTATCTAAAAAATTTATTCCCTATAAAATTTTAAAATTTTAAATATATATTAGTTATTATTAATATTATATTATATTAGAAATTATTTTTTTAATGGGGTAGATGGTGAAATAAACATAAATTTTCTATATTAATAGAAATATCAATTTGTTGGAGAACAACCATTATTATACACTATAATCCTTCATGGTTGGTCAATGGTAGTGACTATAAAGACTACATTGTGGGAAGATATTATTTAACTAATTTGGATTTTAATTTTCTAATATAGAGTGAAAAATGTTATTGGATATGTGAGGAGATTTGATTCCCTTTTATAAGTGATTGTAGTGAAAATTATGTGAATAATCTAAATTATTCATTTTAAAAACATTACACATATTTAAATGTATTATGCCAAAATGTGACCAAAAGTGTATTATAAGATGTGGTAGATTGAAATAATCCCATAAAATTTTAATTTAACTACTTTTTTATATATTTAAATCATTTTTATTAGATTATATTTACTGAACCATTGAATCATTTACTATGATACCGTAACATTTTACCTAGATAAATGTTTTATAATCAAAAAAATTAAATGGACCTTCCTAAAAAAATATGGAATTTTTTATTCCAAATATAAAAAGAATTTTTATTATTCAAAGATTATATATTTATCCGCTATTATTTTTATAAAATGTACAGAAAAGGACTGAAATTTTGTTTTCCTGTAAATAAAATTTTATTAGTAAAATATATGTTACATTTTAATAAAATATATAATTGAATCTCATGAGTTTAAATTGATTATATATAAAAAATGGATTTTTGTGTGTAATATTTGGCACAATGAACAATAATGTAACCTTCCAATCACATAATTAAATGAGATAATTGAAAAATAGTTTTTAATTAGATTAATATATATATATTTCTAAGAATTCATGAACATTATTATAAGTATTTATAATTTTTTAAATAATTATTTTAAAACATAAATATTTATTTGATCTAACGTTTTTATAATGTTTTTTCACATGAATATCAAATTATGGAAAATTAAAAACTATAGTTTTTAAAAATGATATCATTTTATTATATTTCTAATAATCCTAACTATTTTAGGAAAAACCCATAAAATCAACATAATGTAACATTGAATTGATAATATAAAAAGAATTACCATTTTATTAATTTTATATATTAAAATTAAGAAAATATAGCTTTTAACCATAATAATAAAAATTATTAAAAACAATTTGGTTTCATTATAATAGTTTCTATTTCAATTGAAATATTACATAAAATTGTTATCCTAAAGAAAAAATCATAAAATTAAATCATGAATATCAATAGCACATGAGATTTATTTTGTGCAGCATTATTTGGGATGTTATATTCTTTCCTCAATTCAAAAATTATGTTCTAGAATTTTATTCATCACAAAAACAATAGAGGATATTATTTTATCATACATTTATAAAATTTACATTATTCCTCTTCAATGATATGGGTCTTCCATAAAACCATAACCACATGTGTTAATTAATTCCACAATACCTACAATGCAATATATAAAATCTAAATTTACTTATCCTCAAATTTTGGATTCCCATCCAAATGAACAACATCATGGATCAAAACATGAGATTCGTCTAGAAAATTATTCATTAACAATGAATTATAAAATATATAATCTATATCAGATATACTCAATTTTGATGGTAAATAGAACTCCACTGAACCTACATTTCATATAATATCTTATACAGCAATATATTGTGCTATTAATTTTTACTTTCGTCTTTAATAAATTAAAATATTCTAATAATACACTATTGAAAATACATGATATCATTCCTCAAACTATAGTCATTTACTGGGGTTATCTGTAAAAATATTCTGACAAAAATATGATTATGTCATATTTCACTACTTACTAATAAACTTCTAGAACATCTATCCAATGATTTATAGTCCCAATAACATTCTCTCACTGAATTTATCCCAACATGAATGTGTTTGACACCACGGTATTTATAATTCTTATATTAGTTATATCTATATATAGTAATGAATTCATATGTTATATTAAAATTCAACTAATAATGAATATCCCAACATCATTTTTTATTTTATTGAGTAATCCTAAATTATATATGTTGATGGATAAATTTATTTATGTAACTCTACATTATGGTGTTGATTAATAACTATAATGTAATTTAATTATACAAAATGATGATAGAAGGGAATTCCAATTTTTTTAATATATGAAATGACCACCATGTATCATAAATAGAGGGTCTTAATTTAACTTTACTATCTCTTTTAAAAAATATTTTAATAACTGATCCAATAGAATTGTCTATCATATTTATAGAAAATGCACAATATTTTCGTGTTATAAAATAAACAAATAATATTTTTACTGACATGTATATTTGGTAATAACACTATAAAATATGATGATATATTCTCCCATTTATATTCTACCACATACAATGATAGAACAATCACATGCGATAGTTTTCTTGAAAACATTACCTATTAAGAAGACAATAATTGTAGGGTAAAAAATTATGTGTCATTATTCCTTCTCCACAATGAAATAAATAATTTTATCTATATATCCTGGTGGAAAAAGAGAAATGTAAAATTTAGTGTTTTATTTTTCACTAAAAAATTCCATTCTCAACTAAAAATTATATGAATCAAATAACTTCAATTAATATTTATAATACATACATTGTTATTATTAAAGTTAAAAAATATTCCTTCCTTAAAAAAATCATCTTATTTAAACATTGATATAACATTTGATAGTTCTTAATTTTGAATAATTGAATTATTGTATTAACTATAAAAAAATTGAAATAGAATCCACATACACAATTTTTAGTCCAAAAATAATTAAATCATGATGTAGTAGAAAATATTAATAATGAATGATTGTTTATAGTTTATTATCTTTTGGATTCATTAAATAAAAAAATATGTAATTCAACAAGATTAGTTTTAAAAAAGATATCATATTTCTTTATTATTTCTATCCAATATCTATTCCACATGGTCATTTACTGTTCAGTAATACTTTATAAAAAACTATTATTATTTCTATATATTTAAAATAGGAAGTCATATAATATATTCATCCAAATTAACTGAAGAAAAAACAAACAAAACAAGAAAATTATTATAGTTTCAGTAGTTCTATACATGGAGTATCAATTGACATGAAATATAATCAATTATCATATTATCATTCATAAAAAATCAATAAATTCCATTTAATGAAGAATTAATGTAAAATAAAATATTCATTTATCTATGGAAGGTATAAATTTACGGAATTAAAAAAATTATCTTAATTCCTGAAAAAATTCACCATAATAATTTTTCTTCATTAATGTAAATCCATTTAAATTTTACATGTTAATTACGATCAAAAACATTGTAATTGTTTTTAATCCATCATTAGTAGTAGGCCATTATTCCAAGAAAACATTTAATATATGTTTAATTTTTTGGTCATGGGTAATTTTAGTATCGATTAGATTTTGTAGCAATAAGTTAATACCAGCATGTTAAAATAATATTACAATCAAATTAAATTTGTTGTAAATAATATTTAAATTTACTAATTTTATCATAAATTTTTTTTTTTCATTTATTTATTTTAAAACAATCCTTCGATACTTCTCAAGATATTCATTACTCTTACCAAGAAATCAATTTAATTATTTAAAACCACTATAAATTTATCGAAATATATATGGAAAAGTGTCTTCACATTATCCATTAATATAATTAGTTCATTCATCCAACCAAAAGGCACAACCACATACTTGTGATGAATGTACCATTTATTAAACACCATCTCCATAATTGAGTCATCCAACAATCATCTAATGAATATAAAACCCATGATCAATCATTATAAAATATTTATCTACCAAGATATTTCAAAATATTATATGATAGTCTAGAAATCATTCTTGTAGTAAAAACATTTTCCCCATCCATTCACCTTACGGTCATAACTATTTACATCATTTATCAAATTTATCATACACACATAAAAATAATGTCCCACATCATCAAATTTAATATATATTTATTTTAAAATTTAGTTTTTTGTAAACCCATTATTAATGTTCTCTTAATTTAATTCATGAGCCTTGTGTCTTAAATTTGGAAAATGGTAATAAATTCCATAATTCAATATACATTACCTAAAATGATTCATAACACACTTATAAAAACAGGGAATCAAAATTTTTATACCATCAAATTTATTTAATGTATCAATTCAAATTTCTCAATATATAGACTCGGAATCCTCCCTGTTGACAAAATATAATCTTCAACCTTGAAATCCTCATCACATCAAACGATTTCATCAATAAATATAATCTCAAATATTGGTAAAAAGCTTCAAAAAAACAACTAAATCCTATGTAAAACCAATAAAATTATATATAATGAACTTAAAAATATTTTGTTCATACCAAGTTGATAATGAAAAATTTACTTTATATGATACAAATAAATAATACTTTGTTCACATTAATAGTATAAATTACATTTCCATCCTATACAGAACACCATTAAGTTAATATTTATCAATGAGTGGATATTTAAATTTTTTCAATTACATTTATTTTTTTCCATCAAATTTATATGAATTTATAATAATAGATCATAATTTATCATCTTTAATATTACTTCTAAATAGATTAATACATGATTTATTATGTTTTAAAACATCCCACCACTTTGAATATCGTCTCCAAGGAATTAATCCATCTTTCGTCAACAAATCGGTATGAAGAGTCCTGAAATAATTGTGGGTTTTGATTAATAAAATATTATATGATATATTTTTTCCTCTATATTTAATTATATCTCTATAGATCTAGTTTACTATCATGAATATCCATCCTATTTGAGCTTTCATCACACCAAAAACATCAATTGTATTTTCATGAATTCCATCTTACTCAATCAAATGGATATCATTCACTTTTCCTTAGTATATTCATTATACCAGAATCCTATATCAATAAACATTATTAATAGTTTGTAATTTTATTATACAACATGAAATATACCAAAATAAATGTTATGAAAATATAACCATAAAAATAACCAATTAATATATTATATCAACATCATTCTAAACACTAATTTTATCTAAATATTTTATTAATACTAATTATAACTTCCATAAATATAATCTAACAATAATAATATTAATAATATCATCATATAAAATTTTATATATTTATGTTATCATTTTAAATTATAGTTTATTAAATTTATGAAAAATATTATATAATAAAGATGACATTTCCTCATAGTGTTCATTTATACTTCTTAAAAGGATATTATGATTACATTATTATTTAATTATTAATAATTTAATATAATTTAGGATTTATAAACATTTATAGTTTTATAATTAATATAAATTCTTAATCCCTATAAACATTTTAAACACAAGATGATTATGGAAAATATAACAACCCAACTACTTATTTAACACTTAAACACATTTTATTACATAAAATCATCACAATATAAAACATAATATATCTAGAGGTATAATGTATTTGGGGATTATTAACATTACATAACAACTTAAAACATGAAATACCCATCTTTAATGAAAAATTCTTCAAAATGACCCCACACATTCATTCATACTTAGCATTGCATAGGATAACTTAAGGACAAGCATAAAAAATATTGAGATATAAATCCCAGTAAAAGAGTAAACATGGTATAACATGAAAAATATATTAAATTTTAGGATATATGAATATTAATGGAGTGTAAGAGATACATGATCATAATGTCATGATATATTAGTATTATCATAACATGAAAATATGGAGACAACATTTAACAGGATATTAGCATGAGCAAAGGCTCATTGAATATGGATCATAATTAAACCCTCATTTTACATGAATTAGAATGAGTAAACCCTATTTTCAATTTACATATCATGATACTAGTATTTACCCAATGAATTAGAGTGTTATCAGGCCGCACACTTCCAAATCATTTCATCTCATGCATTAATGTGAAACATGGATCATATAACATGGATTCAATAAAAATATCATTTATTCAATGACAAATGAATTTTTAATTCATATATGAAACACAATAATAAATAGGAAAATAAACATAAAGATGAATACCCCAATTAGAGATAAGGGTACGTTATTCACTACACAATGACTTTGGCAAGGAAAATCGTACTGCAATTTCGGAAGCAGAACAACATTACATAAGAATTCATAAAAATGGTTTTTGAGAGTGAAAATGGTGTCTCATCATATTTACATGAAATTTAAATTAATAGGGTAACATATAAACATGTACCAAAATATATAATATAATTTAGATTCATAATATAGAATAATTTCATGAATGTAAATGTGAACAGAGAAATCCCTTCAGAATTTTGGCATGGTAGCGGATATACATGGGAGGTGTTAATTAGAGAAAAAGGGGTATCTCATCAATAAAACATAATGATTGAATTATATGGGAGGTGAGAAATCATTCCCCAATTTTTTTTAATTGAAAAGACAAGGGTATTACAATATAAAGAAACTTGGACCAAAATGAGAGACGAATAAATCCCAAACTAGGAAGTGTGATCCCAAAGGCTTGGGATGGGATTGAGATAGGTTATAAGGGAGCATCGGGAGCCTTGGGAGGATTTTAGGGAGAGGAGGGTCATTTATGAATGTGATAAAAGCGTTTGGAGTGAATAAGAATGCAATCATGGGTGGGATTATATAGGAATATAGAGAGAATTCTTTATTATTTTGGTTTTGGAAACTACTTATTAAACTAATAAAAACCACAAACCAACCCATGAATTTTCCCAAGGTTTTTCCAAAGGGTAGTGAAGAAAATATGTTATAAGTACAATGGAAAAACATCATAAAATTTTATGCTTTATTATGTGATGGTGAGTCAAACTCTCAAGGAAATCATTTTTGATGTTAAAATATTTTATATGTCTTGGAGGGTCTAGTAAGGAACCATAAAATTATTCAAACAATTTTAGAAAACACATTATTCTAAATATAAATCATATATTGGTAGAAAATATCATTTATAGTAATTTATTACATCACTACTGAGTCATTATGATGTCATAAAAGACATTATATATTTAAACAGAATTTAATTTTTACCCTAAAATTTGACTGTGACAAACAATTATGAAAAATTCATCATCAGATAATTTCAACGTCTTGATTCAAAAAAGAAATAATCATTTTATCTAAAGAATTTTATAATTTTTTGAATTTTATCTTTTATAATATAAATTTACTTTTATTGAAAATTCATGGGTTTTGAAAAATCATCTTTCAAACCTAAATCAAAATTATCTGATCATTTATATTTAATAAAATGTAATTTAGTGATAATATTTAATTAAAATATTATTTAATTAAAAAATCCATTAATTAATCAAAATAGATTTCTTAATTGAATATTAACTATAGACACTATTTGTTCTTTAAAAATTGTATACAAAGTGACAATAAAAAATGAATGTATATTAATTATTCGGATAAAAAATAATACACGTAAAAATAGTTCTATGGACTTGTTACATAACCCATTAAAACACTCGTATAAGTCCTAAGGGTATGGTGTGCATTGGTGACAAACTCTTGAGGTGGCTCAGATAACATTACTCAAGTGGTAATCTCTATATACTACCGCTTTTCCCATAGGTGATTTTGTTCAAGCTTAGCATGTTGAAGATCAGCTTGGTCATTGTCAAGAGAAAATCCCAGTGAAACTCCCTCTATTCTGAGCTCTAAAAAATGGTGTTTATATAGAGAGATTATACTGCATGAGTTCATCGCTTCCTTTTTCTAAGTAAATTGGAAATTTTAAAGCCCTATATTTATAATAATCATGTGGTCACTATTAAATTCCTATATTAGAAATGGTAACAATTTTAAACAGTATTTTAAATTAATAAAACATAAAACAATGAAATTTCCTTATTTATAAAACCATTTTACATAATGATGCATTTAATTAGATAAAAATTAATTTTTATTAGTAAATTTTCGGGTGGTTACAAAAAACATCAGCATAGTGTATAAAATGAAAACAAACCTATTAGGATATTTAAAAAAATGATATCCCAAAATAAAATTTTTGTTTGTCTTATTTAAAATTTATCTCAAAGAACGATATTCATACCATGAAATAAGCATATATTTCATTTTATTCATAAAACTACACAATTGGATTTGTTAAAAATATATAATTATTTTTAGGGTTTCTTAAAAAATAAAATCCAATGATTGGAAAATAAATAAATATATATATATATATGAAAATCTCAAAAACATTCATAAAATTATCTTCTCATTTGATATACATAAAAACTAAAAATATTTTCATAAAAACGTTTTATGGAATCAAAAAATATTTCAGTTCCTTCGAACCTCTTCTTCCTAACACTCTAACAATAAATTTTAAAATTGAGTTACACATATATTTAAATCCAAAAAATCTCATCTAAAGAAAATATCATCACAGAAGGTATTGGTGGGATATATAAAACCAATTAAATATTAATAAAAATTACATGGAACATTAAATTTATGAATCTCATAAAATTATCAGTTATATTTTTTTAAAAAATATGAATCTTAATTTGAAACAAAATTTAAATTATCGTATTTATTGTATAAAAAAAATTAGAGAAATACCTTATACTATTTAAATTTTTTGAAATTAATGTTGTATAAAAACATTGAGAAAAGGTATTTTTTAAAAATATATATGAATATATCAGTGAAATATTGATTTTAAATAATGTATATATTGGTTGTGATGGACATTATTCTAGTAATGATTAAAAAAATTATTTTTTACTTTATGTATGGTAAGAAAATATAACCCATATTAGTTGATTTGAATATATTTAATAATAAAACATTATAATAAAAGTAATATTGAGTTTAATATCTCTTTTTTAAAAAATAAAATACAAATAATAATATACCTGAATAAATTTGAGGAGTACATATAAGGAAGATTAATATTAGAAATGTGATAATCAAAACATTATTAAAAAATATCATTTTATTCCTTCCCTTCAAGATTTATAAATTCTCTAAAATTGGAATAAGAAATACAAATTTTTATTTAATTTTATATGAACCTTCAACAATATTAGTCCATTAACATAAAAGAATTTATTTTATTTATCATCCTGTCTGATATAGTTCTAAAATAATTTAATTCGTGTATGATGTGTTATGGAAATTCAATTTTAAATCCCAATAAAACATTTATTTGATCATAGTTGTTAATGAGTTCATATTTAATCCATTAAATATACATTAATCATTCAATTATTATCATTTTATTAATTAAATAAATAAAATTTCTCACTAATAAATAGTAGATATAGAAAACTAATCACATTTCAATGTGGAGATATAGTCCTTATATACACATTACTGAAACCATAATTATCTATATAAATTATGTATAAGAAGTTAAATAATATTTTATTTTTGTAGAATTATAATTATTTAATATATATCATATATATTCATTAGATACATAATCATAACAATCCATTGGTGATGGATATGAAAAACCAATCACTGAGCTTTTTGGAGATTGTTGTCCATATATACAAAAGAGTGATGGATTCATTTCCCATAGGTTTTAAAAGGATGTCAAAAAGGATAGTCTTATAATCGTAAAAAATTATTATATCATAAGTAGTAATGATTTTATATAATTATTATATGGAATTGTTTATAGGATGTACCAAATTGAAATCTGTTAAGAGTTATGCGTCTTATTTGAAAAAAAAACTGCTTGCTTAAAACTTAACCCAAATAGAAATTATTTTAGAAATAACTAACCATTAGAATGTGGTCAATAGGGATGATATTGTGTTTTTTAATTTCCATGTAAAGAATCTATTTTAAATATTAGGCAATAGATATGGATAATATGTTCACATTTATAAGGTAGTGGAGTGACACATATTTATTTAGTGTCATAAAATAAAATATAGTCTTATTTAAGGAAATATTCCTCAAAGGAAAACAAATTTCATTGAAAATAAGTATTTGGGTATTTGTACCCACATATAATCACATTTAAATATGTTTTAGATACATTCTTCCCATATCACATGGTTTAACCATTTTATCCCATTTAATCTTTTACCAAGATAACATAAATTTTTTAAATTGGAAATTCATCAATATAAACAATAATATAGAGGATATTATTATAAAAAATGTACATTAAAATTATAAATATAGAATAAATTTTATCATATTTAATTTTTAATGGTTGAAAAAATATTTTGATATATATAAGTAATGCACATTAAAAAAATTTATTAGGGAAATTCCAGTTTATGAATAACACGATTTATCACTATAATTATGAATACAATTGATTTCCATTGGATTTTTCGGTTATTAATTTATTGAATGACATATATATGTATTCTTATTGAATAAAAAATTTAATGAATGATTTTATACAGTGTTTCAATTGTAAGGAGTCTAAAATTTGAGTTTATTAATATAAAATGTAACATAAGTTCCACAAAAAAAAATTTGGGTTTCTAAATTTAAAATTATATTATTAAAAGATTTAATATAATCATGAACATGTATTTTTCGAATACAAAAGTTTTATATATTTTTATATCAACATTTAATCAAGAATATTTTAAAATAAATTATTTTACAAGAGAAAATAGTATTTTATGTTCATCACCCCCAATAAAAATATTTTAAAAAAAATTCCAAAAATATTCAAATGAAAATTTTTATCTGAAACTAATAATAATTATATCCAGTTTATAAATTAAAATTCTAAAATTATATAAATTAACTATATAAAATAATATTAATAATTGGAAATAATTTTCATATAATTGTAATATTTATTTTTAAAATGACAAATTATATAAAACTTTTATACATAGTATGAATCCATTAACTTTTATAACTAATTTTTATTAGACATGAAATTGATTTATTAATAAAATTTATTTAATTTTCACATTTTTATCTGATTTATGAAATTATATCCTCGTAATTTTTTTCCTTATATAAACATGTGAGGAAACCCCATATGGGTTTTCTAATTCCAAAGTTTCCTCTTTAACAACATGATTTATCCATAAAACTATATCTATGTGAATCACATTACTATAAAAAAACCTCATCCCTATGACCAAAAATCTAAACAATGTTTTTCTCAAAAAAATTCCAATATTTCAAATAATATATTTTAGATATCAAAAATTCATATTCAAGAAATACATATTTTTATCATAATTAAACATGGAATAAACTATGATCTTGAGATAATCATGGATGATAGAAAACAATAGATACAATTGATCATAATTTTTATAGAATTAATTATACACCAATATATCATGAAAATTACTATTTTTCCATTCAAAAACCAAAAAAGTGTTCCATTGAGATAAATTAAGAAAAACGTGATAAAATAACTCAAACGATAGATCAATCTCCCATTTATCTACATTGATAAACAACCTACAATTATCTTCCAACCTTGGGTTCTAAGAAATTGGTATCATATCGACAATATTTTTACTAATTAATATCCCAAATAATGTATCTCAATGACATTATTACAACGTGGTGGATATTTACAACACTATCATACAATTCCTAAAATTATTATATTTGTATACTTGAATGAATATTTTTTTCATAAGATTTTTCCACAAAATAAATGTAAAAATACTAACATAATTGGTAATTAGATATGAATGAATTGATTTTATCCACCAACTTATGACCGAATTTCCCAAACTCTCTATAATATAAGGGAATAAATACTATAAATGAGTTTCATTGAGAACCCAATTACATCACATGTTCATTCCAATTAATTGATATAATTAATGATTTATTATCATATAAAATTTATGGATGGACTCATCGTTGAATGACTTTCTGATTAACATAATTTCAGGAATGATGATCTAAAGAGATAATATATTGAGTTAATAAAAATTAATTATATTTTTTTAAAATGATCTTCAAATAAAAATATCGCATTATTAAATTGATAATTATTTTCTAATACCACCATGGAATTTATGGATACATTATCTTGTTTCCATTCTGACACTCACAACAATTGAAGAATCACCTTCGATGGTTCACATTCAACCATTTTAGATTGTGATGTCCTATTATTATATAAAAAATCATCAATAATATTATTTATTCAATCCAAATATATAATTTTTTGATGGTCTATATGCATCATGGTATAACATTGATGAATTAAAAATTTATATTTTTTATTTTCATTATGGAATTAAATTATGACCATAAACTATGTTGAACACATAACTATATTTCATAAATAAAAAAATATTTTTTTATAATAACAAATTTATGTAGGTTACCATCATTAACAAATATTGTATTATCAATAAACCCATGATATTCAATCAAGGAATAAATTATTATGGCTCAAATAAGATAAATATATTGACACATAAACCAAAATTTATGGAGATTATATATGCAAAATTCTTTTCCATCATTCATTAATTCCTTCATTGATGGATTATATTCTACATTTATCTAGGTTAATAATTTTTAGTCACATCGAGTTGATAAATCAGTTTGTTATTTTCTAATCCAAGATGAAACTAAAATGGCCATTGAAACTGATGTTTAAATTTTTCATCATCATTTTATTTCACATGTAAATCTCTTATTTAGTGAATATATATATTAATCACTTATAAAGTGTAAATATTTCACATTTCCATGAAAATAAAATATTACTACAAAATTTTTCACTAAAAAAACCACTATAATGTTAAGTCACTATCTATGGTGACATTGTAATTACAATTTAATCGATGTGAACTAAATAATATTACATGATGGTATTTCACCATGATATATCCTGGGACCTTCAATGTAGCATAAAAATAAATAAATTTATCCCAATGTATAGTCTAATGGATAATTATAGATCACAAACAAATATTCCATCTAATTCAAAAAATCATTCATCACTTTCCCTTATCCATTAGTATTTAATACACTGTTCGTTTATCATAGATATTTGGAGAGAAAACTGAAAAAGGATTTTAATAAACAATTTATAGTAATGCTTAAATATCAGAAATAATAAATATCTATATCATTTTTTGGAATTTTATACAGTACAACAATGTTAGTATTAGATGGATTTGTAGTTATTCCATATATGGAGAGAATATATAAATAAAAATAATAATATTGTCATAAATAATTACATTTTTTACACTTCCAGTAAAAATTCCATGATTTTAATTATTTCAATAATATTATCAGGTGTTTATAATGATCATTATAGTTTTGATAATATTCCATAATTTCATCACTAAAAAACAACAATAATATTAACAAATATAAAGGGTAAACTCTGTTAATGAGATATAAAAATACAACTAGACCATTATTCATCCTTAAAGCCAAAACTAAAAATAGATATTGCAAATATCTAATATAATATGTGATCCTATAAATTTTTTCCTCTTTCACTTGTAGTCTTTGATACACTAAATTGAAATTTTTCATAGAAATATAATTATCACCATATTAATGTGAAACATTTGTTTTATTGGTTATAATTCATTGATATAGTTTCAAATTAATTAACAAGAACCTTTTGAATAATATGTTGATGATTTCCATCCTTCATGAATTTCTTTTGTTATGCATAAATGTATTTTTCCATATCATTAGAAATAAAACATTTGAATATAAGTTTATTATAATTAGGTTGAACATTACCATTATAATTTGTTTATATCATGATCCATATGTCCAAGATAACCACCTCCATAACATTATGATAGCACCATTAAAAATTCACCATAATGAATCAAATAACATTTATTAAATTCAAATTCCATATTTTATGACATTTATATTTATTCGATGGGGTAATCCATATTTCTTTCTACTAGGTCCACTTATTCTCATTATTTATAAAAGGATAATTAAGAATTTACTTGAATATATCAGGCTATCTAATAATATTCATAGGATTTATAAACTATAAATTAAAAAATTAACCCCAGTTGTAACGTCCCGGTTTCGGGTGCCACTCAACGTGTGCCTCGAACCCGGTTCGCCACATAACCTCAAATGGGTTTCTGCGGACGCCAGAGGCTGCCGACTAGCAGCGATGGCCCAGGTCTAATAGTGCGGAAACCATTCCCTTACTTGTCAAAGTGTAGCGCAGTGGATTACAAAATAAAACATACATCAACATCGGAAGCAGTAAACTATACACAACTGAAATAAACAACAGTAGTGGATATAACCAATAGTATATAAATTATGATTCTACAGGTCTCAAGTTCTATGAAAACAGACAGAACATGTTATACATCAATACAGTACAACCAAAAGCAGAGTACAGCAGAACAAAGAAAAACAGCTGGCAGCGGCATCACGGGCCTAGGCTCGGTCCCATGCCCTCATACACCTCAGAAGCAATCATGTACCAGTATAGGGACTCTTTCCCCTATTCACACAAGTAGAAACGTAAACTGTTTAGGCCGAAAAGCATGACCCATATAGGGTGTGAGAAATAAATTATCAGTAGGCACCCACCAAAGGCATGTGCCCAACTGTGTGTAAGCATGCAATGACAGTGTGCAGTAGTAAAATGCAATAAAGTAAGCAATACTAAAAAGAAACTAATTACTAGTTATATTTCCATTTTTTATCTATTTAATCCTTTAAATTTAAAATTCCACCAAAGTGAATATTCTAAATAACCAGCTAATGTCATCAGACACGTAAACTCCTACCCTTAGGTAAAGAGTATCCAACACAAGAATCTGCTCTCTGGCATAACTGAGTTTTCCCTCAGGCATAGTTAGTGTCGCCCACAGGAAAAAAGTCTATTTCCCTCAGGCACGGAAGAAGTTTCCCTCAGGCCAAAATAACTACTGCCCTCGGGCTAAACAGTGTAGTGCCCATGGGCTAATCACTACAATGCCCTTAGGCTAAATAGGTAATTGGGCCATGCTGAACATGTAAACAAGCAGTAAAAAAGAAATTTCTCTCAAGGAAATTCTATAATTACAACTTTAAAGGCATACTCTCAGGTATCCTTTACAAACAACCAAATAGTGTAACACACCCCTAGGGTGGTTCCGGATCCAACAAACAATCCCAAACAACAGTTTTACAATTATTCAATTACCTTAACAGTTCTAGGCAGTTAATATAGCCACGAACTCAGCCACACGACACCCCAACATGGGTTCATGGCACAAAAATGCAGAAAACACATGACAGTTTGAAAAATAAACACCAAGAAACCTTCCTTATATGCCAATGAACGATATACCCAAACACCGACTACAGAAACGCCCATGAATGGTGTAGATCTGGCGAAGAACAAAACCCGCTCTAATGTAAATAACATACGTTTGGAGAAGAATTGGTAAGAAGCATCCAAGGAGATGGAAGCCCTTACCCGTGTGGTTCCAACGGAATCGTCCGAGGCGGAAACCGATTCCAGACAAACACCTAGTGGATCTTCAAAGGTTTGGCCTCCTCCTTTGGCTCAAAAATGGCTAAATGCCTTCTATGACAATTGAGGGGGTACTTCCTGTTTTAAGGTGAAAAAACAAAGTACACGGAATGTACATCCAAGTACATGGCGTGTAATCCTTTCATTTAACTGTTCCTCTGGCGGCTTTCCGCCAGCGCGGAACTGTTCGCCTGCCGACATGAGTACAAAACATGTACACATGAGTACACTGTGTGTACTGCCGCCCAGCTGGAGGCTGCTCCACCACCATACTATTTTGGCTTGTTGACTGGCTACACAACATGTAAAGGGCCACTACACGGTGTGTAGTCGGTTCCTTCACCCTTTGTCTCCAACATGGCTACACACCCTGTGTACCCATCCAAACACGACCAGAAGTACACTGTGTGTGGAAAAATACATGGCGTGTAGTTCCAATATTTATGATTTTTCCCTATTTTCTACATTTCATTAAAAAAACTTAAGGAAAAGAGAAAATAAGAAGTCTGTACCTCAAAGAGAAGAACCGGGTTCTTACAAACTTCCCCCTTATAGCAATTCGTCCCTGAATTGCCCTTCCAAGGGTAGAGAAGATATAGCAGTGAACAACTCTGGCCACTGAGCACGTACGCCAGCCTCCCACTTCTAGGTCTCGTTCTGCACTCAGCCATGCTGCCATAGAACCCGTATGAGAGGAACTGTCCGGCCTCAGAGAACCTTCGTTCTCCCTTAAACAATATGAATCAGATGCTCCTCAATGGACGCATCTGACTCCAACTCAACCTCTTCTGGATGAAAGGTGTGAGATGAGTCTGAATGATAGCGATGCAACTGAGATACGTGGAAGACGTCGTGCATGGCTCGGTACCGCTGTGGAAACCGCAACCGATATGAAACCAGCCTGAATCTATCCAAAATCTCAAATGGCCCCACATACCAAAGTGAAAGTTTACCCTATCTCATGATCCGGTTGTGTCCCATCCTCGGTGAAACACGCAAGAAAACCCGATCCCCAACCACGAACACCAATGGTCTTCTGCGGTGATCAGCATAAGATTTCTAACGAGACTGCATGATAGCCATCCACTTCTGAATCAAATGGACCTGCTCAAAAGTCTCCGGCATTAGACATGGTCGCAGCAAATCTGCCTCACCAGCCTCTAACCAGCACAAAGGTGATCGTCATGGCCTACTGTATGAAGCCTCGTATGGTTCCATCTCAATAGTCGACTGAAAGCTATTGTTTTAGGAAAACTCGACTAAGGGTATATCATTCTCCCAAGATCCCCCAATGACTAAGACGCATGCTCGCAGAATGTACTCAAGAACCTGTATGGTATGCTCTGACTAACCATCAGTCTGAGGGTAGTATGTTGTGCTCATAAACACCTATGTACCAAGTTCTCTTTGAAAACCCTACTAGAAACTTGTCATAAAGCGGGCTTCCCTATTTAAAATGATAGAATGAGGGACCCCATGAAGACGTACGATCTCTCAGATATACAGCCCTCCGAGCTCATCAACACCAAAAGTCTCCTTGATCAGCAAAAAGTGTTCTACCTTCGTGAGTCTTTCCACAACAACCCACACAACATCATTGCCACGAGGTGACCTCTACAATCCAGTCATGAAATCCATCGCGACATCATCCCACTCCCACTATGGAATGGGTAAATGTTGTAACATCCCAACTGGTCTCTGATGCATTGCCTTCACCTACTGACAGGTGGAACACCTCATAACAAAACCAGCTACATCTCTCTTCATACCCGACCAACAGTACTGACGTCTAATGTCGCGGTACATCTTGGTAACCCCGGGATGAACTGCCTAAGCTGAAGCATGAAACTCCCGCATCATCTCCTCACGTATATCCCCTGGAAACCATACTCATCCATTCAAATGCCAAACCTCATTATCGCCTATCGTCCAACCAGGAGGAGGGTCCCCACTTTCCACCGACTCCCATAGAACTAGACCATTTGAATCAGATAGATATCTCATCCTCACTCTATCCAAGAGGGTAGAAGTCATAGCTAAAGAGGAAAGATAAGTCGGCCCCTGACTATCGTGCACCTCCAGATGCATTTCAGAGAACAAATCCATGAGCTTCCACTCGCCACTGGCCTCCTACACTGCCTGTATCTGAGTCCTTTTTCTCAGTGCATTAGCTACTACATTACCTTTACTAGGTGTATAGGCATGCTCAAAATCGAAGGACTTTATGTACTCGACCCACCTTCGCTGCCTCAGATTGAAGTAACGCTGTGTAATTATGTACTTGAGTCTTTTTTGGTCAGTCAAAACCACAAAATGCTCCCCCAATAGATAATGTCTCCAACAGCACAACGCCTGAACAAATGCAGCCAACTCGAGATAATGCATCGGGTAATTCCTCTCATGTGGCCTCAACTACCAAGACCCGTACACAACAACTCGATCACCCTACATCAACACTGCTCCCAGCCCAATAACTGATGCATCATAGTAAACTATATATCTCTTCCCCTGCTCTGGGAGCATCAGGATCGGTGCTGATGTCAACATTTCTTTCAGGTCCTGAAGGGCTGCCTCGCTAGCTTCCGACCAAACAAACTTCACACCCTTCTTAGTCATGCCCATCAACAGTGCTGCTAAGTGGGAGAAGTCCTGTATAAAATGCATGTAGTAACCACCCAGCCCATAGAAAATCTGTATCTTGAACACATTCTTAGGCTGCTCCCAGGAAACTACTACTCTCACCATCTCTGGGTCTACTGAAACTAATTCCTATGATATTATATGACCGAGGAAGTAAATCTGGTCCATCAAAAAGTGCCACATTGAGAGCATAGCATATAGAAGATGCTCCCTCAGTGTACTCAATACAATCTCAATATGGGTGGAATGGTCGTGTTGAGTGTGAGAGTACACCAAGATTTCGTCTACAAATACTACTACAAAATAATCTAGATAAGGATGGAACACACGATTTATCAGAGCCATGAAAACTGATGGTGCGTTCGTGAGTCCGAACGGCATAACCGTATACTCATTTAGACTATACCTACTCCTAAAAGCTGTGAGATGTATATCAGATGGTCTGACACGCAGCTGATGATATCCTGATCTTAGGTCACTCTTCGAGAACACTCGTTCTCCACAAAGTTGATCAAAAAGTTCATTAATCCTTGGTAAGGGATATTGGTTCTTAACCATCAACTGGTTCAGCTTCCGATAATCCACGCAATGTCTGAGGGTACCATCCGCCTTTTTCGTAAAAAGGACTGGTGATCCCCACAGAGAAGTACTGGGTCGGATACAGCCCTTTGCATGTAACTCCTCTAACTGCCTCTTGAGCTCCTGCAACTCAGGTGTAGCCATCTTATAAGGAGGAATGGACACCGATGTTATTCCTGGAACAAGCTCAATGGATAAGTACACCTCTCGTTCCAGAGGTAGATCGAAAAAGTCTTCCAGTAAGACATCCCTGAAACGATCATCAACAGGAGGGAAATCTTCCTGACAAGTCCCATGGTCATCCATATATAAGCTCGCAATCTGGGATGTGATTCCACCTAGCCGACGATGCTCTGGTCCTGCTCGACTGGCCTGAACATAACACTCGCCCTTGTATAAAAACTCTCTACCCTCTGGTGATGTGAAAGTCACCCAACGATGATAGCAGTCTACAATGGATTGAAAGGAAACCAGCCAGTCCATCCTGAGAATGATGTCATAGCTCGTCATCTCTAGGACATAATGGTCCCAAAGGTAGTGACACCCACCAACCTCTAGGGGGAACTCCTTGCAATAATTCACACCAGCGGTTCGATTACCCAACGGAGTGTCTAGCGTCAAGATATCAGAAGAAGGAGAAACACAGAGCCCGAGGCTCTCTACAATGGGTACATACATAAAACTATGCATAACACCCATATCAAAAAGTACTAATGATAAGATAGAAGCTACTAAAATATTACCTCTGACTATAAAAGGTCGGGGATCCTGCTCTTACTAGTTCTGTTGCACTGAATATGCCTGCCCAGTGCCACAGCCCTGTGACACAGCCTGGCTACCATGATCTGTCCCGCCTAGCTGCCTCTGAGATCCTGGTGTCTGGCTACCACATCCACAACCACCATCTCTACCTGCACGCCCTGACGTATTCCCATTCTCCGACTGGTAAGAAGCCACTGGACCCGCTCCCGCTCACGGAGTCTTCACAGAACCCCTCTCACTAGATATTGGTGGAAACACCCTGCAAAAGTGCTGCAGATGACCCATCATGCCACAAGCTCAGCACTTCACTGGGTCTCATGGACACTACGATCTCTTGTTCCCCTCTCTACCACACTGGTAGCAAATAACCTGGCCGCCTGAAACATTATTCTGACTGGTATTGCAGCCCTGTGAGAAGTATATCCATATCTTCCTCTTACCATCAGAAATAGAACGAGTAACGGGGGCTGAACCGCCTGGGCCCACACCACCAGATTCCTTCAAGTTCCTCTCCATAATTAGTGCCTGGTTCATGATGGTGTGTACAGTAGGAAACCTGAAGACATTCACCAGTGCTCATATGGCATACCAAAGACCGTCCTCAAAACTTCTGGCTCTCAATGTCTCATCACCCACTAGAACTAGTGCAAAGCACTGAAGCTCTGTAAAATGGGCAGAATAGTTCATCACTGACATAGCGCCCTGGTGCAGATTCATGAACTCTCGAGCACTATCTGCTCTCAATATCTTCGGAACGAAAAATTCATAGAATAATGCCTGAATGTCTTCCCACGCCATGTCTCTATGATGCTATGACTTGGTGGTAATATCCCACCACCTCTTGGTGGAATCACGTAGCATGTATGTCGCGAGCCTGACCCTCCACCCTGGAGGCATCTCTAGATGCTCGAAAATATCCTGCATCGACCCCAGCCAAGACTCTGCAGCCTATGGTCCGTTATCCTTTGAAAACATCAGCGGATGCTGCTGCTGAAAGATACATGTCAGCTCATCCATAGATGTGGCAGCCTGCGGTGCTCCCTGAAAGGTCTGCATGAACCGCATAAAGCATTCACGGAGCATTCGCCTCCGCACCTATGTCTGGTATAGTAGTCGGTGCCACATCTAGCTCTACTGGAGGATCAACTGGTAGCCAATGGACCACCATCTATAGAGTATACTCATTGCCACTCTCTTGGCGACCAACGTGTGGTCGTCTAGGCGACATGACACTACAAGGTCAAAAACACGCCTTAGATTCAATATTATCAATGACCAAAAACGAATAAACCCAAAAGGAAACAGGAGGAAGAAGGCATTAAAAATTTTCAAAACAAGACTAAAAGGCATGCATACTGACTACACGACATGTACTTGACTTCCCTTCCCCTGCCTGGGTCCTTCTGCATGGCTAAGCCACACAGCTCCCATTTGAACAAAAACTACACAGCATGTATGGTGTTATTTCCAACTGCACGTGTCGTCTATGACATGGCTGATTACTCGGCTTGACACCAGATGGTGTGTTATACCCGCACACGGCATGCCAACAACCCCGTTTCCCCACCACATGGCTTAATCCACACGGTCTGTCCTCGGACAAGACTAAACGACATGTCTCCAAAGGTGCACAGTGTTTTCAATGATCGGTGACATCGACCCGTGTTGTTAGTTACACGGTCGAGTCCCCAGGTCACACTACACGGTATGTTCATAATTGACACGGCGTGTTATATAAGGAGTTCACTGACCCGTGTTGTTAGTTACACGGCCGGACTTCAGGTCAAAACTACACGGCGTATATATCTGGTACACGGTGTGTTTTACCCAAGCACTTCCCTACCCCGTGTCGCTGCCCACATGGTTTGTGACACGAGAAGAGACTACACGGTGTGTACGCAAATTACAGAGCGTGTACTCAAAAGGTTTATTTTTCTTCCTGAACGTAAGGCCATACAAAGGGTGTTGAAAATACTACACGACGTGTATACTAGGTTTCCAGACAGTATGCCTTAGAAACTTCCCCAGAACCCAGTAAATACTAAAAACAACACCTATGTGTCAAATTCCGACCCATGAGGTCCCATACTCCCCACGAATCAAAGTTTGACATCTTATCTATGTTATAACTAATAAACAGTAAATGATCCACCAAATTACGGTAAATGGGGTCCCATAATCCCCAAAAACCAATGTTTGGATTTCATTCTATGAACAGCTCGCACAAAAACTACCCTACCAAATAGCACGTATTTTCTTATCAGTGCAACTATCACAACATAATGCTTTTCTAGCACAACAACTTTCACAACAACATGAAATTTTTCTAATGCTCCTACATGGAATGGAAACTATGCATGGGATGTGTTTCTAGAATGTTCCAAAATGATGCATTAGATGGAATACCCTCATCTCATCGGGTTGCAACTAAATAGAACCCACAGATAAAATATAAACAATATAATCCATGTGAGTCACCCAATTGTGAAAACATTTCAACTATAAAATTTACAAAACCAAAATAATTGCAAAAATACGAGATAGACTGGATTTTCCCTATACACGGGTTAGCTACGCCCGGGCACAACTTATTACCAACTACCGGTCTGTCCTATCCCTAACTAAGGCTCCAAATAGTATTTCAAAAAAAAAAGAACCCCTTTGATACCACTTTGTAACATCACAGTTCCGGGTGCCACTCAACAGGTGCCTCGAAACCAGTTCTCCACGTGACCTCAAGCGTGTTTCCCCAGACACCAGGGGCTGCCGACTAGCAGCGAGGGCCCAGGTCTGATAGTGGGGAAACAATGCCATCATTTTTCAAAGTGTAGTGCAATGGATTACAAAATAAAACATACACCAACAGTGGAATAAGTAAACCATACACAAATGAAATAAATAGCAGCAGTGGATATAACCAACAGTATATAAATGATGATGCCACATTTCTCACGTTCTATGAAAACAGCCAGAACATGTTATACATCAATATGGTACAACCCAAAGTAGAGTACAACAGATCAAAGCAAAACAGCTAGCAGCGGCATCGCCGACCTAGGCTCGGTCTCATGCCCTCCTACTACTCAGCAGCAATCATGTACCTGTATAGGGACTCTTGCCCATATCCACACCTGCAGAAACGTAATCTCTTTGGGTCGAAAAGCGTGACCCAAACAGGGTGTGAGAAATAAATTCCCAGTAGGAACCCACCAAAGGCCCGTGCCCAACTGCGTGTAAGCATGCAATGACATTGTGCAGTAGTAAAATCCAATAAAGTAAACAGTACTCAAAAGTAACTCATTACTAGTTATATTTCGATTTTATTATCTATTTAATCCATTAAATTTAAAATACAACCACAGTGAGTATTCTAAATAACCAGCTAATATCCTCAGACATGTAAACTCCAACCCTCAGGTAAAGAGTATCTAACACAAGAATCTTCCCTCAGGCATAACAGATTTTTCCCTCAAGAGTAGGTAGTTTCGACCATAGGCACCGAGTCTATTTCCCTCAGGCACGAAAGAAGTTTCCTTCAGGACGAAATAACTACTGCCCTCAGGCTAAACAGTGCAGTTCCCATGGGCTAATCACAACAAATCCCTCAGGCTAAACAAGAAACCGGGCCATGCCCAACATGTAAACAAGAATTAAACAAGCAATTACTCTCAAAGAAATTATACAATTATTACTTTAAAGGCATACCCTCTCGTATCCTTGCCAAATGGATAAATAGTGGAACAAACCCCCGGGGTGGTTCCGGATCCAAGAAACGATCCCAAACAAAAGTTTTAAAATTATTCAATTACCTTAAATGTTCTAGGTAGTTAATATAGCCACGACCTCAGCCACACGACACCCCAACATGGGTTCGTGGCATAAATACGCACAAAACACATGACAATTGGAAAACTAAACACCAAGCCACCTACCTTATATGCCAACGAACGATATACCCAAACGCCGACTCCAGAAATGCCGAAGAACGATGTAGATCTAATGAAGAAAAAAACACGGTCAAACGTAAATAACTTACATTAGGAGAAGAATTGGTATGAAGAAGCCAAGGAGATGTAGGCCCTTACCTGTGTGGTTCCAACAGAATCGTCCGAGGTGGAAACCGATTCCAGACGCACACCTGGAGGATTTTAAAAGGTTCGGCCTCCTCCTTTGGCTGCAAAATTGCTCAAATGCCTCCTCTGCAAAATGAGGAGGCTACTGCCTGTTTTAAGCCGAAAAAACAAAGTACACGGCATGTACTTCCAAGTACACGGTGTGTACTCCTTTCATTTAACTGTTCCACTGGAGGCTTTCCAATAGCGCGACACTGTTCACATGTCGACATAAGTACACGACATGTACTCCTGAGTACACGGCGTGTACTTCCGCCTAGCTGGCGGCTGCTCCACCAGCTTATTATTTTGTCCTTCCAAATGACTAAACGGCGTGTAAAGGACCACTATATGGCATGTAGTCGGTTCCTACACCCTTTGTCGCTGACATGGCTACACACACTGTGTACTCATCCCAACACGGCCAGAAGTACATGGTGTATGGAAAAACACACTGCGTGTAGTTCCAAAATTTAGGATTTTCCCTATTTTCCATATTTCATTTAAAACACTTGAGGAAAAGTGAAAAGATGAAGTCTGTTCCACAATGAGAAGAACCAGGTTCTTACACCAGTAATATTTTTCCCATCATGGGTAAAATAGATTGGTTTTTCTATCATTTCTATGAATATATTTTTTCAAATACAAGTCCATTATTGTTAAATATTCGTCATAATGGGATAATTTATCCACCTCATTATATATTAACACATGAAAAGATCATGCTATCCATAGATAAATTATTTTATGAATATATTTTTCATTTAATATATCCATATAATTCATCACTTATATAATAAAATCATTATTATTTTTCCTGTTAGTATTAATTAGAGATCAACAATGATCTACATTACAATAAAAATGATAAATAATGGTAGTTATATATTAATGTGATGAACAATCCAATTTATTTAGTATTTTATCCCTGGTAGTCATCCATTATTCAAATTTCATTGGTTATGAAGATCTACCAATTGAGTTGGTGGTTATTTCATGATGTTTTCTTCTATAAATATATTCAAATATAAATAATTTTTTCACTCCATGACCCTGAGATATCACAAAATCCTATGGTTTTATTTCAATTACAACTATTCCAGGTTTTTGATAGAGAAGGTTTTGATTATATTTTCCCATTCCTAAATCATTCATCATGATTCCAATAAGAAACCAATTTTTATTAAAGATGGATTTGATTAATCAATATATAAATCATAAAAAATCCAACTCTTATTAACATAACCATAAAATAGAATATCCTAGATGTGACTTTAAACATTGTCATACAATTATAATTTCATGATCATGTTATTTTTTTACTATCTATATCACAATGTAACAATTTAAACCCTCATTTAAATAAGTTATAACAATTTTTTCAAATATAAAAATTACTTGAATATTTTTACATTAGAGTTTTTGTGAATTAATAACTACATGGAATAATAAAAGTAAAATTTCCACATTGTGAACATTTTTCCCACAAACATATATTCCCAGGATTAAATTTATCATTAATTTTTAACTGTCATACTTTATTTAAAAGGTACAATCATTGGCTACTCAATAATTTATATACATCCTTAAACCAAATGAAAATCAATTGAATGTTAATTTTGAATAAATCAATTATCAACAAAAAATATAAAAATAATGAAAAATGGTTAGACCATTTTAATGTTATGAAAACCTATAAAAAGTATTTCCTTTTTGTAATAACATTTAGAAGGAAATAACAATTTTCATATCTTGTAAATATACTTATTTTCCAATATTAAGTTAATTATCACACCTACAATGATAAATCCAAAATCATAATCATGTGTGCTTCCTGAAATGCATGAATACATTTCTATGGAAAAAATATTTTCTAAAAAGGAATAATCATTATTAAAACCATAAGAACATTTATTTTCAATTAGAAATAAATATTTCCACAAAACATATATGATCAATGGTATTTATATGAAGTATTTACCCTTAATACGTTAATTTAATGTATTATTTAATCTTTTAAATTTTCAATATGGTTTAAAGAATGCATTGGGAGCTTCTGAGGATTATTCAGAACCTGGAGCTTCATGTTTCAAAAAAAATATAGAGTCTCATGGTTAGATCATGAATTGTTATAACCATTCTAATTAAATAATGTATACCTAAAAGGGAATCACATGGTTTTAACAAAAATATTAAGTTATGTGTTAGCTGTGAACTGCTCAAAATGAATGTGATTAAGAGATGCACACGGTGTCTCAAACAATATTTTGTAATCAATGTGGGGTGTGTCCTCTAGATAGTGGGGTGTCCAAAGTTGTTACATTGTTTGAAAAACAATTTTTCAAAACTATGTTCCCCATTAAAAATGCATAAAGTTATCTTTTTTAATGTTTTCATTTTAAGAATCCCCTCCATTTTTTCCATCTCCACATGTAGTATGCTCATCTCTATTGTTGATCTTCTCTTATTCATATGTTAATCATTGAATCTATTACCCCTATGTAAAAATTGATTCAAGAATACTCTATCTTGATTTATATCCACCAGTAAGATCTCCATTCCATTAGTTATTGATCATACTTATTCCAATTTATGGGGTTAATTTAGTGTGATATCATATACTATATTTTCATGGTGTACATTTCATTGTCCTTTTTAATCTTTTTTAATTAAAACAAAAGGCTAATATTGGATGAGTGTTCTTCCATAAGAATAATATTAGTGGTCTATACATTTTCTCTAAGGTTTTTTGTCAAATAATTGATCATCATTTTTCCAAATACCAGAACATTGAGATGTTTCAATTATATTAATTAAATGTTTTAATTATATACTTGGACCCAGAATGTGTTTCCCATTTAGAAATATAACATAATAAGAGGTTGTAAACCTCATCCTAATTCACCTCCCTTATTGTTTATTCAGTCTACCCTATGATATATCCTCCCCTTTATGTGAGTGAGTGAGAAACCTATTAGTGTGATACTTTATAAATTTAATGAGATGAATAGAGATGGGAATGACTCCTTATTTATAATATTGGGTTTTTTTCAAATGGTAAATGGTTTAATAAAATGAAAATGAGTAATGAAATTCATTTTATATTGTATTATGACTTATTTATATTGGTCATTATAATTGGGAATTGACACTAATGAAGTCCTAGGAATTTTTATATTACATTGTTGATGATGGAAATTTCAGTATGGAATCAACATCTTATGATGATATGGAACATAATATATTATAGTTTAGAACCAACTTTTGGATTGAGTTTTGGCACCTAAAACTCCTGTTTGTGATTACATATAGTATGGAACTGATGAGGGAGATAAATTTATGAAACCTACAACTTCTATATAAATTTATATCTATGAACATAGGTCTCCATTTTTATTTATATCATGTATGTTTGAAGCCATTAAGATCCTTCCATTGGATGAGTTTCTTGGTCTTCATGATGTAATAATGATTATACACCATGGGGTGAGGCCCATGTAGGTATGATACATAATTCAAATGTAGTGTATTCCAAGCCAGTTACTATGTGTCTCTAAAAAATTATTTATGTAAATTGATTCTCATATATTATAGACTTCCTTTTATATAGACTGTTTCATGTACTTGTTTATATGTTTCATTTATTACATGTTACCTATTATACATACACATAGTTATATTTTATAATTACATCCTATATTTATAATAGACCTCGCGGGATGTGGAATTCTATGTTTATCTAACATAGTGTTCGAGATTCATGTGGATCCTAAGAACGCATCATGAATATAGGTAGGGACATGGTCAAGCACCCATACATTGATGCATAATTTTTTATATCATGAAGTATGGGAGAAAATGATTGATCCTTTTATCATGATGATATTTGGAGTTATTAATTTGTTCATTTTTTATATTGATAATTATATTTTAATGAATTCTTGAATCCATTTATTTCTTCAATATTTTCATAGTTCCATGAAATAAACAATATTTTGTATATAATACCTTTTATGCTTGATTATTATTATAACTATCTATAAGATTTACTTCTACTAGTCTATTTTCATTATTACTATTCTAAAATTTATTCATTATTACAACACTATGATACAATAACCACAATGTCATAGTATCCCTATTATACCACCATGGACCCTCACTGTTAGTCATTAGCCTCTGGCATATGGGTTGGTGTACTTGATACATTGTGACTAAAAGAAATGAGGAACCACTTTCTAAATCAATTATTGGGATGTTGCGAATTACTATTAATGGTTCCCTTTCATTTCCATATTATATTTGGATTCTAGAAAAGATAATAGGATGTGTATGAATTTAGTAATGATATGATGTTTGAGAGTGTCTTAACCACATACAATGAAAAAGTATAATTACTTGGGATGTGACTTGTTATCATGAATGTGAATCTTATAGTGGCACTAATTTCATAGGGAAAAACACATTGGGTGTGGTTTTTATTGTTAATTCTATTGGTTCAAAATTATCCATGTCCTGGTATAGATAGGATTTTTTACCCATGAATCATCATATAAATGATAAAAATTCACATTCCATGTATTATGGTTTTCAAGTAGGTTTAAGACAATGACTATAAGATTATAGTTTAATGTTATATTCATGAAATTTATATTATTCAACTAATTGATAAAATGTAAATTAGTGATTAGATTATTTGACATTAATGTGAATTCATCAACCAAAATGGGTATTCCAAATATAATTTGATGATTAAACCTTAATTAACCCATTATCGCATGTTTTAATTATTTAAATAAGGTTTCATATACTGAAATTATTCTTTATTATGAATAAATAAATATCAATTTAATATTAAAGAGTGTTTTCGCCTCAATATGTTATAAATAGTGATTCATCATGTCAAAATAGTTATTATTACATGTTACATTTTTATATTGATCATAATTTATTGTAGGTAATTATCTAAACGACCAATTTCAATTTATAGATAATTTTCTTTTATAAATTTGTAAGGGCCTTTTAGATAACTAGTCTATTATGTAAATAAAATAATTATTTATTGTGAATTTAATTATAATCTCTATTAAAAGGGGATTCCAAAGAAAATTAACGGGTGTTTTCCACAGTAACATGTAATTTATAGGCCATTTAACTAGACTCTTAAATTGTAAAAAATAACTTGACCTAGACCCAGGCATAGTTGGGGAAGTGGGTAGGGTCTATCATGATTTATTATAATAAATTCAGTCATGAAAACCTAGCGTTAGGATTATATATAGTTGTGTGACTCTTATATAGGAATTAATGACCATATAATTTCATTATGAAAGAAATAATTAATGTTAAAAATTCTATCTATAGTGTGTTCTTGTAGTTTTTATGTCTATCCCACCATGACGTAATTAGGTCATGTTCTAGGAGGGTGGTGACAACTATGTTCGGTAGGTGGTGGGACCTAAGGAACCAATGTTACCTACATTAGTTCCACATATAGAACCTCATATTTTTCCTGATAAGAGTGGTGATTCATTGTTTCTAGTAGATTTTTAATTTCATATTTACACCCCATAGATAACTTAGTGACCTTCCTTTTCTTTGGAAAAGATGATGTGAGAGTTTCAAAGGAAGAATCCTGCTACTTTTTTAGGGGATGATGGACCACAAGAAATGGATTTATGGATTCGTACCATATTAACTATCAAAAAGTACCAGGAGACACCTAGTAAGAGTGTATTCAAGATCCTGATCAATATGCATATTTTATCCTAAAATTGCTAATGGGATACTCAGAACTTGGAATATTACCAGTAAAATTTTTTTTGATGGGATTTACAATCTCACTTATATGGATACATTTTATCTAGTACCCTAATGGATGATCATTCTAGATATTTTATGAACCATCAATAAGTTTATATGAATTTTATTTCTGATCCAAATATTCATAAATGTATTTGTTGATTTTCACCTAGATATATGGTAGATGGGGCAGTGAGCGTGATTTGGTTTTTTGGACAAGATTAGAAATCTTATTAAATATCAGGTGAATGTCTTTTTGTTGACTACCAGGTATGATATTTAAGATAATATCATAAAATTAATCTTAACAAGTTGTATAATAGTGGTCTATATTAGATTTGATCCAATTATTTACATAGGAGTTCTATATATAGTTTCATATATATTATCATCCAGACCACATTTTCAAGGTATTTCTAATCAACATTCACATACTGAAGGTTTTGTAGTGTTATAACAGTGTGGGAATTAAGGGAATATCAACCATCATTGTGACAGGTCCACAATTGAGTTATGATCTTATGAAAATATAGTCCATTTATATTGGAATTGGAGAATCACCCCTCTAGTGTATAAGGAGACAATATCATCAGAAACTGTAGTTATTTGTTGAGGGGTCAACAGCTCTACATACAACATGGATTTGATGTGATATCAGCTGGTTAAGCCCAGGTGGTGGCCATGTATGGGGGTATATACACCATTTTCATTGTGTTTGCCTAGAGGTTCTATTTAAATACATCATGTTGTACATCATGGCCTCAGAAATGGCCAAAACTATGAATTAAAATATGTTTCAGGGGAGTAGATATTTGAACCTATTATTGTATGAGGCATGATTATAGTAGAATATACCTTGTAGTCTATTTTGTTTGAGACATGGGTCTAGAATTAAATCTCTATGGATAATGAGGAAATACACATACTCTAACATCATTATTTTTTAGTATTATGACCCTTAACAGTATTTTGGGTATCTAATCGGACAACATATGATAGTTTATCATCATTCTATATTAGATTAGTGTCTATTTTTCCAATTTAAAATCATCATAACTGATATGTTAGGTGTTGAATGTTTCATCCCACTGGATTGGTTTGTTAATTATTATGAAATATAGATTTCTACCACTAAAGAGTTTCATTCACATCACCAGAATTAGGTAATTTTATTCACAAGGGTGATTTGGATGTCCTTGTAAGTATAGTTAGACTAGAGCATTATGGTATATGTGAAGTGATATACTATATTTCTAGTTTTTATATGTGTTATTAGGGAATTCATCAGGCTAATTTCCCTATTGTGGTAGATCATTTAATAGATTCTATCGATAAATACATTTTTGATTAACCTCCTCATTGAATGGTGTAGTACTCTTTTGATTTGGTTCCATATTCTGAATCGGTTTACATTACTCTTTATAGAATAAACACTACTTTGTTACTTGATATAATGAGATGGATGGAGAACATAAATGATATGGGTTTCATATATACCAACACTACTTCTAGTTGTTCACTTACATTTTTTCCAATAAGGTAGATAGTATACTTATTATTTTATTAGATAATTCAAATTTCAATCTGCATAATTTGAAGAACCGGTATCCCATACTTTGTATCATTGAACTCTTAGTCCCGCTCTGAGGAGTGGGAGTTTACTCAATGATTTAATTCTTGGGATGTTTCAATGGGTGCAATATAGGAATTCATAAATATTTCATACAATGTCTCATAAAAGGTTTGGTATTTATGATTATTTCAGTATGATTTTAGGTCTTATGAATGATCTAACTGGTTTCGTAGATCTAATTAATCAAGGTTTCGAATAGTATATGGATTATTTTTTTACAGTCTTTATAGATGAAATCATGGAGAATTATCATATATAACATTATCATTTCCAAAATATTTATATAATTCATAATACATTATGTGAGCACTAGTTTTATGATGTGTTCACAAAATGACACATTTAAATTTACAAGGTGCACATTGTAGTTTATATAATCTCATCGGTAGGAGGGTTATTTTACATAGATATGGTAAGAGTTAATGTATCTTTGGAACAAGCCAAGGCAATATTTGATAAACATACCATCATAGGGATTGACTGTTATTATAGGAACATGATATATGTATTTTCACAGCAAGCCTCACCACCCTCATGTTATTCTAAAAAGGGAGTGGAGTTTATATGTTCATGGGTATGTGATACATCCATTTATGAGATTAATGAGAGAGTTTTATCTATTTCGATATAGTTTCATCCAATTTTGGGAATAAACTATAGAGTATATTGTGATAAATCAGGAATATGTTTAAGAGCATTTATAATACAGGAATATCAAGTCATGGAAAACATTTCTTTTCATTTAAGGCCACATGTGGTAATTATATGACACATGATATCAATAAGGAATATTTAGTTCACCCATTGTGTTGTTAGATGAATTTTTTTTCGTAGTGATCAATTATTATTATTTTTGGATAAAAAAATCCTTAATCATATATTTATGTGGTCTATGATAAATCAAAGATATATATGATTTTTTGATTATCTATAGTCATTCGATTTAGTTGTTTCCTATATTCATGGAATAGAAATTCTATAGAATACTCCTTAAACTAATGGACCCAAACAAAGGCTGTTACAAATTGCCTTGATGAGTATAAGCTGTTAGATGTTATCATTGAGATGTATTTAGAGGTGAATGATCATAACATACACCCCACCCTAAAATATTTGGCAGTGAACTCTTCACTCTTTGACAGAGTAAAGATGATTTAGGTATCTGATCCCATGTGCTTGGTCCTACGAGGGAATATTTAAGGAATGATTAACTTACAAGATAAACTTTTTATGTGTATGAGGTCTCATAAATCAAATGATTATTTAGCTTCATACTGAAATCTAGGAGGAATTGATGAAGTATACTCATTATTCAACTAGAGAAGTATATCTTAGTCATACCAAGTTGTATCACAACATAAATTTTAAATATCAATGTCCTAGTACATAAATGGATATAATTAATTTTGTTACATTGTGTTCTAAATATCACTAGGTGAAAGTGGGTATACAAAGACTATAAGGGATCCTATATATTGTGTAGATTATTGAGTTTATATGTTATGATTAAACTATTCATTTTTAAATTGTTTATTGAGATCCAATTAACCCATTCATTTAGTATGGGTGATATTTGAAAGGATCACAAAGATTATTAGCTTCATCAATATTTGAGAGACCATTATAGTGGATGAAAAATGGATACTTATTATCTATGATATTATAATATTACATACGTCCCTTTCAGTATCATTTATTTTAAGGATTATAATTTCACATTGAGGATCTGTTAGGGGTTACAAAAGGAATTGGGTAGAAAGGTTATTTTAAGAATAACCTTTCACCCTTAGACAGATTTTCATTGGGAAATAAAAAAAAAGAAATAGAGGACATGATCCAATTATGAATAATTAATTATGTTGGTAAATGGGAGGAAAATATACCTCTTCTAGTGTTTTTAACAAAAAAATTTAATTGAGGATTTTGATTGATCTTTATGAGGAATAATATTTTAGTTTTTTTCATTGACCATTATACTAGTCAGAGGTGTGTAATGTTTTACTATGTTGATCCCATATCAATTTTAAGGCTTCAGAGATGGTTCAATAGATCATAAAATATATGGATATGTTATTTTATAGGACGAAATTTATAAAAATAACCATAGAAAATATATAGAGTTAATTTTCAAGGGATTATTTTTCTCAAAATTTTTAAATACAGAAGGACATCAATGGTTTATGTGACTGTGTATAATTTCACCTCAGTTAGTTGGACCTCTTTTGGTTGCAGAGAGAGTCAGTTCAAAAACATATCATATGAATTTATCTCAAATGTACCGTTATAGAGATCATGTATTTTGTTTTTCACATCTTCTCAAGTAATATTAATACAAAACACATATATTTTATTCTATTGTGGATGAGATAATTGTAGATGATTACTTTTTGTTAAAACCATTTCATATTTTAGATAAAGGGATGAAGTATCTCTGTGGAAGGATAATTCCTCAAGTATAGGTGCCACAACATCACATCTGTATACAATATGATACCAAAGATAAAGTGGAAAGTGTATGTTCTTTGTGAATTGGGTTATTCATAGATGATGTTTTACTACCCTTAGAAGGTAAACTCAGGGACTGGTTTAATTAATAGGGGAAGACTGTAAGATATCAGGATTTTTTATCAGGATTGTATTCTTTAATATTAGTATTAAATTCAATTATTTAGACATATAAGTTTGATCAATAGATTTTGTTTTGTTTCAAGGGTTGCTAAGGATTGTTCAGATCATGGATATTTGGATTTTCAAAACAAAAACAAGAGAGGGGAAGGTTTGAGCTTGGTCAGTTCGAACTGTTCACCTAAAATAATGATTCCCTATAAGTGTCCCACATGGTTACCCTATAAAATGCATAGTTGTTTCTAAATGTGGGTTAGATATTGAGGGTGTGGATTGGTTGTGCATGGATTTACCACCCATTTGTTGTAATCTAGGAAGGGTGTATCCCCTAGATGGTGGGGTGTACACTGGGGGTGCATGTTTCAAAATCCTACATCAAAACCATGAACCTATTTAAAAGTGGGTTATATTTCATTCCCCCACCCACTATAATATTAATAAAACCCTTCATTTTTTATTTTTTCTCCACATAAAACATCTACTTATCCATAGAATCTATCGTCTCTTTACTAAGTGTACATCTCAACATGTCACACAATCTGAACGTGGATTTGAGTTTTTTTAGGTACATTAGTTATCATTATAAAAGATTTTCCTTCCATAATATAAATTTTTCATTCTTATTCATTTTGATGGAGTAATTTAGGTGATAGATCATATGCCTTATTTTCATGTAATTCTTCTATTCAACTATTTTCTCCCCATTTTAGGTCGATCCAAATGCCAAAACTAGATGAGTGTTCTACCGTAAGAACAAGGTAGGTAGTCTTTAAATTTTATTATTATTTTCTTAGATAAACATTCATAGTTTTTTCAGACACTAAACCTTATATAAATTTGTCATCAATTTAACTAATTTATCAATTAATTTTTTGAAACCTTAATCTACATCCATTTTATCCAATTTATATGTTTAGATAATTTCATCATCAACCCAATCCAAGAATTAGGGGAGTTCTATAGTGATTCGGTTGTTAAAACCAGTCTAATGGTTGAGTGATATCATTCCTTTCAGTGGGACACTTTTAAATTTTAATGAGATAATGCATATGGATTCTCATTCTTTTCCATGATATTAAATGTTACCAAATTATTAAATGGTAGAAAAAATGAAAATAGGGAATGAAAAGGATATTCTCTTGGAAAGTTTCTTTTAATAATGATCATTCTAATTTGGTATATACATTAACATATCCATTTTAATTATGATATTAAATTCCGGAAGATGGAGATCTTGTATAAGACCCTATGATTTTTTCACTTGTTATTTTTTGAATTAATTTTATCTTTTTGATATTTTTCAATTAAGACCACAATAAAAATGATTTTTTATAGTAATGAATAATGTTTGGATTAATCTATACAAAACACAGTGTTATCATGCACTATATACAATATATTTTTATTATAATATTTATAAGGAGAAATTATGTTAGCGTACATTACATGCAGTACTGACAATCCTCGATGTAGTGTTTAACATGCAAGACCAATCGTTAATAAACTATATTATTATTATGTAATATAAGAACATATAACATTGCAATTGAATTAGTAGTTATGAATATTGTTAATTAATATATGAATATATATGGACTAAAATATAATAATATGAATTCAGAATATACAAATTAATTTTAAATGAAAATATAAGAACCCATTGAATATAAAGGAAGCATTTTTGTTTTTATCATAAAAAAGGTGAATTTTATTAACAAATTATATTATATTAAATTAGTTAGTAATCTTAATTTAATATATATTTAATATATTCAATTATATATTTTTCATATTCATTAAATATATGTGATAGACATAAGAGAAGAACAATCCTAATTTATTTCATAAAAAGCTATATTTTTATAAAGGTAGTTTTACCACCTTTTAATAGAGAACCCATTTTTTATGATTTTTTTTGAAATTTTATATATTAAATAAGTCAAAATAAAATTCATATTTTGATGAGATATAAAAAAAGTTACATTTAATTATTTTAATTTTTCTGTAATGTTTTATTTTCTAGTGAATTGTTAAAAATATTGAATTTTAATTAAAATAATTTTTTAATAAAATTTATTTATAAGCTTAAATTATAAAAAATATGATTTTAAAGTATAATTATATGATATTTTTAACCAATAAATTCTCATTTCTTTTATTGGAAAATATTTTACATTGAAATTTGGTATAAAAACATATCATTATTTTGGATTTTTTTTATTTTAAATACTCACAGTTTCATCTCATCTACAAGATTAAATATAATTTAACATCTTCTAATTATATAATTTTAATTTTGTAAATTGTATTACATATTTGGAATCTAAATAATTAATGATTTATAATCACTTTGAAATATGTTTTTTCAAAAAAATATTACCAAAATTGGAAAAAAACTATTATAGTGGTTAAGGTAAAATTTAGATTAATAAAGGAATAATCTATAAACAAATGGTTACAAATGTACTATACACTTAAAAAACACCCATTTATTTCCATATTTTGTCCATAAATCTTATATTACTGATTTGGGTTGTTTTTAATAACTTTTTTAGTTAATAACATTAGTACACCTAAATTATATTCAAAAATGCTATGTTTGTCCTTTCCCTTTCCTATAAAAGGCAACCACATATCCCTATTAATCACACCTATCCAACCATAAAGGATTGGCCATGATCGCTCCATTCCTCTTCCCCAGAAAAAAAACCTTCATACCTGAATCATGAATTTGGGAAGAAATATTTTCAACGAATCCCTTTGGTGAAAACCAAAAGGAGTTACCTGATTAAAATGTAACGCCCTCCCTCAAGTTCGTTTCTTTTATTTCCACTCCACTCTCCCAAAATTTGTTTAAATAAATGATTTTTAGAAAAATATATATGAAATATACTTGTATCTTTTTATTTCAATGGATCAACCAAGACATATACAGAGTTCTGTCCAATGGGTAACGAACATATTGGTAATGTGTTTGGTGAACTATCACCTCACGAAACAATAATTGTTCATTTTTTAGCACTTATATTAAAGAAAATTATGATAGAAAATCATTTTATATATGTTATGTAAAATATTTACTATGACTTTATTCTTATTTAATGATTTATAAAGTCGTATTTTGTTGTTATCAAGTTGGTGTAAATACGAGAATGTCGTTTGAGCAAGTGTAGACAACCACCCCTTCAAAATGATGTGATTTGTTCACACAATACATGGAATGTACTAAAGACATGCTTAGAGAACATATATGATATATATGAAATAATAAAGATTATTTAATGATATTATATACATATAAAAATATTTCATTAACTTTTTTATCTATAAATACGTCAATAAAATGGAAGCAACATTCTTTCATATGTACGACCTACCATCTAAATGAACAGTTAATTCCATTTCACAAATATATATTATTTGTATTATTATCAAAAACATAAAATAAATATTATTGATACTTATATTATATTTAAATTCATTAAATCGTATAATATGTTTAATGAGCAATTACATAACAAATTAAGACACATGAAAAAAACAAATAATACTTAAAGCGTAACCATAACCTAGATTTTTACAAAATATTGTAATATAAATTCATAATCATACCATATATGGAATTATATATAAACATTTTATTATATAAAATATTTATAGTAAAATTATATTTATTATACTAGATGTTCTTATTGGTATGAAGACAGTAAAGACACATGATATGGGAATTTCATCTCACACTTTTTCCCATGAGATACATGATTAATTCACCACAAAAATATTTTCTCTGGGGTATCAAAAGCCATGAATGTTTTGTAGGAATAATATATATATATATATATATATTTAAATAACCATTTTATAATCATTATTTCAGGTGTCTTATGTTCCATATTTTACCATGTTGATAAGGTAATTTTATCAGTTTTATTTCATTGAGACATATGCCATGTTTTACACATTTATACATATATGGGGTTCATAAACTGAATATGAAATTATATAACACGAATATATTAATTTTTATTATATTATAATGACCAATATCATTCCATTTTTCTACATGGTGAGAATGATTCCATGTTACCATGTAGTAAGAGTTTATCGAAACAATATTCACATTTATCAAGATTTTTTATGATCACATTTTAAATAATGAAATCTACCGATCCATATTAAAAAGATCATTAATTTTATTCTACTCTAGATATTAATTTTTTCATCATGTATTAGAAAAATTTTCACTACTCTTAGACTCATAGAATTATTAAGAATGTCTTTATTGAAAGTGAGACTATACCTCTCTCTTCAAAAAGAATCTATATTTCTTTAAAACTATGTTTTATAAAATGATTTTTAGAAATATATATATATATTTTCTTATATGAACATTAAAATAAAATTTGAACCCATGTTTTAATTTTTTTAAATGGATATTATTAAATAATATTCTAATCTTTTTCATATTGAAGTACTTTTCTAATCTTTTTACAGTGTCAAAGGAAGGTTTGACATGTACGGATTTACACACTGTCATGATTTTCAGTCCCCTAAAGCATCCCTAAGAGTATTATAATGATATTTTTTAAAATAAAATGTTTTAAAAATAATATTGTAATTTAATGTTCTAAATTTATTTTCTATGAAAAATTTAGTAAAAATTATTTTATTATTTTAAATGATTTTCAATGTTTCTTTTCAATTTTATCAATTTTTTATAAATTAAATGGTTTTAAAATTTTTTTCATGATTATTTTATAATTTTTCACAGGAAATGGTTTTTAAAGTTATTTTCAGACCATCTTTCTAGGTTTTTATATGATTTTCAATAAAATGCATTTATGAAATTTTTTGTTTTTTAAACTTCCTTTTTAAATAACGAATGAATATTTTCTTGAAGAAATATTTTTTAAAAAAATAATACAAAATTATTTTTCATATAAGATAACATATCTAGATTATAATCATGAGCTTCTAGGGAAATTATTCAATTTTAACATTCATATACACTATCTAAATTGTTTATGATTTCATGGAATTATGTTTATGATATCTATTTCCCGTTCATGGGTCATAATATTTTAAATCCCACATTGTTAATAGTTTAATTTTTTGTTGAAATGATTAGGAAACCTATCTCTTTATCATAGTTTATTATGTGATGAAATTTTAATGGTACCCATTTCATTTAATCGGTTTTGATTTTATGGTTATAGAACCCATATCATTTCATGTGTCAGGATATGATAAAATTTTTGTGGAAAATGAGAGTATGATTTCATTATGTGATGAGTGGGACTTACATAACCCTGAAATGTATTGGATAGTGATAAAAAAAATTTATGATCAAGTGGTATATGGGAGGAAATCCCAAGGATGATATATGAGTGTACATGAAAGGGAATCCCTTGCATGTGAAAGATGGTACATTGGAAGAATTCCCAATCAAAAAACAAGTGGGTACAGGGGAGGAAATCCTAGGACAGAAACAAGATGGTTTATGAGAAGGTATCCCAATCCCAATAAACATGGGTATATTATATGTTATCTAAAACCCAAAGTAGGTACATAGTTTAAAAGAAAAATTCTAACTAGATAAAATTTTCTTAGTCAGAATCCTTAACATATTGTTTTAATATTAGTAATTTTGTGCCAAAACACGATGTTTTATTATTATATTATGATGGAAAGGTTTGTGTAATTTATTTATATACTACTCTTGTCTTATGAACTGAAATTATTTTTTCCATGATTAATTTTTTTGTTTTTTTATATGGAATGTTTGATCAGTTATTGATCATGAACATCTACAGACACCATTATGGTGACGAAATTCATACAAATTTCATTTATTAACCCTTACTAAGAATTTGATCTCACAACATACTTATGTTTCACTTCCCCAGGTAATGAAGAAAACTTTTTATTCAGAAATACTAGGTATATGGTCATTGTGGAAAACATTGTCGATATTTTACTATGTTAGACAATTTTTCCCAAGTTTCATAAGGAAATAAACTAATTCTATCATTGGGAATATATTTTGGTATTGTATTACATATTATAAAAAGTGATGTCATGTAAATGTTTATTAAGACTATGTCATTGTTTTTGCTATCAGGGAAGTGGATTAGTCAACCTTTACAATATAGGATGATAAATCCTTAGAGATAACTCTATATGCACGTATAAGGACAAGTCTAAGGATGAGTTAATGTCTGGGAAAATGTACTAGAAATTTTTTAATGGATAGAGATAGTTGTTTACTATATATAAATCCATGTCTAGAATATAAATGTTTTTGTGGCTCTATAATAGATGTTCCAATGGGTAAAAACTATAACAAGATGTCTCAATACTTACTCAGGGAAATTTGCTACATAACAACATGCCTTACTACACATATAATTTGAAAATCCTAGGGGATATGCTTTGGTAATTCATAAACTCCAGAAAAACATTCATAATGTATTCAAATAGAAGATAAGAAAAAATACCCGATGATAAACCTATGGTTTAATTGATTAATGAAGGTGTCAGTGTTTAATCATCATATAAGTAGTTTTTCATTATTATGTAGTTTTCTCTATGATATGTGTTTCTCACCCTGTTCATTTGGGTTTTAAAAAATAGAGTGAGATAGAAGGAACATGGTTAACATTAAGTGTTTCAGATTTTCAATGTATATGGAATTGTGAAAATTGATTTCCCATGTGGAAATCTTAAAATGTGAATCTGGAAGGTGTTATTACTATTGGTCTGACTTCTAAATATGACAATACTACAATTGACAGGGGAATATTTAATGATGTTATTCTTGTATAGTGTATATTAAAAAAGAATAAGTATGATTAGATTGGGGTTGAGGAACATTAATATATGATTCATTTTTCAGATTCTGGGAATGAGATATTACTGAATAAGTTGATGAGACGCTAGAAATAGTTATTGAGTAATATTGGATGAAATATGTATTTATGTTTTTTAATTTAATGATTATGTTATATAATTGATGAAATATATAAGTATTTTTAGTTTATCATTTCATTATGAAATAAAATTAATATGTTGAACAGTGATGTGGAATTAGAAAAGTGATATTGTGATAAAGGGAAGGTAACCCTTAATGTGATCATGATGATGATAAAATTATGATTAGCTTAGATTAAGATATGATTGATTTTGATAATTTTAATTGTATAACACTAATTACCCTTTTGATGATTAAGGAATTTTTAGAAAAGTAGACTATTTCATGATGTATTATTCATAAAAAATATTTGTTTTAATGAATATAACTATTAGTCAATGAAATAAGGAATCATTATTTTTTTTAAAAGGATTTCTGGAATTAAATATTATTACCATGTTTCAATAGATTATTGGATATGGGTATGCCCATTTTTGGAATATGAAAACCAAGAGTTTCTTAGTGGGTGTAAATTTTAAGATGATATAATAACACTCATCATAATGTTTTATAAATTCATCTTTTAGAAGTATTATAAATTTTCCAATTTATAGAATGATTAAGCTAAACATTGAATTAATTTTGTGTTATTAATGTAATCTATTTTAATATATTGATTTATTCAAGTATGATTACCTGTTCTATCCATTTTTCTTAATTGATATGTGAAATAATATAGAATTACTTATCATAATATATTTAGATATAATGATATGTTGGTTCTTCAAGAATGAAAAATTAAAAATCATTCCCTTGAGTAAGAGATAAAGTGGCAGTTGATGAAGGAAAAAAATCAAATAGTGTTATTGTACATATAAAAATGAATGGAATCAAGTGAGTAAATTTATTTATTTTTATAGGTGGTAAAATTGTTCCTATAATCAATGAAATTGATATTGAAAAAAATTTATCCTAGAACAATTATGTCTAATGAATCATATAGTCCCATAAATTGACAAAGATATAGTGTTTTGTGACCACCCAATTATGGTGATAAATTTCCTCTATCACACTCTAGAAAATGATAAGCATATTTTACTTCCACGTTATTATTTTTACTTCCCACCTTTGTTATCCAATATGGAAACCATGCTATGAGATACCTTAGGTACCAGTTATAGTACGAACCATATCTTTTCAATGAATATTTTAGAAATTATTTTTATGATTTTGGTTTTAATGAATGTAACATTCAATTATTAGACCATTAATTACCCAAAATAATTTCAAGGGAGAAATACATTTTTAAGGGGGTATAATATAACACCTAGAGACATTAAGAATAATTTTTTCATTAATTAATTTAATATATTTCATATTTATCATTTCACAAAAAACTGAAAATATTTTTTTTAATATTAAAGAACTTTCATAAGATTTCATATTATGCACCACTGAGGTATCATGTAATTCATGCATTATAACATTTATCATTCTCGACATAGAACCCTGAGGATATCCTGCATTACAAGAATGATTTAGTTTCCTCAGTTTCTTGTGCATCATGCAAGACTAAGTGTTACCAAACTATAATATTATTCTATCATATATTAATATATAACCTAGAGTTAAATTAGAAATTAGAAATTTTATTTAATAACTTATTAAAATATATGGTCTCACAAATATACAATTAATTAATTGGTTGTCAATTAATTAGAAAAGAAAATATAATAACTAATAGAATATAATGGATATACTTCTAGTTTTATTATCGAAAAGGTGTTTTTGATTGATTAATTAAATTAATAAAAATTAGATAGTAATATTAATATAATATATATGTTTTATATTCATAATTTTTTTTTCATCCAATATATTTCATAGACATATGATAAGAACAAATCCTATTTTATTAATAAAAGTTAAATTTTTATAATTGTAGTTTTAGCACCTTTTATGGGAGAACCCATTTTAAATCCCATTTTTGGATCTTTTATAGATTTAATATGTTAAAATAAACTTCATATTTGTAAAAGTAAAATAAAAAATATGCTAGGTTAAATTTTATCTATTTTTCTGTGATGTTTTTTTAAAAATTAGTTAAAAATATTAAATTGTAATTAAAAAAATAATTTTCATTAAATTTTTTTATAATGTTAACATATATTTTAAATTGTTTTAATAGTTTAATTAGATAATAATTTTAAAAATTCATTATTGTTTATCATTTTAGTCAATTTCACATTGAAATTGAGTGTAAAAACATTGAATTTGTTTTTAATATTTTTTACTTTTAAAACTCGCAGTGTCACCCCATCAATGGGATTAATTTTTAATTAATTTCTACAACATATGTGAATTTAATATGGAAAAATATATTAAATATATGGAATCATAATAATTTTAAATTTCTATGAGTTCTAGATAAATTTTAGCATAAAAATTATTGAATGGTATTAAAATTAATTATAGTGAATAAGGTAAAATTAATCTAAACATGGAAACAAACCATAAACATAATGTCCCAAATGATGTATAAACTTTTCAAACTCTAATTAGATTTCCATATTCTTCCCCAAAAAATTTCATTATTTTTTTGGTTTGGTATGAATTTTTTGAGGTAAAAACATCAGTACACTTAACTTTATTAAAAAATGACATCTCTGTCATTTTGATTCCCTATAAAAGGAAACCACCTATCCCACTTGATCACACATCTCAAACAACTTTGGTTTGGCCATGATGTTCCCCATAAAAATACCAAAAAACCCAAACTCCGCCTTTAATCCTATTGTTTTATATAAATACTTCCTTGGGATCCCTTTTGGGGAAACTAAAAGTAGTTACCTGATAAAAGGTAAAACCCTCTCTTAAGAACCTATAATATTATTTCTATTTTCCCCTCCCTAATGGATACTTATTACATGATTTTATAAAAATATATATCATATTAAATATAGTATGATGATTTTATTATAATATTTCAACCTAAACTTACACACACTTCCATATAATGGTTAAAAAACATTCTATTTATTTGAACGGAGATCTACCACATCACGAAACAACGATAATTAATTCATTCCATTAATGCCTCTCACGGTGGAAATTATGAAGTTAAAGTAGTTTATATATTTTATATACTATATTTATTATGTATTTTACCTTCTATATACCTTTTGAGACACATATCATTACACATTCTTTTTGGTGTAACTATGATGATTCTGTTTGAGGATGTTAGGACTACCACCCCCTCAAAGCAATGTGATTCGTTTACACAATACTTGAAATGTGTTGAGGATATGTCTTTGTGATATATATTACATAATATATATAAATTATTTATAATATAAATAAATATAAATACACATATATTACATTGGATTTCTTTCTTTCAGTAAGTTAATAAAATAGAAGTTATATTCAAGTGTACGTATGTCAAACAATCTCCATGAACAGTGCTATCCATTTCATACTTATATATTCTATAAAAATTTACAAAACACCTATAAAAAATATTAATTATTTTTATATAATTATTTACATTATTAAAATAAGTATATATGTATATGAATAAATAATATAACAAATTAAGACAAAATTAAAAAGAAGCGAATATTATGTGATGTGTATCCTTGACAGAGAAAAGTTTTAAAAAGGGTAATATAATTACATAAAAACCCATAAATTGAATTATATATAAGAATATAATTCTTTTAATTATGTATAATAAAAAAATATTTATTATACAATTTTTTCTTACAAGTATAAATAGAGTTAATATAGAAGGTAATAGAATTTCATCTGACTCTATATTCCAATGAGATTGTTTTCTTATTCACCAGTCACTAATTTTTTGTGGTGTATATAATTTTAATTAATGTATTTTAGGACTCATTCAATTAAATATATGTCTATTTACATATGATTTATGTGATCTTTATATAAAGAGTTTTTTTTTCTTGAAGTTAAAAAATCAATAACGTATTTTTGTTTCAATATTCCATCTTTGAGACAAATGCAATGTTATAGAATATATATTTTTATGAGGTTTATAAACTATATTTGATACTTTATAACATGAATATAATTATTTTAAGGTTATTTTAATTATTCAATTAATTTCATTTTCCGACATGGTGTGTATGATTCAATGTTACCATGTGGTAAAAAATTATTGAAACAATTTCACAATTTATTGAGATTTTTTATGATCAATGTTTCATTAATGAAATTTTTGGATCCATATTTCTATAACAAACATTAATTTATTTCTCCTCTATTTATCCTTTAATTCTCTAGGTATTAGTTTAATTTTCACACTCATTGTAAAATAATATAGTTATGAATTAGTTTTTAAGAGATCCTGACCTTAGCCCTCTCTTCAGTAAAAAATATCTATTCCTTCAAATGAAATTTTTTTAAATGGTTTCCGTAAATATTATACTATTATAATATTGTCTTTTAAAAATATTTTTTCACAATGTTTACCATTTTTAAAAAGGTTATAATTAAGGATACCTCTTGATGTTTTCTGATCAAGGAATTTTTTTAAACATTTTATGTTGTAAAAGGAATGTTCGGAATTTATGTATTTACTCGACATCGTGACTGTAATTCCCTAGAAGCTTCCTTTACAATATTACAAAGGATAATATATCTTAAAATAATTTTTTTAAATAATATAAATTAAATTCTATATTTGAAATTTAATTTCTGTGAAAAAAGGATATCAAAAATCATTTATTGTTTTCATTGATTTTAAAATAATTATTTAAAGGTATTCAATATATTTTCTAAGAAACAGTTTTCAAAATGTTTTAGCCATGATTTATATGTTTTCAAGGGGAATGGATTTTAAAATTATTGTGAATACTTCATTAAATGTGGTCAAAGTATTTTAAATGAAAATGGTTTACAAAAGGATTTATGTTTTAAAAACCATTTTTCATAAGGGAATGGTAATTTTACAAAATATATGTCTTTGAAATTTATTTCATAGTTATTTCCCAAATAGAATAACATCCATTTTTGTAATACATCAATTTATTTTTAAATTAATTAATTTTTCGGTTAATATTCTTATTATTAATGGTTTATGTGATAATGGAATGATGTTTATTGAAACATGTTTCTCTTTCACGAGTTATATTCTTTAAAAGCCCCTTCTTCCTTGGGTTATGCTTTTGATAAAATGATTATTTAACTGTATTATTCTGTGAAGAAATTTTAGTGATACAAATTTCATTTCATGGGTTAGTATTTTATTTTTTTTGAACCAATATGTTTTCTTGGGACATGATCTGAATAATTTTTTTAGAACATGAATGCATTATTTCAATATGTTTTGGGTGGAACCTATATCTCCCTCCAAGGAATTAGGTAATTATAATTTTTTTATGATCTCATAGGGTATACGAGGGGGATTCCCATCATTGAAACGTGAGGGTTGATGGGAAGAAACCCAAATCCATAAAAAAAGAGGTTACATGGAAGGACATCCCAAACAAGAAACAACAGGGTACACAGAAGAACATCTCATGACCAAAACAAGTGGAAACATAAGATGAAATCCCTCTTTCAAAGTATATACACAGGTGATTAGCCCATGACTAACATGTTGCAATGTTATGGGTATGCATTCTTAACATACTGTTTTTTATTGTTTCTATGTATTTTACAATTTGATTTCTTATTGTTAAATTATTCTATGATGGTTCATCTTCTTTATTTATATATTTATCATGTCTTATGAAATAAAAATTATATAGAATGATTCTTGATTATGATTTTTGACTTCCATTGTATCATATTCTAATGATCAAGTTCACATCATCATACCACTATGTTCATGATATGCTTAATAATTTCCATTATTTATTCTTACCGAGAATATGAGGTCACCCATTTCTTATGATTCCCATTATAGGGTTATGAATGAAAATACATATGAATATTAAATATTATATATATATATAAATTATTGAAGATATTTCACTGATCTTGAAATTTTTTTTTGAAGATTACAAGAGCAGTGAACAAATATGATCTTCGAGAATCTTTTTTTTGTAATGTTTTATGTGTTAAGAGAAAGTGATGTAATGTTAATTTATTTTATAGATTCCATTATATATCTGTATGGAATAAAAATATTTTGAGAGTATCACACCTATTGCATAACGGCATGGCATCCGCTAGAGGATCGATTCATTTAACCATCAACACCAATGTATGATTACTTATGGTATGAAATACATGAGGGGTATTAAGGAATACAACATATGAAATAAATTTATGTTCATATATCATGATGTATTTTTCCATCATTATCTCATTGGTAAGTGCACTGTTTAGGTATAATGTTATTATGAGTTATCCATTGAAGGAGTTCTTTAGTCTTGATAAGGTTTCCTTATTTATACACCTTGGGATATGGACTATTTTATTTTGATAAATTAAACATATATTGTATATGTTGAGCTAGTTACTACCTACTATTTAAAATTAATTTGTGTTTATTTTTTATCATATGTTTTAGCCTAATTTTCTTATCTTTGTTTCATTGCAACTTTTTTTATTTTTAATAAATTACAAAATACCTATTATACCTACACATGGTTAGAGATGTATTATTATGATGGATTTTTATATACATAGTTGGTTGAGAAATAATGATCATAAATCAAACCCTATTTTTGATTCTTATGAAACACAAATAGAATTCGTTATTACAGATATAGATAAGGGAAATCATCTGATTATAGAATACTGATTTTATATAAAATGGGAGAATGGGATCATAGGATTGAACTATGGATTTTGATACTATTTTGAGATAAATTTTTTTATTTTTTTGTTCTTTTGATACATGTATTATAATAAATTATTTTTTCCATGTATTTCCTTTTTATTTTTATATCTCTATTAAATAATCATCATTTTTATATAGTGAAGCTTGGGATTGATTAATATTACCACTTTCTTATTGATTTTCATCAATTATTATATTTTTATTATTATGCTTCCCCATTTTCATCCCTAATACACCATATTTCTAGTATAACCTTAATATTATAGTATACCTAAAGTAACAGCACGGACCCTCAATACTAATCGGTATCCTCTGGCATATGGCGATGTATTCATGAGGCCTTGAGAAAGACTTTATTGGGGAATAGCATAGTGGATCTCGGTTCAGTACAATACATGTTCATTTTGAATTAATATTAGATTTTGGTTGTATGTTAGGAAATATATTTAACATAACACTTATAGTCCCACACAAAATCAACCATTAATGTTTAATAACCCACACAATATTGTCTATTATGTTAGTTTTGTAGAACATATCATTGAGAAAATAAATGGATGGTTATATTGAATCCACTAGTCATGATAAAAAATGTCCCAACAAATACCATGTTTAAAACACATAAAATATTTTATACATTTCATAACACCCATAATAATTGGAATATGATCACATAAGAGAGATATCATTATGTTAACTCATTGAAACTTGTAAAAGTAATATTTTTAAATTAAAAACATTTCAATACATAAAAATTTGGAAAAATATTAAAAGGTTTTTCTTTTAATAACTGTAGAAATTTTAATACCAATAGTGACGAAAAACTGTGAAATATTTTTAAAAAAAGGAGCAACTGTTAAATCTAAAAATATTTTTTAAAAAAAAATAATGAATATATAAGATAATTCATATGGTAATCGTTGAAAAGATTTTATTTTAAACGGTTATATGGAATGAAGAAGTATTTAAATGAAACACCCCACCCCTACTTGTTATCATTAGGAGTGATGATGAAGATTCTAGGTCTTAGGTGATATCCCTAAGAAACCAAATGCCGATACTAAATAGTAAGGGCCTCAATATAATTTAGTGGGAATTTTCCCTTTTAATTATACAAAAATCCAAATTTAAAAACTAAACAAACAATACTTTATTTGAGGAATGATTAAAAAATATATCTCAGATCATAAACAACCCAATAAAATATATCATAGGAAAATAGAAAATGAAAATCCATACTCAAATAGAATGAAATGACCGCAAAAATAACAACTCCAAGCTAATATCAGCTATAATCCCACAATCTCTTATATACTGCAACCCCACATGAAATTTAAAATTTATCTAAATTCTACACATAATAATTTTGACACCTCTACATTACGTGGGTCCTAATAGATGATATTTTTTAAACAACAATAGTTACCAAAAGTGGAGTGAGTCTAAACTCAACAGGATTTCTTCAATGTCTTTCCAACACATTCCACTAGGAAAAAACATGTAAGGAGAATTAAAATTAGATTTTTAAATAGAAAAATGTAATCTAATATATATTTATCATTTTGTATGGACTGATCCTTTAACAAAACTCTTTCTAATTATATTAAAACTATTTATGATTTACATTTTCCAATTATCATTTATATTTATAATTTTAGAGAAATAGTATAAATAATTACAATATAATCCCATACATTACATGTGGAAACATATATGCAGAATCAATTTTCTCAAAAAAATCTCTTTAAAATAAAACATGATTTAAAAGCATGCTGAATAATCAAAATTATCATTATAACCTCATCCTTTTCCTTTCCCTACCATAAAACATGTGGAAACCCATTTAAAAATTTGTATGATAATAAATATCTTTGTAAGAGACATAAATGAAGGAAATAACCAATTAGTACATGAATACTTATAAATATATGATGTAATTTTCACATATATATAATTCTCACCCTTAATGTAACATATACATACTCTATAATAATAAGATATTTCCATAACACATATAAACCATCAATAACCCATTTAACAGTTTTTGGCGATCATTTCCATATCGTAATTTCTTATAAATGTAAAAATAAAATCTAACATTGGATTTTTAACCCACATAGTAACATTAAAATGTTACCCTCTCAACTAACTTATAATATAATTGTCTAATTTACATTTGGAATAACCATTAAAATCAACTTCTAAAATACATAACAAAATGGATGGCTATCACTAATAACCTTATTTTGTTTTAATTGAACCACTCGTTATCATAAAAATTCCCACAAAGTAAAATATAATAATAAAAACATGATTACTTGTTTAAAAAACACATTCATTAAGGAAAATCAATTGTTTTAAAAGAATATTCCTCACATACATAAGAAAAAAATATTTTAAAATATACAAGAAAATTTGTAAATGAGACATGAAAAAATTAATTATTTATAAACGCATTAAAATAAACTACTTCCATATAACTAAAAAATACTTTTTTAATTATTAAAAACGGTACATTAAAGAATATTATAAATAATATCCATCATATAGAACCTGAAAAAGACCCCTTTTTGAAAATATTTGGCAGAAATTAAAATAAATCCAAATTTAAAATTGTTTTTTCTTATAAATATATTCATAAAAACAATTTTAATAAAATTTTCATGAAATATAATGATTTATAAGTATTATTCCTTAAAACATTTAGAATAATTTATTAGTTAAATAATCCATTACCTCAGGATCGATATCCTTCAAATCTGTTAATAATCATGTGTATGTTTTATATAGAGCATTATTATATTATTTGAGAAATATATTTTTCATTGTTATAAGATATATTATATTCTTATTACATATCTAAAAAAAATATTATTAATACTTTATTATTTCCATTGTTTCGGGTGCATCGGCTTCATGTTGTCGAGGTCAGTTTATTATATATTTTAGTTTATAATGGAAGTAATACTTCAAAAGAATATATATATATATATATATTGGTCTTTTAAAAAAATATGTGAATTTCTTCGTTACATAAATGTGGAAAACAGAAATGAAAAATAATCTCCATGAAGGCAATGAATTGAGTCACCATGAATGATGGCTTTATTTTTTAGAATAAATTGAGACGATAATGAATGTTTTATGAATATAACATTAACACCGTAAAATTATAGTGTATAAATGATACTACACTTATCATGAAATAATAGATTGTTTTTTAGGATATGCAAGAAGTGTAAAGGTATTTCAAAGAGAAGAAAAAGGAATTTCCTCTTGAATATTTCTCTTTGAGAACATCCTTATAAACTTGGAATTGGTATTTTGTTAGACCAAAACCCCAAGAATGTGGAAATGTATTATTAAAAAGGAATTTGGAAAAGGATAGGTGAAAAATATGGAATATTTTTATGAACTTAAATGATGGAATGAGTGCCTTCTTATAAATGGGATGAGGGGTAGTATAAGAATTATATTAAATTTTAAAATATAATAAGTCTCATATAGGGTTAAAGACTTCCAAAATCACTAAAAATAAAAAGAGATAAAATTTTACATAGAATATAATCATATTTGTCCCATATACCTATTTTCATACATTTTCACAATTTAATAAATAATTTTATTCCTAAAATATTTTTTTTATAAATAACACTTTTAATATATATGACATTAAAAACATTAATTCAAATTTTCAAATTCAATATCAATTTTTTATATCATATACAAATTGTATTCATCTAAAGAATTCTTGGGTCAACATAAAAAATATCAAATTATATTCACTTTAATATTTTTAATTTCAATTACTTTAATTTTGCATTAAATTTATAATTACAGCATCATTATTGTTCAATCATTTATACTATTTATTAATAGCATATATGTTAAAAATAAATATACTGGAAGAAGAAAAATTTATTAACAAGAAAATTATTTTTTATGGAAGAAAAAATAATCTATACAACCATACATTAAAATATTATTATAATTAAAATATTTATTTTGAATAACTTGTCTTTCATTAATATATAATTTTATAAGGTTCATAATAATATCAATTTGGATCAAAATATTCAATAATTAAAACCTTGTAAAAAATGGTCTATATATAATCATGCAATAATATTTATCAATGTTTTGGGTAATTTAATTGTTATAATAGTTTCAATTAAAAATGTTTTATTAATTTTTCTTCTTATTTAACAAGTGTTGCATTAGAATTGGATAATAATTAATGTTAATAATTTCATATATAAAGATTAAAAAAATAACCAACATGAAAATAAATTAATCAGGTCCAATATAATCATTTATATCCATTCAATATGTATATTTAATCAACTCTATGTCAAGAAAACATTATTAATTTTGTTATTTAGACATTTTCCATGTACATGCATTGCACAAAAACATGGATATGATTCGTGTTATATAACATTAAATCTATAAACTAAAAAAATTTAAATATACATAATTATTAAAAAATCAACAAATTTAGTTTTAGCGGTCAATTATTATCTATATAGAACAAAATTTTAGTTTATTATTGTTGCGTATGCACAACGTCGGTAGAGAGAATGATTTTTATACTTACAAATAGAGAGATTATAAATTATATGTCTAGAATTATTTACTATACAATATTCAAATTTTACATTCAATTTTTATTATTTCCATTAGCTGAATAAATTTTATATCATAACTATGTCTTGGAAATATAACAAAAAAATAATGTATTTAAAAAAACAATATTGTTTAATATTCATAAAAAATAAAAAATTTCAGAAAATTCTTAAAATTCCACTATAGAATGATTTCAATAGTCTGATTTCAGAAATTATGTTCATATTATCAAATACATATTCTTAAATCTCAATAAATTATTTATATTTTTTTACATAAAAAATAATAAAAATCATTTTTTGATCATAATCTGTATTTGATGCATAAAATGGATTTACATAAAAATTAGAACAAAATAACAAAAAATATTAAAAATATTTATGAAAATTATTTAATAAATTATGAATATGTATTACCATCCTAAATCTCAAAATATCATGAATTCTCTTAATTTCCATTAATTTAATGGCAAGGTTTTAATGATAAGATTTATATAATAATATGTCATTATTATTTTCTGATCGCTGTGCCATATATTCTATGCTATCAAACGTAATCATTATTTTGTAAAAAATCAATACGTTAAATTCATCCCCACCATAATAAATTATGTCATTTCAATTTGAACATGGGATAGAAAACTAAGGGTATGTCATTCCCAAATACCTTTTTTGAGAACCTCGATCGTAAAAATTATTGTTAAAATGTTTAATTAATAAGAGATAAAATAATCTATATAGATCACTTGAGGAAATACATATTAGGTTTCCATATTGGAAAAAATGGCATGAAAGATATAATTATCTAACAATGATTAAAATATATAGATAGAGAACATAGTGATTCGATAGATAAGCACCAAAAATCCCATAATTTAGTAATATGTTTTGAAGAATATATTTTTTAAATAACAGTAGTAAACATAAAAAATTTTTAATTAATGAACATTTTTCTATATATATGAATTCATTTATTTTATTTAAAAACAAATACAAATTATTAATATCTCATTTTATTAATCAATCTCCACCATGAACACTATTTTTTCTATTAATTATAAGTACAAATTGTTTATGCCATAACCACTAGAATTAAATTATAATGAATACATTAATCAAAATAGATAATATAAATTCCCCCCCATCATGAGAAGTTAATAAAAAACAAATGACAAGTATTTATTATAACATAATTACTCAAAATGAATTTACCTTTATATGAATAAATATTATTTTAATCATGAAATTTAAATAGTTACAAGCAACTTTCTACAGAGATTATTAAATAAATAAATACTCTTTAAATTCCAAAAAATATATTTTTAACTATGATTAAAACAAAATAAAAACTAAAGGGTAGTCTTCCAAGAATATAAGTAAATTTGACCCCAAATAATATTAATTCATATTAAATACTTAAACAAAAAAATCATAATCATGTAATCTATATGAAATTCAATTTATTTTTAAAAGTGGCCAAAAATCAACAATAAAATCATATTTCTATCCAAAATAAAATTAACCATTTCCTCTTCAAACAAAATTTGGTAATAATATTTTTACCTTAACCTATAGGATTCCCAAAATATTGAACTTCATCCAAACTAACAGTATCCACATTATCAACTTTTCAACTACCAATCACAGGGTATTTTATATAATAATACATATGCCAAACAAATTAACTTAATATTAATATATTGAGCAATTTAATTAACATTTATTCTAACATGGAAATTACATTAGCTATTGGTAGGCATTACACCCTCATCTCCCTTTGGATGTGGGTTCAATTCCTACTGCCCTACCGAATGCATCATGTATGTTCATGACAGACGATTTGACATTGTTTTCTAAAGATAAAAATATTATAACATTTATATAAATTATTGAAACAAGATATGAAAAAATGATTATATATTTAACATTAAATAAATATTTTAGCAAAAAAATACATCATACCTTGATTTTTCATTTCATAATCACCTCAAATAAAATAAATATCTCATGAAATATAATTATACACTGAAAAATTTCATATCATAATGCCAAATAATTTATATATAATAAATTGTTATTATTATAACCTATAAAATTATAATAAAATGATAGTATTTATAACACTTAATAATACATCCTAATATTTAATGTTGTCTAAACCCTTCTCTAATACTAATTTTAAGGTCACAACATTAATCATAACTTATTCTAGTTATTTAAAAACTATAAATAATTTTCCTTCTCATTATATAATTTAGGATTATAGTTTTTCATAATTAGGTTAATATCATATAAAATATAACAATAAATCACAAGTGTAAATTTCTATATAATATCCAATTTCTCCCATAAAATAAAAGTCTGTAAAATATAACCTAATTTCCTTTTATGATTAATCATTACAATTTTCTTCATAACCTCATTATTGTTCTTACACTCCTTTAAAACGTTTGAAAAAAGAATTTTTAATCTAGTCCTTGTAATGGAATCTTATTATGGTAAATAATATAATGTAATCAAACATTAATCCATGAATACATATAAATATGTGAAAATATTTTCTCAACGATATACTTTTCACCCTTAATGTAACCTTTATTGAGTCTGTGGAAGCATGAAATTTCCTTGTATTACAAAAAACATAAATAAACTAATTAGGTAATAAAGGGAATCATTATTTACCATAGATACTTATGAATCTAACCCTGATGTAAACTATATGATTTCTAACCCTTATTGATTCCTTAAATTGTAACCCTCATGACTCCACTATGATGTAACTAGAATAGTTACAAATGGAATAACATATATGGTAATAGATCAACAAGTCCAATGCATTGTAGGGATATCACAACCGCACCCATTATGGTATTTTAATGTAACCACTTTTTATCATAACAATTAACATGAACCATAACATAATCATAAATCGTGAATAATTTCATTATAACAATATTTCATAATGAAAAAGATATTATTTTAAAAGAATATTGAAAAAATAAAAAAATTGTTTTTAACTAAACATGTAATATTATAATGGATACTTAAATATATTATGGAGTCATAAAAATGAGAAAATGATTATATTTCATATAATTATTGAAAAAATCTTTATGGAATTTTTTAAATGGATAAATTAAAGAGGAATTAATAGATATTCCTCCACATAATTCCGAAAAGATATCAATTTTTAAAAATAGTGGTTCAATTAAAAAATAACTATTTAAAACATTTATTTACAAGTAAATATATTCTTATAAAACTTTTTTCATAACATATACAAGATATTTATTGATTTAGAATAAATTTTTTAAAAGATTTTAAACTAATATTTTAGTTAAAGATTCCCTTACATCGGGTTTTACATCCTTTACTTTTATTCAAAACTCTTAAATAATAGTTAAAATAAGGATATTAAATTATTAAAAAAATATATTAAAATTTATAATTCAATATATGATCTATTTATCACGTCTTTCCATCCATTTATTAAAAATATTATTTTTATTTTAATTGTTTTGAGTACATTGGCTTCATGGTTTCATGGACAGTTCATTATTTATTTTCAAGTCTAATTTAAATATAACTCTATTAGATATAAAATATATATATAGGCCATTGAAAGAAATTAGAAGTTCATTTATACATTCCATGAATTCAAAAATTCAAAAAACAATCATTGTCATTGAAGGCGATGAATTTACACATAATAGAAGACAATTCAGTTTTTAGGAATAAAGGGATATAATAAGATCTTTTATTAAGAATATACCATTAAAACAATAATATTATAGTATATAAATTATATTAGATCTATAATAAAACTTTTTTTGGAGGTGGGGGTAGTGTAGATGTTAGAAGAACATGAAAAGAGAGGAAAATTGAATTCACCTCTTGAATATTTCTCCTAGATAACCTCAATAGGGAATTAAAATTTTACTTTTTTATGGGACAAAAAACAATAGAAATGTGAAGTAGTTGGGGAGAAGGTAATTTTTTAGTGTTTAGGCATGAAATATGGCTAAAGGTGAGGATATTAAGAGTTGAAATGTGTCCCCTTTATAATTTCGATGGTTGTAATTTAGGAATTACATAATATTTTAAAATATATTAAGTCAAGTTTGGGGGTAAATACTGCTAAAAGGCCTAATGCTCAAAGGATATTAATTTTTAGAGAAAATAGTATCATTTTTTACCGTATTCAATAATATTATGTTTTTTGTATAAAATTTTATTAAAAAATTTATACAAGAAAATAAAATTTCTCAAATTTAACAATATTCATAACATTGAATTTAGAAATATCCAAATAAATTTTCTAATTATAATTCGATATTTTATTATTTCATAGGCATAGAATATTTAAATATATAATTCATGGTTCAAATTAAAAATATAAAATTTTAAAATTTCAATATTTTTAATATCAATTGTTTGAATATTCAATTAAAATAATATTTACTACATCATCGTAGTAAAATCCATTAAGATATTGATTTTTTCATAAAAATTAACACTAAATTACCATTAAAAAGATAAATTTATTATAATTTAAATACATATCAATGGTAATAATATATATTATGCATTAAAATATTATACTAATTAATATCTTTATTGTGAACATCATGACTTTCATATAAAAAATATTTTAAAGGATCTAATAAAATAAATGGGACTCAAATTGGTAATTAATTAGACACTTGTACAACAATGGTCTATAAATAGTCATTAAATATGATTTATCAATGTTTTGGTTCATTTTATGTCCCTTATAATTTTAATTAAAAGATTTTAAAAAAAATTCTACTCTATTTACTATCTTTATATTCTCATTTATAAGATTTAATGTTAATTATTTCATTTATAAAAATAAAGAATACACTAACATCAGAAAAATATATTATTTATGTTAAATATAATCATTATAATAATTAATTATTTATTTTTAATAATATCCATGTCAACCAAACTTCATTAATTTAATATCTGACTTTCATTTCCTTGAACTAGTTTAGAGATGCATTTATATATGATTCGTTTTATATAACACTAAAATTTGAAATTATCTTAAAAAATAAATTATATATATTAATTAATAAAACAAGTAATGGAAGTGATTTTTTGCACAAAATAAGTATCTAAAAGAAACAAAAACATACTTTTCTCATGTTGTGCGGGAACAACAGAAGCCCTAAAAATTATTTTTATACTTATCATGAAATAAATTAAAACATTCATATTAAGAATTATTTTATGTAAAATAATTATATTATATTTTAATAATTTATTAATTCTATAGTTTTAAAAAATTTTATATCATAACTATGTCTTGATGATGTCACAAAAATTACAGTATTTAAAAATATGTTTTTTAAATCATCAAGAAATTAATTTTTTTCAACGATAGACATGTTTTGATATGTTTATTTCAAAAATTTAGTTCATTTTATCACAAAATATTTCTAAAAGATCTATAAATTAATTATATTATTTTTCCATAAAAAATAAATACTAATCATTATTTGATGAGAATTTTTTTTAAGTAATACAATTTATTTATTAAAAATTTCAATTGCCTTTTCTAATAATAGTATACATATTAATAAGTAATTTATTAATATATTTTCAATGACTCTGACTCTCATATATATTAGAATTTCATTATTAAAATTCATTCAGACCAATTTAATGGCATGGTTATAATGGTTACATTTAAATAATAATATTGTGTTATTAAATTAATATTGATGTATTGTATCTTGTATGACAACAATCATAGTCATTATTTTTAAATTTCTCAAGATATTAGAATTATTCCATAGATAGTATTCAAAAATCAAAAAAACATTTGAAAATATTTTTACATACCCATAATCATATCACCACCCACACCATTATTTCTGAGGTGACAATTACATATTAAGGATCTATCACTTCTCAGTCTTCAAAGTAATCCTAAGGTGATTTATACAAGGTTACTCAATGGAAAATGACCCTTACACATGTTCCCATATAAATAAAATGAACACATGCCAACCATGTATTCCAATTCCATGTAACACCATCACACCAACAGTTCTTTATTTTTTCTAATTCGAAAAAAAATTGCATGAATATAAATCATAATTTTAACATTATCATTTTATAATAATAAAAAAATGTAATTAGGGAAAATCAAACAAGTTTTCATTAAATTTATAAAAAAAATACAAAATGGGTTTTCCATCAATGAAAACATGATTATTTCACTAAAATTTTTAGAAAAATACAAATTAAAAATAACACTTCATGTTCAGAATCATGTAGAGTTGAGAGAGAATCAAGATACCTCATAACTATTACTATAAATGAATAAAGAAATAATAAAACATCAAGATATGATAAATACCTATGTTTCCATAGATATATCAAACAATATTTCATCATCAAACCATTCACAAAACATTCATATATTAGTAATAAAATAGATATATGGTACCAAAATAAAGAAAACCCATTTATATATGAATAATGAGTACAAGTAGTGATAAAATAATTAATATAGGCATCTATTTCACTATGATTCTCCTAATATTCTCCCCAACATTGAAGGGGACTATATCTCAACCCTAGGTAGTGAAACTAATTCTTATAATGAGTCGATAAGATGAAAATTGATGGTCACACGGGAATAAATCCACAATTTAAGCTGGGATAATTGTACGCTCTTATGATAGGATACACAGTTTAGAAATATATGTGCTAACTGTGAAATTTTACTGTCATAGGAAACTCATATCATTGTTTGATTTCATAGATAGAAAAACTATGTGACATCCATACTTTTCCCTTTATTTTAATATAAATTATTTCTCTTGGGAATTTCCTTAGTTTGGAAAAACTGTGCACTAATAGTGCACCTTCCTAGTGATCACTAACTTACCTTCAACTATTTCCTAGATATGAAAAATTGTATCTACAAACCATGTGTAACTCGTGAACCACTATATATGCATTCAAAAAAATTATAAACCCTTAATAAAATACAAAAACATGAATTTTACACTATGTAGATTTTAAATATATGAATAATGGTCTATGTACATAAAATGGGTGTTCCACGTTCTCTCAACAATTTTCCATTCCGTTCATATAATGTGTAAAAATATTGTTACATGCTACGTGTTTGGTTTATTTATCCTCCATTTCATTCTCATTCTTATATGTTTAATCAAAGACTCAACCATGTTTCTCTAAAACATTCTCATGGCAGATTCTTTTCCTACATAAGTTCTTCTCGTTCCTATCCACAATCTATAGATGCACATGAATAAACGTAACATCATGGGCGTATTAAACATGATTCGATCAAATTATTTTTTCTATATAAGTTTGGGAATTCATTAACTAAGTAATATAAAACACATTTTTCACAGAAATTGATATTGGTGGGAAAGACAACATATGTACTCCTCACCGACTCATCCATGCATCTCTAAAGAGTATATGAAATAGGGAGAAAAAATTTCCAACATACCAAAAATTGAATACCAATACTTGTATATTTTTCAGATAACCCATTATCACTCTCATAAAAATAAAATTTCCACAATGATGATCTAGGTATGATTTCTGGAGACTTTAATAAATTTAAATTTTCTTTCTAATTAGTGATATATTCTTGGTTGTCTCCTTAAAAATGATATGTCCAATTAGTTTGACCTCACCTATTTTCCAACAAACATTGTGGAGAACGACATGGTTTCCAATAAGATCCTTATAAAAGACACGTCTATATCAAGTAATGATAACTGTTACTACATGATAACACCACTTAAGGTAATTGATCCTCCCATGATCCACCAACATCATTCACTCAATCCATAATAATGTACTCCAATGTTTGTATTTTATTTTCATAACGTCCATTAATATATATATGATATTTTTGTGCCCATATTCAACTGTACTGAAGGGTTTTGTCACGTATTTTAAAAAATGAGATAAAATCATGGGTTCATATTCTATTAAAATCGAGATTGTAACAACATTCGTCTTTACACATATTCATAAAACAGATTTTATAAAATGATTCAAATAAATTAGTTTAATGAGTATATGTTAAGTGATATTACATTCTAATATGATCTAAAATCCCCCATATGGAATCATGTTTCATAACCATCCCTAGTAGATGTATTACAAAATACATGGCTATTTCCCCATTTTTTCCACACATGAATTTGTAATGAGAGAAACATACTCACTTGTCATTGGAACACATCCTTGAACTACTGGAATGTGATGCCTCCAGACACAAACTCTGCTAAAAATCATATTATTACATTCCCAAAAAACTATGATTTAAAATAATTATAAATATTCTTTATTAATAGGTAAACAACCCATATCAAATGTTTTTAGTCACTAATAAATTGATTCTTCCAATGAAATGGTAATGTTATCTGATCTCTAACACGTAACACAAATTTTTAATTTAGAATTAACCCCTCAATTATCTCCTAAAAATTTTGTTTTTATCTCATATAAATAATTTCAGTATTTGATGTCCAATCATTTATAATTTGTAAAACCAATAGAGTTAAAAAATAATTTTGAATGAAAAGAGCAACATCACATTAGTCGGAGCTATTTATATGAATTTGTGCTATAACGACATTAATTTCCACTAGTCCAATTCTTTTTTTCCCACTATGATTATGGAGTTATTTTTTTGTCATCTTCCATAGAGTTCACTCTACCTAGTTTATACATCATGTTGTAGTCAATGTAATTCATATATTTCATCCATTTATGCTGCCTTAGATTCAAATCTCATTTTATGAAAATATATTTCCAAATATTATTATCAGTAGACACTATGACTTTCTCTGTGAAGAGGTGATGAATCCAAATTTTTTACACATACATCACAAAAGATAATTCTGAATCCTTTGTTTTGTAGTTCTTCTCTTGAAACAACAACTATTATGAACCATAAGCAGAAAAATGGTATAACTTCAACTAAACACATCCCAAAAAAGATATTGATGCTTCAATATTGACTACATATCCCTATCCAAAATCTATAAAAGTGAGGATATAATCTGATTTAATGCTAACCATGTGTTCTTGATAAGAATTATAACACTAATTGTTCCATTAAAATGGTATTTAGTTTCTTTTTAAAAGCTCCCTCTTGGATATTATAAATTTACAAAACAACATAAAAAACATCTATAGTAACCCACTATTACCTGGAAACTACATCTCAAAAAAATTATTTTCGTGTTTCTAAGATGTGATAGCATCATTATTTTTTGAACCTAGAGAAACAAATATCTAAAATATTACATGTATTTGGAATTTTCCGTCTTGTACCATCAAATAACACTTTGATAAGTTATAATACATCTAATGCTTCCATAAGAATACCAATAAACTGGCCATGTGTTTCCCATTTTATTTTTTTCCCCAATAATGCATCATTAAATAATCAAAAAACACCAAAATAAATGAATCTAAATTTCCCAGAGATATTCCATTCATCTATTAAAAAATATGTCTAGTGAAGCCATATGTCTAAATGGAATAAATACATTTTTATAATGTAAATATCTTCTATTAAATGTTTTTTTAATTTCCTTCTCAAATATGTATGAATGTCAAAAGATATAAGACTACAAAAACTCTAGGTCATTATGTCAAAACGTTTACAAAAACATCCCTATGACACTTTCAATATATGACTCATCACTAACCCATCATGGATGTGGCCTGCTGCATTTATGCTTTCGAATGTTTTATTACCCTAGAGTGTGTCCATGTAACTCAAAAAAACCTATTGAATTCATGTGATCTTACAAAATCAATGATCTGATGTTTTTTAGAAGACAAATTAAAATACTATCAATTCTCATTCCCCCATTTCAAATGCTAATTTTTATTTAAAATCAAAAATTATTTTAATCAATTACATGCCTTTCCAACAAGATAAAACCACTATGATTATATCAAATCATATTTATCCATTTTCCGAGGATTGAAATAAATTCAAATCCAATTAATCCAAATTCAAAATTCATTTCCATAATAAAATTTAACAGTTGAATCAAAGTAGTTTCCATCAAATCGATATTTTAGATTTAATAATTTAAATCATCTAATTTCGATAAACACACCCCAATTCAATGGAATTGTGGGTTTCCCCAATTTGTATTCCAATAAAATTCCAAAGGTCCCAATTCTTCAAAATTTGGTTCAATCAAAGAAATGGAAATAATGTTTGATTGATTGAATTTAGATAAACAATTTTATAGAATCATGATATTTTAGGTTAACCAATTTGGCCAAATGGGATATAACCACCAACCTTTTTACTGAAATTCAGCACTCAAGAGAAAACCATCCAACAAGAAAAAAGGTAACGAATACCTCACAAATATTCCTTAAAATCAGATTAAACATCATGGTTCATAGGTTTATAAATTTCATGATGTTTTATAGAAATACATAAGGTGTAGAAAGAGAGAATAATAATGAGTGATGCAGATATCTTGGCAAGAAATCACACCGCCAACCCAACGATATTTCGCTACAGAGCGAAGGGACCTAGAAGGGTGGGAGGGATTCATGATCTCCTAGGAAATTCATTATGTCAAGAGAAAGGAAACTGGACTAGATGAGAAAATGGGATATCAGTCATGCTACCTGTTTAAAGATAACATTCAGGGTATCACATGACATGTAACCCCCGTACATGTCGTGAAATTGATAATTTTCATAGCCACTAATAAATGATTCACTTTGAATTAAAAAATAATCATTAATCAACCCACATCATGTAATTAATCATCAAATCATGTAATATTCATGTTGTTAAACATTCAAATTATGAACCCATCAACAACTATATGATGTGTATCCATGTTAGACGGCATGGAACTCTTATGTTTCCTGCAAAAATGGTTGGTTCATGCTGTGACTCCAAAAAATCTCTGAAATCACCCATATACGTATCCTTACAAATCCTGCAAATTCATTCCCAATCAAAGAAATGTGAAAACCATGATAAGGTTAATGACATACCTATCATATTTGAAATGGTATGCTACAAAATCCCCACTATAATAAAATTCTATCCCCATAAAGAGTATAAAAAATATTCAATGTCAAAAAACTAACTCCACTTCTCTATCATTAGTTCCTCACATTCCCACATCTCATGGTTATCCTAAAAATGTTACCATATCAAATGAAACAAATGTATTATCCTCGAATGATTTTCCTTTGTATTAGAATCAACTATACTGACTGGACGCTCAGTCAAAGAAATATCATGTTCAATATCATGATCAATCTAGCTCAAAATGTGACATGGGTCTGAGAGATACATTCTCATCTATGACACGTGGAATAAATTATCTATCAACATCGGCTACAGTGGATATATTAAACGATATTCCATTTTCCCTACATAATCAACAACCTTGAAATGTCCTACCAAATGAAAAGAAATATTCCCTCACCTCCCAAGATACCGATTTCCCATCCAGGGTGAAACATTCAAGATCATATCATCACAAAATCATAATTCCAAATGTCTTTATTTATGATCATCATTAGACTTATATTCTCTCTGCGCCATTAATATTCAACGATGAATTTACTGAATCTTCTCTATCATCTCATGGACCAATCTTTGTACAACAAAGGAACATTCACCAATCTCTGACCAACACAACTAATATATAGAATCCATTATACACAAGGCATCAAAAATATCCATTATTATTTTGGAATGGTAACTATTTTTATAAGAAAACTCAACTAGCCGCAAGTGACTAACCCAAGACCCATTTAAGGTAATAACCCAAGTGAAAATCATATCATCAAGAATATGTATATGTATCCCTATATGGAAATTTGATTTTAGATGTTTGGTCGTGCTTAAATGAATATGATATCCCAGTGCTTTCTGAAGGCTTAAGGAAAAGTGTAAAGTGAATTGGGGATCACTATTTGAAACTACTATAGATGGGACTCCGTTTGAGTATACAATAATTTTCACGTAGAGATCTTCCAACTCCTAAAATTTGGATGTATCATGAATGGTTATGAAGTGAGATGATATTGTTATCCAATCAATCACAAACCATGTCATAATATTCTTCCTCTGGGTGTGAGGAAACCCACCCACAATTTCTATAGAGATTTCATCCCACATCCATGTAGGGATTGAATGTGTTTTAATTAAACCCAAAGGTTTTTGGTGCTCGGACATCAAATGTTGGAATGTATAAAAATATGATACCAACTCAAAAATTCGCTATTTCATACATTACCACAAACAATTCCACCACAAATCATTGAACATCTTAGTTATTCACTGTTTCATATCCCATTTCGGAACTATTATAGTCCCCTGTCATATCCTTATTTGCCTCTAACGACATAAAAAGATTATTAAGATAACATAGAACACTATATTTTTAGAATGACAACATTAAAACTATATCTCCATAATAAAGAGAGTCACTAATGCTACAGAATTCGTCCTCAACATATTGACCCATAATAACCATCTCAAGAAGAGTGAATTTCAACAAGACGATGACAATAAAATCCTCATCCCATACATCATAGACTCTAATAAGAAACTATTTAATAATATACATAAAATCACCCTTTTTGAAGATTAATTCACTTCATGGGTTGGAATATTCTTTCCCAATGATTCAAAAACAATATTCCCTTTCCCCATGGTGTTGGTGATGTCAAAATCAATAGACTTTAGATATTCCATCCAACGATTTTAGTGGATATTCAAAAAAAATCAAGAGAGGATATAACAATTTATCTTGTGCTCTAAAAGCATGTAAAACCTTTAACTAAAAATATAATTCTGGTAACACCTTTAAACATGAATCACACCTGTGAGGTCAATTTCATCGGTACGATAATTATTCTCTTGTGGACTATGATATTTATATCTATAGGAAATGACCTGATTTCCATGGATAAGAAAACTTCCCCAGTCATAACCAAATGCATCATTATAGACCCCAAATCCCTACCCAGACTCTGGAAAAGTTTACACTACTGTAGTAGTTAGATAAAACATAAAATCTATGAAATAACTATGACACATGTCATTCCTAGTAAACATCACTCCCTTATGAGTTAGAGAAATCATCGTGGTTTTCATCTCTGATAATTCCTTCATAAACAGATGATAATATTTATTTAATCCAAAAAAATATGAATCTCGAATACATTATGTGGTTTCTCCAAAAAAATAATAACCTTCACCTTCTCTGGATAAACTAATACTACTTATTCTAACACCACGTGCCCTATGAGTTTAAATTCATCAATACTAAAATCACCCTTAAAAAAGCACAAAAAAAGTCATTTATTTCTTATTAAAATCAAAACTATTCTTATATTACTCCCATGATCCTCCTTGAAATTTGAGTAAACAAGGATGTCATCCAAAAATACTAATAAAAATGTATCTAGACACTCATGAAAAATCATTTCCATCAAATACATGAAAATATAGGATCATTAGTTCAAACAAAGTGCATAACATGGTACTCAAAATGGTTTAACCGGACATGAAATATAATTTTATGAATGTCATTTTCATTTATCCTCAACTGATTCTAACCAGATCAGAGAAAAATCTTTGAAAACATTTTTTCCCTTTTTAACTGATAAAAAATTGTTAATTTTTCAAAAAAGTGACTTCTTCCTCACTATAACATGATTAATATTATGATAATCAACAAATAAGGGAAGAGAACCATTATCATTCATATCAAATAGAACTAATACTTCCAAAGGTGAGACACTTGAGCATATAAAACCATTCTCAAGAAGATCATCTAACTCGAACTTCAGTTCGTTCATTTTATCAAGTGCTATGATGTAGAGGGAACTAAAACTAGTTGAATTAAATCATTATGTCAATGGAAATCCTAACCTCTATTGTTGGTGGAAAACTAGATAAATCATAATGAAACATGTTGGAAAATGAGAAAAACTATAGGGATATCACTTCTCTAAGATTACTAATCCTTCTCAAAATAAAACAATGATATTACATTCTCCAACACTAGATATGAATGTATTTCTCTATTCATCCTTGGGTCTCATTCTCCATGAAAGACAAGAGACACACCACTCAGTGTAGTATTGGGACAACCTAACCCTAGAATACATTGAGTAGGTTACTTTAAATATGATGTGTAAATTTTTAACCAAACATGAACTGATATTTCACACATCATTTCATATACAGAGGATAGATTTAGGTCAGGTTCTGGGAAACCATCTGCTTCTGACATGCTTCTTCAATTGAAAACGGTCACCTAAAAAATTTATTCCAAAAAAATAGGGTTAGTATAAGAATTATTAGTAAAGGGATTTAAAATAACATAAAATACCATATAAAACTTTTTAAATCATTCTATAAAACTTTCCATAAAAATTTTTCTTAATAAATGTTGTAACACATGTTACATATCATAATAATTGTCTACAAATTAAAAGAGAACTATTAAAAACATTCTAACTTGATTACAAGGAAACATGATTAAATTATAAGCATGCTCAGTCAGAGTGATAAGTAAAGGACTAAAAGAATGGCATGAAAATTAGAAAGTATAAATTTATTATCGGAATGTGATACATAATAAGAGTTGCGGGTAAAGGTAATAACTTCAATATCATTATTTGCTACTGTGAAATATAAACTATCTAATAAATTACTGAATGTAAAATAAATGTCATGCCATAAGCATTTACTTCTTCTGATACTCATAAGTACTGGCCCTTAACAATGGATATTCTATAAGTCGAATATTCCCATGGTTAGTTAATTATCATAATCATAATGAGGAAACAAATAATATCAGACCCTATCAAGACCTTTTGTCAAGGCTCTAAAATGACAAGGCCTCATGCCATGACCTAATTGTCTCATGAGAACTATCTATGCATTGAGGGGATTTCATTAACCGGTCCCCAAAATGTTATACCGAGTCTATTACATTTCTCAAATGCCAAAATTTGTAGTATATTCAAAATTTCTCATACATCATTGAATATTTAATTTTTCTCGTTTCATATTATCCATTGTGTCCCAGGACACTTGGAATAAATTAATTCATAATCCCAAATAAGTTTATTATAGTTATAATTACATTCATTAGCATTTACATATATATATAGTTAATTATAAATATATGTATTAATTATATTACTATCAAATATTTGGCTATTTCATTGACTAGTATGTATGATGAGCAGATTATGGCATATGTGATGACAACTAATGCACTAAAATAAATTTATGTTTTGTTACACAAAATGATGAACCTAAATTCTAATACATTATTAATCAATGCATATTTTAATTTCACTTGGATGAATAATCAATTAAAAAGATAAAGTAAATATATTTTTTGGGGTATTAGACTAATAGATGCTCAAACATTTGTTTCTAAAATGATTTGGAATAACACATCACAAAGATTTATATAATACTAAAAATGGAAATCATGAGATTCAACTACAAAAAACACCATTTAATATATATATATATATTTATAAGTAATTCATACAAATGAATATAAATGTTTAAAACCCCAAATATTATACACATGTACCCTCCACAATTACTAAACACATCATATGTACAATATATGGAATATCCACAATTAGGGTTTCTATGAAATGTTCATACAACAGTGTGTAAATAATGAGTAATTTTTTAAACTGAAATATATTTTGAAAACATATGTTTTATTATTTCTTAGTAACCCTTGGAAAATTTTATGTAAAAGGGAGGATCAAAGTATATTTGCATGCACATATACATTCACATATTCGAATACACAAAATGTATTAAATGGTTTAAACCAAAAATTCGTAGACACCCATATGAATTTGATATATTCATCGTGATAAGTAAAAAAGTACATAAATTTTAAATCATAATTGAAAATTTAAAAGGTTTATTTATTAAAAAAATTTATAAAAATGTAAACCTTGATCACATATATAAATTTTATGAATTATCGGGTATACCTATAGATCTTACACCAAAATCCATCGACACGTACATGTTTATCAAAAATTTCAATAAATCATTGAAGTCCAGTGTTAGGAGACTCAAAATTGATCTATAAGATTAGTTGTACAATCTATATAGTTTTACATGCCTGTGTATACATTCTCTCTCTCAATATATATAAAAATAAATCATTAAGTTTAAAGAAAAAATCAACCTCTTCCTTAAAACTAAACGTTTATATATCTTGTAACCGAACATAATAGATATTATTTTCAAAACATTTGGTTATATATATAAGTACAAATATAATCGGATATATAAAGTGTATATATATATATATATTATGGGTATAATAAGAATTTATGTTTAAAAATTACCTCATAACCCAAAATCGATAAGTCCATGGACTGGGTATATTGAGGTTTTCAACTAAACCGCAAGGATGTATACTTTTTAATATGAGTATATGTTTATATATTTTACTAAACCAAAAATATAATGTATACAAACATATAATTTCTCAAGGAATAAAATAATAAATTGAACCCTTACACCCATGTTACTACTAGAACTCGAAAACCAAAAGTCCTTGGACCATCTTAGAAGAAAATTTTAACTAAACAACAAGGAATATAAATACACTTTTATGAGCATACATATATATGTATATACTCTCATAAAACAAAATTACAAGATGATTTAACCATTACCTTAGTTTGAGGAGGAGGGGATCTAGAAGACTCATGGGAGAATGCTAGAGGTTTGAGTGGGGGAAGAACCGTGGGGTTCTTTGGGTGAAACGGGTGGTTTATAAACTATATTGTGTATAAAATATAATGGATATTTTAAATTATACTGCTAGAAAAATCTGAAACCTATATGGTTTTTTAAAAGACATAGGGAATATCCTTGTAGAAAATGCATGAAAGGAGGGGGCCAGCGAGTTCATGGGTAGAAAACAAAAAGAAGAATAGATAGGGTTACTAGTGTAGCGTACGTGGAGGATAAGAAGAAGACGTCATAAGAAGAGAAGAACTGGAAAATGAATGGATGGCCAAGATCTGATATAGCCTTGATCTGATGGTTGGGGTGTATCCATGAGATTTAAAAGGACGGGTGATCTCAATTAAAACATATGAAATCTAATGGATCAAATCAAGACGGTATTATAAAACATCTCAAATGACCGAGATTAAATATGCGTCAGATCAGATGACAAGTAAAAAATGTGGGGGATTTCATGGTTGCTGAGGATTGAGAACCAAACAGAAACGAATGGACTAGATCGTATATGGCAAGATCTAACGGACAGGATTCAATCTCAAACAATTTTTTCCATCCCACATTGAAACAGAGAGACATGCACTGCTTCTTTATAAGTGGGAGACTTCGATCAACTGCTCAAAAATATCCTCCCTCCCCTCCCAGTACTGCCTCGTACTATGTTCTGAGGACGTTCTCTTGTGCCCACCCACACCTCTATGCCGCTCGAATGTCGGGGCCACTTGTTCCCTTATGCGCTTTTGTGTGCCCTTTGGGCTAGAAATTCACCCCACTATGGTCGGCCTGTGCTGAGGCTAAGGACTAGGCTCAGACGCCTAGCGGGTGCTACCTCCCTCAGCCCGACTAGAGGATTGGACCCTAGTGGAGTTTATTTTTTTAAACATTAATATTATTTTTACACAAAAATAAGATCTTTTCAAATAAAAAATTTATTTAGTTATATAAACAGTAATGTTTTAAAAAAATTTATAACTTTAATATAACAATATGAAAACATTTATACTAGTATTATAGAAATAAAAACATAGTTTAGATAAAACATTTTCTGAGCATTAATAATGAAAACTTTTACAAGATATTTGAAATATTTGAAAGTTGTTTGAAACCATCACCTCATTTTATAATCACACTAAGTGTAGTTCAAAATATTAAACAAATTTCCTTTTAATTCTCATAATATGTTGTTTTATTATAAATTCAATTAATAACATAAATATTTCAGAAAACTAAATTATACTTTGATATTTTTAATTAATCCACCAATAGGCAAACAACTATAATTATAGTCATTAGAATTCAAGAACCACCCAAGGCAATGATCAAATTAATACTCTTATAAAACTATATTTTAATGTTTTTCCCAAATATAAACAAATTAAAGAAGATGTTGCACATCATCACATTGATCATCATTGGTATTATATTGGATCTGCCCATTGTAATGTTTGTTGTGATGGATTAGAAAGACCAGTATTATCATTTGGGGGTTCTGGGGTTTAGGGGGGTCACCCTATAATTATAATAAGTATTTTAATAGGTATTTTTGGTTAGTATTATCTTCCTTGATGTAATGTTAACACTTCAGTGATTTATTTAAATAAAAATTTATATATTTTTGTTTGTATGTTTTTTCTGATAATATGTAAATAAAACTAGATATACCATAATATTCGTTATTGTAAGAGAATTATGTTATAGGGCATCACAATATTCACCTCTTCAAATATTTTCCTCCTCAAAATTCATTTCATACAACGAGACTAAAAGAAACTATTTAACGTTCTTTACCACATCCTCCATCTTTAAGGATCCTCTATTGTGTCTAGATGAATAACCAAGTGGGTGTTCAATTCTTCTACTTGCCTATCCCAAACACATCTCAGATTGTATGGGTTAAAATCATGTAGTGTACACTCGGGCTTCCAAAGGGAGGCTCAAATGATATGGAGTTCATAGGTGTCTGAATGGTAAAACTCTCTAAGGACTCATCAAACCGTATCCCATTTTAGAATATCAATGAAATCAACTTCATCATACAAACTGAAGCTCAGAATCTTGTACATGTAGGCTACGCATTGGTCCCCTTCCAATGCAGCCTCTTGAAACCATACCCTAGCTATGAAGTTTCGAGATTGATCGAAGCATAGGAAAAGAACATCATTGTACTTTCCCCTTCACATATACTCATTGAGTTGAGCATTGACTATATGGTTGTAGATGTAGGCATTCTCTTGGTAAGAGAAGAGAATTTAAAGAATGTTCGATGTACCATAATGAAGATTTCACTTTCTTTGCTAGTTTTAAATGGGAAGGTACTCTTCCTCACAGGTTCTAACAATAATGTCCTCGAATAACTCAACAGGAAGAGATAAAATGTGGGGTTCTGCTTCAATCTGTTAATAGAAATTTTTCATGAAAGTCCATTCTGTGATACACAAATACTAAAAGGATGAAGAAAGAAGAAACAAAAAAGTTTATTTTGATAAAACAACTGATAAACTACACCTAGAACTAATGGTTTCCCCAGTTCCTATTTACACGAATTCCCAAAACAATTTCAAAACACTCAATATCCCTAAATGAAAATCAACCCTAGTAGTCGGGTTCAATCTCGTGGGTGAACATACTGTGTCTTTAGAGTATGAAATGAGGGGTGTATAGTTGAGAGACATCAGTATGTACTATATGTCTGTACAAAGAATGAGAGGCTTCAAATTCAAGGATTTCAAAGTCCTTTACTTGACCCTAATAGTCATAGGACACAACTTGGGACATATATGTTGCATCAAGGTCTGCTGCTACTATAAATTCATGGAAATACATAAGGTATAAGATTCCCTCCATTGTGCTATAGCATATAAAAATTCCCTCGTAGTACTTTTTATGATGATCAAAGGTTGTAGATTGGGTTTTCATCATAAAGAGGTAGTCCAAAACTGCTCCTCGGGGGAGCCAAAGTACACGGGGAGAGTTAGACACGTCGTAGAGGTGTTTTTATGTCCTATGAATATGGAAATAGTTTACAATGTTGCCCCTTTTGGATATAGAAATTATGGTTTCTATGGCCTCAATAGGAATTGAAAAAATACTGGTATTTTGATTTTTCATCAGAAAATTTAGAAAACATCATTATTATTAATGCTTAAGTAAATTTTTCTTTATTTAATTCTTGTTTTCTAGAGTTATATAAAATGAATCCTCTGATACCAAGTGTAGAAGCCTGACCCCATAAAACTCGTAGTCGGTTCCATGAAACATGATGTGTAAATTTTTAACAAAAAAAAGAATTGATATTTCACACATCATGTCCCATATATAGGATTGACTTGATTCAGGTTCTACGAATCCAATAGCTTCTGACATGCTTCTTCAGTTGAAAACTCTTACCTGAAATAATTTTTAAAAAAACATATGGTGAGCTTATTAATACCCTGTAAGGGGTTTTAATGTAACATGATAATCCAAATATATATTTTGAAATCATTCTATAAAACATTCCATAAAATGCTTTCCTAAGAAATGTTGTAACACATGTAACATATCATAATAATTGTCTAAGAATTAGAAGAGAAAAATTAAAAATATCCTAACATGATTACAGGAGAACATGATTTAATTATAGGCATGCTCATTTAGAGAGATAAGTGATATACTAAAAGTATGACATACAAATATGAAACAAAAAATTTAATATCTCAAAGTTATAGATAATTAGAGTTGTTCTTAAACATAATAACTTCAATCTCATTCTTAACTACTATGAAATATACAATGTCTAATAAATCATTGAGTGTAAAATAAAAGTCATGTCATAAGCATTTACTTCTAATGATACTCATAAGTACTAGCTCTTAACCATGGATATTTTACTAGTAAAATATTGACATGGTTAATTATTTATCATGAATAAATGTGGAAATGTATAATATCACACCTTATCTAGACCTCGTGTCAAGCCTCTAAAATTTCAATGGCCTTGCACCATGACCTGATTGTCTCATGAGATCTATTGACGCATCGAGGAGATTTCATTAAATGGTCCTTAACCCATTATACTGAGTATATTACATACCTTATCTTCCAAAAAGAGTTTTATATTCAAAATGTCCCTTACCACTCTGAATATTTAATTTTCTCATTTCATATTATTCAAGGTGTCCCATAACACATTGGATAATTTAATTCATAATTACATTTAAGGTCATTAGAGTTCTAAATACATTCATTAGCATTTACATATATATAGTGAATCAGGAATATATGTATTAATTACATAAAAATCAACTGCATGGCCATGTCATTAACTGATGACTATAATGAGAAGATTATGGCATATGTGAAGAAAACTAATTCCCGAAAAGAAAAATATGTTTTGTTACACAAAATGATGACCCTAAAATTTTATGACTTTACTAATCAATACATATTGGAATTTCACCTAGATGCACAACCAATTAAAAAGATACAGTAAATATTTTATAAGGGTTATTATACTGAAAGATGCTCATATATTTATTAGTGAAATTCTTTGGAATAAAACACTATAGTGGTTAACATAATGCTAAAAATGGAAAGCATGAGATTCAACTATAAAAAATACCATTTAATTAATTTATATATATAAATAATTCATACAAAGGAATTTAAATGTTTCAAAGACAAAATATTATATTCATATACTCTCCATAATTTCTAAACACATCATAAGTATAATATTTGGAATATAAATAAATTGGGTTTGTGAAAATTCATTATATAAAAGGGTGTTTATGAAGGGGTTTGGTTTTAAATAAAAACATATTTTCAAAAAATATGTTTTATTCATTCATAGTAATCCTTGGTAAATGATAAGTAAAATTGATGATCAACTTTTATTTGCATGCACATATATTCACATATCCAAATACACATTATGTATTAAAGGGTTTGAACCAAAAATTCATAGACACCCATATGACTTTGATCTTTGAGTATCATTAATTAAAAATGTCCATAAATTTTAAATCATAATATATAATTTAATAAGTTTATTTATTAAACAAATTTTAAAAATGTAAACCTTGATCACACATATAACTTTTATGAATAATTGGGTATACCAATGGATTGTACACCAAAACATGTTTATCCAAAATGAAAATAAATAATTGAAGTATAATATTGAGAGACTCAAAATTGATCCAGAATGTGAGTTATAAAAACTATATAGTTTTACATGCATGTGTATACTCTCTCTATATATAATTTGTCATGTTTGAAACAAAAATCTACCTCTTCCTTGAAACTCAATGTTTGAGGATCTTCTAACCAAACCTAATAGAGGTTATTTTAAAACCGTTTGGATATATATATAAGTAAACATATAATTGGATATATATTGTATATATATATATATATATATTTCATGAGGAAAATAACCTTTCATGTTTAAAAATTACCTCATAACCAAAAATCCATAAGTCCTTGTACTGAGTATATGGGGGTTTTCAACAAAACCGTAAGGGTGTATACTTATGTATATGATTATACATATATATATATATATATATATTCATAAACTGAAAATAATAAGTATACAACCATATTATTGTGCACGAAAAAAAATTAATTGAACCCTTACACACATAATACTACTAGAACTCAAAAACCAAAGGGCCAAGGATCAACATAGAATGACATTTTAGCAAAATCGCAAGGATTATAAATATAATTTTATGATAATATATATATATATATGAATATACTCTCAAAAACAACATCACAAATCAATTTTACCCTTACCTTAGTTCGAGGAGGAGGAGGGGCTCAGGAAGACTAGTGGGAGCATGATGGAGGTTTGATTGGGGGAATAAACGATTGGTTATTAGGGTGATACAAGTGGTCTATAAACTATATTATTTATAAATTATAATGGATATTTTAAATGATCCTACTGGAAGAAACTATCCCCTATATGGTTTATTAAAAGACAGGGGGAAGTCCTAGTGGAAAACGCGTGAAAGGAGGGGGGTAGTAGAATCCCTCGTGGAAAATGAATAGAGTAAGAGAAAGGGTTACTAGAGCAGCGCACACAAAGAAGAAGAAGAAGATGTCGAGGGAAGAGAAGAAACAAAAAATGAATGGATGTCCAGGATCTGACATGGCCTTTTTTCGATGTTTGTGGTACATCCATGAGATTTAAAATCATCGATTGTCGCGATTAAAATGTATGAGATCCAACGACTCAGCGATACGCAGTGTTTTAAAATGTCTATGACGGCCTAGATTATATCCACATTGGCTGAATTCGTGCATAAAATCACGGGGGATTCTACAGTTTCTAAGGATCGAGTTCCGCACCAAAATGGATGTCCCAGATCGCACGTGGCAAGATCTAACGGCTACGATTCAATACCGAATGATTTTTTCCATCCCATATCAAAATGGAGAGACCCACACAACTTATATATAAGAATGAGACACTGATAAACCACTCAAAAATATCCTCCCGTCCCCTCCCGGTAGCACCTCGTACTGGGTTATGCAGGTGCGCTCTTGCACCCACCCATGCCTCTATGCACCCCACACAATGGTGTATGGTTCCCTCGTGCCCTCCTGTGTGACCTTCCGGGTAGCTATGACCCCCCTCTCAGGACGGACTATGCAATGGATGAGGGCTAGACTCAGTCTCCTAGTGCATGCTACCTCCCTCGACCCAGTTAGAGGGATGTCCCCTAGTGGGGTTTATTTTATGTTAAACATTGACAAAAATGTTACACAAAAAGAATATGTGATTTTAAAAATAATAATTCCATTAGTTATATAGACACCGATGTTTTAAATAACAATTAATGAACAATAATATATCCATATGAAAATATGTATACTAGTATTATAAAAAACAAAACATTTTTTAGTTAAAACATTATTTGGGCATTAAGAATGAAAACATTTACAATATATTTGAAATATTTGAATGGTGTTTGAAATCCTCACCTCATTTAAAAATCACACTATGTGTAGTTCAAAATATTAAATGATTTCCCTTTTAAATCTCATAATAAGTGGTTTTATTATAATTTAAATTCATAACATAAATATTTATAAAAACTATATTATACATTGATATTTTTAATTAATATACCAAAAGACCTTCGTCTACAATTATAGCCATTAGAATTCAACGGTCACCAAAGGAAAAAATCGAATTAATACTCTTATAGAGCCATGATTTAAGGTGTTTGAAAAATAAAAAGAAGTTGACTAAGATGGTGCACATAATCCCATTGATGCTCAGTGTTGTTGTTGTGGATCTAGACATTCTAATGTTCGTTGTGATAGATCCCAAAGACCCATATTATCTTTTTATGGTTTTTTTGTTCTCGGTTGTGTCCCTATAATTCTAATAGGTCTTTTAATAGGTATTTTTGGTTAGCATTGTCTTCCTTTCTGTAATATCAACTCTCCGGTGTTTTATTTATATAAAAATGTTTGGTATTTAGTTTGTATGTTTTTTTCGAATAATATGTATTTTAAACAAAAGAAACCCTAATATTTATTATGACAAGAGAAGTATTTTTTGGGGCATCACAATTAAGGATGACCAGTTGATGATAACAATCAATCTAGTCTTTATTGGAAATGAACCAATATATTCCAAAAATGAAAACAATAGGATTCATATTAAGGACTAGAGAACTCCAATCCATATTAGAATTTAATATAGGGAAGACACATGCAAGACTACATAGATCCTACTCTCTCATCATACCAGGCAGTGTAATAATATCCATTTTAAAAGATAAATGATTTATATAATAACTAAATAGATTATTAATATGGGTTAAAATAACTAAATTATATGCACCGATATCAAATAGAAAAATCACTAATGATGAAACTATAGTAATGGTAAATCTTAATGTTGTTGGACTCATGTCTGCTTCATATGGAGAATATTTTACAACATAGATTAGAATAGTTCTGTTTACCTATGGATTGAAACCTTTTATATGTGAAGCTTATGATTGTACCATAGATTTAGGAAGATCTATTTTTACGGTTCCACTATTTAGAGTAGTAATGATATGATATAATATATGTGAGTGTCCTAAGTGTCCATAGGATATATCATCATTTGGAACCTTAGTGAAAACCATCTTAGAGTTTTCTAGCTTGAAATAATGATTAAAAATTAGAGGACTTACTCTTGGCACTATAGTTGTTCTGGAATTACACTACCAATGAGAACTATAACATAAATCATCATGCGTCCTATTTCCTAGGAAGGAACCCATGCTTCCATAGGCTTAAAAAATAACTCCCATAAACCTTAAAATTTTAGCATGGTCTATATCAACCATCATCTACCTATTCAGAACATCTGTATAAGTGGGTATCTTGAGTAATAAATCCTATGAACAAATATATGATCGAAGCCCCAACATGAACCATTTATCCTTCATCCTCTCTTTAGATGCAATATCAGACACAAACTATAGGATTTCACCAATGTGATTTGAATAATTTTTCATGGTTCTATATTCCTTCTCAAGATTTAATAACACCGTAGAATTGACCAATACCATTTAATCTAGGTAGAATAGGTTGATTGAAATAACATTGAAGTCTTTCAACTCTTGGCCTCATGTTTCCCCCTTTTCTCCATAATCTACCACCTTCTCCTTCCCTGTCCCTCCAGCAAGAATGTGGAATATTTCACCTTGATCCCATCTGTTGTATCCAATAACTCATATAAATGTTCTATCCTTCACATCTATTCCTCAGCATTTTGAGTATCTATGGAACCATTAAAAATGGTGGATACTAACAAATTAACTCTTAAAAAAGATTCTGTAGGGCATCCACCTAATCTCCCATTGTTGCATTTTGAATGATCATTGGAGGTGGTTCATGTCCTAGAGCATGGAAAGTGTCCCCAATCACATCAACTAGAATTTCATCCATAAGAGGTGTCACTCACTGCAGTTTAATAGAACATTCCTAATAGATTTAATTCACACATCTTCTCAGAGGAATGATTATACACAATATCAATTAATAATAAGGAAGAATTTAAATAATTCTCAAAAATATCAACAAGGGAATTAGGATCCCAACTGATCGAACAAATAAGATTGGGTTTTCACTATATCCAAATTAAAAAATTGAAAAGACAAGAACTAATGGACAATATATCTTCCCCCTAACCACAAATAGTGACTTAAGGATCATTTTTGTGAGAGAAGTCAAGACATGAAATCAAAACTACTCCCTATTTCTTGAAAAGAATTCACAATGCATAGTGACTTCAAGAAAACAAGCTTATCTACCTACCTCTGATAGAAATTTTTGACTTACTAGCCCAATTACACTAGTATCCCTATTACTAGTCCAGTCATGACATAGCCCAAAGGGAATTATCAAGACTCACATGTCATCTAATATCACCTAACATCATTTAAGATGAATGTGTGAATGAATAATCCACAAACTATAATGGAAACAAGACAAGTAAGTCAATAATAATATAAAAGAAACTCCACTTGGATTAATGTTATAGTAGTCAAAAAGGATTTAATTCCCAATATACTACAGCCAATGTATAGAAATAGGGAAAATCATCCCATGTCCCTAAGGACACTAGTCACTATGTCCAGAACTCTGAAGCTGGATCCACCTCTAAGAGACTATTTCCCCTACTCAATCCTAGAATGAGATAATCCATAATCATATGAAGGAATAAGTAGGGTGTGAGATAAAATATCCGTGAAGGGTTTCACCACAGATTCCATAACAGATACTAATAATATATTAACCAAATAAATTCTATAAATTTTAAAATAAATAGGTTTGGAATTTTATTATTTTTATAAAAATCATTCTATAATGTTATATGATGGAAAATACATTATGAAATTGATTTAAAAGTGATAGAATATTTAAAATACAATTTCTCAAAAAATACAAAATAGTTTATATATATATATAAATGAATTTAAATCCTTTCAAAAACATTGGAATACTTTTATATGTCAAGTATAAAACAAACGAGAAACACTTACATTTGTAAAATATGTATGAATGTTCCCAGCTATTGGAATACGCACTATCTAGGTGATCAAGACAATTGGTGTATACACACTTACCTAAGACACTGGCCAACGGAAACTCTTCACCATCCCATTAGGGATTTCACCTACTACATTTTTTTCATTTTTTTACATTATTTTGTAATCAATACAAAACCAAATTCATCAATTTCATAAATCATTTCCACAATTAAATTCCAAAAGTTAATCATGATATTTATAGTCACATATAAAATTTAAAATAAACTATTTTAATCATCTGATTTCCATAAACACGTCATAACTAAATGGAATTGGTGGTTTTGGCAATTTTCATTCCAAAACAATTCCAAAGCTCCCAATACATTAGAATTGGATTTTATTAAATCAATTTTAAGATAGTTTAAAAAAATTAATATATATAAAAAATTAAAATACATCAAGAAATTTAGGATTCATAATTTTTCCAAATGGGTAAAAATCACCTACCATTTTCCCAAAACTCAATACTCACAATGAAACGCACCTTAAAGAAATATTTCATTAAATACCTCATAATCACCATAGAAATGAGATCCAACATCATGGATCATAGATTCCTCAATTTCATGATGATCTATTGAAATCATAAAGGATTATAAAGTGATAGGGATGAAGAATGATGGAGAATGCCTACCCTGGAATAGCAATGCCAACACAATGATGAGAAAATATCAAACGAAGGGACCCAATATGGTAATAGAGATCCATGATCACATGGGAAAAAATGAATAGAAATTGGTGTGGGGGGGGGGGGTCTAAGAGGATATCTCCCTTTCCACTTATTTAAGATCCACATCCATGGTATTATATGATGTGTAACCCCACTACAGGTCGTGAAATAGTTATTTTATGTGACAACATGAAAACTTATAACATTAAATTAAGAAGTGATATTTAATTAAACTTCAATGTATAATGACTCATAATATCATGTAACTATAACGGTTCAACATTTAATAGTAGGAACCTAGCAATGATTACATGTCTTTTATCCTTTTAACAAGCCATGTAACCCTCCTGCCGCCTATAAAAAATGTCTGGTTAAAGATGAGAGACCAAAAAATCCCTGAATTCAAAATTATAGGTATCCTTATAAGTCATTGTCTACCCTACCCATTCAAATAAAATAAGAAACCATGATAAGGATAATGGAAAACTTATCATATTGGTAATAGGATGTTACAATCATCTTAACCATTAATGTTATTTTAATCATTATTTATTCAAACTGTAACACCCTAAAAAATAATATACAAATAATTATGATATTTATAAAAAAGGATGAATTTTTTTATAATTTTTGGATATTTTTTGTTTTATAGTTTTATATAATTCAAAAAATCATTAAAAAATAATGTGGACATATGTATAAATTTTATATTTTTACAAAAATCATGTTCTTATATTTAAATTCATGTTTGATTCTTTATAAATTTTCTTCATTTAGAATTTTTTAGAATTGGAATTGTTAAAATTTTTACACATCCTTAAGGCCTATGAAAAATCATTTTAAAACATTGGATGGATGAATCCCCAGATATGGGATTTATGGTAAAATAATATCATTAGACTATTCTAAATTCTAGATAACCTACAATAAATTGTTTTTTTTATTTGTAACACCCCATGATACAATGGTTTGCTTCCTTTTAAATAATTCAATAGTCTGTGTTTTACACAACACCGAGTACGAACACACCATGACCTATAAAACTAGCCATTTAAAAAGTGGTTATTAATAGTGTTAACCAAATTTTGAAATTTTATAAATTTTACTTTCGAAGATAGAATTCATTTTTAAATTTTTAATATCCAAATTTTCTTAGGGTGAATTTTTGTTATTTTTCTAAAAATATTTAATTTTTGATGAATAGTGCAAAGCCCATCATTGTGGATAAAACAAATCATTTTAATTTACATATTATTCTAATTTACATTTATTTTAAATTAAAAATATATACATAATACAGATATTATTAAAATTAATTTCGTTGAAATCATTTCTCGAAAACAATTAGATATAAAAATTCAATTATCATTTTCAATATCTTTTTACCCACCATCAAGAAACATTTGAAGATTGAAATTAAACATAATTTCACTGCTTATGTGAATTGAATTTTGAAAATCCAAAATACATGGTTCTATAAAAGATGAAAAATTTGGTCTAATTGAATAAAAATAATTTTTTATAATATTATCTTTTGAATTTTGTTTACCACTGTTATATCTAAATAGGGTTATTAAAGGTAAAAATAAATTTGTAATAATATAAAATTAACCTAAAAGATATCATAACCTTATTGTATGAGTAATGGCTGACCAATAAATCCTTTGGGACACATATTTGTACATTGGGAGCCATTTAGGGTTGATAAAGATAATAATAACATTTAATTTTATGTAAAGGTAAAAATATCAGAAACATAATTCTTATTACAAAAACAATTTTAATATGGGGTCAAATATGTAATCTATTAGACTATAAATATAAATTAGAAAAATAATAATTTTTCCTACATCATGTAATTTTTTTTTAATTTAATACATTAAAAAAATAATTTTATTTATGATTCAATGAAGATGTAGTGATTACCTTATTTATTAAATATTCAAATAAGTTATATTATAAAAATTATACAATATTATTTCAAAATTTTGATGTAATACACAAATGTTAAGGATGACAATGAAATTTTATATTTGAGTAAATTATATTTTTTAGAACTAATAATTATGTTATGAAATTAACAAAAATCAAGTATCAAATATTTTTAAAATTGATATAAATGAAATTTTAAAATAAGTACAATTTTATTAAATGATTTATAATCCTAAAAATATAATGTTCAGAAAAATAAAATTTATAGTTATAAGAAATTCATTAATTATCCACTTTCGGTTTTCTTTAAATTTTATAGTAACTTTATTAACCATGTAGTATAAAAATACAAGAATACATGGCAAGAGTTATTCTATTTAAATAAGGGTCAAATGTAAAAGATAAGGTATATTTTATAACAAAAAAATGTATAAAACCATGTTTTGAGAGTATTTGGACCCATTCTCATCATATCCTTGAAAAAAATCAATTTGGAGCAATTATAAACTGAAAATAATTTTATAATAAATTAATAATTCATGATTTTTCCTAAAGTTCCCCTCAACACTGTTATAAAAGGGAACCTCCATTTCTCTTTAACTCACTCCAATAAATCCTTTTGGATCAAACAAAACCTTCCCATTTTTTCTCAAAACCTCCCAAAATTCATCCAATAGGCCTAAAATTAGGTATAAATCCATCCTACAGAGCCCTTTTGATCAAATAAAAAGGAAACACAAGAAGAATAGGTAATTGTTTTAACACCTCTTTAAAAGTTATTTTATTCTTCTACCTACACTTTCTCTGTTATTTCCATACGAAAATAATAACTATGATACCTTAAACATAATGATATTTTCTTATAATTATTGGATAACCATATTCCCCCTTTTACCAATCCTATGAAAAGTAATATCACTATGCGTGCATACGTACGACTTACTCTCTCCCCATCGGGGCGTAAATTCTTTTTCATGTACACTGTATTTCATAGGTTATAACAGTGGATATAATGCATGTACATAATAAATAAAACATGATATTGTTTATTCAAAATTCATATTATATAAAATTCAATACCATTTAACCATTAAGTAAACAATATTGTTGTCTGTTCGTACGTACGGCTTACCGTCTCAACGACACGATGAGACTCAGCTTCCTGTTCACCATCAAGAATGATTATAAGAATAAACATATTATATATTATGAAAAATATTGAAAAATATTTCTAATAATATGATATATTTATATATAAATATTTTCCATTCACTTACTTCCATTCAGTATGATAAAAAAAACAGCATTCATGCGTAGGTACGACCTACCGTCTCCTTGAACAATGTGTTCTATTTTAATTATCTATCTATTAAATATTTCTTTATCATGAATATATATGTTATACACATAATGTTTTAAATTTTTTAAATGAGTAAATTATTATATAAGATTTACGATCAAAATAAATAGTCAAAACATGTATGATAAAGAAAGTGATTATTACCTGAAACGTTGTTTTAACTTGAAAATTATTTTTAAATGGGTAATATAAAGTCATAAATGAATAATATAAAGTATAATAAATATTCATATGTTCTTATTATAATTTATTAATATTTTTTAACCGTTATACAAGAGGGAAAACTAACCCTCGACTAAAAAAAGTATTTAGCAAGGGTTAACTCTTCAATATTAATATTATCTGAGATTGTTTGTCTATAAGTATTTACTGTGAAATATTTATCATCCATTACATGTGTCATAAAAATATTTTCAAATATAATATTCTAAGGTATTATGGAGGGGACACTTTAACTATATCATCATACAAAATATTTTAATGATTTATTTTTCTAAATCTATTTAATTAATATCGATATTTTCAAAATGATTTTAATGATTTATTTATATGGAGATGATTCTATTAAAATGTTAATTCCTCTAAAAATATTAAATTTTGTAAGTGATAGTTTTCTTCATAAATTTATTTTATGTGACTTACATTATAAATTGTGTGACTTTTAAATAGTTTTAGGAAAAATAGATATTTCTCTTAAATAGTTTTACTGATTATTTTCAACTATGTCAGCATCCATCCATCCATCCAACATTAAATTTCTATTATTATTTGCAGATGTAAAAATACATACATAGAATAATCCAATGGATATCTAATGTACTAGTTCCCTAATGCATCTGCCCTGACAATGTTACCACATGCCTGTGGAAGAGACCCTATCGTTGAAAACAAAAAATTATGATCACTATTAGTAATTCATGAGGCCAAGAAGTCTGCCACCATGTTCCCCTCACACCATGTGTGACTAAGAATCACTCGTGGGACCAATATACCATTCACTTAGGAATGATATATCCAAAGGTCCAATGGATTTTGAACATCCCCTACATCGAACAATAGAGAATAGTTGAGTCGGTCTCAACTGAGTTTAACACAATGTTGTGTGAATGACAAAGCCCAATACCTTTCAGAATCATAGGATCTTCCACTATAAGGTTATCACACACTCAAAATCCTTCACTAAAATTCAAAATAATTGCTTCTTGAGGATCATGATCCACTACCCTGCCCCTCATAAATGTAGACACACATGACCCATCAACATTGAGTTTCACCCCACAACAAGGAGGATTCCACTTCATCCATCATCAGTAGGTCTCATGAGACCATATAGTGTCTTTGTGCAAGGCCTTGACAAAATATTTGTTTACGATCATGGTACAAGTCCATGACGTAGTGGTTATGATGTCCAGAATTATGATTCCCTTGTGATTATATTATTTATTGATTTTACATGTGAGTATTTGACTAGTATAATATACATGTCAATCCATAAATGACATTATTTGATTTATTCTAACCACAATATTCTATAAATAGTTATTTAAAAGGTTTTTCTTTTAGTTTCATAGCATCACGTAAAAGTTTATGCTTGATTTTGATAAAATCTGCAATATAGTTTATCCATAATGAGTATCTAAGATCACACATTTCTTATGTTATATTTTCCAAGGATGCCAAGAAGTTTTTATGATTCATATGCTGAGTTAATATTGGGGAATAAGGGAGTTGTAAAAGGGTTATCTATGTTGTATTTTATTTAACTTAATGTTTATGTATATAATATATCATCCAAGATTTCAAAATAAGATCATTCCTTCCAGATATGATTCGTTGTAATCATGAAAATGTATTGAAATAATATATAGACTATGTGATTTTGGGGTCAGGGAATTACAGTTGGTATCAAAAGAAGTTTACTAAAAACCATTGAAATAGATTTAGAAAACTTATATTAGGATTGATAACCCAAATATTGAATTTGAGGATAAGTATCGAAGAACCCAAAATATTATTTGTAATGTAGACATTATGTTGATATTCCAAATAATACATCCCTATCTAGATAATAAAAGTGGATGTGATTCAGGAATAGATGTATCTATGGGTGAAAACTCCAACACAGTGTTCCAGGTTTGACTTAGGGAATCATAGTACATGAAAATGGGACTTACTACTCACATTGTTTGACACTCCAGGGGATATTATTAGGATAATTAATTTTTTATTTACAAACCATTATGAAGGATTTATGAGTAAATATGTCCAAAATGGAACTGTATTTATGATTAAGGATTATATATTCATAAATTTTCTCAATTTATATTCAATGATTTACTAGTTTGGAATTGTGAGTTATGATTCATAACCTAATCTATTGTATTCCATTGTTTAGAAATGAAGCCTAGTGGAATAAAAAGAAACTGTATATATTTATATGATCTATGTTGGTATTTACCTCTTATAAATGATAATTATTGCATTGTTGGTAATGAAAGTAGTAATAAACAACCTATAATTGTATTGGGACAGCTGACTTAGGTTATGAATAAAATAATTACACATATGGAGCACCCTGATCCACAAAACACGAGATATATGTTAGTCCTCTTCTAGAAACAAGAACCTCTAACATTCAATGGTAATAAAAATCCATTTATGGATGAGAAATGGATAAGTCCATTGAAGAAAATGTCCCATTCCTTGGGAACTAAAGAAATGCAGATCATTGTAATGGAATTTTATTGATTCTCACGAGATACAGATCAATAATGATCATTAATTAAAACATTAAGTATAATTAATAAGTAGAAAATATTTAATGGATGGAGTTTAAAATGAATTTCCTAGAGAAATAATTTCCTAATGAACAATGATATAATATGGAAATGAAATTTCTTGAGTCATAGGGAAATGAATTATGAGAATTTTGAAAATTTTGTGGATAACTTCACAATGTTATAAATGCATGTTATATAATACATATATAACCCATGATGTATGATTCATTGATTCATTGATGGGTTAAAAAAATTCCTCTGATGGGATTTTGTCTCAAAATCTTTTTCTTCATATGAAGTAATAGCCTCATGTGCTATCAAGATGGAAAATTAATTCTCTATGTCTTATGAAATTTATGTAAAGAAAGTGAATATGAGAATAGTGTTTCATAATATGAATAAATGGAAAAAGGAAGATGTATTTTCCATTATGTGATAATTGTATGAAGAAAAACCCTGGTACTTTCATCAATGGAATGGAATTTTGTAACAAATGGGGTGAAATGTCATCAGGCATGTGATTATAAGGGGATGATATAAGATATGAGATGCTACAATTGTAATGATATGGGACATTATGAATATTATTTTCCAATGTTTCATGAAAATATGTCTTAGATTAACCAAGTGTATTAAGTTCAATATAATATTATAACAATTGAAAAAGTGGAATAATTAATGTATTTTTATTTTTAGATGCAAGATTTATATTCTGTTTATAGAAATAATGTGATATATATAATGACTCTATTGTAGTAATTTTTTCAATAAGATTTCAATATGATTTAGGTAATCATATATTCAGTATGTGAGAATAAGAGAAACATTACGTTATTTGGGGAGTCTGATGTTATAATTTATTTTTGAAATATAGAGACCTTTTAGAGAGAGTTTTTAAGAAAGTATTTGGGATTAATTTAATAGGTGGAATGTATTAAGTTGAATATTAGATTTTATTTTTTATGTTCAAAAAATTTATTATGATTATTTATGGAACATTATAATAACAATGTTTTATAAAAAGGACAACCCGCAGGTCGGGTTACAACTCATTGTGTCGGAAAAGGCTATGGGAATCAAACCCAAAACTGATGCCTGACAAGGATTTATCGCCTAACACTGGCTTATAAGAAGTATATGGTTATTATAATATACTTTTATTCTTTTAAATGGTATATTTTTATTTTAAATCTTATACAATTAATATAAATATGAATATTTTCTTATTTAATTATCTTTTAAAGCGAAATATGAGTACGTGGTATAAAATAGTTAATTGATTAAACTCTACATGTCAATTAAGTATGCTTCCTTATCTTCTTATTCAATTATATAAATAAATTGATCAACACTAGGGAAGTATTAATAAAACCAAAAATTCTTTCCTAGTTTTTTTTGTGATGAATGAAATGGTCTCTTAGATCGTCACAAATTTATAGCTTTCTGGTTGTTAACATTCAACTAATAATGTTTTATATCACCTTCCATTAGAACATGATGGCTATATTTTCTTTCATGTCCATGTTTTCTTACATGTAACCCTTGTATGTGCAATTTATAGTAACATATAAATGTACCATTATTTATTTTAAAATATATGTCTGATTAATCCATTTTTCGATGGGTGATTTCAAAAAAGATATTATGAAATGTCAAACCACTAGTTTTCAATCCTGGGATTTAATTGCGGGGATGAAATTTACTAATGTATGTGAAAATGTAACACCCCAAGCATGTATATTATTCTTCCTTTTAAATAATTCTACAACATATTTTGTACACAACAACGAGTATGAGAACACAATGATATATCCTTATAGCCATTTAAAAAGTGGTTATGAAAAGTAAAATCCACATTTTGAAATTTTACAAATTTTATTTTTTTAAAATATACTTCATTTTAGAATTTATAATATAAAAATTATCTTAGGGTGAATTTTAGGTTTTTTCTGAAAACTTTCATTTTTAGAGGAATAATGAAAAGCACTACACAGTTAATAAAACTCGACATTTTAATTTAAATAAATGTTTTAATTAAAATTTATTTTAAATAAAAAATATATAAATAATACATATATAAGTCCAATTTAATTACTTTATATCATTTGTATAATAGAATTAGATATACAAAATCATTGAACAATTTTACCATCTTTTTACCAGCCTTCTAACTAAAATAGAAGATCAATATTAAACATTATTTCACCACTTCTCTGAATTGAATTATTAAAATCTGACATACATTGTTTTAATAAAGATGAAAAATGTGGTCCAATACGTTCCAAATGATTTTTTTTCAAATAGTAACTTCGGAATTTTATTTACCAAAGTTAAAGGTAAATAGGGTAATTTATGGTAAAAGTAATATTATGTTAATATAAAATCATCCTAAAACTTGTACAAACCTTATTATATCGAAACTATCCGACAAAGGCAACCCATGGTACACATATTTGGCCTTTTTATGCCACTTAGTTGTGAATAAGACATTTATATGATTTAATATTAAGTAAATTAAAAATATCATAAACATGAGTATTGTTACTAAAACAATTTTAATATGATGTTCTATATGTAATATCTTGGACTATAAATATAAATTAGAAATATAATAATATTTCAACCATCATGGTATTTTATTAATAATTTTTAAATATTAAAAAATAAGTTTATTTACAACATAATGATGATGTTGTTATTACCTTATTTATGGAATATTAAAATAAATGATATCATAAATATTAAAATAATTGTAATTTGAATATTTTGATTTCATTTAAAAAATGTATGGGTGATAATGACATGTTATATTTGAGTTAATTTAATTGGATATAAGTAATCAAGTTGTTATGTCTTATAAAAAACTCTAGTAAAAAATATTGTCAAAATTGACATTAATGAGATTTTAAAATAACTACTATTTTATTAACTGATATAAAAATCCTAAAAATAAAAATTTCAGGAAAATAACATGAATAATGATAAAACATTCCTAAATTATCCACGTTAGGTTCTCTTGGAATTATATAATAACTATATTAACCCTGAATTCTAAAAATACAATAAGACATGGTAAGAGTTAAACTATTTATCAAAGGGTCAAATCTAAAATATATGGTTAATTTTATAAACAAAACATGCATAAAACCGATTGGTTAAAAGGATTCTGACCAATAATCATCTTATAATCTAACTAAATCAATTTGGAGATATTATAAACTGAATAAAATTTTATAATAAATTAATATTTCATGATTTTTACAAAACTACCCCCTCACCTCTTTTATGAAACGGATCCTCCCATTTTCCTTAACTCACACAACTAAATCAATTTTGTTCATCCAAAACATACTCATTTATCCTTAAAACCTATGTATCATAATTTTAGATGTCTAAATTTGGGAAAATATTCATTCTTCGAATCCATTGTGGTCAAATCAAAAGGAACCACCTTGATGATGAGGTAATTGTCTTATAACCTCTTTCAATGCTCTTTTCTTCATCTAAATCCTCTATTTATATGGTTTCTATACAAAACAATTACTCCAAATACTTACAAATAATTATAAGTTATTATAATTATTGGAAACCATTGATATTTTTACCCATCCTACAAAATAAAATTATCATGCGTGCGTACGTACAACTGGTCATCTCCATATCGTGGTGTAATTTTTTACATGTACACTTTATTTATATGGGTATAAAGATGAATATAATGGATTTAAATAATAAATATAACACAATATTGTGTTTTCTAAATTCATATTTTAACCAATTTTATACGATTTAACCATTAAGGAAATTATATCATTGCTCATGCGTGTGTATGGAATACCGTCTCCACAACGTGATGAGACTCATCTTCCACGTTCACCATCCCAAAATGATTATAATAATAAATATTGTGAATAAGTATGAAATATATGACATAATAATTCTACTAATACAATATATATATATATATAGACACAGAGATGTATTTCATTCACTTACTTCCATTCAGTACAATAATAAAAAGGAAACAACGTTCAAGAATACGTACGACCTATCGTCACTATTAACGGTGTGTTCCATTTTATTTATCTATCTATTAAATATATTTATATATATAATATTTATGTTATAGAAATCATATTTTACCTTATATATGTATGTAAATTATGACCTATGTAATATTATTATAAATAACTAGTCAAATCATGAATGATAATGAAAGAGATTATTACTCGAAATGTTGATTTAACTTGGAAATTTTTAATACGCTTATAATATATAGTTATAAATGAATGATATATGATATCATAAATATGGATATGATCCTAGTATAATTTATTAATATTTTTAAAACATTATACATTAGGATAACGCACTCGTGTCTGATCGAAAGTATAAGGTAAGGGTTATCTCCTCAATCGCATTTTTATCTAAGATTTTTTATGTGTATGTATTTACAAGGAAATATTTATCCTCTAAAATAATGTTTCATAAATTTATTTCCAAATGTAATATTTCATGGTTTTATGGAGGGCATTCTTTAAATATATCATAATTTTTAATGTTTCATTGATTTATTTTTCTATATCTATTTAATTAATGTCCATGTTTTAAAAATTAATTTCTGGATTTATTTATATATAAATTATTGTTTTAAATATTAATTCACTTCAAAATATTCATATTGGTGTGGGACACTTTGATTTAAAAATCCCTTTTAAATGAATTCTTTTCTAAATTGTGTGATTTTTAAACGATTCCATGAAAACCAGATATTTCTCTCAAATAGTTTTACTAATTATTTTAAACTATTTTAATATCATTTATATGAAATTATTCTTGATTGAGGTTGATTTATAATAATACTATCATCCATATTTTATTGAATGAGTTTAGATATGTTTGAAATTTGAGGTGCTATTTTTATACCATTCATGGTTTATGGTTAATGTATTGGAATTTGATATTCAAGTTTTAATATGAATTTTTAGGTTATTTTACACCATTCTCATATGAATAATACATTGGAATTAGTAATTGATAGGAGGGGCCTACTATTGTCCCTCGAGACATCGATAGGTCCCATGAAACAGTCTATTGTCTTGGCACAATACCTGGAAAAAATATTTGTGCATGATTTTCTCATGAGGCCTTGAAATAGTGGTAATGATGTCCAACATTATTCAATCCCTCGTTATGTGATTAGTTATTGATTTATCTTGTGATTATTAAACTAGTATAATATTATTTTTAATGTTTAAATGGTTTTATTTGATTTATTGTTGACATATTATTCTAAATATAATGTTTTAAATGGATTTTCATTTAGTTTTGTACCATTCCTTAAATGATTATTCTTATTTATGATAGGTTCCTCTATATTATTTTTCCTTTCTAAGCATCTTAGCTCACCTCATTCTTATGTTATATTTTTATATGATTACAAGAAGTGTTTTATGATTGATATGTTGGTTTAAACTAGGCGAATAATGGAATTCTCAATGGGTTATCAATGATGTATTTTATGTAATGTAATGTTCCTATATGTAATCTATTTTTCAAGACAAACTAAAATGATCGGTCCATTGGGATTTTATTTCTTCTAATCATTCCAATGTATTAAAATATAGCACCTAATATGGGAGTCTATGGTCATTTAATTAGAATAATTAACATTTATGTGAATTAATCATTCATATACCCATGAAATCAACATTAATAAAAATTATATCACAAATCATCTCAAAATAATTCATAAGGAAAAAAAAAGAAAATTTCATTAATGTTTGAAAAAATTTAAAACTATTCGTACAATAACAAAAAAATTTCAAAATAGAGTATAAATTCTTATAAAGACATAGGCACAATATTTTACCACATAAAACCAAAATATAGAAATATGACCCCATTTTAAATGAAAACAAAAATAGGTTGGTAAAATAAAAAATAATATTTAGATCACTCTTACAGTCACACATATAATAAAAATTAAATCTACAAAAACCCACCCTATTAATTCCATGATGTCTCATTTGGATAATAATTCATTACACAAAGCATTTCATAGATATATCTGACCCAAATATAATTATAAAGAAACCTATGAACCATAAAATTTAGGGAATATAAAAAATATTTCACATCAGTCGTAACACTCATAATATATTTAATTTTGCCTCTTATGAAATATCACATTTATTTATCTCATACTAATTTGATGAAATATTTTTTCTTTTTAAAACATTAAAAAGAATAAAATTTCTAAAATAATGGGAAAATGATATTATTCAAAAACACATATAAATATATAGAAGGATAATCACAATAAAAAATGTCTATTTGCATAAAAAAGTTATACAATTATTATATTTTAATGAATCCTTGATTAAGTATATTTTTAAGGAATGTGAAAAAACAACCCATATAATAATGTCAAAAAACATTAAATGAAAAAAACATAAAACATGAAGTTAATGTTATTCATAAAAATTATATTTAAAATAAATAAAAATATTTATGACACATATTAACATATATTTATATGAAATTGAAAAATTCTAGAAGGAGAACAATAAAATTAGGTATTATAAAATGTCTCATAACAAATGTTTCATATAGCTTCATGAGATAGAAAAATCATAAATAATTAAATTAATGTATTTATTTTATAACATTAAAAAATTAAATTTTAATTAAATTATCATAACAATTTATATTTAATTTATTACAATATGTTTTGTAATTATTAAATTAGTTAATTACATATCAGACATTTTGAGGATATTTAGTTCCTAATCTCAAAAACTATTCTAGTTTGGAGATTATGGTCAATGTGTAAATTGGTAAATAATAGTTTAAATATTAATCTTTAAATAAATATAATTTAAATACATTACATAAAATTTAAATCCATAAATAAAATTTTGAAATGGGAAAAGGATCACATTTCCTTATAGAGGTGGTAGTCTTGATATATAGACAAGCAACATTATAATAATCCAAAAAATCAAATGATGTGATTATATAAAATTAATTTTAATTAAAATTTAATAAATATGTTTTAAAAATAATATATATACATTAAATATTTCATAATAAATTTAAATTTTAAGAGGTTATGATACATGAAACACATAACATAAGAGTGTTTGTAGATCGCCTATAAGAATTGGTTATTTTTTCAATTCCCATCTGATGGATAAGGATATATAAAACCATTTTAAAAATAATAATAATACAATTTTAGTGTATAAGAGATACCAATGAAATCATATTATAATGGTTTTAATTTTTTATGGAGGCATATGAACAAAATAAATAGGAATGATATCAATTAAGAGTTATATATATATTTTGGAAAACCCCATTTAGCAAACATATTAGTCATTCAAGGTTTGAATTTTCAAAATTATAGAAATTTTAGGACATGGATAGTAGGGTTTTAATGTATTTTTCTACATAATAAAAAATAATGATTTATCAATTTTTTCTAATATGTTATGTGGTGATTCATGTTTTCATATGTGAGGGGAGTAAAAATCTTTTAATTATGTAATGTTATAAATTAATTTAATATTTATTTCATAGGAAAGGAACAAAAAGTTATTTGAATTTCTAATGTAATAGTGTTTATTGACTTAATATAGTGAACAAATTAAATTTGAAATAATATAAATTTTTTCCTTATCACTCAGTATAACATTTTTACACATTTTATACCATTTTAAGATAACAAAACAATTAATCTATGTAGTTTATTTATATCATTAAATATAGATGGGAAGTTATTAAAAATGGATTTTAAAATCCCCAATGTGGAAATAATTTTTATATAATCAATTTATAAAGGAGGAAAAACTTCTTGTTATTGTAATAATAAAAATTTTCCAAAAGGTGTTTTATGAAAAACTCCAATTTCTAGCTTAAATGTGTAATGAAACTAATATAATGAATACATCAGATTTTAAAAAATTTATATAAATTATAATTAAATTTTATAATGAAATAATAAATTTTTTTCTTCTAAAATAGATAGAAACATAACATCCACTAAATTAAATGTAAAGATCCTAGCATACATTACAATTAAATTTAAAATAACTTATGTTACAAAATTTCAAGCATGTGTTTCATTAATTTCAATAATTTATTATAGTATTTATTTTACATTATAGGAATATAATTTTATATTAAAATGGTATTATTAATTTTTATGTTAATATTATATCATGATTATTTCATAAAATTTAATGTCTTTGAGAAATATTTATTTTTCCCTATTCACTAAAAACTATTTTCAAATAATCCAAATGATACAACATGGATAATTTTCATATTATGAAATAAAAAATGAATTTGATTTTATAAAATTAATATTTTATATTTATGAAGCATTATCCTTTATATAAAATAAAATAATTCCATCAAAAATATGTCAGAGTAAAACTATTTTTTTACATTGAAAATTTAGAAAACAATTTTTATAGTGAATATTACTCTATTAAATATAATTTAAATATTAAAAAAACATGAAATTGGTTTATTACTATCATATCATGGGTTTTCCCAATATAATATAATAATGGATTCTGATACATTTTTGTATGTCAAAATTTCAATATTTGATTTTATATACTAAAATGGTGTAGCCTAAATAATATTTCATAATGAAATTTATGAAATTAAAAGTTTTTTAGTGAATAAAATTTTGAATATGAAATAATACTAACAGGATCTAGTTAGTTCATATCATTTTCTAAATAATCAATAGATTATTTCTAAAAATCATAAATAATTTATTGATTCACATATCCTAACAAACCACAATTTAAGAATATATATGAGGCGAGGAATCGTACACTATTAGAAAAAATTAGGGTAATTATAATCCATTAAATTATTATGTTATAATTGGATAAGTATAGATCATAAGAAAAATAATACAGTTTTTTCAATTTTCCATCTAGATTGACTTATATGATCAAATATTTTATAATGTTTAGGTTAAAACAAGTTTTTCCATGTCTGTATTTATAAGTATGTGATGTATTTTATTTTGAATATTTGGGAATCTATCATGAATAAAAATTCATCAAATCAATCCTTTTATATTTTCTATTGAAAATTAATGAATATTATCAATATATGACCTCTAAAATAAATTTCATTAAAAAATTGTTATATTTGTATAATGGTAGTACATGTTGAATGTAAACAATTGATGAAATATATACATCAATGTTGTTATAAATAATCATATATAATAATTAAAATATTAAAAATCAATCTGAGTCCACATATAAGATAAATATATAGAGACACGTTTACTATTTCAGTCAATTAACAAAATTATTGAATCATTGTGATATGGGTTTCTATACAATATATATGATGAAATGATATTCATTGAATATAATAAAGAATTTTCATATATAGACAATGTAAACCAAAAATAATACCAAAAATGATATGAATCCAAAAAATAAAAAAATATTCCATCTACCAAAAAATGATTTAAATTTTATAGAATATACATAATGGTTATACTAAGGATGGGTGGGAATTTGGTATCCCACAAATGAAAATAAATATTTATAATGTCATATTAAAATTATTCATTTAATGGAAATTATTTATTGTTATGTATGGTTCCATGAAAAACTCAGGATGAGTGGTTATGATATGCTCTAAGGATGAGCGGTTGCCTTATTAACCAGTGATTTGTAGGCCCGTGATTTCCCTCTAATTAATTGGGCATGAAATTCATCCATATATTGATTCCATTTTTATGAGTGAAATATATAATTATTCACAATGATACAAATATTCAATGGTTATATTTTCTAAATAAAACATTTAATACTTATTTAGGTGAAAGGTATAACATGTGAGAAAATATTCTTGATTTTATCATGTTTACAATGTATCATTAATGCATTTTATTTTGACTTTTTTTTTATTATTAACTTTTTACGAATGTATTTTGTATGAGAGGGTAATTTATCAGGATATAGAATTTTAATTTTGATCAGAATACTTAATTTTAGAAGAAATTTTTTGTAATATTTCTTGCAAAACACATTTCATTTATTCATATATTATGTCCCATGTGGATCTTTTGGAACTCATCCCTTATGTTAAAATGTTTTTCAAAGGATTATAAAATTTTTATCTATTGGATGACATCTAGATGAATGCAATAAATATTTCTTATGAAATGGGATCTTGTATTATTTTAAATTATTTACCTTATTTGATAAATTTATATTTATCATATGTTTTCAATTTTAAATATATATATTTTTATCTATGAGTTATGTAATAATACAATAAAATCGTAATCCTACAAATAACATCCGGATAATAATTTAAATTATAGTCTATAATAACCAAAATATATAATTTTTATGGTTCATTATTAATAATTATAATATAAATATAGACATTTATGATTTATCAAGGCCATGTGAGACAAGAATAATTTGAGATATTATTAGGATAATTTTTAAAACTAATCATAATTTTCCATTTTAATATTTTTATCATGTATTTATATATGTATTCAAATTTATTTTTAAAATATCATGATTATATATTCATAAATAATTATTCTTGAAAAATCTATCTGAACAACCTTTCAGGGAGTATTTTTTTGATATTATCATATTATCATTTTGACAGGGGAATCAATATTCTCTAAACATGAATTTCATACTTTCAAAATGAATAAATATTTGTCTATATATTTTTATATATTTTTTTATGAATATATTTTTATGAAATTACATTACCATCCTTTAAGGTTATCTGTATTTGTCTTCATTGGGGTGTATAAAAATATATATTAATTAATATTTACATGTATTTTTTTTGTATATATGTGTATTTATTATAAATTAAAAGGATAATACTCTTGAACCCATTCAATGATGAGTTTTATTATTTTAAAAAATAATTATTCAAATTTGTGATGAGAATAGAGGTTTGAAATGTTTTTTTGGTATAGAAATATAAAATATTAAAAATATGAAGTGAATTACCTATTGAATATAAAATATATGTTTAGTTGTTTATATTGGAAAACATATTCTGACATGGTGTTTTATATCGTACCCCTAAGTAATGATTATCATTCTAAATTAGAAGATTTGTAATTATGGAAGTGGGATTTGAGTTGTTCCCACAATCCATATAGAGAATGTCCTTATATATATGGTAATTAGATATATTAGTCAAGATTGATTGAGGAAATAAATGCATTATTTTTCTTATATTGCATTCATTTTACTCCCTCTTAAATCGTAATTATAAATTTATAATGAATTATAATTACTAAAATATTTTATTTTATTTTTATTAAATTTAATGAGGTTGGAAGAATTCGGGATTTTATAGATTTATTGGTAATGAATTTTTTTTATTAAAATTTTCATATGAATATTATTCACATTAATATTTTTATTTTCTGTGATAATCATAATTCTATCTCTATTATTTTATTATAGTTATTGAATTACTTTTATTTATATAATTGTTGGTAATGACCAAAACAGTAATGAATAAAATTCCCCCTTTTGATTTTATTAATCATCTTATTGTAATATAAAACACATGTAGTTATTTCATTTTATTATAAAAAATTTGATTTTAATGACTGTAAATTATATTAACCATTGATATTATATTTGTTGAATAATGATCACAATATTAGTATAAATATAGTGTCTTAACAAATCCATTTGTCACATAAAAGTATCTCATGACATCAACTTGTTGGATCATACCCAATGTTGCCGATTTATTAGAGCTTCCAAAGGATATATAATTTCATGGATTTTACCTTAACTAAGCCCTATATGAGATAAAATAACATCAACATTATCAAAACCATTTATGCTAAATGTTCAAGCTTATGGAGATCAGGACCCAAACCATGTTCATCGAATGGCCCTATGAAATCCCTACCACCATGAACCTTACTCTTCATGCATATTCTTGTGTATTATAGAGATATATTTAAATACCCTATAAATAGGAATATGCATATTATTTTGTTTATAATACTGAACATTTTTTCATTTTATTATTATTATATTATTAATTTTTTAATTTAGATTCAACAAAACAGAAATATTATTTTTGTTTAACATTCAAAATCAATTGAGATATATGTTTTTATGAATTAATGGATTTTTTAAATAAATAATATTTTAATAAAATAGTTTTATTAAATAAATTTTATAAAATATAAATGATCGAATGATTTTTATGAGATCAAATATTTATTTTATATGGATTAAAAAATGGTAATGTGAAAAATATGTCATTTTAAATAAATTTTGGTTTTTTATTTTAAAACTAAAAATTCAAATATTTAGAAGATTATTTATAAAAAATAAATATTTATTTTAGAACCTATATGTCAAAATTATTCAACTGTGAATCTTCCATAATTTTATGAGAGTCGAAGTTTTGGGTATAAATTTAATACTATATAAATATACTTTGTGATAATGTCATCGAAATGACCCAGAATGAATGTAATTAGAAATATAAATGGGATTCATGACCAAATATATGTTTTTCCTTTAAAATAATGTGATTTAAATTTAATTTTAATTATTTGGTAAAGACATTATGAATCCTCCAAGAATTTGAATATATTTTATAGTTTCAAAATCAGTTCAGTATGAATGTGACTCACCTCTACCTCAGTAATGCTAATATTTTATGTTAAACCCATTAGCTTATAAAATAAGGTTAACCACTCTTTTTTCATAATCCATTGGAAAATACCATATGATGGTTTTGGGTTTTGTATATTTTATTATGTAGTTTCCAAATCCAAAATAATAATGAAAGCCCCTCTCTTCATATAAAAACATACCCTACTAGACATTTTCCCCACTCAAACTCCTTAGAACACGTCCACACTCTACCCTACATTCCTTTAATCCCTTCTATGTGAACCCAAGAACATAAAAAGGTCCCAACAAGCCTTTGATGTCACACATTAAAGTAAGGGATCTTTCACCCTCCCTTTTCATCAAGTACTTATTTTTTAATGTCTCTAAATATTATATACTATTATGTTGTGATATGTTATAAAATATTCCACTTAATGTCTGTTTGATGCATAAATAATTATCTCTTAATTCTACTGTCATTAATCCTTCCATGATAAATTATTTACTCATGTTACCATACAAAAATTTGGTTAGGGATGTTTCTATCCTCTTTTCAAATTTAAGAAACTTATTTAAAATTAGTTCATATAATTTCAAATGGATATATTTTCATTTATTTATAATCATTCCCTTCCTATATATTTCATATTATTTGAATGAGGGGTCATTAATACTCCCCCATTTCGACCCTCAACTTACCTTCTTCTATGCGAAAAATCCCAATGGGATCTACACATTCTCTTCCATGATCTATTTTCATTACAAACTAATGCATTGTATTTAAATTTCCAAATATTCTGAAATTTCTTCCCATGACCTTATTACCACCCATTAAATGATTAAATTAAATATGTCTCATTTTACTATATTCAACTATTTTTATGAATTTTTATGTTACATCGTTATGCTATCGAAATTTCACAAGGATTTTCCATGAAAAAACAATTGATTACTGAATTCCATACCAATTTTTCTATCAAGTGTATTGACATTTTTGAAAATATTCAAATTTATTCTAGACATAAATATATGTATTTCACACTCCATAATTGTGGAGTGAGTTATTAGGATTATTGAATCAATGCATTATGATTTATTTAATAAAATTATGTATAAAAATTAAATGATTATGATGGGGTTCCGATATAGTGATCTAATACATTTTTTATCATTGAGTAACATGATATTTCATTTTGGTATATTGGATTACCTAATTATTTTATCATAAATTTACCACCATGATGTCATGGGGGATTTAGCCTTTACTTTTGTTTGTGTGTAGTGTCTTAAGTTGTTGCAACATTTCACTTGTTATGATTATCATGTTATATGATGTCTTATTGTTCATGTTTATAAATACGACTCTTTTTATGTTGCATTGATATGCCTAGTGTCTAAAATGTATCATTTATTCATGCTATACCTTTTTTATTGGCATATTAGGATTTATATCTCACCACTTTCTTATATTTTTCCCTAGGATATCCCATGTTGTTTAAAGTATAAAGGAATATTATAAACATTTTACAGAGGTTTTAAATAATGACTATGTATGACATGTTTTATGTTTCTTTGTAATTCTCCTACTCCACAAAGACAATAAGAATCTATATGTTTTGGGATGTATTTTGTGTAATACTATTTAATAAATATTTTACTAATTTTTAATAAAGAAGTGTTGTTATTTTTGGAATTAGATGGATATTTATTTATTTTTAGGATTAGGATTAGATAACTCTAGAAAAGGCCTTAGGGAAAAGACAATGTATAAAAACATCCCAAAATTGTGGAATGTATAGATTACATTGTTTATAATGAAAATATATTTATGTCTGGATACTACATATGGATGTGGTTTTGGAATAGATAAACATAATGGTCAGGACTAATTTGTTGTCCATGACTCTATATAAAGTGGTACATGAATATATGCCTTCTAGTTCACCTGGTTTGACAATCCTGGTATATATTCTTAGGTATTTTTATAGGCTCATTATGAAAAATTATTATGGGAACAAAAAAATCATATAATAATAAATGTTAGGAAACAAATCATGAATACCATAGATTGAAACCAGGAAATTAATATGTGATCGAAATAAATGTAATTTATAATTTATCACTTTACAGTATAAGGATCACCCATTAAGTTTTTAATTTTTTAAAATACTTTTCTCTAAGTATCCATTTATTCTAGCCAATGGCCAATAAAAGGAGGAATCAGGATAAGAATCAAAGGTTAAAGAAATATGATTACTACCGTAATGAGATGTCCAAAATAATTGGAGCTATAATCAAAATATTTGTCCTGATTATCTCTCAACTGACTCCTATTTTGAATAGAAACTTAAAAAAGGAGGAGTCACCCCACCCCCCACTTAAGAGAGGACAACATGAAATCAATATCTTCATGGGAAAACATCCACCAACATTCAATTGATCATATGATCCCTTAATCGAGGAGCAATGGATTGAATCATTTGAAATTATCTTCTCCATACCTCAATGCTATGAAACATATATAGTTCTTATGGATTTTTATTGTATAGAGGGGGAAGATAATTAGCAGTGGACATTGACCAAAAATACAAATTCTGAAGAAGATATTTATGTAATGGAGTGTATGGAATTTCATAAAAAAATTTGATAAATATTTTCATCACACTCTCCATTAGAAAAATATAATATATTTCCATGAAGTCGTGAAAAAAGAAAATGAATCTATTTGAGTGTATGAGGAAATCATCACAAGACCTGCATGATACACCACTGGTTTTGTCATCACCTAAGAATTCAAGGTTGACCACTTCTTTTGTAGGCTAAAAAATAATTTACCCAAATCCTTGGGGACCCATGACATTGAAGTCTATGAAGACATTGTTTGATGTACCCTCAATGTTGAGATATAGATCAGATAATCTCATGGTTATTATGGGGAGAATAAGCATAATGTGGTGTTCAATCATGATGGTCCAATAGAGAAATCTTTATGTTCCAAAAAAATTCAACATCCCCCATTTCAAGTGTGTGGCAAGAAGAACCTTACAAATTTACTATAGAGGACATGGATATGTTTTAGGTGTTGAAAAGAAGGACAACTACATAACAACTCGTGTTGAAAAAACATAGGTATGTCATTGAGTAATTTAAATCTCTAGTAAACCCGCAATGAATTTTACTTCCATTAAAATTCAAGGATGATGTGAAAATTTCAAATAAATAACCTATGACAATGGTGTTTAGAGGAAACCAACAACCTCCAATGCATCAATGGTGAGATTTTTACATCACTGCTACCGAAGTTAATCCTTACAATGATGTGGTGATATGACATATAGTGATTCACTCAATAATAGGAAATATAATTTTAGATTCTGGTTCTATGAATTACTTATTATCCTGATGGATTAGTAAAGCTATCTAATTAGTACCACAAATAATGAATATACAGATTCTACTGAAAATAGAAAATGGAAAAATTATTTGATCCCAAGTGTATAACTCCTCCCCTATTAATGTTTATGAGATTAACTTCCTGGTGGACCTTTTTCACTACCCATGGTGTAATTTGATGCATTTGTTGGCATGTATTTTTTCCCTATATAGATCCAACATAAATTAAAATAATAATGAAATCATACTCTTTATAGAAAATAAATCCCCAATTATGTTAAAGTGCAAGGAAGGTGATGAATCTTATTTAACACCATCATCTTAAGAATTTGAATTATTTTATTATAAACAATAATATATAGATCAAATTATTGAGTCTATTTAAAGGATCATCCTTAAAGACCTGACTATTGTTATGGAATACACTAATGTGTTTCTAAGGAGTTGTTTGGTATTCTTCTTTGTTTAAAGGTTGAATTTTCAATTGATCATATACCTATATATTTTCCTATATCCATAAATCTATACATTATGGTTTTTGTTGAACATGAGAAACTAAATAATCAACAACATGAGAATCAACATAAATGATTTGTATGAATAATTTCTTCAAAATAATGAGCAGTAGTACTCCCCATCAAAAAAAGGATAGGTGAATGCACCTTTGCATTAATTATCATGATCTCAATAAGATCATGATAAAGGACAAGTATCATTTACCATGAATTGATGACATGTTCGATCAGTTACATAGAGCACAAAAAACACTCTATGGTGGATTTTTTTATTGATATTATCATGTGAAGGTGAATAAGGAAGATATCCTCAAGACCACTCTTTGTACAAGTTACAGGACTATAAATTCATTTATATTCCATTTAGACTCACTAATTCTAAAAAAATCTTCATGGATTTTATGAATAGAGTCATTATAAATTCCCTCAACAATTTTTTTATATAATTTATTGATGATACTATAATATACCCCCGAACCCAAGAGTAGAATGAGGATAATCAGATCATTATGCTAAAGAGCATTCAGAATGGGGTTCATTATGAAAATTAAAACAAGTGTGAGTTCTGGTTGAAGGATGTATCATTTCTAGGGTAAATAATCATAAAAATGAGATATATATAGATCCTTAAATGGAAAAAATCAATTGATGGATGGCCATGTCTATCATTTGTAAAATATTTTCATAGTTTCTTTTAGTTAGGATGGTATTATTGTAACGAACCAAACATTTATTAATAGAAATACCTATTGATCTAATTAAATGTATCTTTATGTAAAATGTTTATATAATATGTAAACTTCATCGGTTTTATGTTATTAATTGTGATCGTTTCTAATATAGTCATTGAACAGTGATCACATGATTAGTATAAATATAGGGCTTTAGCGAATCCAATTTACTCAGAAAAAGGAAGTGATGGGCTCATCCAGTAGATGTTTCCTATATGAAGCCCATTTGTTGAAGCTCAGAAAATATGTGGCATCATTGGGCTTAGCTCTTGACTAAACCCAATCCTAGCTTCAATAGGTTCTGTTCGATTAGGACTGCCTACGAGAGAAGTGGAAGTTGATAGAGATTACCTCCTAGGAAAGGTTATCTAAGCCACCAAATGTGTGGGTCACCATCTCACACCATACCCTTTAGTCTTATGTGGGTGTTATAAGAGGTTATGTATCAATACCTTAGCACTATGGTTATGCACAGAATTGTTTTTATATAATAATGAATATATTTTCATCTTATTTTTTATAACTTTTAAATAGTTTTTAAAGCTAAAATAGTGTTTTAGTTAGTATTCAACTAAGAAATCTATTTTGATGAATTAATGGATTTTTTTATTAAAAAATATTTTAATAAAATATTATTATTATTATTATTATTAAATTAATATTTATTAAATATAAATGATTGTATAATTTTATTCATGCAATTGTAATTTTTATTATGATTCGAAAGCCATTTTTATCCAAACCTGTGAATTTTAGATAAATGCTGGTTTTTTTATAAAAGTGAAAATTAACATATTTAGAAAATTATTTAGATAAAATAAATGTTATCTCTTGAATCTGGATGTCGATATTATCCAATGGTGAATTTTTCAAAATTTTCTGAGACAGTAAAATATTTGGGTAAAATTTAAATACCAATTAAATATATAATGTGTTTTATAACATCATAATGACCCAATAGTGATGTAATAAAATACTATAAGCTTTATGTTTGGAAAATATATTCTTTACCATTAAAATAATGTGATTTTGTGGTTTTTAACTGATTTTACAAAGCATTAATGGACCATTCAAGGCATATTAAACATCTTTCTTTTTTAAATTTTTTTCCTTTGGAGTGTGACTCACCTCCACATAAGAAACCCTATTATTTTAAGAGGTTAGTAATTTGGCCTTATAAAATATTGTTTTCCACTCCACATTACCAAAAACCATGGGTAAAAATCATGGGATGGTTTGTGGTTTTAATTAGTTTAATGTGAGGTGCCACAACCCTAAATAATAAATAATTCCATCACCTTTCCTATATAAACCCACCCAAGATCCCACATTATCCTCACACAAAGCCCTATTAGTTAGTCACACCTCTGACCTACTATCCCTATAATCCTCCCAAGGTACCCCAAGCTCCCATGAAGCATCTCTCCATCCTCTCTTAAGCCTTTGGAAGCACACTTCCATGTAAGGGTTTTTCTTCCTTTCTCATTTTTTTCCAATATTATAAAAATTGTGATTCCGTTTTAATTTCAATTATAAATGTTGGGGTATAGTTTTGAACCTCCCAAATTAGTACCTATTTATATTTGAATGATTTTAGACCCCTTTCTCTCTCATTAAATTCATACCATGTACAGTTGTTACTATGCCACAATTTCGAACGCAATTTCCCTCTCCACAATAACATTCAAGAAATTATATGGTATCATAAATCTAAATTTCATACAATTGTTGGGAAATGTATATATATGAACCCCTTATAGTATATTTCATGTAAATATGATGAGACACCCCTCTCTATCTCATCAACCATTTTTATGAATTCTTACGTCATGTCGTTACGCTGCCGAAATTGCACCAATTTTCCAATCCAATGTCATTGTGTGGTGAATACCATTCCCATTTCTCTATCATGGGTTTTCACCTTTATGCACATTAACTTATTTATTATAGTTTTTCATGTATGAATTACACATTCCTTTATCATGAAATAAATAATTGTGTTTGATGAATCCATGTTTTATGATCCATGTGGCACACTTATGCATGAAATGAAATATTTAAGAAGGGTGTGACCTTATAGAGCTCTAATGAATTTGTTAAAGTATAGTATCATGATATGTCATGTGCAATGGGTGTTGAATCATGATAATTTATGTTAAATGAGGTTTTACTCGAGCTTCATGTGCAATGAGGATTTACTCATGATCCATGTGCAATGAGCCTTGGCTTATGCAAATTCAATGTTAAGTGTTGTTGCCACATTTCCATGTTCTGATTGTCATGCTTTATCTTTCCTTTATGTTTATACTTCTCTTGTTCTCTATTGATATTCCTATTGTCAGACATGTACTGTATTCGTCATGATATTCCATGATTATTCCCTTACTGGGCTTTATATCTCACCCTTCTCTTATGAATGTCCTCAGGTTATCCCATTCAATGTTAAGTATGAGGGAATGCAGTGGTCATGTAAAGGATGCTTTCAACAAAGATGTTGTATTTAAGGTTTTAAGTTGTTATGTAATGTTCCTAAGAACCAAAGACACTAGACCTATCTATATTCCATGTTGTATCAAGTGAAGATTTTATGTAATAAATCAGGTTTATGTTTGTAATAAAATTAGGGTTGTCCTAGTTGGTATTAGAAGATAGGTTTAGTTATTTTTCGAATTAGGATTAGAAAACCATAGTAAATCCTTAGATACTAGACTAAGTATAATAAAAACATCCCTATGTTTTGGTGGTTATTGAGTAAGTGGTTTATCCAGAAAATACATCTCTGTCTGGATACAAGTAGGTAGAGGCAGCTCTGGCACATGTGTTTCCTAGGGGTAAAACCCGAAAACACCGCTTAGAGCTAGACTCGAACGAGAACTGGTGCACAAAAATGGGCCTTTCTACACTCTTAGTTATGAAACTATTGTGGGATATGATTTGGTTAATTCAGAAGCTTATTATGAACCATTATTAAAGGAAAAAACTCCCTAAGAATATTTGTTAGAAAGTAAATCATGGATAACATAGACATAAGCTAGTAGATTCTTATGTTAGGGAAATAAGAGTCATTTATAAGTAGTCATTTTTCCCTTGTATTACACATTATGTGTTACCCCTAACTTTCCTTTTATTCAAACCGATGTCTGGTAATAGGAGGCCTCGGGCTAATAACCGATGTAAAGATCAATGTGATGACTGTACTATTGAGATGCCCAATCCAATGGGAGCGTGAATCACAAAAATTTCCACACATATCTCCCATACACCTCATGATTTGAATATAATAATGTGTCAAGATGAACGTTCACCCCCCCCCCACCCTAAGAAAGAACAAGTCGCTATCAAGAGCTTCATGAGACAAAGGCCTCCTACTTTTAATGTATCATTTGATCCCTCAATCGATGAAAAATGTATCAACTCCATTGAAATGATAATCTCCATACTTCAATGTTCTGAACTAGAAATAGATCTCTTAGCTACTTATCATATGGATGGTGAAGCTGATCAATGGTGGACGTTGATCAAACATACGAATCCTAAGGAGGAGCTCAAGGTGTTGGAATGGAAGGATTTCTGGAAGATATTTTTCAATAAATATTTTTCATGCACCCTTTGGATTATGATGGAATGGGGCTTCCTTTCCCCCAAGAAAAAAGATGAAAAATCTGTTGGAGTGTACGATGAAAACGTCACATGGCTTTCACGATACACTTTTGGCTTTATCGTTACCCCGAATGTAAGGTTGACCGCTTCTTTGGTGGAATGAAACCTAGTCTACTGAAAGCACTATCAATCATTGTCTTCAACAACTATGAGGAAATTTTCTGATGGGACCTCAAGGTCAAAATGGAGATTGTAGAATCTTAGGGGTATCGTGGGGATATGATGTGTAAGGTGGACATCAATGATGGTGGTATGAAGGAAAAATCCAACAGTGCTAAGAAAATCTAGCACCCCACTTTCTAAAGGTGCAGAAAGAAGCACCCCAGAAATTTCCTGAAGGGTATAAGAGAATTCTTTAGGTGCGGAAGAGAAGGGCACCTGGCTGTTAACTGTAGGAAAGAAAGACCTGTGGTTGCGACAAAGGAGAGGAATGATTCATTCAAACCTCAATGCGTAGTTCATTGCTACAACCTCAAAGAACCAGGGCATCTTTCAAATCAGTTCCCTAAGACATGGGTTTTTGGAGGCAACTAACAACCTCCAAGGTGCCAACGGCGATCTTCTTCCTTAACTACTATGGAAGTGAACCCCAAAAACGAAGTGGTGATAGGTACGCTAGTTATTCATTCAATAATAATGATCATACTTTTTTATTAAAGTTCTTCACATTCTTTTATATTTCGAAATTTTAGTAGAACAATACCATCACCACAAAAAATCATGGAAGTGGTTCTACAGATTCTTTTAGGTCTCAAAATTTTAGTAGAAAAATACCATCACCACCAAAAATCATGGAAGTGAAGATATCGGTGAGTACGGAAAATGGGGAGATTATTACATCCCATGAATATAACTCCTCCCTTTCATAATCCGTTGGTTGAACTTCCCGACAAACCTCATCATACTCCATCTGGTGGAATTTGATGAAATTCATGGCATGTATTGGCTTTCCATATATAGATCCAACATAAATTGTCATGAGAGTGAAATCACTCTCCCTGTGGAGAATCGACCCCCGATTCATTACAAGTGCAAGGAGGAAGATTAATCTTCTTTAGCTCCAACATCTCAAGCATGGATATTACTGCCCTATGAGCACACATATCAAGCTTAGATGATTGAGTCCAATGAAGAAACCATCCTTGAAGACATGCCTATTGTGATGGAATTCACTGAAGTGTTTCCCAAGGAATTGTCTAGTCTTCCTCATAGAAGAGATGTTGTATTCTCAATTGAACATATACCGGGGGCGTTGCCAATATTCAAAACTCCATATAGAATGGATATTCTAGAGCTTGAATAGATGTAGAAAAAACTACTGGAGAATCTAAATAAAGGGTTTATATGCCCAAGTGCTTCACCATGGGGTGCACCCATCATTTTCATCAAGAAGAATGATGGATCAATGCGTCTTTGCATCGATTATCGTGAGCTCAACAAAATCACGATAAAAAACAAGTATCATATCCCATGAATTAATGACTTGTTTGATCAGTAGAGTGGAGCACAATACTTCCCCAAGGTGGATTTTTGATCAAGATATTATCACGTAATGTTGATGAAGGAAGTGTTGGGACTCGGAGCCTGATGTTGTAGTGGAAGTCGCTGTTGCAAAAAACACACAAGAGGAGAAGATTTCACCCGAATTCCTTTTATAACCCGAAGGCATTCTACATCACCCATAAGATTTTTAACATCACACTCGAAGGATTTTTTATAATGCAACACCGACACACATGAACGTAAGATTTTGATTTGTACCGCCGATTATCACAACCAGGACACGCCGCTTGATCTCCTCAAACAAGAGGACGTTATATACATATCACCATCATCATCACCATATTCAAAAATCACCGCATTCAACACCCCATAATTGTTGTGATCACCATCTTTTCCTCACATCAGATACCACAAATCCAGCAACCCCTTCGCCTCTCTCTCTTAGTGGCTACATCTTTCCAAGCCAACATTCCAAAACATGCTACCACATCCTCTTATATAGACACCCAACCCATATCTCCAATTAATTCAGTCAACATTCATAATTCCCTCATGATTCCATCAATTAATATTGGGAATAAATATTCATTAATGTTGGGATAAAATCCTACATTAATGTTTAGAAAATCCCACCATTAATAATTTTCTCCCTCTTAATTATTTAAATTTTAAATCAATAACTCCCAAAAATATCCACCTTTATTTAAAATTCAAATACTTCAATGTAATCTCCACCATCGAGGTCAATTTGATCACCAAATCCTCCAAGCATCGAATGTCAACCAATAAATCAAACACGTCATATGGCACATGCGACCAAGAAGACTTTCGATATTCCAGCAAAACCGCTGATACCATCGTCATTTCCGATGACATATGAGTCTTGATTCCTCGATAAGCTTCTCCACGAGATGCATGCCACCATGTTCTGCAACAGAGGACTTCAACCAATCCCTCTTATACCACTGTTGGGACTCAGAGCTCGACACCACAGTGGAAGTCGTTGTTGCAGTAAATGCACAAGGGGAGAAAATTTCACCTGAAGGTCATTCATCACCCGAAGGCATTTCACTTCACACATATGATTTTCAACATCACAATCGAAGGATTTTTTACAATGCAACACCAACACACATGAATGTACCATTTTGATTTATTCCACCGATCATCACAACAGGGACACGCCACTTGATCTCCGCAACCAAGGGGACTTTCGATACATGGCACCATCATCATCGTCATCTTCAATCATCACCACCGTAGACACACCATCATTGTCATGATCACTATATTCACTTCACATCAGTTATAACAAAAACATCAACCCCTTCATCGGTCTCCCTTTGTGGCTACATCATTTCCAGCCCACATTCCAAAACATGATACCATATCCTCTTATATAGACACCCATCCCGTATCTCAAATTAATGTGGTCAACATTCATAATTCCATAATTACCCGTCAATTAATATTGGGAATAACTATTCATTAATGTTTGGATAAAATCCTCCATTAATTTATATAAAATCCCTCCATTAATAATTTTATCTCTCTTCATTATTTAAATTTTAAATAAATAACTCCCAGTATAATGATATCCTCAAGACTACTTTTTGTACAAGATATGGGCACTATGAATTCATAGTAATGCCTTCTAAACTCACTAATGCTCCATAAATATTCATGTACATCATGAATAGAGTATTTAATGATTACCTAAAAAAAATTGGTAGTATTTATAGATGATATTCTAATATACTCCAGAACCAAGGATGATCACGAGGAGTATCTATGAACTATACTAGTGACCTTCCAGAAGGAGAAGCTCTATGACATGTAAAGAAAGTGTGAGTTAGGGTTGAAAGAGGTATCATTACTATTCCATATCATCACAAGAAATTGGATATCTATGGATCCCTCCAAAACAGATGCAATTGGGGGATGGTCGAGGCCAAAATCCGTAACAGATATCCATAGCTTCTTGGGGTTAGCTGGATATTATCGACGATTTTTGATAAATTTCTCATGATTTTCCAACCCTCTTACCGAGCTAACTCAGAAGGGATTAATGTTTTCTTGGAGTGATGAATGAAAATAATGTTTCAAGGAGTTAAAAAGGAGGCTAATCACTACGCCTGTGCTCACATTACCCACAAGTGGATAACTTTTCGTGGTATTCAGTGATGCTTCGAAGAAGGGCCTGGGATGTGTTTTGATGCAAAAGGACAATGCCATTGCCTATACTTCAAGGAAATTGAATGTTCATGAACATAACTATCCAACACATGACCTTGAGCTGGCTTCAGTGATCTTCACATTGAAAATTTGAACCCATGATCTCTTTGGGGAGAATTGTGAAATACATGCGGACCACAAAAGCCTCAAGTATATATTAAGACAGAAATATTTGAATATGCACCAATGAAGACAGTTAGAGCTGATCAAATACTGTCAATTCTCAATCCATTACCACCATGGGAAAGTGAACAAGGTGGCAGATGATCTAAGTATAAAGGACATAGTAATTCTCTCATTGATGAGAATTGAAAAGGATCCAATCTTCTTAATTTGATGAGGATGGACGTTGGAATCATAAAGAAGGGAACATCATCAATCCTTTTACAAATGATTGCTCAACCATCACTTTTGGAAAGGTTAAAGGATGCTCAAAAGTATGATGTGGGAATTCAGGTAAAAGTGGAAGCTATCAAAAAAGAGAAATCCTATGAGTTTAATGTTAATGAAGAAGGAATTGTGAGATTTGGGAAATTACTATGTGTTCCATCATGTCCGGAGCTGAAGAAGGAACTTTTGGATGATGCACATAGTTCAAATTTCTCTATTCACCCAGGATACACAGAGATGTATAGAGATCTCCACGAGTATTATTGGTGGGATAATATGAAGAAGGAGATTTCTGAATATACATCAAAGTGCCTGATGTGTCAGAAAGTGAAGGCAGAGAGGCAGAAGTCTAAGGGGATGATGCAAACATTTTCCATACCAGAATGGAAATGGGAGAAAATCGACATGGAATTTGTCACCAGACTTATGAAGATATCCAAAGGAATCAATTCAATCTAGGGTTTTTTGGATCATCTTACAAAGTCTACACACTTCATTTCTATTTGGGAGGATTTCTCATTGGATCAACTGGAACAGATATATATCAGGGAACTGGTAAGACTACATGTAGTACCATAATCTATTGTGTCTGATCGAGATCCAAGATTCACCTCTATGTTTTGGTAGAGTCTTCAACACTTACAAAATACTGAACTGAACATTAGTATGTCCTATCAACCTCAAACTGATGGCCAATATGAGTGGACTATCCAAACACTTGAGGACATTTTGAGATCATGCTTAATAGACTTCAAAGGTGGATGGGTTCAACATCTTCCTCTGGTTGAGTTATCTTATAATAATAATTTCCACTCAAGCATCCAAATGGCACCATAAGAAGCCTTTTATAGGAAAAGGTGAAGAACACCTGCATGTTGGGATGAGGTCGGTGAGCTTAAGCTTCTTGTACCAGAAATGATTGAGGAAATGGTGGATAAGGTGAAAACCATTCAGCAGCATATCAAGGCATCCTAGAGTCGACAGAAGAGTTATGCAGATAACTATCGACAGGACATTGAGTTTAAAGTTGGAGACATAATATTTCTATGCATATATCCATGGAAGAAGTTCATGAGTTTTAGAATGAAAGGAATGTTAATTCAAGGTACATCATCCCCTTTGATAATCATGACCAACTTGAGGTTGTGGCCTATCGACTATCACTTCCACCTACCATGTCCAATGTTCATGATGCCTTTCATGTATCCCTCTTAAGGAAGTACATATAGGACCCTTCACATGTACTCTCTTCATAGGTGGTACAGTTAAAGGATGATCATTCTTATGAGGAACAACCAGTGAGGATCTTAGATTGTAGAGAAAAATTAATATGAAATAATACAATGCCCCTTGTCACGGTGTTGTGGAGAAACCACAAGTTTGATGAAGCGACGTGGGATTCGGAGGAAGTGATGAAGTAGAGTTACCCGAATTTGTTTTAGTGTGGGAAAAGTAAATTTCAAAGGTGGATTTTTTAAGGGGTGATGATTATAATGAACCAAATATTCATTAATGGAAATCACTCTTGATCTAATTAAATGTCTCTTTATATAAAATGATAATATAACATGACATCTTACTTGGTATTATGTTATGAATTGTGACCATTGATAATATATCCATTGAACTGTTATCACATGATTAGTATAAATATAGGGCTTTAACGAATCCAATTTACATTGAAAAAGGAAGTGATGGCCACATCCAGTAGATGTGCTCCATACGAATCCCATTTGATGGATATCAGAAAATATTTGGCATCATTAGTCTTCTCTAATGACGAAACCCAAGTCGAGCTTCAATACGTTATGCTTGAGCGGGACCGCCTATGAGAGAAGTGGAAGTTGATAGTGTTTACCACCCGGGAAATGTTATCTGAGACACCCGAAGTGTCGGTCACCATCGCACACCTTACCCTTCGATCTTATGCTGGTGTAATAAGGTTTTATGTTTCTAGACCTTTTCACTATGGTTATGTACAAAAAAAAATTATGTAATAATGAATAAATTTTCAGGTTATTTCTCTTACCTTGTAAATAGTTTTTAAATCGTAAGTAGTGTTTCTTGTTAATATTCAACTAAGACATCTATTTTGATGAATTAATGGATTTTTGTATTAAATATTATTTTATTAAAATATTATTATTATTATTATTAAATAAATTTTTATTAAATATAAATGATCGTATAATTTTATGAATGCAATTGTAATTATTATTAAGGTTCAAAAGCCATTTTTGTCCAAACCCATGAATTTTTGAAAAATGTCAGTTTTTATTTTAAAATTAAAAATTAATATATTTAAAAAATTATTTTTATAAAATAAATATTATTTCTGGAATCAAGACGTCAAAATTATCCAACGGTGAATTTTTTATAATTTTTTGAGACAGTCAAATTTTTTTGGTAAAAATTCAATACCGTTTAAATATATAATGTGTTTTATGACATCATAATGACCTAATAGTGATGTAATAAAATACTAAAAGCCTAATATTTTGAAAATATATTTTTTAAAATTAATATAATGTGATTTTGGGTTTGTTTTACTTATTTTACAAAGCATTAATGGACCCTTCAATGCTTATTAAACATCTTGTATTTTTAAATTATTTTCCTTCGGAGTGTGACTCACCTCCACATAAGCAACCCCATTATTTTAAGAATTTTGGAATTTTTCCTAATAAAATATTTTTTTCCACTCCCCTTTGGAAAAAAAACCATTCCAAAAAACCATGGGATGTTTTGAGGTTTTAATTAGTTTATTATGAGGTGTCCCAACCCTAAATAATAAAGCATTTCCTTACCTTTCCTTTATAAACCCACCCAAGCTCCCACTTTCTCCTCAATCAAATCCTTTTGAGTTCATCCAAACTCTTCCCTAATTTTCATAGAATCCTCCAAAATTTCAACAAGCTCCCATGAAGTCTCTCTCAATCATCTCTCAAGACTTTGGAAGCACACTTCCAATGAAGGGTTTCTCTTCCTTTCTCATTTTGGTCCAATATTAATTAAATTACTATTCCCTTTTAATTTCAATTATAAATGTTGGGGTATGGTTTATAACCTCCCCCATACTACCCTAATTATGTATTAATGATTCTAGACCTATTTCTATCTCATTATATTCCTCCCATGTACACCCATTACTATGCGGAAATTCCGAAAGGAATTTCCCTCTCCACATTTACATTCGAAATATTATTTTGAATCCTGAATCTAAATTACATTACAATTGTTGGGAGTTGTATATATATTACCCCCTTACATTCCATGTCATGTAAATATGATTCGACACCCCACTCTCTCTCATCAATCATTTTTATAAATTCTTTCATCACGTCCTTACTCTCCCAAAATTGCACTGATTTTCCAAGCCAATGTCATTGTGTAGTGAATATTATTTCCATTTATCTATCAATGGTATTAACCTTTATGAACATTTACTTATTGATTATAAATTTTCATTTATGAATTATGTATTCCTTTATCATGGAATACATGATTATGTTTTATGAATCCATGTTTTTTGATCCGTATGACACACTTATGCAAGAAATGAAATGTTTAAGAAGGGTGTTCCCTTATAGCGCTCAAATGAATTGGGTAAAGTATAGTATCATGATACATCATGTGAAATGGGTTTTGACTCATGATAATTCAAGTGAAAAATGGTTTTACTCATTCTTCATGTGCAATGAGGATTTACTAATGCTCCATGTGCAATGATCCTTGGCTCATGCTAATTCCATGTTAAGTGTAATTGCCACATTTCTATGTTATGATTGTCATGATTTATCATTCCTTTATGTTTATGATTCTCTTGTGATCTATTGATATTCCTATTGTCTAACATTTATTGTATTACTCATGTTATTCCATGATTATTTCCTTGCTAGGCTTTATAGATCACCCTTTTCTTATGCATGTCGTTAGGTTATCCCATTCAATGCTAAGTACGGGGGAATGTAGTGGTCCTGTTAAGGATGTTTTCAATAAAGATGATGTATTTCATGTTTTATGTTGTTATGTAATGTTCCTAAGACACAAATACACTAGACCTCTTGATCTTAGATGAGGTATCAAGTGAATGTTTTATGTAATAAATCACGTTTAAGTTTGTAATAAAAGTAGGGTGGTCATAATTATCTCCGATTTGTGAGAAATTTCTCATGATTGTCAAACCCCCTTACCAGTATATCTCTGAAGGGAGTGAAGTTTTCTATTTTTATGATGAATCTGAAGAGTGGTTAAATGAGTTAAACAGGATCATTATCACTCCACATATTCTCCCACTACCCAATGGTAGTTAAAATTTCATAATTTTCACTAATGCTTTGAATAAGGGACTGGGATGTGTGTTGATAAAACATGAAACATTCATTACCTACACATCATGGAAGTTGAGAATTCATGAGAAAATCAATCCAACACTTTATTTGGAGATGGAATTAGTTATATTTTCATTATAAATCTAGTGGAATTCACTATTTGGTGATAAGTGTGAAATATATACATATCAAAATGTATTTAATATATATTTACGAAGAAAAAGATGGCAATGGATCGATGAAGATGGCTAGAGGTAATCAAGGATTACAAATGCTCAATCCACTAGTATCATAAAAAAGGAAAAAATATGTGGATGATATATGTATAAAGGATCTAGAAATTCTATCATCAATTTTAAATGATAATTATTTGATCAACATATATTTGAAAAGGATGGACATGTGAATCATAAAGGATTGGAAAAAATCAATAAATTCATAAATAATGCATCAACCATATCATCATGATGTTTTTAAAGATGCTAAAAGTGTGATGTCTAAATTAATAATAAATTATAAAATATATGAAAATGGAAATCTGCATAGTATAATGAAAATAAATACAAAATTGTGATATTTGGGTCATGAATATATGTTTCATCGAATCCCGGGATGAAGAATGAACTATTGAATCATCCAAATAGTTCATCATTCTTTATTCACCCATAGAAGACAAAGTTGTGTCATGATTTCTAAGAGTACTATTGGTGGGATGAAATTAAGAAGGAGATTGTGGATTATACATCAACGTGCTTGTTATGACACAAAGTGATGTCTAAAAGGCATAATTCTGAGGGGATGATACAACCATTTCAATGGGAACATGGAAATTGGAAAACCTCACAGTGGACTAATTTTTACTGGACTTCTACAAAAATCCAATGGAAATAATAATATATGGGTTTTTTTATCATCCTACAAAAAATGCACACATCATTACGATTACAGAGGATATCTCACTAGATCAACTTGAATGGATATACATAAGAGAAGTTTTAAAGTGACATGGAATACCATTATTAATTGTATCTGATCAAGATACAATATTCTCCTAAAAGTTATGAAAAAGTCTCCATCATTCTATGAACACATTGTTGAATTGTAGTGTTTTCTACCATCATCATTTTGATATCTAATATGAGTGATCTATTTAAATACTAGAAGAAAAGTTACAATCATGTTGTATGGACTTCAAAAGAGTATGTGACAAACATAATTCATTCCATGAGTTCTCATACAAGAATATTTTCCAATAGAGCTTCTAAATGGATCCCTATGAAGCCCTTTATTGGAATAGGTTCATAACACTATCATGTTGGGATGAAGTTTGGGGACAAAAACTTCTAGGTCCTAAAATGGATGAAAAAATAGTCGAGAAGGTTGAGACCATTCAGCATCATGTCAGGGATGATCTGAGTCGATAGAAGAGAAATGCGTAAATCATTGACAATACATAGATTTTGATGTTGGAGACAATGTTTTCATCTTTATATATCCATTGAAAAAAAGATGTGATATTTATCATTAAGGGAAAGCATAGTCAATGGTACAACAACCCTTTTGAGATCATTTATCACATCAAAGTAGTGGCTTAACAACTTCCACACCCACCTATATGCTCTCATTTACATGATTAATTCCATGTATCGATATTGAGAACATGCATACCAGACCCCTCACTTGTACTATATCCAGATGTGGTACCATTGAGAGTTATCATTCAAATAAAGAGTAGCTGATAAAGATCATACATCATAGAGAAAATGTTCTATGAAATAATAAAATTCCCCTCATCAATGTGTTGTGGAGAAACCACATGTTTTACTAATCAACATGGAAATCGAAGGAGGTGAAGAAGAATAGTTTCCATATTCATTTTAAGGATGTAAAAGAAAATTTAAATCGTGAAATTTGTAATGGGGGGAAGATTTTAATGACCTAAACTATTATGAATTAAATTCTCCTTTTTTATTTAATAAAAATATTATGTTTATAGAAATTGGAACGACCTAATGTTTTATCAATGGAAATTATTTTCTGATAAATTTGATATATAATTACATGAAATTGAAACACAATTAACTAATAAGTACTGTGTGACCTTTAAACAAAATTTTGACCCAACTATATTTTGAATTTCATAAATTTGAAAACACGGCTGCGATAAGTAAGATGTTTGGTGTCCGATAAGATAAAATTAATTTTTTTGTGAATATTAGCATACCATTATGAATAGTAATTTTACCCTTATGAATATTATTATGAACTTTATGAATAGTAAATCATCCTATAGAATAGTAACATCACTATTGAATGTATAAATCAATTTTAGGCATCTTATATGTGATAATATAACCATATGAAAAGTATTGGTATTTTTGTAATTCATAAATAAATAAAATTTACTAATAAATTAATTTAAATGGAAATTTATTTTCCTAAATAGTTTTCATACATCAGAATTTTTATGTCCTCTAGTTTAACAATAGATTTATGTGACCTTGTGGAAATTTTCAATGTATTATAAAATAATTTATAGTTTTAAAATTCTTATTTTTCATGTAAATTATGATTTTAATAAAAATAAATAGTTATATTTTGATAATTGTGTAAGAAAATTTTACTTTTTTTGGGATTCTACACCTCTATAAATGTTTAGGGTGGTGTTTTATAATTTTTCTAAAATAATTGAACTTTTATGAATAGTTAAATATCATAATTTACTGTATACATACATTATAAGAATAGTGAACCATTCCAAGCATCATGGATGAATTAAGAAACCATTGATCTAATTCACAAAGACATATTACTATTTTTCATCATGAAATCATAATTATTTCTTGTGTTATGGAAAAAAATAAACTAATGAATAAAATATTAAGGAAACCCGCCTCCCGTCTATTATAAAACCCACCAACACTCCCCTCTTCTCTCCACTCCTCTCAAGCGTTTTTTCCATTCGTAAATTTGACCCAAATATCTCCCCAAGCTCCTCACCCACGTCCAAAATCCATTTTTTTTTTCAAAAATAAAAAATCCCATGTCAATAAGAGGCTCTCAATGAATATTGATTCAAGAGGTAAATTCCTCATTTAAATTCTTTTACATTCTTTTCAAGTTCATTTGTTTTCTTTTCTATCTTTACCTCTCATAATCAAAATGTAATAAACACTCCAGTGATATAAATGTACTATAATTTTGTTAAGATAATAGAATATGTTATTATCATCTCCCCATTACTCTTATTTTATAGTATTATTAATTAAACCATCCAAATTGTGTTATGTTACCACATTTTATGATGATGGTTTTTTAATTTCTTTTACCATCTTCAATTATGGTCATTAAAACATTATTGTTATGGTTAAACCAGATTGTTATTTAATATATCCAATGTAAGTTTCTATAATATTTTTGTACACATGGTATATAATAAAAATTAAAAATTTGTTCCTATTGATCAAAAACAGCCAATAAACCCAAAAGGATAACACTAATTATTTTTATAATGATTCAACTTCACTACAAGTGAACATATAAAATTTACGACCATTTAACCTTATAGTTGTTAAATAATAAAATATAATTCATTTTTTGGATAACCATACACATTTTATATGATTCTCCATTCATGAAAATAAGTTACTTGATCATAAAAATAATGAAAATAAACAGACCAGAAAAACGAAACTGAACCACTTAACCAATCAAAAAGAAAATGAATGAATATAAAAAAATTATTGTAAATAATTTAAAAATTAAAGATAATTTGTAATTATTAATTAATGGACCTAATATAATTATTAAAGTCATTAATATCAAGTAGAGAACATCTTTGAACTTAAGGTAAGGGATCCTCTAAATTTCTCTTTTATTCAACAATGTCCTCTATGTTATGCCCTTTTATGTGTAATCCCTATTGATGGGTAAGATTTATAACCTCCCCAATAATTCCCTTAAGATTTATAAGTTATTAGAAACCCATTTCTCTCTCATTAATCCTTCTTATGTACACATGATACAATGTTGAGAATCCATACGAGATTCAACCTAGTTCTCGTTTGTTTCTTAGGGTTTCCTTGTCATCATTTTGATAAAATCTAGTAACCTTATATTTTTATGTGTATGTTATAAAATATATGTAAATGTACCATGATATTTTATCAAGACCCTTTCATCATTATTATTCAAGGATATACATGTTTTTTACAGATTCCCTCCTCTATACTTCCCGATAAGAAAACGTGTTTTAAGGGAACTTCCCGAATTAGTGCCCAAACTCAACTACAATATACCATATATTAAAAAACAATTTTTTTCATAAAAAGTGTGTTTGTTTTAAAACCTACTTGGGTCAATTATTTTTTTGTAAAAAATATTTTCCCCTTTTACATTTTGAATTTGTGTTAGTGGTTTCATTAAAACTGCACTAAAATGTTGTATTGCTAAAAATTCATAAATACTATTTTTACTTGTTTTCACATCTGTTTGACATAAATTAACATCATATATGCTTATTTTACCTTATTAGTGTCCATGTATGTTATAATTCCTTTCTTTCATGGAATCTATTATGATACAACCATTCAATATTTTTTAAGACATGATTAAGATACCCATTTCTTTCTGTGGGGGCCAATATTATTATTTTTAATTATTTGTGATTTTATATGTGGAAAGCATATTCCGGACCATGTTAAGATGGGCGTGACTAGATAGTGCCCCAACGAATTTGGTAATTTTTATCCTCATTAAATGTTATGTGCAATGGTATTTGCAATTAGCCTTGACTCGTTCTACTATATACAACAGTCTTGGTGGTTAACCTTGACTTGTTCTCCTCTTTGTGAAACAAACCTTGAATTTTGATAATTTCATGACTTATTTTGTTTCCACATTACTATGAATTCATGTTTCTATGATTCCTTTTTTATATTTTATGATTATATATTCCATTTTATATAATTATGTCATGATCTCTGACTGTTGTGCTAAATCATTATTATTGTGTTTATTCCCATTCTAGGATTTTAGCTCACCCCTTCATTTATGTGTTCACTAGGAAACCCTATGTTGATTTATTGTATTAGAGGAAGTTAAGAGCTCTCTATGAAGATTAAATAAAGAAGTGTTTTTATTTCCATGTTTTCCGTCTTATATACCATGTATTCCAAGACACTAGAATTTATGATCCTTGGCTTTTAATCTAATATATATATATATGATTAAAATCATATAATGTTATATATAAAAGGATAAGGTTGATATAGTTTCTGTAAGAGGATGGTCTAGTTATTTTTGATGATTAGAAATATTGTTATTTCGTAATAACCTTCTTAGTGAGACTATGTATAAGAAAACATATCTAAATTCAGTTAAGAATAGAGTAAGTGGTTATGAAAATAAATACATTCCTATCTGGATACAGACACGTAAAGGTGGCTCTGGAATAGAATTATCTTGCGGTTAGACCCAAAAACAATGCATTGAGCAAGACTCGAACGGGAACTAGTGCACGACACTGGGCCATTCTACAATTTTAGTTTGACACTATTTTGGGATATTCTTGGGTAATTTAATGAGCTTAGTACAAACCATTATTAATTTAATAAAACAATTCCCATAATAATATAATTTAAGAAATAGATCAAGGATAAAATTTATATTAAACATAGGGGATCACATGTTAGGATATACATCTATATTATAATATTATTTTCTTTTTTTCATAGTTTCATTTTTTATGCTTAATATATATGTATTAAATCCCTATTATTATACAGTATTTTTCTTAGTTAATGGTTGTAAATAGGAGAAAAAATTCCAATAATCAAATTTGTAGGGGATTTAAAGATATCCCTTAATGACATGCCTGGTATGATGGGAACAAGTGGTAAAAACATCACGATAGTCCTTACTCATCAGGCTCATGTTATGAATAATACTATGAATCATGTGGGAGATCCTCGTCCTCCTAATAAAGATAAATATTTACTTGAATATTTCATTCAAAAAGGCCTCCCATGTTTAGTGGATCTCTTGATCCCCTCCTCAGATAATAGTTTATTTACTACATTGAAAACATATTCTCTGTCCTCCAGATCCATGAAGAAGAGTAATTCATACTGGCGTTCTTTTGTTTTTATGGGGAAGTTAATCAGTGGGGGACACTGATCAAAAATATTAATCCCTAGTAAGAAATTGATCGCATGGATTGGGAGGAATTGAAGAGAATGTTTTTGAATAAATAATTTTCATTAATCCTCCATCTCAAGATAGAAGAAGATATTCTTGGACTCAGGTAGAAGGAATATTTTTTAATCGGGGTGTATGAAAAAAAAAATTATTGGATTTGAAGGTATGCCTATTGCTTTGTCATGAACATAAAAATCCTGGTAAACCTATTATATACATGACTAAATTTGGTTCTATGAAAATAGTTTTTGATTTGAGACTTTAAAATTTATGTGAAGATTATGTATTTTTTCCTTAATGTCTAAATGGATATAGGTGAATCATAGAAGTATCATGGTATCTCTGAAAAGAAGTGGTAAATGGAATCATTTTTTTTGGAAGACTTGTAATTAAATTCCCCAAAGGAATGAATCTCGATCATCCCACATGTAAAAATTCTGAGAAGAAGCATCCTGGTAAATGTCTAAAGTAAACTATGATCTGCTTCTAATGTGGAATGATTGGACATATGACTAAAACATACCGATGGGATATGAAGAATAAAACAATTGTGGGAGTTGAAATGAATGTTTATATCAACACTCTGCATGTAGTGCAGTGTCACAACTTCCAGGAGAATAGGAATTATGTGAAGAATTTCCCTAAGCTAAGGGTTGTTGAAGATAATCAACAATAACCTCCATGGAAACTAGGAAGAGATCTTTATTTAACTACTACTATGGTGGATCCAAAAAATGATTTGGTGATAGGTACACTAGTTATTAATTAAGGAATATATAACAAACTATTTGATTCAGGTTTGGTACATTCATTCATATCATATATGTTTTTTAGAACTATTCTAACACCACCTAAAAATTTGGAGGATAATTTATCTGGGTGAACAATGAATGGGGAAATCATTGTGTCCATTGTTAATAACTCCTCCTTGGTTAATGTTTGTGGAAAAAACGTCCCATAAAATCTCTTCATATTTCCATTACTATAGTTAAATTCTATCATGGGAATGGATTAGCTATCTTTATAAAAAACCAACATCAATTATTGGGGAATGGAGATCACTCATAACATCCTGAAGCATCCTCCAATACTATACAAGTGTAAGGAGGAAGATAAATTAACTTTAGAATCATCTTATCACGTGTGGATATTAATTCCTTAAGATAAAACATGTCTATATCAAATGATTGAGACAAAGGAGAGAATCATGGTTGAATACATCCCCATCATGATAGATTACATTTCTGTATTCCATGAAGAATTTTGTGGTCTTCCTCTTGATTGAGTGGTTTAGTTCTCAATTGAAATTATTCATTGATCTCTACCCATATCAATGTCACATTATAAAATTACCCTCATGATGTAGGATGAGATAAAGAAGCAGTTATAGGAGAATCTATAGAATGTTTTCATACACTCATGTTCTTCACTATGGGGTTTGTCAGTCCACTTCATCAAGAAGATGCATAGATCAATGCACCTATGAATTGATTATCGTGAGGTCAATAAAATCACTATAAATTATAATTATCCCCACCATGGATAGATGAATTGTTCTATCATCTTCTCAGGGTCATTTATTTTTCTATGGTGGACCTTTGGTCATGATATAACCAATTAAAGGAGAGGATGGAAGGTATTCCCAAGACTACCTTTCAAACAAGTTATAAAAACTACATGTTCATAGTGATTCCCTCATACTAACTATTCTCAATAAATTTTCATGGATTTAATAAATTGTGTCTTTAGATTTTATCTCATAAAATTTGTGGTAGTCTTTATCTATGATATTAGGATATACTCTAGGAGCATGGAGGATCATGAGTTGCATTTGAATACTATGCTAACGAAATTGAGAAGGGAGACTCTGTATGGAAAATATAGTAAATGTGAGTTATGGATGAAGGAATTATCATTATTTGGAAATGTTATCACCATTAAAGGGATCTTTTTTGACCCTTCATTGAAAATGGTGAATGAAGAGTGTGCAAGGCCAACATATGTAACAGAGATCCGCATCTTTCTAGGTCAATCCTAGTATTCTCAATTATTTGTGAAGAACATTTCACTATTTCAAAAATAATGACCATGAAGAGATAGAAGGGATTAATGTTTTTTTGGACTTAGTTGTGTAAAGTCGTCATTAAGGAGTTGAAAAAGACGATAATCACTACACTAGTACTCACACTCCCAAAAAGTGGATAACTCTTTGTGGTGTACAATGATGATTCAAAGAAGGGGATCGACTATGTGCAGATGAAAAATTATAAAGTGATCTCATATTCTACAAGGTAGTGGAAAATCCATGAGAAAAATTATCCTAAACATGATCTGGAGTTGATAGCTATGATCATTGCGTTAAAAATATGGCGGTAGAATCTCTATTTGGAGAAGTGTAGAATATATACTGATCACATGAGCCTCAAATATATAGTCACAAAAAAATATCATAATATGCACCATAAATTATGTAATTTTATCATCAATGATTGGGACTCGTCAATCTACTACCATCCAAGTAAGGAGAATAATGTGAAAGATGCTTTGAGTAGAAAGGATCATGCATCTTTATCAATGATGATAGTTGCAAAGGATCCAATCATAATAGATTTTTTTAGGATGGACATGGTATTCATTATGGGAGAAACATCTTCATTCCTTTATTAAATGACTGATCAAACATCCCTCATGGAGAAAAAGAAGGAAGGATTTATAAGATTTGGGTCATGATTATGTGTACCATTTGATACAGAGATAAAGAAGGATATTCTTAATGACGCACAAATATCGACCTACACTATCCACCAAGGGAGAACAAAGATGTATAGAGATTTTAGAGAGAACTTTTGGTGGGACAATATGATGAAGGAAATTTTTTAGTATACATCAATGTTCTTTTTATTTCAACAAGTGGAAGATGAAAAATAGATGTATAAGGGGATGATGAAACCACTACCCATACCAACATTGAATTGGGAGAACAGTTCCATGGAAATTGTCACTAGATATAAATGGAAAACTACAGGAAACAATTATATATGGGTCATTGTGGATCCTCTTACAAGGATTTATCACTATTTTCACAATTAAAGAGGACTTATCATTGGCTAAACATTCACGTATATATATATATATGTGTATCAAAGAAGTGGTAAGGCTACATGGAGTACCACAATCTATTTTATTTGATCAGGATCTGAGATTCACCATAGAGTTCTAGAAAATTCATTAATAGGCTCTAAGCACTGAACTAAACATCTATATGGCCTATCATCCAAAAATTGATGGCAATATGAGCAATCTATTTAGAAACTAGAATATATTTAGAGAGCATGTTTTATGGACTTCAACTAAGGATGGGACGAACATCTTCCATGGTTTTAATAAACCTACAAAAATAGTTTCCACTTGAGAATCTGAATGACACCATACAAAGCCCATTATGAGAAATGGGGACGAACACCAACATGATGGGATGATGTCAGTGATCATATGATTCTAGGTCCTGAAATGGTCGAAGAAATGTTATATATGGTAAATACTATTTAGTATCACATCAAAGAATACCAATGTCAAAAAAGGAGTTATGTAGACAATCGTCGACAAGGCCATGAGTTTTAATTTGGAGACATGGTATTTCTACACATATCTCCATGGAAGAAGGTCATAAGGTTTTGGAAGAATATAATGTTATGTACCAGCTACATCTACCCCTTTGATATTATTGATCATGTTGGATATGTGTCATATCGACTAGAACTTCAACCTACTATGTCCAAAGTACATGATGTCTTTCATGTATCCCTCTTATGGAAGTACATACCTGGCCGTTTATATATACTCTTTTTAGAAGTGGTGCATTTTGATAATGATTTTTCTTATGAGGAGCATATATTGAAGATCTTGGATTATAGATATAATGTTATATGTAATAATACTACTCAACCGGTCAATGTGCTATGTCAGAACCATAAAAATTAATTGAAAACAGGGGAAGTGGATGAGGCAAATAAAAAGAAGTACATGCACCTTTTTATGGCTTAGAATATAAAACGAAATTTTGATGGAAAAATTTCATAAGGGGGAATAATGTAATGACCCAATGTTTTATCATTAGAAATTCCATTCATTTAAATATGTCATATAATCACATGAAATCACAAAACAATGAACAACAATGTACTATGTGGCCTTTTGTCATTATTTTGACACTTGGGTGTTTTGAATTTCGAAAATCTCACAAACATGATTATGAAAAATAAGGTGATTCGAGTCTGATAATACAAACATAATTTTTGTTGAATATTAACTGACCATTATGAATTGTAATGATACCCTTATTTATATTAATATTACCCTTTTGAATAGAAAATTATCCAAAAGAATAGTAACCTCACCCATAAAAGTATCAATATAATTTAGGCATTATTTAAGTGATAAAATGACCAATGTATAAGTATTAGTGTTATTGTAAATCATAAGTAATTAATTTCAATTAATTAATAAATTTATAAAAAATTTATTTTCACAAAATGTTTTGACAAAATAAAAAATTTATTTGTTTTGGTTTTTAGAAAATTATATTTGTTCTTATGTAATTTTTGTATGCATTATAAAATCAATTGTAGTTTTAAAATTCGTATTTTTTAAATAAATTATTATTTTAAGAAAAAATTCAAATTATTATAATTGAAAATTTATTTTTAAAAAATATTGTTCATTTTTTGCCTCTACACATCGATAAATGGTTAGGTTGAATTTTGGGGAATTTTATAAAATCCATGAATTTTTTGTTAGTAGTGAAATATGACAATTTACCATATATATATATATATATATATTATAAGGTAAATGTAAAATTCCTGTAATCATGGATGATGTATGAAACATTAGATCGAATTCAAATGTACATATTTCTATTTTTGTTCATGTAATCATCACTATTTTTTGTCATTCGGAAAAATAATAATCTAATGATTAAAATATTAAGAAAACCTTTCTCCCCTCCACTATAATAACCCCCCACACTCCCCTCTTCTCTTCACTCATCTCAAGCCTTGTTACATGAATACATTCTTCACATATCGCTCCCCAAGATCCTCCCCCATGTCCAAAAACCCATATTCTCTTCAAAATACCAAATATTCTCCCTTTAAGAGGATCTCAAGTAAAGTTGATTCAAGAGGTAAATTCCCCATTTCAATTCTTTTACTTTCTTTTCAATTTCATTTTTTTTATTTTCTAATATTACCTCTCCTTATCCAAATGTTATAAAAACCCTCATAACATAAATTTATTGGAAATTATATTATGATAATGGAATAATTTTTTATCATCTCTCATTTACTCTTATTTTATATTATTAGTGAAGACACTATCCGAGATGTGTTAGTTTACCACATTCAAGAATGATGGGTTTTCAATTTCTATTACAATCGTCAATTATGGTCCTGAAACCATATTTTTATGGTTGAAGAAAAAATTTCTATATTATATCTTATATGTTTCTATAATGTTTTGGTACACATTTTAATAAATAATAATGTAAAATGGGTTCGTAGTGATCAAAAACTGCAAATAAACCCAAATGGTTTTCACAAAAGTTTTTTAAAATTATTCAACTTCACTCAAAGTATCCAAATTAAATTGAAAACCATTTTCCATATGGATTTTCAATAATAAAATATAACATGAATTCTGTATTTCCATCCCCATTTTACATGATTATCCATTCAATATAATAAGTAAACCGATTGTGAAACCCAAGAAAACAAACGTACCCAAACTACAAAATTGAAACACTTCACCCATTATAAATGTCATGAATGAATGTAAAAGTCAAATGATAAATATATTAAATATTTAATAGGTTCTATAATTTTTAATTAATTATCATAATTTGATTATTCATGTCATTAATATCATGTGGAGAACACCAGCAGACTAAAGGTAAGAGATCATCATTATTTCACTTGTATTCAACAATGTCTTCTATGTTATGCCCTTTTGTGTTTTAATACCTAATGATGGGCTATGTTTTCCCACCTCCTCAATACATCCATCATGATTTATATGTGATTAGAACCCCATTAATATCTCAATATTCTCTCTTATGGGCACCTGATACCTTGTCGATAATAAGTAAGGGATTTTACCAAGACCACCTTTGTTCCTTCGGGATGCCTTATCTTACATTTAACAAAATGAAGTTATCTTATCTTTTTATGTGAATATTTTAAATTATTTTTACATAAAAAAACATCATTTATCAAGATCCTTTTATCATTATCACTCAATGATATATATTTTTTAAGTGATTCCCCCTTCCATACATCCAAATAAGAATACCGGTTTTAAGGGAACTTCCTGAATCCATACACAAATTCAAGTAAACTCTTCCATATGATTTAAGTGACTGATGTTTTTATAAAAATGTATTATTATTATAAAAAACTACTTTTATCACTTCTTTAGTTTTCTACAAAATATTATTCACATTTATATTTTAAATTCTTGATAGTGCTTTCCATGAAACCAAAATAAAATGTGTTAGTGATGAAAGTTCATAAATCATCTTTTTATATGTTGTCACTTCTATTTGAAATTACTTACCTTGATATATACCAATTTTACTTAATTAATTTCCATGTATGTTCTAGTTCTATTATTTCATGGACACCTTTTTTATATGCCCATTAATTATGTTTTATGACATGATTATGATATCCATTTCATTATTTGTGTTTACTTATGATTATGATTGTTTATATATAGTTTTATATGTTGAAATAATATTCATGAACATGTTAATATGGGTGCACCCAGAGACCACTCCAATGCATTGGGTAATGTTTAGTCTCACGATACGTTTTGTGCACCAATCTTCGCCGTTAGCATTGAATCGTGCTTCTATGTGAAATGGTTTTGGTGGTTAACATTGACTTCTGATCCACTATTTGCAACGATACTTAACTCATGCTATATTTATGATTTATGTTGCTGAAAATTTATTATGAATTCATGTTTATATGACTGCATTTTTATATGTTATGATTTTATATTCCATTTTATACCAATATGTCATGATATCTAACTGTTGTGTTAAAGCCTTGTTCTTGTGTTTATTTCTTTATTGGTATTTTAGCTCATCTGTTCATTCATGTGATCCCTAGGGTACCCTTTACATATGTATGGGATTAAAGGAAGTTAGGTGTTCATTATGAATATTATATAAAGAATTTTTTTTGTGTCCCATTTTTTCTATTTTATGTACCTAGTCTTTCGAGATAGTAGACATTATGATCCTTGGATTGTACTCTGATGTATAATTATGCTTAAAATCATGTAATCATATATGTAAAAGGGTGGGGTTTCTATTTAAATCCCATGAAAATATTTTTTATATTATATCCATTTTTATTTTAATGACCATTAATTAAGTTTACCATAGATAATATATCCATTGAATAGTGACGTCAGGATTAGTATAGATATAGGGTTTTGAAAAATCCAATTGTCACAGAAAAGGGATTTGATGGCCTTTACAAAAAAGGATCTTTCCTGATGAAGCCAATTTATTATAGTTTCTGAGGGAGATTGAATTTGTTTCTTTCTACTAGACCAAGTACAAGCAGATATTTAATAACATAAACATGGGAAAATAGTTTACTGGAGAAGTTCCTGATCATACCATGTTTGTGGAACGGCCCCATGAAACCCCCACCATCGCAAACCTTAATCCTAGATAATATGCTAATGTATTATGGGGATATGTATCAAGACCCTATAAATTGTAATATTATCACAGTTTTTTAAAAGATAATGAATATATTTGCATCCTATTATTTTTACTTTATAAATGTTTTTTATTTTTATTCAATAGAATGGAAATAATATTTTTGGATAATATTCAAATTCAATTAAGATATATAATTTGAAAAAATAAGGGTATGTTGGAAAAATTAATCTTTTAACTAAATATTATTATGAAAAAAATGTAAATATAAATGATCATAGTGTTTTATTTTGTCAAATGTAATTTATATAAGGGTTTAAAAAATATTGTAAAAAAACCCATCATTTTAAATAATTTTCAATTGGTATATTAAAAGTTAAAATTCACACATTTATAAAATTATTTATATAAGATTATTATTATCTTTGGAATCATTAGGTAAAAATTATCAAATGGTGATTTTTTTCATAATATTCTAAGGGAACCAAATGTTTGTGTAAAAATTAAATAATTTATAAATATAAATTTTGTTTCATGACATCACAATTATACAATAGTGATGTAATAAGTAATATAAATTAGATACATGCCAAAATATATGGTTTATATTTAATATAATATAATTTTTTTTATTTGATTAATTTTTTAAATCCATTATTAATCCTTCTATTCTTATAATATATATATTTATTTTAAAATCATTTCAATAAGAGTGTGACTTCCCTTGACATCACCAATGGTAATATTTAATAATTCATGACCATGGATATATAAAATAATGTAATCCACTAATATTTTACAGAAACCATGGGCCAAAACCATAGTATGGTCTATGGTTTTATAAATTTTATTATTTAGTGTACAAATCCTAAATAATAATGAAATCCCCCTCTCTTCGTATATAAAGCAAAATAATATCCTATTTATCATCACTAAAACCCTTAAAAAACATCCAACATCTTCCATACACTTCATAGAGTATTCCCAAGGTTACCCCAATATCTCAAGAGGCCCTTTCCAAAACATTGGAGTCTCACATTCAAGTAAGGGATCTTCCACTCTCATATTTTATGAAGCAATTATTTTTATTACGTCTCTAATTTTCTTTTTTGATTGTGTCAGGATTTATTATTACATATTCCCATTACATTACATTTTATTTATAAAAAATTATATTTTCTTTAAATGCTCATTAATCCTTCCATGATCCTTTATTTATACCTGTTACTATGCCGATATTTTGTAAGGGAATCTCTTCTCCACCTTTTAAATTCAAGAAACATTCTTGAAATTAGTTCTTGAAATTTAAAATGGATAAAATTAGATTAATTGATTTTAATTTCCTTAATACCCATTTGATTTTATTTTAATTAATAATCATTTATCCTTCCCCATTTGTAAACTTAATTAAACCATTTCTTTGTCAATATTCTGTGAGGTATTCTCACCTTCTCTTCCTTATTCAAGTTTCATTATGAACTTGTGAATTTTATTTAACTTTCATAATGTTGTGACATGCGTCAAAATGTCTTTATTATTACCAATTTTATGTTATAAAGATTATATACCCCTTTTACTATCATCAATTAATTTCATGAATTTTTAGGTTACACAGTAATACTACCTAATTTTAGCTGTGATTTTCCATGTCCAAACAAAAGTGTAGGGAATTGAGTGCACATATTTCAATCAATGGTATTTAACTTTTTCATATATAATTATTGATTTGGGACTTACATATATTAATTACACAATCTTTCATCATCATATAAATTATTATGATTAATGAATCCACGTTTTATGATATATAAGTAACAAAAATCATGATAATGAGATGATTGGGATGTGTACGCCCAGGTAGTGTTACAATGCAATGGGTAATATGGTGTATCATGAATTTTTATTGTGGAACAGAGTGTACCTGATTACATTATGGTACTTTTTCAAGCATGATTTTATGGCGTATGTTTCCTTGATTGGTGTTTATGATGCAATGTTTTTTTTATTTTCCACACTTCCCAGGTTATGATTATCATTATATATCAAGTATCATTGTTCATGTTTATGATTACTACTCTTTTTATGCACCATTGGTTTGAATATTTTCTCACATGTATTATATTTTTCATGTTATTCCTTTTTTATTTCCTTACTAGGTTTTATAGGTCACAACATTCTTATGTTTTCCACTAGATATTCCATATAGTTTAATGTGTGAATAAATATTATGAACATGTTAAAGTGGTTTTCAATTAAGATATTGTATTTCATGTTATATATTGTCATGTAACGTATGTGAATCCTAAAGAAACTAGAATTATTTATCTTTTGAGATGTATAAAGTTTAATCCTATGTGATAAATATTATATAATTGTGTAATAGATGGAGGGGTTGTTATATTTTTTGTATAAAAAGATTATTGACACCTATGTGGAAGTTCGTGAATTATATCCAAATAACATTAGATGATAATTTAAATAATTTATTTGTACCTTCATAGAATATCGTTACATTATTATCGACGTGTTATATGATATCATATCACACATATTGAAGCCTTTTTATTATTTATTACTTATTTTTCATTGAAAAATTTCATCTTCTAAACATGTTGTTATAGATAAAGTTATTATGGATTCAACCATTTATAGTTTCATAAGAAGACTAGACCATGTGACTGGTAAGGGTAATTTGACAACCCCTGTAATTCTTGGAATTAATAAATATTAAGAACGTTATATATAAATTTTATCATTTCATAATCATAATTTTTTTATAAATATTTAAATAATTTAATAGAAAAAAATATTATAGTTTTATTTAATTAAATTGTCCATCCAATACCGACATTATTTTATAAAAAAATACCTAAATTTTTAATTATTAATTATTTATAGTTTATATTATTATTTAGTTCATTGTGTAAAATTTATCTAAAGGTATATTTTTTTCATTCTTTTGAAAAGATTTATTTTAGATTGAATAGTGAAAAATGCTGATTTTTGTGAATCATTCACAATTTCAATTACAAAATTTCAAATGTACCATTTAGATATGGATTAGGTTTTAATGTAACATGATATCAATTTTTATAAATTATATAAATTAATCCATATGAATAAAAATTATATTTCATTCTAGAATAAAGTTTATTTTTATTAAAAAAAATCAATTTTCATTAAAACCATTTTTAGGTGTATCTTGCAAACTTATACTAAAATAAATTTTTTAATCATCAATGAATTTTTTTTAAATATGGATTATATTTTATAAAATATGTGGGGAAAATTTATTCAAGAGTTTAATTTGATTATTAGTAATTATGAATTGTGACCATGGTAAAAATATACCACCACATTAAAAGGTAAATAATTTTAACTAAGTTAAATAATTTGTGGCATGGCCTCAAAATTTCATCCAAGATCATACTATGTGAAGTCATTTTAACACTTTTCCCCTCATAAATATAATAGGTAATTTTTTTATCTATCTAACAATTATTATGAAATTTATATTACATATATGTTTTTTAAAATTATAAAATATTCCACCCCAATAACATATAAAATGTCATCTGCTTTCATCTCTCCCTTGCATATTTATAACACTATAGATAATCTAATAAAAATAACTGTTAGGTCCACAAGGATGAATTCCCCGAGAGGGGGGGGGGGTGAATTGGGGTATGGATAATTTAAAATTAAATCCCATTATGATCTTGTTTCGTTGTTAAGAAAAACACTCATCTCTCTATTTCCTCTGGCACAATATAAACAGAAAGTAAAGCAAGCACATGACACAACAATTTTACTTGGTTCACCGCTAAGGGATACATCCAAGGAGCATACGCCAACAGGTTTCCTGTCGTACAAAATTCCACTAAACTTCTGTAGCTATGGATTACAAGGTTCGGGCATAGTCACTCTATCCCAGGCTCACTGCCTTTTCAAGGTTTAGGGTCAGCTCACTGCGTACCCAAGGGTCACTACCTATTTCTCTCTCTCTGGCTCACTGCCGGTGGAGAGGATCTCCTTCTTCCTCTTATTTTGCTCACTGCTCTCGAAAGGATCCACTCACAGTTTATAGACCTGTAGAACTCTTCATTTTCATGAAGGAATGCATCTTCCTCTCTATGTAGATGCTCTGTTAAAGTCCAAATTTCACCCGTAGATGAATATCTATTTTCACTGAAGGTATCAGGAAAATATCCAGCTTCCACGAAGCCTGAAAACACTACTGAAAAAAAACCTTACTTGGTGTGCATGTCTAATATGGTGGGCAAGTATCAACATGAATGTCACAACTGGCGCGCAAGTCTTCCTCATCCACTTGCGCGACACAAGCTTCTGCAACTCCAAACCTGCACGACTCACTTCCTTCCTCTCCTAAACCACATCAAACGCGCAACTAACACTTAGCGCACAACTTCCAACACTGGCACACAAGTCCCACTTGTGCGACACACCACCAATTGCGTGACCACCACACCTACATGACGGGATCTCTGAATCTTCAAAGTGTTGAACTCTGTTTTTTAAATGAGGAGGGGTGGTCCAGTATTTATAGGAATTTTGGACACCCTGCGCGACGCCATGCAAGTCTACCCTCGACGCTCAAGTATCAGTGCGCAAGTCTTCTATCCTCTTAGACACTTGCGCGACCAAACCAAATACCTACGTGACCCTCTTCTCTTTTCCATATTTTGATCATATGATCTTTAAAAACAATAGGCACACAAGTTTCCAAATCTCCTAGGCACTGGCTCACAAGTATTTTCTTGGTGCGCAAGTCACCTGTGTGACCAACACAATACTTGCACGATCTTTCTACCTTTCCCATATTTTGATGATTTAATCTTCAAAAACATTTGGAACGCAAGTTTCCTATCCTCCAAGACCTCGGCGAACAAGTCCCTTTTCCAAAAAAAACTTTTCCTTCATTTATCGATTTTCAGGCCCAAAAATTTGGCAAACACTGGAAAACAGCACCAGTTATTTGTTCTTTTTATGCCACCTCCAGATCATCTATTCCTTTATCGACAATCTTGAATCAAATATGGATCTTTAAACAAATCTCATCAATGCAACATTCCACAGTGAAATATACTTTGTCAACAAATTTGTATGTCATGGTTTTCTTTTTCAACAATCACAACACAGATGTTCACTTTGTCAACAAACAAAATCACCTGAAAAATACTTCAATGATGCCTTGAGGGATTCTTTCCAAAAAATCTCCTCCTTTGGGTTTGTTGAATGCTCTTCCATAAAAATATATAGCATTAATTCTTTAGCCACCATTCACCTTTTGTGATTCTGATAGCGATCAAAGATTTACTCAACACATACTCTAAGCCCACATGAGCAATTCTCGGCCTGAGAAACAAGAGTAAATGAAAATTTCATCAATGAATCACTTAATATCTGACATCCACTATTGACACCAAACTGATACCAATTTTTACCAAATGGATACCAATTGTTGTAAATCTTCTTACCACATTCCAACATCTCTCTTTTTCTATTATCACGATCCTCAGCTATTGTGATATCTATTATTTGATCGATCACTTCTAGCATCGTCATATTTAATATGCTCCCCATTTATCATTGCTCTACCCTTATCTGGATACTCCCCCTGTCATCTTCTCCCTATATCATTCATTATTTCTCAAATTTACCCACTAACTCCCCCTTGAACAATCACTATTTTCTACCCCTTTGTCAACGAACCAAAAGGTCACTCCTTTGCAGTTTGTAACAGATTAGAGAACAAATATCAGTACATTAGGGAAAAACACATCATACCTCGGGGAGAGGGGGGTTGTTCCACATCCAAAATATTTCATGTGTGGGGATTCGACTGAACTCCCATAGCCATTGGATTACTTTCAAATGCTTCCTTGGGTAAGGCCTTTATCAGAATGCCTGCAACCTGTACCTATCTAGTCACATACTCCAACTTTACGATTCTCTGCTCATCTTTCTCCTTGATAAAATGATACTTTATCTCAATGTGCATAGTCATTGAGTGATGGATGGGATTTTAGCTGAGATTTATATCACTTGAGTTATCTCACTGGATTCTGATCGGAGAATTCACTTCAACTCCCATATCTACAAGTTGTTGCTTCATCCACAATAATTGTGTGTATGCTTGAGTGGCCACAATATACTCAGCTTCCGCAGTACTCAATGAAATGCAATCTTGATTCTTGATTATCCAAGAAATACACAATCCACAAAGATATAATGCACCACCTGACTTTGACTTTCTATCATCTGCTGAACTCTCCCATTCTGCATCAGTATATCCCAACAACGCTGTCTGAGAGTTTTTAGTATATGTCATGCCAAAATCCAATGTGCCCTGGATATACCGAAATATTCTTTTCAATGAAAGAATGTGTCTTTCTTTGGGATTACTCTAATATCTCGCTACTTGGCATGTGGTGAAAACAATACCAGGCCTTGTCATGGTCAAGTACAACAAAATTCCAATAATTTGCCTGTTTTCTGTGATTTTAAATGCCTTTCCATCCTCATCATTTGATAATTTCATCCGAGTAGCAATCGAAGTTTTCATCTCCTTGGAATTCTCCATGAAAAACCTTCTTAAAACCTCCTTGGAATATTTGGACTGAGAAATTAATGTTCTATTCCTTCCTTGTGTCACTTGTAGACCAAGGAAAAATGTTAGCTCTCCAATCATTGACATTTCAAACTCATCTTTCATGAATTCGAAAAATTGCATGCACTGAGCATCATCTGATCCACCAAATATTATGTCATCTACATAATCCAACACCATCATCCTATTATTACTATTATTGATGAACTAGATATTGTAATCAACTCCCCCACACTAGAAACCAAGCTTCTTCAAATACTGACCAAACCTTGAGTACCATGCCCTTGGTGCCTGTTTCAGCCCATACAACGCCTTCTTCAGCCTGCAAACATTGTTCACATCCTCATGAATGAGAAAACCGTCTGGATGCTCAATATACACCTCGTCTTCTATAACACCATTCAATAATAAATATTTGACATCAATCTAGAACACTTTGAACTTTCTTTTCACTACTATGGACAAAAATAATCTAATTGTCTACATCTTTGCAACCAGTGCAAATGTCTCATCAACATCGATTCCCTCTATCTGGGATTATCCATTGCAGACTATCCGTGCTTTGTTCGGAATCTTTGTGCCATATTCATTCATCTAGTTTTGATAGACCCATTTAGTCTCGATGTCATTCTTGTTCACTGGCCTCGAAAAAAACTCCCATGTTTGGCTCTTCTCAATCTGATCAAGCTCTCCATTCATAGCCTGAACCCAATTTTCATATTCAGCTGCATCGGAAATACATTTTTTCTCCACCTGAGATAAAAATGATCTTTGCTATAATGATTTCATTCTTCAAGTCTGAACTAGAGATGTCTGATAACCAATGATATTATACCTTTCAATTTCTTCTCGACTCTTTGGCTTCCTTGCTGACACAGACTTGACACTTTCTTGTTCATCATCAGTATCTTCTTTTGAGTCAGCCTCTTCCACTTCTACTCCCCCTGTGTTGCTCACATCAGCATCACTTTCATCCAGAAACTGTCCACCAGGTCATTGAGCATTCTGTTCGTTTTTAACTATAGTGACATCATTTCTCTCAACAATTTTTCCCAGCCTTTTATTGAATCATTTATATACTTTTCTTTTCCCTAAGTAGACAAGGAATATCCCCTCATCTCCTCTTGACTAAAACTTCTTGTGATTTTCATTGTTGAGTATGAAACACCTACTTCCAAAGATTTGAAAATTTTTCAACATTGTATTCTTTTCGTAACACATTCCAAACAGAGTCGTCCCTTCCTTCGGACACAATAGAGACCTGTTAGAAATATAGACCGATGTAAAAACTGATTCCTTCAAAAATTTCTCTGGTAGGTCCTTTTCAATAAACACCATTCTGGCCATGTTATTGATGATTTGATTTCTCCTCTCAACCACTCCATCCTGTTGGGGAGTTCTCAATGATGAGACGTGATTCCTTATTCGATGTTTCTTGAGATAGGCTTCTACTTGAATGTTTGTGAATTCTGTTCCGTTATCAGTACAAAAATTCTGAATTTTCTACCCAACCATCCTTTCTTATTCCCTCTTATACTACTTTATGCAACTGAACACCTCTATCTTATGGGTAATGACAAATAGCCAGTCCATTCTACTATAATAATCAATGATAAGAACATATTACCTTTTCCCATTAATAGCTCGTGGTGAGATAGGTCCACATACATCAACATGCACCAATTAGATCACTATAGTTTATTTTGGTTCCTTTAGAATTTATGTCTTTATAATGATCTTCCCTTGTTTTCAAGCATCACATGTATGAGTTTTATCATGTGATAGTTTGGGAAGGTCTCTAGCAGATCACACTTTACCAGATCTTCCATGGATAGTTGGCATAGATGACCGTGTCGCTTATGCCACAGCTAGTTTTCTTCATCTCTCGATAAAAGGGATGTATCTTCTTCCCTACCTACAATGTATTGATTTCCCTTTATCCTTTTTCCATGCAGAACAACTACTACATCTTTTCCTTTCACAAAACACATCTTCTTGGTAAATCAGATATAATGCCCAGAGTCACATAGTTGACTGACACTGAGCAAGTTATGACTAAGACCCTCTATAACCAAGACATCAACATGTCTCTTTTCATTTCCCCCAAACTTGGATTTTCCTGAGCCAAAAATATTCAGGCCTTCATCACTCCCAAATTTGAAAACTCCTTATTTTTCATATTTTATGCCTGTAATAAGATCCTTATTACCTATCATATGAGATATTCAACCAGTATCAAGGATCCACACACTAGTGAAATCTGATGCTCTAAGGGATATCTCTACCACCATGGCCTTCTCATTTTTCTTCTTCTTGTTCCATACTTTTTCCTTCACACTCAGCATGGATTGAGGCTCCTATTATTTCTCAGAGTATGATAGACCAGCATTATCTTGCAAAGCCGCAAATCTAGTCTGCATTTTTAACTCACCTGTCGGTTTATTGATCTGCTTCTTGTGAACATTTTGATTCTTCTTTGGCACATTTCTTTGAATGGTCGAAGTGCAGTACCTAGCCTTGCGCCCAAATACTCCGCAACAAAAATAGTGTCCTTCGAAATATGTTCTGGAAAACCGTTCAATGTTTGGTTTCCACCTCTGTTCTTGTTCCCTTCAGTATATTTTGGAAATGGACCACACATAATGTGAATGTCCCATCTTTCCACAATACTAAAACCTGATATAAGGTGCATTCCTTTGTGTTACTTTAGAACTATGAGTTTCCCCTTGGAATATCCGAATATTTTGAATCTTTTTTGTTCCCAAATCAACCTTTAATCTCGAGACAGGTGCTTGTGGTCTGACTTCAATTGCCACATATTTTTTATGTTGATCAGGCTTTGAATCATCCATAACGTTTGAGCACAATTGCTAAATCTTTCCTGATCAAATACTTTTCTCCTATTTCATCTTTTCAGTCTTTGGAATGACCTGTTTTCCCAAGAATGTATTAAGAATCAAGGGGTTTTCCTGGTCTTTATCTTTCCTCCGCAGACCGACAACATCTTCTTCAAGCTCTTCTATACGGTTGATGTGATCTTTCACTTTTCTGTTCAAGCCATCGATCTCCCTTTTCTGTTCTTCAATCTTGAGCATACACTCACTAACTAATTCTGATTTCTTTAGTGTTGATGAGCTGAGTTTTTTAATTTCTTTCAACAGATTGGACTTCTCTTCTTCCTGCTACTGCATTTAGAGTTTGGCATCCCGAAACAATTTATTGGATTTCTTTGTTTTTTCTCTCCAAACATATATCTCCTCAAGAGCTGCTTCCAACTCAGCTTTCAAATCAACTCTTCCTTCTTCTTCTTCTTCTTCTTCACTAGAATCAGTTTCATCCTTTTATTGAGACCTATCGATAACCAGCACCACAACATTTTCTCCTCGATCTTTGCAGTTCTCTATTTCCTCAACCTCTTAAACCTCAGACTCACCTAAACTGTCTATTTCTTGTGAAAGCAGATTCTTCTTCTTGAAAAAATTTATCCTGAACTGCTTCTTCCCTTTCACATAGGCTGAAGATTTCTTTTTGGGAATTTCAACATCTTCTTCATCATTTTCGTTTTGAAACTTTTTGGGGAATCTGGCTACGAGATGTCCAACCTTTCCACATCTAAATCATGCAAGAGGTAGTTTCCCTTTGAAATTTTATTTTCCTCATTGAATATTTGAGTAGAGGAATGATGTTACCTCATCTGTCTCTTCTTCTTCCTGAGAGTCTTCAATGGAGAGCTTCTTCAAGGCCTTGAATGCCACCTCTTGGGATTTCCCCTTTTCCACAGCATCATTATCATCATTTCTCATTTCATATGTACCAAGAGTGCTGTGTAGGGTATCCAATGTAAGATCTTTTGGATCTTTATCTTCTAGCACTGAAACTTTCAGACTGAACCGAGGTGGAAGTTTCCTCAAGATGCGATTCACAATTTTTATGTATTCAATAACTTCTCCAAGACCTTGTATGTCATCCACTACAACATTTACCCGTTTGAATAATGAATAAATAGACTCATTCGAGTTCATTCTCAAATCTTCGTACTTGTTCCACAACACCTGATTCTTTACCTCTCCGACCTTTGTATCCCCTTCATATATATTCAATAACATTTCCCAAATGGCATGCGATGTTTTGAAAGACATCACCTTTGTATATAAAGGAGTGGATAGGGCTCTACCTAAGGCATTGATTGCTTTGGAATCAGCATCCCACTCATTATGCTCAGCTTCTAATAATGCACCACTATTAAGATCGGCTGTTATTCCATGCATTGTTGTTGTGAAAACATCCATTCCCAAAGATCGGAAGTAGTGTTGCATCTGATTCTTCCATAGCTGAAAATTGTTTTCGTCAAAGATCGGAATCCCTTTATGATTAGTGACCTCTATTGAGATAAGAACTAATATCAAAATTTCCCTCTGATACCAATTGTTTGGTCCACAAGGCTGAATACCCTAATAGGGGGGTGAATCAGGGTATGAATAATTTAAAATCAAAGCCCGTTCTGATCTTCTTTTGCTGTTAAGAAAAACAATCTTCTCTCTCTTTCCTGTTGCACAATATAAACAGAAAGTTAAGCAAGCACAGTAAACAACAATTTTACTTGGTTCACCGCTAAGGGCTACGTCCATGGAGCATACGCTGATAGGTTTCCGGTCATACCAAATTCCACTAAACATCTCTAGCTGTGGATTACATGGTTCGAGCACCATCACTCTGTCCCATAATCACTTCCTTTAAATGCTTTAGGGTCAGCTCACCTCTTACCCAAGGGTCACTCCCTGTTTCTCTCTCTCTAGCTTACTGCCGGTGGAGAGGATCACCTTCTTCGTCTTTCTTCGGTCACTACTCTGGAAAGGATCCACTCAAATTTTATAGACATGTAGGTCTCTTCATTTTCATTGTGGAATGCATCTTCCTCTATATGTAGATGCTCTGTTGAAGTCCAACTTTCACCAGTAGTGGAATATCTATTTGCACCGAAGGTGTCGCGAAAAAATCCAGCTTCCACGTAGCCTAAAAACACTGCTGAAAAAACAACCTTACTTGTCGCACAAGTCTAATCTGGCGTGCCAGTATCGGCGCACAAGTCCATACTGGTACACAATTCTTCCTCAACCACTTGTGTGACACAGGATTCTGCAACTCCAAACCTGTGTGACTCACTTCCTTCCTCACCTAAACCACCTCATACGTGCAACTAACACATGACACGCAACTTCCAACACTGGCGCACAAGTCCCACTTGCGCGATACACCAACACCTGCGTGACCACCACACCTGCACGATGGGATCTCTGAATCTTCAAACTACTGAACTCTGTTGACAAATGGGGAGGGGTGGTCATGTATTAATAGGAATTTTGGACACCCTTCGTGACGTTGTGCATGTCTACGCTCGACGTGCAAGCCTTATATCCTCTTAGTCACTTGCGCGACCAAACCAATTACTCATGTGACCCTATTTCCATTACCATATTTTGTTCTTCTAATATTGAAAAACAACAGGCACGCAAGTTTCCAAATCTCCTAGGCACCAGCGTGCAAGTCCTTTCTCGGCGCGCAAGTCACCTACGCGACCAACCCAATACATGCACGATCTTTATCCCTTTTCCATATTTTGATGATCTGATCTTCCAAATCATATGGCACAGAAGTTTCCTATTTTAAGAGACCTCTGTGCGCTAGTCCCTTTTCCAAAAACCCTTATCTTCATTTGTCGATTTTCAGGCACAAAAATTTGGCAATCACTGGAAGACGGTGCCACCTTGTATCTGTTCTTTTTATGCCGCCTCCATATCATCCATTCCGTTGTTAATGTTCTAGAATCAAACATGGATCGTTGACCAAAACTCTTGATCTCAATATTCCACCATGAAATCTCATTTGTCAAAAAAAAATTATTTCATTGTTTGCTTTGTCAAAAATCACATCATAGATGTTCACATTGTCAACAAACACAATCACCTCAAAAATACTTCAATGATGCCTTGAGGGATTTTTTCCCACCAAGAACCCCCTATTTCATATACTCCATCATAAGATATATTTTTTTTACTCTTAAATCCTTTTTTTAATTTAACATTATGTGTTAAGAATGGTTATGGCTTCTAGAAAATCATGTAGGATGATTCCATGTCGTGGAACAATTACAAAATGAGAAATTATTGGAAATAGAACCCCAGAATAAATTCAATTGCCTGAAAAAAAATCACATAATTTATTATATTATAGTCATGTAGTCGATATATTTCATGTAATAATTATTTATAGAAAATAAAAATAAAGATGATGAGATTTTAATCATAAGTGGTCTCATTATAAGTAAAAAATGTGATGTTTGTTTACAAATCATGTAAATTTTGGGCCCAAAGAGTTCAGATATTTCCAACACATTTTTCATTATGACACATCTAATTATTCACCTTCTCAAATCCCACAATTCTCAATGGTTAATTCTAGTTATTTTGATGTTTTAACACCTATTACATCAGATCATAGAGATTGATTTTAAGGAATAAATGCTTAGCATTCTATAATTACTTCTCCCATTGGATCTCCTTCTAATTCCATGATTGGGATCATATATTAGTTTAGTTATATTATTATTTATAGTTTATTTTTTAATGAAATATTTGTCATTTTTTGAATAGTAATGGGAGGAAATGTTTTAATCCATGAAACTATCACTGGTCCTTCGTAATGATAATATAAAATTTAGTCGATTATCTCTCACTCCACAACTATTAAACTGGTTTGATTTATCTTTTATATATAATTTCTATGTTTTATTAAATATCATTTTCATAAAGGATTATAAAAACCATTTTTATATGATTTCTAAATGGTGGGTTTTGAAGGACAATATTGTTTATATTAATGTTTTCTTAAAAATCATTCCATACCATTGTCTGTTTCTATTCATTTTATGATGTATGGTTAATTTTTTGATGTAACACCATAAAATAAAAATAATTTAAACTATTTAATGGTCTAAATCACAACTATCATATAATGATACTTTGGTATGGATAATGGTTTTTTTGTACCAATGTGATATTGTTCACCAAGTGATGGATTGGTGATAGGATTACTCACCACTCACAATTATAAAGAGGTAGATGATATAATGCATTGTGTGTGTCTATGTGTGTGTGAAATGTGACGTTTATGAAAATTGTAATGAAAATATTTTCAAAGAATTATACTAATGTTTTATTATAAGAAATATTTTTACGGATTGGAATTATATTATTATATTATTTTCTCATATTTTTTTGAAAATATAATAACCTATTAACATACTTATTATGTGTGATGGAAACTATATTTGGAAATCATAATGATTTTTATACTTAATCCATGATTGGTGACATCTATCTATTAGAAGCTATCATCTACCAAGATAAATGGAAGGGTTATTTCTCTTATTTCATTATAAGTAGTCGCTGAATTCATCATTTGGATAAAATGATTGATATTTGGAGTGTGTACATAATGGTATAGGATGGTGTGAAATTAGTGCCAGTATATATCTATTTGGAGTCCAAGCATGACACTTTTATTAATTTATCTATAGTACACTGATAATGAGTTATATTTCTATTTTATTGAGTTATGTGATTTCTTATCATGGATAATATGGTCTATCCTATATGTTTTTTATCATCACAAGTTATGTGTTTTTTAGTGTAAATCATCCTCAATAGTTATATAATTCTCTTGTAATCTTTTACTTCTATTTAGTTTCATGGGGATTCCACATATGGGAATTATAAAATAACTTTTTTTCATGAATATTAGAATGATTTATTTGTTACAAACTATATAAGAGGGAGGTATGGGTGCATAAGGGTTATAAAACAGTTATAGGAGTTTATTTATCATCATCATTGGTTTAAATGATGATTGTTATAGACCATGCATTTTCATAATACATCCAAATACGATTTTATTGTTAATCAGTAATTCAATTTTTTTTGGAAAAAATATGTATCATTGAAATTATAGTTCAACTTATTATTGATTATCCTGGTGATAATGGTTTATAATTTACTATTTTTTCATAAATCATTCAATACATTGTGATAAAAAGTCAAAATCGTGTATTTTCTAACTTATAGGAAAATGTGCGTGGATGATGTTGTATAATCTAACAGGGAGAATCTATAAAAATTGTTTTTTTCCTGAACCATAGGTGGACCAAAAATTTATGTATATTATTTGGAAATATATCAATCATTTGTCATAGGTAATCAATATAAAAATCTAAGACAATACAAGTGGATCATTTGGTATAGTTTTAGACTATAATCTACATGTGTTTTGAGGGGATTGTAGAAATAAAAAAGTATAATGGTGGTCAAACTGAATAAATAGAATTTTTATTTTTTATGGAACATCATTAGAGATATTGATTATGTTGGAAACATATATTTTGGAATATGTTGTATTTCAATGGTGGGATTTATCTTTCCATGCTAATGTTAACAATGGACTTATGTGAGAGGATTAGGAATAAAAATTTTACGGATAATTTAATCCCAAATGTTTAAAAATAACATGAAACAAGAATTTATTCACCATAAAGTACACAAACCTATTTGTGAAAAAAATATACATCAATGTTTCTAAATTTGGTTCACATTATACTAGAGGTAGCTTTCATTGGGAAGGTAATGTCATATATATTTTTATTAGTATTATGAAAATTTATTTGATTGAAGATAGATATTATTGGTAATATAAATTATACAGATATTGTTATTAGGGATAAAGTGCCTAAAAGAGATGTTATTGGAAATTCTAAGGGAGGTATTCTATTCATTTCCATTTGTAAGGGTTTCATCTCTAACACTAGAAATAACATAATAATACAAGTCCATTCTCATAGATATAGCACACCTAGGACACATACTATAGAATAAGTTAATTTTACTAAAAGATATCATATCAAACAATGGTAATTCCATTGTTGTTTATTAATTAACATCAAGAATTAGTGTACTCCACCTTTTTATATTTTACATTACTATGAAAAAAATCATATAGCAAGAAGCATTTTCATAAACTTATAATATCATTGGGTGGAATATGGTGGAAAATAAATCCTCCATCATTAGATAATATAGAACATTCCAATAAGAATATTTTTCATCCATATTGATATATATTATGGGTAGGTTTCTGGATCACATCACTTGTTCATTTGGCACCATAATAGGGAACCAAGAGTTTTCTTATTAAATTTTAGTGGAATCAGAATAAAGGTGATTAGGATATTGTAAAAGCGATACCAAACCCCTCTATAGTGAAAGGTATCATTATTATAATGTCTCCTATGATGAATGTCTTGTATGACACTGGCACATCACATTTTTCACATTCTAATTTTGTGGTAAGAAAACAAGAATTTCACTTGGAAATGTATCCGGAATACATGAATATCATGAATCCCCTTGGACAGTGAGAGTTTAGAGGGGTTAAATGCATATAATAATCCTTCATCAATGAAATGATGTATGTTTTTTGGTCTTTATGGGCTTGGAGATTGAATAATTTTATTTTATCTTTGGTAGGGAATGGATGAAGTTGTTTAAATCCCATATAGAATATTATGGTCATCAAATGTTGTTTACATCTATGGATGGATATCTCCATGTATCTAAAGTATATAAGTATATAAATTCATGTAGAATGTGATCAATAGGGATTGTATAAAAATAATTCCCATACCATTTATCATCATTGACCATTGATGATTCAAATTAAATAAGGAATGTGAATCTTATTATTATAGGGGATTGATATAGAGTTTTTTTAGAATTATTTGCTTTGGTTATATCCCATGTTAAAAACAAAATTTACTATCAACATACTACAATGAGAATGTCTTCTTCCATTACCATTATACATAATGGTTCTAATAGTGTTTTGAGAGTTACAGTCTCAACATAAATATTTGAAAGGAATGGATTTATTAGACAGAGTTTCTCACCTTAAAAAACAGTTGTCTTGTTTGTATTGAATGAAAATGGTACCCTTGAGTAATATTTTGATTATCATATATGGAATCACACATAAATTAATATTTAGTATTCTCTTCCTTATATTTTTATTTAGTTTGAAAAATAGAAGGGATATAATATTTTCTATAATACTGATTTATGTTTATGATATTGTTGACATAGATTCAAAGATAAGATATTCTTCAAAAAGAAATTTAGGGTCACTATGGACATTATAAATATATCCTTATTCCTTTTTTTTAACAAAAATGATGAAAATTTTCATGGATTTAATTAATAATTTCATCTATATGAACATTGATTTATTTTTTGGGGTTTTTATTATATTTTATTTTTTCTAGACGAAGTAATAACTATGGAGAAAAATTAAACAATTTACTGATTTTACTATAAAACAAAAATTTGTATGATATGTTTCATAAGAGATACTTATAAAGACATGAATTTTGTATCTTGGAGATGTTATTTATAAAGAACGAATATCCATTGACCATATAAAAATTTATATATTGGTCTCGTGGAAGAAAAATAATAATTTTTTTTGATGTAAGAAATTTTCCTGAAATAACTGGTTATTATCGCCTCTTTGGTTGATATTTTTAAAGGATTAATTATCCCATGACTATTATTATATGTAATGGTGTTCCATTAATAAGTAATGATGAATGTACATAGTTCATTTTGGAACTTCAGTCTCATATTACCTTATCACACATCTTAATCTGTCAATAAAGTAGTCATAGACTATGTAATATATTGTGATATGTGTTTAGATTCATCTTTGTATGGAAAATACATAGTTTTCTTTCTAGTAAGTCTTGTTCAATATTTGTAATCTATGTAAATATATCTAAAAGGGAAGATTTTGAATTTAACACAATCATTTCAAGTCTAAATAATGAGTAAACTTTGGATAATTGGACAATTGATGAGAACTCATTGTTAAATTTAAAGAAAAGGATCTTAGTTCCTCAATATTTTAAGGAAATGCTTCTTTTAGATTTCTTAGTAATTGAAATGGAAAATTCCTCTTGATGTTAAAATAATGTTCAATGAAATGAATAGGCATTTTCGGTCGGAATGAATGAAATGTGGGATAAAAAAATGTGTGATATAAAAATAAAACATATAATAGTATTTTATAATAGTCGAATTGTATTCTAAAGTTAGTGCATCTACCTTTATCGATGTAATAGAATATTGTTATGGATTTTATCTTTTACCTACCAAGAAAATTGCACAAAAATGATTCTATATTGGTATTAATGTATCATATTACTAAATAAAATAATCCATCATTAATGAGGACATCAAAAAATTATTTATTTGAGAATTTTTTTGTTGAAATGGAGTTCAAAATACTATTATATTTGATAGAGACCCCCTATTCACGACATGATTTTTCAAATTGTTAAAATATGATCACAAAAGTCAATTGAATTTGAGTACATCATATTATCCACATACGGATGGATAGTTAAAATTTACAATTTCTATATTATAATATATTTTTAGAGGATGTGTTATATAAATCATTGCATTATGATAGGATCATATTCTCTTGGTATAGTTAATTTTTAAGATATATTTTTAGGAAAAAATTAAGAGTCCACCATTTAAGGATTTTTTATGTTCATCCATGTTATTATAATTTATTTTGGGTAGAAATATGAGTGAAATATTTGATTGGAACAATTCATATGCATGAGACTAATGAGGATATTTAGAAGATTTAGAAATACATAGTAGCACCACAAATAATATAGAAGTCATAAGAATATACAAAGTATCAAAATTTATCTTTTTACATTATTGAATATATAATCTTGAATTTTTCTACTTGATTTTTTCATTAATGGTTTCGGATTCAACGGATGTTATCACATTGACATATGGGACTATTTGAGGTTAAATCATGTACTAGCACAGTATTAGACTAGTTAGCATTACCATACGGTTCAATGTCATTCATAATGTCTTCCATGTTTCTATAATGATGAAGTATCACATATATCATCAACATGTTAGAATATGTGACTATGTTACACATGAACCATATTTGAAATTTATCCATGATGTATTATACATTTTGGAAAGCTAATAAAGAATCCTTTGAGGGTGATTTTTTATCGTGGTGCATGTTCTTTGAAAATATGTGCAGCTTTATGTGGAAACATATGAATATGAATGGTTTATAAAGTAATAATAAACTAAGTTCATCCAGCTATCCAGTGATGGAATGCCCAATGGATGGTAGAATATAGCACCCCAGTTTGATCTATTCCATTTTTGAATGACTTTTATTATATTTTTTCAGTTGTAGTTTAAAATAAGTGTTATCAATGGGTCTTGATGCTTGAAATTTTCATAAGAAAAATTAACATTATATAAATACTACATGAAACAAAAGTTTCTAAGTTAGATTTAATGAATCAATTCGATATCAAGAAAAACCATTACCATCATGTAATATATTTTCATTGTGTAATTGATTCACATCATGTAAATATTATTTCTAGATAATAAAAAACTAAGTCATTGTGATTCTCACCATAAGTGGTAATATAATAAATACATTAATTAAAATTTGTTTTTAGGTCATATTAGTCGTAGGATGAGGGTTTTTAGATAAATAAATTTCTTATTCTATTCTTTCACATCCTAGTCTTCTATATCTTGACTCATACGTTTCTCAACGTATATTTTTGGTGTTATTCGATGTCCGAACACAAATAAAATAGAATATTTGAGTTCATGTTTTTGAAAAAAAACTAGATTTCCATTCAAACTTCTCCTATTATATCTCCATATTTTGGGATGAATAGAAGCATATATTGGTGTTCTTATACTAGGATAAATGGGTTATTATTTATAGAGATGAAATCCTTTTTTCTATAAATGAATGGTTGGAAATGTTTTAATTATTAGATACCACATGGATCCTTTGTGCTAATTATATCGATGTTGGTGGTGTCTCTTATACTCTAACATTATATAACTCGTTGTCTATATCATTTCTAAATTATTTTTATGTTGTGTTAAAAATATTTTGTTAAATTAGCAGGGTGACATATGTTAATGTCATTTTAAAAGGGTGGGTTTTGAATGATGTGAGTTTGTTAAATAAACATTTTCTTGAGAATTATTAGATAATGGTTTTGGTGTGTTCATTTATATATTGTACAGGAAAGGGTCAAAACTACCACCATCAAATAATAATATTTTTAAATGGGTAATGGTTGAAAGTATCACAAAAAAATAATGATTATTTGTGATAGATTATGGTTAGAAGAACCATGGTCAAGTTTGTCATCATTTGACGGTTAGTGATAGGATGAATGAATACTCATGAGTATAAGTTGGTCCATGGATTTAAGCATTATATGTGTTAGTTTTTGTGTAATGTGATTTTTATACCCACTATAATAAAATGTTTTTAAAATAAATATAATGATATTTTATTATAATAAATTTATTTATGGAATGGAATGATCTTATATTATTCTTCTATCTAATTATTTTAAATTTGATAACTAGTTCTTATCATACTAGCATTTGATAAGATTTATTTTGGAAGAGTTAGGTACATTAAATAATTTACCATTGTAATCTATCAAGATATAGGGAAGTGTCATGCTTAATAAATCCCATTAAATGGTCTATGACTATTGTGTTAGGTTACTAATGATGGAACTCTATATCTTAGATTGGGAAGGTTCTACATTAGTGATGATTCATTTCTACATATAGTGTTATCCTTATAATTTTATTTCCTTTTTGGTTATACCAAATTGTTTTTATTAATATTATTTTGAGTTATGTGGTTTTTTTTCATGATTTTTTTATTCAATCATGGATGTTATTTATATAAGTGAAGGTAGTTTTTTTTCATGAAAAATAATCCCAATATATAATATACTTCTTATGGAATTTATTTCCACCCTATTGTGTCATAGAGAATTCACCTAAAACCCCTATCACTTTTATTCTTCATAATAGAATGAGGAGGAGTTAGGTGTTACAAATTCTCTTTCTAAACCAATCCACACCATCCCTCTCTAAATCCTATAGGTTTTGGATTATCAAAAAGGTCAAACCATTAAAACATAATGTGTATACCGAAGCTGTTTTAACAAATTAGAGGTATAACTCATAACCTGTTTTTTATTTATTATTTATTAATAAATATTTTTCAATATAATTCCCATTATGAGGTTAAAATGTCATCATAAGTCATTTATTTACTTTTTAAATTATTAAGGTAAAAAACTTTTTATCTTATTTTCCCATCCTATGGATAATGAAAACATTTTTTGTGTATATATTTATTATGACCTCAAAGAAGGGATTTTTATTGTTTTTAATTATCATTTTATATGTATTTTTAATATTATGTATCAAATGAATATTTGTTATATTAACAAATTAAATATTATACTTTAATTATATGATATTACATACCTTCTTAAATTTTCTATTCACATTAATTTGATAGATTTTGTTATGCGTACATGAAAAATACCACCTAAAGGAAGTAAAGGAATTGTTATTCTATTACCACATACATATATAGTCATAAGTATAAAATGAATTATTAAATATTACATGTATAGAATAATCATAATTATATAAATTTTAAGAAACATTAATTTTTTTCTTTTCTGCTATGTATATAAATTAATACATCATGAAAGCATATTGAGAGAATATAATCTCCATGAAATGACATGATACATATTTCATGACCACCATTAATATTGGGTTTCAAAAGATTTCTTATTTTAAAATTTTAAATTATTTTTTTTAATGTTATTGATGTAACTGAATATTAATAAACTTTCCCACAATCAAAACACCAATGCTGTTCTAAGGTTGTAAATATTACAACCTCGAAATATGAAATGCAGAAAAAATTTAGTAACATAACAAAGCATCCAAATAATTACATTATATAGATTAATAATATTAAAATTAGAAATGAAATAATTTTTAATAAAATTATTCCACCAATATAATTTAATTATTCCAAATTTACTGAATGTTTGAAGCTTTATGAGTGTTTACGTAATTGATATTTCTTTAAAACATTGTTTTAAATTTTTTATACACTTTATGATCTATATCCAAGATTTATAAAATGTTAAAATAAATATCATAATTATTTTTAATAGAACAAAATTAAACAGTTTTAATTTATTTTAAATTCATTATAGTGAATTAAAATGATCATTTACAATTTTTTTAAAATTTATTTCTTTTGTTAACTAATGCTGATTTTTTTGTTACTGTTTAGATCTGTATATATTTTTTCATATGTCATAAAAATTATTCTGTGACATCATTCCTATAATATATAATATATTTTCTATAGGATGTCATATTCCATCTAATATATTAATTTTTATATTTTAATAATTTTCAATGAAAAATTATTTCTCTTCTTATAAAAATAAAAAAATATATAAAGTGTTTTAATACAATAAAAAAACGACTATTGTGGGTTTATTGATTAAAAATTTAGATAATAAAAAAATTTCTTTTTGGTTATAGTTGTATATAATCATAAAAATGATGAATAAACTTTATATAGCTTATGTTTTTGGGTGAACCTAATATATATCTACAATTCATTGGATAATTATTTATCCATCGTAAGGAAAAATGAGAAAAATAACTAGGTATTATACTCTTATAAAATTGTATACGATTAAATTACTCAAAATGGTTTTAAAATGATTGAATATAGGATATGAATTCTATTAAACGTGTTAATTTCATTACCGATTATTGAAAAATATATTTATAATTTTTTTATTTTAATAAGTAATGAATTTTTAAATGTATAATGTTTTATTCCAAGGGAAGTTTTTCAACATTTCCATATTCCATGATATTCTCTCATTGTAATTGTTTACGCATATTAGTTGGTTTTAAAGAGTACCTTTGTGTAAATATTGATATTCACTTTTGAAAATTATTTTTCTAAATTACTAATGGTTAATTGTAAAAATGGTACTTTACCTCACTATTTTATAGGTTTTATAATTGGGTAATGAATTTTTAAAAATAATTTAAAAGTAAAAAATAATTTTTTTCATCCCTTGTGTCAAATTATTTTTTGAAATATCTATTTATGGTTTAGAATTGTATAAAGGATAATATTTCCACAATGGTGACTCATATTGAACGAATAATAAGTCTCTTGAATGAGTCATAGGAATAAACAAAATGAAATGTTTTTACAATAATTTCATACTATGTGAATGTGTACAATTTTTTTTGTAATGATTTTCATAATACTCTAAATTATTAATCCAAAAATATACTAAAAATATAATTAATTTATTAATGTTTTGTGGTTGATTTAATTATTGGTTTGTTATATTTATGGTTGTAATATTTTTTGTAAGTGGAAAGGGTTGGTTAACTGTCGTGGTTAGTATAATGTTAAAGAAACTTTTATAAGAGTGTAATTGTTTTTATATTATTAAGTAAATGTACTTTTATTAATTCAATATTCCTTTTTCTAATATATGTCTGTTCAAAATTGATTTCAAAAAAGAAATCATAAAATATAATATAAGAAGTCATGACACTGTTCATAACCTTATAAATCATAAAACTAGAATTATTAGAACATATAATTTTAGATTAGATTTAATTTATTATCTGAAATCCACATATAGAGACTAACATGAATTATCTTCATTCCTTTATATATACAATAACAATTCTGTATTAGAAAATTTCTTGAAAATACACCCACAAGAATTCTATGGTTATTTACTATTGTTGAAAATTGTTCTGCCGATAAATTATTTTTCAATTATATATGATTTTTTGGGATTAAAAAGAATAAAATGAAAATTATTTATCTCAATAGTTTTGAAATTTCTGTTAATTTAGGTTTGTATCTAATTAAAAATACGTATTTTTAAATATTACACAGATTCCATAGTGTGGTTTTATATTAAAAATAAATACCTTCTTATTTATTTTCATTACATTTATTATCATATAATAGAAAGGAAATTTATGTTGTTTATGTAAATGAAATATAACTTCGTGGCTACTTATGTGATGAATTTTACATGCCTATCCATTTATGTAATGCGTTTTATAATATAGCATGTGGTTAAATTTGATATATTTTATATAGATTTGTAACTATGTATATCAATATATTTGGATAATAATAAATTTAAATTTTATGTCCATGTTGTTAATTTGTATTAATGTTTTGGACTTGATTTTCTGAACACTTATATATGTCATGAATAGTATAGTATAATGTAGTCAAGGTGGAAAGAACATGATGATCATTCAACCAATAAATCTATAGGTCATCCCCATAATATCAGAATTATAGTAATATCAATAGATTATTTATTTACTAAAAATGGAATTTAAATACATTAATTAATGGAAAACTATCAATTATAATATGGTCTACTATTAATGTTTCAAGGATTTGTTATAGAACACTAATGCATGTCACATGTGAGATATAGAAGGACGGAATCAAAAACAAATGATGCTAAATATTGTAAAAATTCATTTTATTAAAACTATTTCAGATGTTGGATTGCTGAATGATGTTTTTAGTTATATTTATTATTTATTTAAATTATTCCTATATATTGTTTGTCTCATGATCTACAAATTATTATATTTCTAAAAAATAATCATGTAAAATTTTAAAACCATCAAATGATATTATAGAAATTTTTTTGGAAAAAACAAATTGGGTAATATTTAAGAAACATGAATTTAAATAATAAATTATGATATCCTCTATATAATGGACTTTTACTAAAAAAATTGTCATCATGTAAATTGAATAATTTCATGTTATTGTGGTTATTGAATGGATTTCAGTTTATAATGATAAGATATATTGTAGAAATATTTATGTAATATTTAATTATCATGTTAATTTTTTACATGTATATAATAATTATTTCATTACATTAATAACATATCAGGATAATGATAATTCAAAAAAAGATGGCTATGAAGGTAATCATGCATATATTATTGAAAAGAAATTATCTATTCACATTTGAGATATCCTAGTGGTAAATGAATACATTTATGTGTCTACAAATGACTTCCCTAATTTTAATCCAAATACATGGGGGAATTTGTTATTTAATTAGTTCTCGATGATAAAAAAATTAGAGGCCAAATATAATGTTTATTTAGATAAGATATTAAAATTGGAGAATAAGTTACCTGAATTTATTAATAATCATGTATCCATTATAGTGATTCACTAAGGGTTTCACCTGTATTGATTGTAAAAAATATATATGGATCCTTGTGAAATATCATTAATTATTGAGAACTCAATAAAATAACTATTTATAATAATAATGTGTTCCCTTATATTAATTAATTTTTTAGTAACACAAGTGTGCTCAAAATTTTTATATAATTTATATTATTTATGGGATTCATCTTTTAATGAATAAAGAGGAATTCATTCTAAAGATTGGGATTCATAATAGGTAATTTTATTATGGCCTATTGGTTATTTATTTTTGGGAGATCATTGCACATTCTCTAGATATGGATCTTATTAATATAGTATTCTATTAATATTTGAACATTTGTTTTGTTACATTCATTGACAAAATTATAATTTTTTTTAGAATATATGAGGAGCATGTGAAACACCATAGGATATTTTTTGATATTTTATAAGAAAAAATCATCTATAAATAATTCGTTATATTTTAATTTTTGTTATAGCTAAATTTACTCATTTAGAATATTGATTATAAATATGGTCTAATTATTGATCATGCACAAACTATTGTAGTGTAACAGTTCCAAATTATTTTCAGTTTCCCTGATATTAGTTATTTTAAAGTATTATAAGGCTTTTACAAATACTTTTTTTAAAAAAAATTGTTTATCTGTCCCATAAACTATGACACCATTAAATGTATTTATATATATAAACAAAGTAATGTTGTGTATGTTTTTATTAGCTGGAAATATATTATTTATTTCACTATTTTGATCATTTCCAGCGACTAATAGTGAATTTTTTATTTTTAGGGATGATTAATTCATTATAAATGGTTGTTTATTTATCAAATATGATAATATTTCTGTATATTAATATCTTCAATTGAAATATCAATAGTATAATTACATGACAAATGATCTTGAGCTAATATTGGTTGGTTTTTTGTTCAAAAACATTTAGGCTACATTTATATTGATTGAAATGTAAAATATATTCTATCCATACATTAGTAGTGTATATATTTAAGAGAAAGTATTCCCAAATGTGGAATATATAATGATTATAGGTCATAATGGATTAATGTTTCATCATAAACTAATATCTATGTAAATAAATCAATTTACCAAATGACATCTATTGGAAAGATAATGTATCATTAACTATCCCACATTTGGAAAATGATCCTATATTTAATTTTTTAATGAATGGTTGAAATTAAATTTGTTTGTTTAGAAACATATTTTTTTAGATTATTAATTTATGTATTCAACTTTGATATAATGAATAATAGAGTCTTATAAAGAATATATTGTTTATCAATAAAAATTAGAACCAGTTAGGAGGGCATGTTTCCTGATATTAATATTGATAATATAGGGTTTATCATATTTTGAAAGAATTTATATTTTATTACTGATTCCTATTTAAATAATGAATTTTTATGTAATTATTGTAGTTCTTCATTCGTTTATTGATGTTTTACTTTCATGTATAATGGTCATCAAAAAAATTATATGGGGAATTCTATGAAAAATATATTAATAATTTCACCCTAAAATATTAAGTTGGTAAATAGGTAATTGTTGTGTAAAAATTATAGAAGTTTATTTTAAATACTTTTTCAATGCCGAAGTCGATTTCAGATAAAGTATCATTTCCATTTATGTTCATATTTCCACAAAATGTCAAGGTAATGATTCAATATTAGTTATTATTGATAATATCTCCAATTCAATTAATTATTTCCATTATTGAAGAGTTATGTATTTATATAAAGATTCAAGATATTGTCATAGTTTTATGAAAAAATTACATTGGTTCCCTCCCATTATTATTTTTTTCTTGTGATCATAGATTTACTACAATGTTTTAGAAATGACATTTTATGTTTTGGATAAAAATATCGATTTTTAGTATAAAAATTTGTCCACAATCTGATAGACAGTGAGATAAAAAATATATACTTTGGATGTTATGAATGTTGACATTTCATGGGATTATTAGGGATGTTTGGATCAATATATTTCACTATTTAAATTTTTATACACAAATATTTTTCATTCAGGTGTAAAAATGGACAATTTATGGGGATTATAATGAATCTGGTGTTGAACTACAACATGATGGGAAACCATCAGTGAAAGGAAGTTTCTATTAATATAATTTATTGAAGAGATTACCGATAATGTAATGTTTATCCACTACTATTAGAGGTCACATTATATTATACTATTGAGATATGATGAAAATATGAGCATTGTACTTAAATTTGATGTTGGTGATGATTTTCTTTGTAATGTATCTCCTTATAAATGTTTTATGAGCTTTAAAAATGGAAAATTTATGTCACATATTCATTATAACAAATATTTTTTTTAAATATGTGTTAATTTTTTTACAAGGTAGACATTCATATATGTTTATCTCAGTTACATGACATGTTTCATGTTTTATTTATAAGAAAGTATGTACCACACACAACTCATGTTTTGAGACCTAGTGTTGATCAAAAGGATGCAATAACATCTTATGAAAAAAAGTTGGTTCAAAATTTCAATCTTATATATAAGGTAAGTAAAAATACATTGATTAATTTAGATATGGTATCATGGAGAAATAATTTCATAAACTGTTCTAGTTAAACCTATAATTAATAAACGAAATCAGTTCAATCACATCCTGAAAGGTATTCTCAATCCCAATAGGTTAATTACTACCTCTTAGAAGATACACACAATGAATTTGGATCAATTCCAAAATTAAGAAAAACTCATCAAATTGAGGGAAATTATTTGAAATAATAAATATAATGTACTCCAAACACTCATTAATAGAAAAGATAATAAATTGGTTAATACATGTCCCTGAAATCTATAATAACCCTAGTCATCACATATACCTCTAAATAAAAAAACATAATATCTCATAATATCCATTGACATGTATACTCCATTAGTAATCATCTTATCATAATACTCATATAATCCTGAACACCCACCACCTTTAATTATTTAATTCACATTTATGGGTCATAGAATAAGAAAATACACAAATTAATAAGATAAAAGGTATTTTGTGTGAGTAAATATCCATGTAGGATCTCTCAGATCATTCTATAATCACTCTGTTTTAGATTAACTAGATATGATAAATCATAAGTATAAAATGTAAGAGTTGTCATTTTATGGTCTATATTGAGTCATACTTTCCAAAAAAAATAAATGGATTCTATTAAACTAGTTAATAGATAATTTATTACAAAATAGAAATATACAAGAATATTATTCAAATAATGCACAAAAAGAAAATTAAATTGAAATTGAAATATGTAATTATTTACTTAAAAAACCTTTCTATATAAATCAATACAATTATAGAACCATCATTATGTGTCCTTGGTTAATGATGGTGTGGGAATATTCTTGAATATTAGTGAAATAAAGCTCTATATGTTCACACATCCTCATATATCAATCCGATGGATAATAATATAACACCCTAAAGATTGAATTCCCACCCCCATTTTGTTTATATTTCATTTTACTTATCATTTAATTTCTAGGTAGTGTTAATAAAATCCTATCATGTTTTCTTGACACCCAACTACATGTGATCTAATGTGATTCTAGTGAGATATTATGACATTATTTTTTCATTCAATTAAATGCATAAAAAACGTTTTAATAAATCATTTCAATCGCACCAATGATCATTTTTAAGAACAATTAATTCAAAAAACCAGTATGAAGTGGGTTTTTTCAAAAAAAATTCCTTTCATTTTAATTCATATCCTATTAATTCTCATAAATATATTTATACAATTTCTTCTAAAATTCTTCATAAAAATCATTCTGTAAATCCTTTATTTCAAATGATCATCATTTTAATGAAATAAATAATTTATTTTATGATATGTTTTTTTAAATATTTCAAAACCCACACTAATCAACTTCAAAACCAGTTATCAACAGTCTAAAGTGATTCATTATAATTAAATATCATATCTATCTCAAATTATGTGAGAGAAAATAATTTAAAATGAAATTATTTTCATTATGAAATCAACTACATCAACCAATATATCTTTGATCACAGACACATCATCCATAATATGATAATATAAAGGCTAGAAAGAATCATAGAAGAATCCTAGAAACACATTTCATGATTCCCTATTGTTGGTCGAAATGAGTATATCAATATGGGGTTAATTGATCACCCAATAAATATTCATGTTAAAAACATGTTTAACTAAAATCCCAGAAATATTTTGAATAGAACAGTTAATGGAAATATTAGATAGATATGTGTTATGATCAATTAAAATATTCATCAAATATTGATTAAGTCTTATGTAAAATAATATATGAATATTGAATTAACTATTAAATAATTATACTGAATAATACTATATATAATATCTAATTAATAATGACTTTCAATGATTTTTTGTATTTAGTTTTAAATTTATTCAATTTAATGATTTGTAATAAACCAAAACAAAACACTTTCAGGAATAAATACAAAGGTTCAGTGTCAAGCTAAGTCCAAATCCTATTCACTTGGGAATACCCTTCTTCCTAAAATGTTATAAGAAATAACCATTGATCCAAAACATGAATCGGTTATACAACCAAATATGTGATACTCATGATACCCATGGACATATTCCACAAATCACTATAGAGAATATAAAAACAAGTCACATAGGGACCTCTTCCACAAGACATTGGAAAACTTGGGTAAATAGTGGGTTTAACAAGATATCCATTATCTTCATGTTATAGAACCTGAAATAGTGTGCATTGTTATAATGATGACTAAGAACACAATATTTTTGTTGTAATGATAAAAAATATAAAGGGAAATTAAGAATATGTTGCTATGATTTTGTTGTTTTGTCTGATGTGCTCTGAAGCATTGTAATCCTTGGAGTTTTCATTATCAAACGATCAAATCATGTTTCTTTACATAACAAAACATTTTGAAATCTTTTGATATTTTTGTTGGATGATACTTAATGATTCATGAGCTTTACAAAACCATTGTTTGATTCTTCTTAGGATTCATCATTTTTAAGACACACTTCCAAGTAATATCTATTTTGGAACATGCAATATGGAATCATCTCACTTCATGTGTATCTGTATTTATAAATATGTATTTTTATATTCATATGCACTTGAGAGAGTCTCCCATTTTATTTAACAATAACACTCTCTGAAAAATTTCAATGATCTTCAATACCTCAAACTGAACTCTAAAATCATATCTAATGTTCTCAGCAATTATTTATGAAATAAAATTAAAATAATCAAAATACATAAAATAAATAATATTATAAATAGAATAATTTAATTTAAATTAATAAATAGTGTGATGTTGAGTCCTTTGAATTTTTATACAAATCTGGTGTCATGACCCTTCCTCGGGGCCCGTGTCATGACTACCCCAAACCTGCCTTCCATAGGCCAAGGGCTAGCGACTAGAACCAAAGGAATAATTCCCAAAGATATGAAGGAATTACCTTTTTAAAAGTAAACACACACAATTATAGTACACAAATATAAGTAAAAAACTATGTAGAAACTGTATACAAAAGATGTGCTGGAAAGTAAAAGGGTCCGGAAATACAATCCCAACAGTAAAGGACAAGGAAAAGGAAAATTGGGTACAACAAAAAGTCAAACTGTTGGAAGGTGTCTAGAAGCTACTGGATTGTCCACCATGGATCATACCTGAAGGGTAGGTAAAGATAGCCTCCTCAATGCTCCACATCTGTCTGTCACCTCTGGGTATCATTACATCGTGAGGTCTACCTCTAGGTACCGTCCAGTCCTCATACAATCTGCCTCTGTCAGCGATGTCCATCATATTCATCCAACACAATGAGGTTCGGGCATAGCCCATGCAGGGGTGAGAATAAAAATACTCAGTAGGGACCCCAAGACCCTCAAGGTCTCACAAAATATAGCAAGGATTGAAAACAAAGTATGAATCATTAGATAACCATTACATAGGTATATTACCATAAATATACTTATGTTATCTAGTAAACCATCTTAATCATGAGGAAAACACAAAGGTCTTTGACTCAGATCAAACTAGGATATTCATTCTCGAAACCATGGCTGCTGGAAAAACTCCTCCTCTGTCGAGAATAGTGGGCATGTCACGACACCAAGGCGCTACTCACTAACCTTGGACTGCTGAGGTACTCCTCCTGTCGAGTACCGTGGGTCTTCTGCCAACTACCAGGTGCTCAACCGTTGTGGGTCTGCCGCCAACTTCTATGGGCTCCCCCTAATAGCCTCTAGAGGATCACCTCCTATCACATACCATGGGTCTGCCGCCAACCACCAGGCTCTCCCCCATCATGGATCTACTACCAACTACTAGGCGCTCTCCAGTAGTCTAGTTGTATCAGTCAAGCAGTCATCAAGTCTGTTAGCTACTAGGTCTCCACACTCGTTATGCTCGTCACTAGAAGGATCCGCTGCTTGAGCTATTGGGAAAAACTCCAATTATCATAAATTATCACATAGAAGTATCTCAATGATCTGCCTTATCATAGGGGGCTAATCCAAAAAACATATCCAAGATAATTAGTACAATATGACCATGCCATTTACCAAAAAGTACATTGCGTTTCGATATAAGGTATATGTCGTGTAGTCAGACCTCAGGTACTGCCTGTGTAAAATGGCTCGTGTCAAAATGCTGGTAATGTAGAAAAACAACTACACGGTGTGTGGTATGATTACACACCATGTACATGCAACTATTTCTAACTCCATGTATGATGGCCTTGTGCTCGTACATGACCTCAACCCAAGATCACCAAACCGTGTAACTGGTAAATGGGGTAGCCAGTGCCACTAGCCATGTCTGGTCGTGTGGTGGAGTACATGCCCGTGTACTCCACCTTGTGTCTGTGTATCCCTAAGATACATACAGAGTGTCACGAAGCCACTTCTTCCTATCTTTGTAGATATTGCATATAGTGCCTTTTGTCCATGTATTTCTACCCATGTCTTTGTAATTCCCAGAATACACACCATGTCACACGGAGCCACTTCTTCCTCTCTTTGTAGAGAGTACATGTCGTGACACTTGGTCGTGTATTTTTTCTTATGTCCGTGTATTTCCCAGAATACACACCATGTCTCGTGACATCTCTTCTATAATTTTTTGTAGAGAGTACACGTCGTGTGGTAGGGTCACACACCATGTGTTACTTGTCTAATGTCTGAAACCCTAGCTACAGGACTCTCATACTACACAACGTGTCCTACTGGAGTACACGCCGTGCATTCTGGAATTTTACAGAAATGATGCCTCTACCCATTGTGCCTCCCATGTCACTGGTTCTTCGTTATGATTGTCTGATCTCCACAAAACCACAGACTTATGGTCTCCCCGGTGTTCTGAAGTCATCTCCGATGTTTTCGGCCCTTCAATAAACTCCGAAAACATTATTTTATTGACCAGAGCGAAGAACGATCAAAGAATGGCCCTACCCATTCTGTTACAATCTGTCTCCCACTATCATCAACGCACCTCTACTAGGTCGTCGTGATGTTAGGACTTCAATCTGGGATCGTTGCGTTAAAAAAAAATTCCCACAACGATCCATTGTCTGTCACCCATGAAGAACGTGATGACCACACCAATATTGACATGAACGTCAGAAGGAATCGGGCAGAGTTAGTTTGGCCCGGTCCTTCCACATTAGTTAGATATCAAGCGGATAAAAAAGAAATAATTCAATCATGGGAAAAAGAATTAAATTTGTTCAAAACCACCCATACCTCGAGTTCGGTGATCGTTGGCAGAGTCATGGGAAGGCGGACATCATTCTGTTGATGTTAGAAAGTTTGAAGATTTCAAGGATGGCGTCGTTGGCATTCTTCAAGGATGGAGCCATCTCATTTGTCCTGGTTGAAGAAGAGGGAATGTGGAATATGTCTGTCATTTTTCGTTGGAGAGAAAATGGCTCCTCCCTAGATCTCCCCTTTCACTGTTCCACCCAATAATAATCCCCAACAAAATGAAATAATAGGTTAGCATATTATTTTATTGTTGGTTTGATTTTGAAAAGTTTTAAAATTAAATAAGTTACTTCACATAATTAAAAGGGTGGTGTTGGCTCATTAAATGGATGGGGAAGGTGAAGAGGCTCTCCAACATAATTGGGGGTTCCAAGGGTTTAAAGGGGGTTAGAGGAGTTAAAGAGCTCAGGTGGTCCCCACCTAATAATATCCTCCTAATGGAGGGTATGTACTGGTGGGCCCAACCTCTAACCTCCACTTGATGGTTTTAACTACCTCAAATAAAAATAAGGCTAACAAATTATTTTTATTTAACTTAATTAAAAAACCCAAAAAACTATCTTCCAAACTCATCAGAACGCAACTGCGGTGAAGGTCTCACTAAGCAATCACAAATGTTTTGATTTCAATGGTTCCCTCAGATTTCAATTCTGAGCATCAGTTTAAAAATATAAAAAACTGCTCGTATGTTTATTGAATGTACATGAACAAAACTTTAAAAATTGATTCTGGACACACTGTGCCTCGGAATCAAGCACCGTTAGAAACTATGGACGCGTAAAATTCCAATGTATTTAAAAAAAATTCCACGTAAATTTTGGGTCTTTACATTATCCCCACCTTAGGGATTTATGTCCCCATAAGCTACAAGTCACACAAATGGAACAAATGGGGGTACTGAGCATGCACCTGAGCCTCCTGCTCCCATGTTCTCTCTTGGAAGTTCATGTGTTGCCAGCGAATGTGCAACAGAGGTACCGAACATCCACGCAGTACCCAATCTCATCAATCCTAAATCTCCACTGGTACCTCTATGAAAGTCTCCCTACTATCGATGTACACCACCTCATGGTCGATGATGTGGGATGGGTCATGCACGTATCTCCTCAATTGAGATAAGTGGAAGGCGTCGTTCACCCTGTGAAACTGAGGTGGAAGAGCTTAGTAGTAAGCCACCACACCTACTCTGCCTTCTCTCTGCTATCTTCATCTTCTCCTAGATGATCTAAAACTTCTCTATGGTAGCTCTTACCATATATAGTCCTACTAGTGCAGACTCCCCTTGGTATGTCCAGTATAGTGGTGGTCTGCAAGGTCCACCATAAAAGAACTCAAAAGCAACCATACCTATATAGTAGTGATAGTTGTTGTTGTAGAAAAACTCCAACAAAGGAAAGTGATCCTCCCAGATGCGACCGAAGTTGATAACAAATGCACGGAGCATGTCCTTGAGGGATTGAGTGGTCCTCATGGTCTGACCATCTGTCTAAGGATGGAAGGCAGTGCTCAGGCATAGTTGCGTCCCGAAAGCCTCCTCCAACCCCTTCCCTAGTCAGGAATTAAACCATGTGTCTCAGTCGGAGACAATCGAGGAAGGTACTCCATGTAAACGTATTATCTTCTACATGTAGAGGCATCCCAAACTCTCTACAGAGCCATGCTCTCTGATCTATAGGAAGTGGGTCGTCTTGGTGATTCAGTCAATGATCACCCATATCAAGTCATGACTCTTGGATGTACGTAAAAGAACAATCACAATGTCCATGGATATCCCATACCACTTCGACTCTGGGACCTCTAAGTGCTAAACCATGCTTGCTGGTACCTAGTGCTCTGACTTCACTTGCTGAAAATTGAGGCACCATAAGAAAAACTCTTTTACTGCCTTTTTCATACCTGGCCACCAATGTTGTCGTCAAATTTCCTAATACATCTTTGCCGCTCTTGGATGTACCACTAGATGGGGAGTTTGAAACTCCCTCAACACCTCCTCTTGAAGTGAAACTGGTACCATAGTACGCCCTCTAAAAAAGAGGAAGTGCTCCCCTCCTTTAGAAAATCCATCAGGTGCCTGCCCTGTGGAAATCTGAGCACGTTGCGTCTCACAGTCAGTGTCTCCACACAATGCCTCCCTGACTTTCTGAAGAAGTGGAAGAGTGACCATAAGAGACTGACGATAGTTTGTTTTATCCCGATCCAAAAAGGATATTTGTAAGGTAGCCAACTTCTCTCTCGCCGCTCCTAGCAGCTGAATTCCATTCCTTCTATTGACCACATCTGCAACAAAGTTCCCCTTCTCAATAGTATGGAGTTTCTCAAAGTCATTGTCTTGTAGGAACTTAAGCCATCACTATTGTCTCAGGTTTAGGTCCTTATGAGAGAATATATACCTGAGACTCTTGTGATCAGATTACATGGTAAAATGTTGGCCCATCCGATAGTTCTGCGACATATTCAGGGCGAAGACCACTAAGGTTATCTCCTGGTCATGGGTATCATTGTTCTTCTCATGATTTCACAACATCCGAGAAAAATATGTGATCACAGCTCACTCCTACACTAGGATACACCCATGTCCGGTCCCTGATGCGTCGCAATAGACTATGTACCCTATGCCTTCCTCTCGATGCCTCAAAATGGGGGAACTATTCAGCCTCTTCCTCAGCTCCTGAAAGCTCTACTGGCATCTCTCCAACCACACGAAGGGTTTTCCCTTCTTCTTCAAGGCTGATAGTGGTGTTGCAACTCTAGAGAAGTCTGCAACAAACCTCTAATAGTATCTAGCCAAATCCAGGAAACTCCGAACCTCCATCACACTCTTGGGTGGGTCCCAAGCAAGCACTACCTCAATCTTCACTGTATCAACTACAACTCCATCCTCTGAGATGACATGGCCCATGAAGTGTACCTCTAGAATCCAAATCTATCACATAGAGAGATTACCATAAAGCTGGTGCTCTTAGAGTGTGTCCACCACAACCTACAAATGGTAGGCATACTCCTCCTCAGTAGTCATGTAGATCAAAATGATGTCGATGAAGACTATGACAAACTGATGAAGGTAAGGCTAGAAGATCCTCTTCATGAGGCTCATGAACACTGCTGGAGCTTGGGATATGCTAAAGGTCATAACCAAGAACTCATAGTGGTCGTACCGACACCGAAAGGTCATCTTCTGCACATCCTCTTATCGAATTCTGAGCTGCTGATACCCTAATCGGAGGTCTATCTTCGAGAACCATCATACTCCCTTGAGCCGATCATAACATTCTTCAATCCTCGAGAGTGGGTACTTGTTCTTCACATCCACCTAGTTCAGGTGAGGGTAGTCAACACAGAACCTCAAACTCCTGTCCTCCTTCTTGTCAAATAGAATCAGGGCTGCCCAGGGAGAAACACTGGGCCTGATGAATCCCTTCCCCTGAAAGTCCTCCAACTGTACCCTCAGATCGCAAAACTTAGCTGGACCCATCTGATATACTGCAGTAGATATCGGTGATTTCCCAGGGTACAGGTCAATGTATAAGTCTACCTCTCTGTGAGGAGGTAGTCCTCAGACATCTTCAGAGAAAACATCTGTCTACAGGTCCACCACAATAGGATAAGTCGGACTCTCCACATCTACTACTCTGAGGGTATGGTAAGCCTACTGGTGAGTGATCGGCTACACCCTCCTCCGAGTAAGTATATCATATGCTGCAAAGGTTCCCTTCTTGCCGGTGAAGTTGAACCTAGTCCCATCCGTGTGGACACACAACACTTTGTTCCTAATACAGTCGATCTGATCATGGACTATAGATAACCAGTCCATACCTAAGATGATGTTGTATAGCCTCAACGCCACTATGAGAAGATCCCAAATGATGCTCTCGCCTCCTAGAGTAAGCGCACACTACCGTCATCTGTGCAAAATCGTTAATTCTGCTCCCGTAAGAGTCTCTAGCCGTAAGGATCGAGCCAACGTCTCCATCGGAATCTCCGAGCTCTAAAAGAGGGTAGTAACTATGAACTAATGAATGGAACATGTGTCTATAAGAACTGCGGCTAAGGTGGAGTAGACACAAATCGTACCTCAAATCATCTCTGGAGTGCCATGGTCATAGGCCTCAACTGCCTAAAGCTGATCTCTCCCCTGTACACATGATCTCATTGGTCGGGGTGGACCTCTTGGTGGTGGTGGTGGTGGTATCTCATAACATCATCCTCTACCAGATGATCGATCGTCTCCTCTTCCACATCCACCTGCGCCCTGTGAACCTCATCGATCGAACCTCTGACTCTTCTTGGGAGGTCTCTGAATTGTCTGTTGATAATCTGAATGGAGGGTCAGACAGTCACGAGCCATGTGACCATGCCCGCCGCATGAGTATCACTGCATGTCCCTGGAAGATGTGTCTCTACTCGGCATGCCCCGCAAAACTGATACTGAGTCACGTGGTCGACCACAAGTAGGTCTGGTCCTCTTGGACTTCTACAAAAACAATCAACTGCCAATAGCAGAAGACACCTCTACGTTTCAACTAGTAGTAGGTCTCGTTGCCGGTGATTGCACAGAAAAGAAACTCTCTACCGCAAGGGTTCTCTCTAACACCCCCGCCTATGTCGGGATGCTGAGGGAGATCATTGAGGCTCTGATCTCTCACTTGAGTCCCTGCTCAAAGGTCTGGTCCCTAAAGAATGGGTCATGTACCATATCTATGGAGTAGCGCGAGAGGTCAGTGAACCTCACTGAGTACTGCGCTACTGTCATGCTGCCCTACTGCGGATGAAGTAGCTCATGTATCTGCGCTGTTCGTAGGGTCGCTGGAACAAACTCTACCTGGAATAGGCACTCAAAGTCTATCCAGAGTAGTGCTGCCTCATCGTGAATTTGGAGCATCAGGATCCACCATCTGCATGTTGCTTCCATAAGGAGGATGGTAGCAAGGATCACCATGTAGTATGCTGGTGTCCTTACTAGCTTGAAGACTCTTGCCATAGCTTCCAGCTAATCTTCAGCCGTCTGTGGGTCTGTCTCTCCCCTGAACATGGGTGGCCTCTAGAACTAGAACTCATGAAACGTTATCAAGAAGCATGTATTGTCTGCTACTGGGGATGGTTGCATCGGTGGCCCAATGGGTGGTGGTACCACTGGTGCCTCCACTGGAAAGGGGCCCTGCACTGTGGCCTTGTCGCTCGGCAGACTGTCAGTACGAACAACTCTCAGGGCTCTAACTGGTCATCTGTGGGGAGGCATCCTGAAAGAAACAGATGTGACACAGTCAAATGATTATACCTAGTGAGCTGACATTGTTGATATTTCTTAATGAAAAACTTTTAAAACACACATGCAATCAGTGTTTTCATGAACTAAGTCGTAAATCACTAGTTAGGGTCCTTGTGTATGGATACGTCGGCCGCCGCACCAACACTGGACTCCCTAAACTAAAAACCACACTCAGTACCTTTAAAAATATTTCTTCTCATAAAATAAATATCAGACTCCTATGTTCTACGGTAGAACCAAATCCAATGATACCAATTTGTCACGACTCGTCCTCGGGGCCTGTGCCATGACTACCACAAGCCCGCCTTCTATAGCCCAGGGGCTGGTGACTAGTACCAAAGTCATAAATCCCAAAGCAGGGAAGTCATTTCCTTTTTAAATTAAACACACAAAATCCGATTACACAACTGGAAGTAAAACACTATGTAGAATCTTTAAACAAAAGATGTGTTAGAAAGTAAAAGGGGCCGAAAATACAAGCCCAACAGTAAAGTACAAGGAAAAGAGAAAATAGGTATAACTAAAATACAAAAAGATGGAAGGTGTCTAGCAGCTCCTGGATCTTCCACCACAAATCCTACCTAAAGGGTAGGAACAGATAGCCTCCCCAATGATCCACGTCATTCTGTCTTCACTGGGTACCATCATGTTGTGAGGTCCACCTTCGGGTTCCTTCCAGTCCTTGTACACTCTTCCTCATTCAGCGATGTCTGTCATATGCATCCAACACAATGAGGTATGGGCATAGCCCGTGCTGGGGTGAGTATAACAATAGTCAGTAGGGACTCTGAGACCCTCAAGGTCTCCCAAAATCTAGCAAGGATTAAACAAAAAGTATGAATCAATGGATAAACATTACTTAGGTATATACCCATACATATGCCTATGTTTTCTAGTAACCCATCTAAATCATGAGGAAAACACAAAGGTCATTGACTCATCTAGAACTAGGATTTTCATTATCGAAACCATGACTGTTAGAGAACTCCTCCTCTGTCGAGAAATGTGGGCCTGTCATGACACCAAGGCGCTTCTCACTAACCTTGGACTTCATAGGTGCTCCTCCTGTCGAGTATCATGGGTCTGCTGCCAACTACCAGGCACTCCTCCGCTGTGGGTCTTCCGCCAACTACTAGGTTCTCCATCTAATAGCCTGAAGTGGTACTCCTCCTATCGAGTACCGTAGGTCTGCCGCCAGTTATCAGGCGCTCCTCCGTCGTGGGTCTGCAGCCAACTACTAGGCGCTCCCTACGGGGCTAGTAGAATCTGTCAAGTAGTCGTCAGGTCTGTCAGCTACTTGGTCTCCGTACTCATTTTGGTCATCACTGGAAGGATCCACTACCTGAGATACTATAAAAAACTCCATCTTTCATGAAGTCTCATGTAGATGTATCTCAAAGGTCCACCTCGTCATAGGGGGATACTACTTTCAAAAGGTATACAAGATACTCAGTACCAGATGAAAAATCCTATTACCAAAAATTACACTGCATGTTGGTATAAGGTACCGGATGTCTAGTCAGACCTTGGGTACTGCCCGTGTGCAAGGTCCCATGTCGAAAGGCTGGTCATTTATAAAAACAAGCACATGGAGTGTGGTATGATTGCACACCGTGTCCATGCAACTAGGATTAACTCTGTGTACATTGGACATGTTACCATATACGACATCAAATCGTGTTCACCAAACCGTGTAACTGGTACATGGGGTAGCTCATGCCACTAGCCATGTCAGACCGTGTGGTGGAGTACATGCTAGTGTACTCCACCCCGTGTCCGTGTATCCCTAGGATACATGCTGATTCTCGCGAAGCCGCTTCTTCCTTTCTTTCTAGAGAGTACACGATGTGCCTTTTGGTCGTGTATTTTTTCCCGTGTCTATGTATTTCCCGGAATACATGCCATGTATTTTGAATATTCTTCTACCTTTCATTGTATAGAGTACACACTGTGCCTCTTAGTCGTGTGTTTTTCCCTGTGTCCGTGTATTTCCCAGAATACATGCCACGTCTCGCAACGTCTCTTTTATCATTCGGGGTAGAGAGTACACGCCATGTGATAGGGGTAATTCGTCATGTGTTACATCTCTAATGTCTAAAACCCTAGATATAGAATTCATGTACTATACGACATGTCCTATTGGAGTACACTTCGTGTATTCTGGAATTTTCCATAAATGACGCCTATGGCCAGTGCGCCTCCCCCATCACCCATTCTTCATTATGGTGGTCCGATTTCCATGAAACCGCATACTTAAGGTCACACCAATGTTCCTAAGTCATATCTGGTGTTTTCAAGCCTCTAATAGACTCTGAAAAAATGATTTATTTGACCCACTCAAAGAACGATCAATGAACGGTCCTGCCGATTCCGGTCTGATCCATCGCCCGCTATTGTCGTCGCACCTCCCCTAGGTCATCGTGGTGTTGGGTCTTCATTATGGGATCCTTGTGTCACAAAACGATCCCGAAAAGATCATTTTTTCATCACCCATGAGGAATTTGAAGAACACACCAATATTCACAAGAATAGCGGAAGGAATTTGGCCGAGTTAGCTTGGCTCGGTCCTTCCACATTAGTTTGATTGGAAGCAGATCATGAGAAAAAAATTCAATCATTGAAGGAAGAATTAATGTTGTTCAAAACCACCACCTACCTTGAGTTCAGTGATCATTGACGGAGTTGAAGAAAGGAAAACGACATTCCATTGATGTTAGAATATAGGAAGAATTCTAGGATAGCGTTGTCGGAATTCTTCAAGGATAGTGATCCCTCCTTTGTCCCAGTTGAAAAAGGAAGAAGGTGGAAGATGTCCGTCATTATTCATTGGAGAGAAAATGGATCCTCCCTAGATCTCAACTTTCTCTGATCCACCATAGAATAATTCCCAACCAAATGAAATAATAGGTTCTCCCATTCTTTTATTATTATCATTATTTTTAAATGTTTTAAGATTAATTAAGGTACTTCACTTAATTAAATGGGTGGAGTCGGCTCATTAAATGGAGGGGGAAGGTGAAGAGGCTCCCCCACATAATTGGGGGTTCTAGGGGGTTAAAGGGGGTTACCAGAGTTAAAGAACATGGGTGGGCCCCACCTAATAACATACTCCCAAGGGAGGTTATGTGCGGGTGGACCCCACCTCTAACCTTGTAACGACCCAATCTTTTTGAGTAGTATATTAACTTACTCATAAGGATTTAATAAGATGTTAATGGTTAATGCAGAAAGAGGAGTCGATGGCTTCATCCAGTAGACTCAAACCTTATGAATCCCACTTATCAGAGCTTGGGAAGGAGGCAACATCTTTGGGCTTCGCTTTGGACCAAGCCCAATCCGAACTCCAGCGTGTCAAGCTTGAACGGAAACGCCTGCGGGAGAAGTTCAAGTTTGTAGAGATTACTACTAGGGCATTGTTATCTGAGCCTCCCTCAAATTCTCTCACCATAGCACACCTTACTCTTAGGTCTTATGCCTGTGTTATAAGGGGCGATGTGACGAGACCCTAGCTTCCTTGTATAATCCTTTCGGGTGAATGAATTGAGATTTCTTCCTTTAGTGATGTTTGTGAAATTTCAAATGTCCAGATAATTTTAGAATGTATTTTATTGATGAATTTTGAAAAAAGGATATTTTAAAATATTTATGTAAACCCTAAATAACTAATTATGTGTAATGATTTTCAAAAAATGGACTTCTAAAAAAGTGTTCAGTAAGGAATTTGGAGTCTAATAAGATCAACTTAATTTTTGATGAATAGTAAATTATGAATAGTGATTTTACGCTTAGGATTAGTAATGTGACCAAATGGATTAGTATTTTCACTCAAAGAAAGTTTTAATATAATTTAGACACCTAGATTAAGTAATGTGATTCAATAAAATGGGTAAATAACGGTTTCATAAATGATTAATCAAGTATTAGTTTTTTCAGGTGAATAGTGTTTTTTTAATTAAAAATTTAATTAAAAATTATTAGAAAATTATTTTTATAAAAATGACTTTATTTTTGAACTCAGAGCATCGATATTATGTTAAGGTAATCTTTGGGGATTTTTCTGAAAAAAATGAATTTCCGATGAATAGTGAAAATATAGTTTTTAAGTTACGGGTGTTTAATGACATCATTAAATGATGTATTAAGTATATATTCAATATGGTCGAATTATGAATAGTAAGATAAGGTATTAGGTGTCCCAAGTGGCCAATACCATGGGCAAATACCATGGGAAAGCCCATGGTTTTTCCAAAACCACTAGTGAGGTGTCCCTTGGCCATTATTGCCTTGTCCCCTCACCTTCCTTATAAATACCCACCCTTTCCTCCTTTAGTTTTTACTCCCAACTCTTCCCCAACGAAGTTCTGGTCTTCTTACCTTCCAAGGAGTCCTCCCAAGGTTCCCCCAAGCCATCAAGGTCCAAAACGTTGAGTTTCAAGGGTCACGTTTTAAGGTAAGGGATCCGACCTCTCTCCTTCTTTTCATGTAATCTCTTTTATGTCATTCCTTTTATGCTCCATGTTATAATGTGATAGGATGTTATTTTCTATTCCTATTACTTCCCTTTTCATTTTTATATGACGAGATATCCCCTATTACTCTCATCATTTCTTTTTATGAAAGTTTAAGAGACGCTGTTAGGCTGCCGAATTTTTAAGGGATTCTTTCACCCTTCTCATTTTTCAAGTTCGATTTTCATGTCAAGTCTTTCAAGTTCCTTTTTATTATGTTGGGGTATGATCTCTATATCTATCATACTGATATCTTATGATCATATGATGAGAGACCCTATTTGATCTTGTCAATTCATTTTTATTGAAGTTTAAGTGACGCCGTTAGGCTGCCGAATTTTCATAAGAGAAATCTAATTTTTGTCTTCCTTCCATGTTTTTCATTTCAAATGGTATGTCCTTAAAACTTCATTACCATGTCCATATAGCATTATTATTCTGTCCCACTACCGTTTTATGGATCAATTGTGAGTGGGTGACCCATGTCCCCTCTCTTTTCAATGTTTTCTAAAACCCCGAAACATAGCCGTTATGCTGGAGAATTTTCGTCTCAAAATGCCTCTCTCTTTTCTCAAAATTATTTTATGTTATAAAGTGAATACTCAAAACTCTTTTTCTACAAGAGTATTCACATATATATAAAAATTTTCTATTTTAAATTCTGGGATTTACATACATGAGACCTGCTTTCCCTTTCCGTGGGTTTAAAATGACGTAAAGATCATGTCTTTAAAGCAGTTTTCAAAACATTATGATTATGAAATGAAACCCATTTATTTTATGCTATATGGGTTATTTATGAAATGTTTGATGATGATATATGTGTCTCACATGATAATAAAGGCAAATTTAAGGGTGTGCCCTGATAGCGCTCCAATACATTGGGTAATGATGTAACCACTAGAGATTACAATTTTCACGATACCTTGGTGAATAACCTTGGTAATTTTCAAATGACACTTTGGGGATGGACCTTGGTGATATGTTCATGATTGTCTATGTTAAATGATGTAGCCACATATTCAAGTTATGAAAAATGATATTTTTATTATGAAATGCCTCATGATTTCTTTCTCATGCCTTAAAGTTTTTTTCATGTCCTTATTGAAGTATATCAAGTTCACATGTAAAATGTTCCTCTTGTTTCCCTTACTGGGCCTTCTTCTCACCCATTCTTTTGATGTATGTCCCCAGGTTATGAGATGTATTAATGAACCTAGGATTAAAATTAGGAGAAGCCTTTCAAGTGTTTAAGAAGAATGCTTTATGTTGTTTTTATGTATTTTGTTCCTGGTTTCCAAGACAGTAGACCTTAAAGATCCTCAGTTTTGTGTAATGTAATGAAAGTTTATGTTATAAGAAGACGAGATGCTATAGTTGGTATCAAAGGATGGTTTAGTTATTTGTGGAAATTAGGATATAAAAACATTAGGTAGAACCCTATAGAAAAGTTTAAATATAGGAAAACTTCCTGGTATTTTGGTAAGTATTGATTAAGTGGTTTATCAAACAAATACATCACTGTCTGGATACGAGCAGGTAGAGGCGGCTCTGGCACAGATGTACATAGGGGTGAAACCAGAAAACACCGCTTTGAGCTAGACTCGAATGGGAACTAGTGCACGATAACGGGCCTTGCTGCACTCTTGGTTACGACACTCCCGGGGGATATGTTTGGTTAATCACAAGCTTTTTATGAATCATTATGAAGGAATTATAGAGAAGTATAATTGTCTAAGCATGAAGACTTAGTTAAAATATTCCTAAATGAAATAAGTTTCTCACTGTGGTTTTATTCATTTAGAAGATGGCGGGCAATAGGAGGAACTGTGCTGATGGTGACCGCAATGCACCATGTGCTGACGGCCCTCCGATGGAAGCCGGAATGCAAACATTCATGCGAATGATGAACCAACTGACTCAAGTTATGAGTAATAACTTGAATCAAGCTGAGAGGCCGATCTCACCACGAAGGGAGAAACTTTCTGTTGAGTCCTTTATGCGTCAACGGCCTCCAACATTCAGTGGATCTACTAACCCATTGGTTATGGAACAATGGATAAGCTCCATTGAAAAGATCTTTTCTGTACTTCATTGTTTGGAACAAGAAAAAGTCACCCTTGCTGTTTACCGCCTAGAGGGAGAAGCTGATCAGTGGTGGTCACTGATCAAAAACACGAAGCCACGAGGAGAGATGGAAGCTATGGAGTGGGAATAATTTCGGGGAATTTTTATTAACATGTATTTCCCTCGTTCTATGAGAACGAAAATGGAGAAAGAGTTTCTCGAGCTGAAGTAGAAGGAGAACGAATCTGTCGGATGCTATGAGATGAAATTCACAAGGCTTTCCCGTTATACCTCAAGCTTTGTCATGGACCCTAATGGGAAGGTTGATAGATTCTTTGGCGGACTACAACCTCATCTGCGGAAGAATCTAGCCAACAGGGACTACGATAGCTATGAATAAACAGTTCAAAGTGCTATGAAAGTTGAATTAGAGTTTGGGGAGACACAATGGTCTCAAAAATCTAATGAAAAGAAGAGAACTCTTGAACTAATCCTGGGAAGAAGTTTTTATCAGGAAAGAGGTGGAAAGCACATGCAACATGCCACATGCAATAAATGTTGGAAGAAGCATCCAGGGAACTGCTTGATCGGAAGTGGTAAGTGCTACAGGTGTGGAATAGAAGGCCATATTTCTCGGAATTGTCGTAGTGATGTGAAGCCTCAACTTCCCAACACTAAAGACAGAGGAAAGATGGTTCTGGCCCTACCTGAAGTCACATGCTTCAAGTGTGGACAGCTTGGGTACTTTGCTAATCAATGTCCAAATCCGAGGGCGGTGGAGGGGAATCACCATCAACCTCAGCAGAGGCCAAGTGAGAAAGTTTGTGCTTTCGCTATCACAACAACTGAAGATGAAGTTCCAAACGATGTGGTAGTAGGTACACTTGTCGTCCTCTCAATGCTAGCAAGTACGTTATTTGATTCTGGTTCTACACATTCCTTTATTTCCTCCAAGGTTGAAAGGAATATAGAATCAATCCCCGAACTGCTAGAGGTAGAGTTGTCAGTCAAGATTCCAAGTGGGATTATCCTTGCATCAACAGTATTTAGAGACTCTAGTGTTTTCTTTGGTGAGCACAATCTTATCGCAAATATTTTAGTAATTACCATGATGGAATTCGACATTATACTAGGGATGGACTGGATCTCAAAGTATAATTCTAAGATCAAATGTAGAAGTAAGGAAATCTCAATAGTATTGAATGAACGACCTACAGTTATCTTCCAAGAAGAGATATCCCGAACTGATCCCTATCTAGAAGAACCTCCTATAGCTTTCTTTATGGAGTTAATCGGTGATGATGAAGAAGGAAAAGGGAGCATGCAAATAGAAGATGTTCCGATTTTTCAGGAATACATGGATGCATTTCCCGAGGAGTAACCTGGACCTCCCCCAGAAAGAGAGGTAGAGTTCTCCATTGAACTCGTACCTGGGTCTCAACCAATATCAAAGACTCCATATAGAATGGAAAATGTGGAGCTAGAAGAGTTAAAGAAACAACTCCAAGACTTGTTGGAGAAGGGGTTTATCCGACCGAGTGTGTCTCCTTGGGGAGCACCAGTTCTCTTTGTGAAGAAGAAGGATGGATCAATGCAGCTATGCATTGATTATAGAGAATTGAACGGGATCACAGTGAAGAACAGATATCCTCTTCCATGAATTGATGATTTCTTTGACCATCTTCGCTGGGCTCGATTCTTCTCTAAGATTGACCTTCGATCTGGTTATCATCAACTGAGTGTAAAGAAGGAAGATATTCCAAAGACTGCCTTCTGATCAAGATATGGGCATTACGAGTTTACTGTTATGCCCTTCGGCTTGACTAATGCTCCTACTATTTTCATGGATTTGATGAATAGAGTCTTTAAGGACTACCTTGATAACTTTGTGGTAGTTTTTATTGATGATATTTTGATATATTCAAAAAGTCATGTGGAGCATGAAGATCATCTAAGGGTTATTTTGAAAACTCTGCGGAAGGAGAGGCTCTTTGGGAAGTTCAGAAAGTGTGAGTTTTGGTTACAACAAGTGGCTTTCTTGGGGCACATCGTAACCAATGAAGGAATCTCGGTTGACCATGCAAAGAAAATGGTTGTGGAGGAGTGGCCTCAACCCACAACAGTAACTGAGATTCGTAGTTTCCTTGGTTTAGCAGGATATTATAGGAGGTTTGTGAAAAACTTTTCACGGCATTCTAATCCACTAACCAAGTTGACTCGAAAAGGGGTTAAGTTCATCTGGACAAACGAATGCGAGGAATGTTTCCAAGAGCTGAAGAAGAGATTGGTTACTGCACCTTTGTTTACACTACCCTCTATCGGAGAAGGATTCGTTATTTTTAGCGATGCATCATTGAAAGGGCTTGGGTGCGTCCTCATGGAAAATGACAAGGTAATTGCTTATGCATCTTGACAGTTGAAGATTCATGAGCAGAATTATCCTACGCATGATCTAGAGCTGGCGGTAGTTGTTTTTGCTCAAAAGATATGGAGGCACTATCTTTATGGGGAGAAATGGGATATATACACTGACCACCAAAGTCTAAAGTATATTTTCACACAAAAATAATTGAACATGAGACAAAGGAGATGGTTGGAGCTTATTAAATACTATGATTGTCCAATTCATTATCACCCTGGAAGAGAAAACAAAGTCGCGGATGCGTTAAGCAGGAAAGATCATGTTGTTCTGGCAACAATGAGGATCCTAGGAGATCCCTTGATTAAAGATCTAGTAAAACTGGACATGGGAATTATAAGGAAAGGGACATCATCAACCCTATCCCAAATGATTTCTCAACATTCATTACTAGAGAAGATCAAGAAGGCTCAAAAAGAAGATCCTTTGCTACAGGAGAAGTTGGAGGCTGTAAAAGATGGGAAGTTCCCTAATTTCAATATTGATCAAGAAGGTGTATTGAAATTTCATACAAGACTATGTGTCCCATCTATTCCGGAGATAATGAATGAACTGATGGATGAATCTCATAGCTCTACTTTCTCTATACATCCGGGAAGCACTAAGATGTATAGAGACCTTCGTGATCATTATTGGTGGGATAACATGAAGAGGTAGATTGCCGATTACACTAGAAGGTGCCTGGTGTGTCAGCAAGTAAAGGCAGAAAGACAACTTCCTAAGGGGGTATTACAACCGCTACGCATACCATTATGGATGTGGGATAATATCACCATGGACTTTGTAACTGGTCTCCCAAAAACATGCAATGGAAACAATGCGATATGGGTTATTGTGGACCGTCTCACCAAGACATCCCATTTTTCTCTATTCGGGAAGATTTCTCTCTGGATCAGCTTGCCACGATATACATGAATGAAGTGGTAAGGCTACATGGGGTACCACTCTCCATCGTATCTAATCGTGACCGAATATTCACATCAAATTCTGGAGAAGTCTACAACATGCTCTGAATACTGAATTGAATTTTAGCACGGCCTATCATCCTAACTCTGATGGCCAATGTGAAAGGACTATTCAGACACTTGAAGACATGTTGAGATTATGCTCAATGTAATTTAAAGGTGGATGGGATCAACACCTCCCATTAGTGGAGTTCTCCTATAACAACAGCTTCCATTCGAGTATTCAGATGGCACTCTATTAAGCTCTGTATGGAATGCGGTGAAGAACTCCTACTTGTTGGGATGAAACTGGTGAGAGGAAGCTTCTTGGGCCTGATCTCGTGCAAGAGATGACAGAACAGGTTCATGCCATCCAATAATACATAATGGCTGCTCAGAGTCGGCAGAAGATCTATGCTGACAATCGTCGAAGGGACTTGGCGTTTGGTGTTGGTGACAAAGTCATCCTTCGAATTTCTCCATGGAAGAGAGTCATGCGGTTTGGGAAGAAATGGAAGCTTAGCCCTAGGTACATTGGCCCCTATGAAATCCTTGATCGCATAGGAGCAGTGGCCTATCATCAAGCACTTCCACCGAACCTAGCTCAAGTTCATGATGTCTTCCATGTATCTCTCTTAAGGAAGTACATACCCGACCCTTCGCATGTACTGAACCCAGAGGTGGTACAACTGGAACATGACCTCTCTTATGAGGAGCATCTAGTGGAGATCTTGGACCATAGAGACAAGGTCCTACGAAAAAAGACGATCCACCTTGTGAAACTGTTGTGGAGGAATCATAAATATGAAGAAGCGACTTGGGAGCCTGAGGAAACGATGAAGCAAAAGTACCCTCACCTTTTCGACTAGGCCTCAAGTATAAATTTCGGGGATGAAATTTCTTAAGGGGGGAAGAATGTAACGACCCTATCTTTTTGAGTAGTATATTAACTTACTCTTAATGATTTAATAAGATGTTAATGGTTAATGCAGAAAGAGGATTCGATGGCTTCATCTAGTAGACTCGACCCTTATGAAGCCCACTTATCCGAGCTTGGGAAGGAGGTAGCATCTGTGGTCTTCGCTTTGGACCAAACCCAAGCCGAACTCCAGCGTGTCAAGCTTGAACGGAAACGCCTGTGGGAGAAGTTCAAGTTAGTAGAGATTAATACTAGGGAAAGGTTATCTGAGCCTCCCTCAGATTCTCTCACCATAACACGCCTTACACTTAGGTCTTATGCCGGTGTTATAAGGGGCGATGTGACGAGACCCTAGCTTCCTTTTGTAATCCTTTCGGGTGAATGAATTGAGATTTCTTCCTTTAGTGATGTTTGTGAAATTTCAAATGTCCAGATAATTTTAGAATGTATTTTGTTGATGAATTTTGAAAAAAGGATATTTTAAAATATTTATGTAAACGCTAAATAACTAATGATGTGTAATGATTTTCAAAAAATGGTCTTCTAAAAAAGTGTTCAGTAAGGAATTTGGTGTCTAATAAGATCAACTTATTTTTTGATGAATAGTAAATTATGAATAGTGATTTTATGCTTAGGATTAGTAATGTGACCAAATGGATTAGTATTTTCACTCAAAGAATGTTTTAATATAATTTAGACACCTAGATTAAGTAATGTGATTCAATAAAATGGGTAAATAACGGTTTCATAAATGATTAATCAAGTATTAGTTTTTTCAGGTGAATAGTGTTTTTTAATTAAAAATTTAATAAAAAATGATTAGAAAATTATTTTTATAAAAATGGCTTTATTTTTGAACTCGGAGCATCGATATTATGTTAAGGTAATTTTTGGGGATTTTTCTGAAAAAAATGAATTTTCGATGAATAGTGAAAATATAGCTTATAAGTTACGGGTGTTTAATGACATCATTAAATGATGTATTAAGTATATATTCAATATGGTAGAATTATGAATAGTATGATAAGTTATGATGTGTCCCAAGTGGCCAATACCAGGGGCAAATACCATGGGCAAGCCCATGGTTTTGCCAAAACCACTAGTGAGGTGTCCCTTAGCCATTAATGTCGTGTCCCCTCACCTTCCCTATAAATACCCACCCTTTACTCCTTTAGTTTTCACTCCCAAATCTTCCCCAACGATGTTCTAGTCTTCTTACCTTCCATGGAGTCCTCCCAAGGTTCCCCCAAGCCCTCAAGGTCCAAAACTTTGAGTTTCAAGAGTCACGTTTTAAGGTAAGGGATCCGACCTCTCTCCTTCTTTTCATGTAATCTCTTTTATGTCATTCCTTTTATGCTCCATGTTCTTATGTGATAGGATGTTCTTTTCTATTCCTCTTACTTCCCTTTTAATTTTTATATGATGAGATATCCCATATTACTCTCATCATTTCTTTTTATGAATGTTTAAGAGACGCCGTTAGGCTGCCGAATTTTTAAGGGATTCTTTCACCCTTCTCATTTTTCAAGTTCGATTTTCATGTCAAGTCTTTCAAGTTCATTTTTATTATGTTGGGGTATGATCTCTATATATATCATACTGATATCTTATTATCATATTATGAGAGACCCTATTTGATCTTGTCTATTCATTTTTATTGAAGTTTAAGTGACGCCGTAAGGCTGCCGAATTTTCATAATAGAAATCTAATTTTTGTCTTCCTTCCATGTTTTTCATTTCAAATGTTTTGTCCTTAAAACGTCATTACCCTGTCCATATATCCTTCTTATTCTGTCCTCATACTATTTTATGGATCAATTGTGAGTTGGTTACCCATGTCCCCTCTCTTTTCAATGTTTTCTAAAACCCCGAAACATAGCCGTTATGCTGCAGAATTTTCGTCTCAAAATGCCTCTCTCTTTTCTAAAAATTATTTTATGTTATAAAGTGAATACTCAAAACTCTTATTTATACAAGGGTATTCACATATATATCAAAATTTTCTATTTTAAATTCTTCTATTTACATACATGAGACCCGCTTTCCCTTTCCGTGGGTTTAAAGTGACGTAAAGATCATGTCTCTAAATCAGTTTTCAAAAAATTATGATTATGAAATGAAACCCATTTATTTTATGATATATGGGTTATTTATGAAATTTTGATGATGATATATGTGGCTCACATGATAATAAAGGCAAATTTAAGGGTGCGCCCTGATAGCGCTCTAATGCATTGGGTAATGATGTAACCACTAGAGATTAAAATTTTCACGATACCTTGGTGAATAAAAATGGTAATTTTCAAATGACACCTTGGGGATGGGCCTTGGTGATATGTTCATGATTTTCTATGATAAATTATGTAGCCACATCTTCATGTTATTAAAAATGTTTTTTTATTATGAAATGCCTCATGATTTCTCTCTCATGCCTTAAAGTTCTTTTCATGTCCTTATTGAAGTATATCACGTTCACATGTAAAATGTTCCTCTTGTTTCCCTTATTGGGCCTTCTTCTCACCCTTTCTTTTGATGTATGTCCCCAGGTTATAAGATGCAGTAATGAACCTAGGATGAACTTAAGGAGAAGCCTTTCAAGTGTTTATGAAGAATTATTTATGTTGTTTTCATGTATTTTGTTCCTAGTTTCCAAGAAACTAGACCTTAAAGATCCTCATTTTTGTGTAATGTAATGAAAGTTTATGTTATAAGAATACGTAATGCTATAAACCTTCACATGGAGGTTTTAACTAACTCAAATAAAAATAAGGCTAACACATTATTTTTATTTAAATTAATTAAAAATCCAAAAAAATATCTTCCAAACTCATCAGAACGCAACTGCAGTAAAGATCTCACTATGAAATCACAGATGCTATGAGTTCAATGGTGCCCTCATATTTCAATTCTAAGCACCAGTTCAAATGATATAAAAACCCGCTCGTACGTTTACTGAATGTACTCGAACAAATCTTCAGAAATTGATCCCGGAAACACCGGGCCTCAGAATCAAGCGTCGTCAAAAACTACGGACATGTAAAATTTCCATGTATTTTAGGACAAAAAATTTCCATGGAAATTTTGGGTCTTTACATTTGGCATTAAATTAGGCTTGTGGTGAGTCATTCCCATTGAAACTCATTTAGAGGCTGGTCATTCAATATCATTTAGAGATTTTCTTTTTCGTAATAGGGAATCTCTTAAGTCGATTCATCCTCTCGTGGTAGGTAATCCCAATACATAAAAAAATTTTCATCATGGTGGTGTATAATTTATTAAGGTTGGACATTTTCCATACATGCCTAAATTTTTTCCTTGGTAGTGACTTATCCAAGAGGGAAGGTCATTTGAACACTTAGTAAAATTATCAACCAGATGCTAGGTGCTTTCCATACATTATAAAACTTCCTCTTTTCCTCAATGGTGAGAAATTTATGGTGGTGAATAGAGATTGAAACTGGTCAATACAACACATAGCAAAAGTTCCACAAATATTCATTATATTATAAAATTCTACCACAAAAAAAACTCATTAATATTATAAGAAACATGATTTTTTTATCATTAAAACAAGCATAACAACAATATCCCCCTATTTTCTGGTCACAAATCGTGTCATTTTTTGTATCATGGTATCTAATGTAAATAAATGAAACATGGTGATAAGCTTAATTATATAGAAAATAGTACCAAATAGAATATGGTATCAATAGGTTGTATGTCAATTGATATGAGAACACAAGGAATATCATTTATAAATTCACCAATGAAACACTACACTAAAATAAATATATTCAATACCTTCTTATCAATTAAATAAATGCCACCAGATCTTCTCAAATAAAAAAGAATCCCAATGGGCATCTACACCTTTTTGAATAATACAATTGTGAAATGAAAATTTGGAAATGAAAAGGAAATTAATATGAATAAAAAAATTCCGATTATGTTCATCTAAAGAAGATTCACAATAAATATAGCCATATCGCCCCATAAAAAACTAAAATTCTAATATTTACACATTTTAGGATGGATATATGGAAGAAGTGGTTTGTTCCTATTCCACTTTCCCGAACCAGAAGATTCAATAGTTTTGGATGAAGTAATTATAGGGATGGCTGGAGAAACATAATATTGAGAAGGAGTCTATCATATAATGGTATACATGATATGTTGGAAAGCATCATAGGGATTAATTCTAAGTGGATGGATACCAGCTAGGAAAGGTGCATTCAGTTCTCTCGTGACACAGGGTCTAAAAAACTCTGATCACAAACATGAGGGGTTGGATGAGCTATAATCAGAGTGGTGTCTTAATCCATCACTATGGTTCTAGAGACATGAAGAATAGATTTCATCAGTTTTAAAAATTATATAATTTTGTTTAATTTTAAATACAAATCAATGAAGAAATAATTTTTATCCAACACATATATATTTATCTTCAGGTTAATTTCCATCAACTTTTTAAATTTGTCTTTACAATAATATGACACTTAGTGCATCATTATGTTCTCGAAAAGGAACATGAAATGATAATTCTACTGATGATTAGTATAAAAAAAGATAAAAAAATATATGATTTCGTTTTTTGTTATCTCTTTGGTAGATTTAATATCCTTTATATACTCCCTAACCATCATATGTATATGGTCACTATTATTAAATATTGTTCTCAAACCTTTTTTAGTTTGTTCAAGTAAATCAGCTAAAACATCATGAAGTGGTTCTCTCACAATAGATGTGATCTAATAAACATTAATAGGGGAAGGTATAACACATGATATATATGAGATGGATGTATGATTCTTTATAATTTATATCAAAGTGGGCATGGAATAAAAAAGGTAATTAATAATCACATATAATGTTTTTCTCAAATATTATATCTCATTTTCCAACATTGTATTTTCTACATCTAGTTCTTGAATGGGAAGAATCATATTGGGATGGATATAATGAATCAAAAGCCATTAAATATATATTGCATTGTTCACAATAATTTTGGTTACAAATGGAGTATTATCTTTCAACAACACACAAAAAACTGATAGAATATTTTCTACGAAGTATTCTAAATCAGCCTTGGTGATCACATCAACTAGAACTGATGGAACATTAGGTATAATCAAGGATATATAAGAAACAGTTGGAGAAGTATCATTATAATAAAACCTTTAAAATTTCCATTCAACATCTATCTAAACTACTAATGATCCCTCAGTACACATTCCTTCTTATATTTTAGGCCCACCATGTTTTGGGGACTTCCATTCTCATTAGAATCAGAGTAATCCCAGACTATTTCGATATAACCATAAATCATAAACCATTCCAAAAGAATTTGCTCCATAAGATTAAGAAAATGCATACCATGATATTAAATAATAGTAGATCTAGTAATCTCAAAACATTTCTAATTCATTTTTTCCATCAAACAGATAAATGACTTACTATGATATTTAATTAAAGTGTATATAGAAATGTGAGTTACAACATCTAACATATAATTAGATATTTTTACATCATATTTATGCTCAGAAACTACATGCTAATATAACATATATTCATCAACTAAGTAATCCACATATTTTTCTCAGCAACCTTATAATCATCAGTAGTGACCCCACCAAAGATCACCAACAAAAGGGAGATTATCTATTCTTGGGGATTCCTATCCCTAAACTAATTTTTCCTTATCTTACCTATCTATTCTATAAATATCTTAAACATGGATTGGTATATCATTAGATATAGAGACCATTGATTCTCCTAGATATTAGATAATGGATTGAGGAATTTCAACATCTTCAGTACAAATTTAGAAACTAGGACTATCTTGGTTAAAGCCTCTATCATTATCATTTTCATCTATATGTCCATTTATATCTCCATTTCCATCATCTTTGTCATGTCCATTTTTTTTATTTCTCATCTCACTCTTCTTCCACTTCATCATCTACATTATTTACATTTTCTTCAGAATACATTTATGTTATTTTGAACTACTTTTCACCAAACAACAGTGGCTTCTACCTCCATACATCCTTATTTTTATGGGATTCCATGATATAGAGTTAGATCTTGGAGTTTTAGAGGAACCATATTTAATAGATAGAGAAATGTGAGGCATATTTGGGTCACTAACCTCATCAACAAAAAACATCTTCTCCTCATCACCAGAGGGAGTAATCACTTTTTCCTTACTGGAATACTCAACAACCTCATCTAGATCCATGCCATGATCTATGTGGTTCCTTGGTCGAGAAGGGTGATCACTAGATTGAATTCATCAAAAACAATTTAACTATCGTCAACCCACTACTTCTTCCAAGGGATCTGACTAATCATTATTATTATACAAATGAACATTGTGATACAAAAACATCCCCACATAACTATTATTTCAACCCCTTCACCAACAAATTAATTGGCCTCTATCATGGACAAAATAATATAAGGATACATTATATAATTTAATCACGATGATGGATTTCACATCATCATCATGTGAGTCATTGGGTATCAAAATCAATATATCATTTTTTCTATATTAATAAGCCACATAAGAGAAACATTTTGAAAAATAATTTTTTAAAATTCACCATTTTAGGAATATAATAACTTGCATAAACTTAAAAGAAATCACTATTGACTGTCAAGATCATTTGCAGTGGGTAATCTTACTATCCCATCTCTGGCCAATTAATCCATAGAATCCTCCGATAAAAAATTATCAATATCATCTGGATTAGTCCCTTGAAATTAATTTGATACTACTATGTGATGAGGTCTCAAACAACTATCCAATTTCATTGAATAGAAGAAAAAATTATGACCATTTATTTGAGTTCATACCCAGTCTTCATGTCCCACAATACCAATATATATAAAGCTGTAAAACTGATTAAATATCATATGAAATAATTCCCTCTTAGTAGAATAAAACCATTCAAACCATCCCTTGACATGAATAATTTGGAGCACCAAAGGAATTGATTACATTATCCATTCACCAAGATCATATTTTTGTGTACCACTGTAAACTAAGAAATGTCTAGAATCACTGAACCAATAGTATAACATCTTAAAATTTACATTATTTTTGTTTGAAGGATGAAAATCGTTTGTAGAAGATTCAGAATCTCTCTTCAATATAATCATCAAGATTGACATTGAAGGTTTAGACAAAGGAAATGGGAGGTCGATATTTGGGAGACAAATGGCCATGAAAGCTTGAGAGAAAGTCATGGTGGAGATAGTAAGAGTTGGAATCATACAAATGTATAATTTATATTATTTTGGGTTTTGCAGATTCATGAATGTAATTTAAGAAAAAAATTGAATAGTAAAAAAATAAATAACCCAGGAAATGATATTAGAAATGGCATATTAAAAATTAATTGGACAGAAACTGAAAAAGATAGATTGTTTCCAATGTTAGGTAAAACTCAATTTTTGTTAAACCTTAACATGGTTTAAAACACAATGGTGGGTAAAACACAATAGTTGTTAAAATTCCAATGGTGGGTAAAAATAAATGGTGGGTAAAACACCAATGGTGTGTGAATTGTAACAGTGGTAAAAACAAAAATGTTCAATCCCAAAAAAATTATATTAATAAAAATTAAACATGGATAATTAATTTTTTATCAATATAATTATCTATGAATTCATAGTCATAATTAAAATAACAACATCATGATGTTGAATACAAATTATTTCAAGAGTTATAACACCCTTCGGAAAATGATATCTCAAACAGTGATCTCTTATATCAATGTTTTTCATTATAGACTAAGACACATGGTTACCAGAAATATTTAATGAACCTGTGTTGTGAAAATATAATAGGACATGTAATAATTGATATTCATAGTCTATCAATGTGTGTTTCATCCTCAAAACATGTGTACACTGAAAACCTCAAGCATTGTATATAGATTTATTAATCTTTAGGGTAAAAGAACCTTGTTTTTTACTACTCTAAGATGTAAGAGAATATCCCAAAATGTAACACCCTAAGCTTCCACAGTACCATTCCCATTGAATAATACAATAGCTTGTGTTTTACGTAACTTTGAGTTCAAACACACCACAACCAATCAATCTAGCCATTATGAAAAGTAATACAATCTATTTGAACGTATATTAATTTTATTTTTCAAAATGGACATAATTTTTCAATTCAGAATATTGAAAGTACTTACTGTGTTTTTTTTCTATTTTTCTGAAATCTTTAAATTATTGATGAATTGTGAAAAACATTGCGATCTTGGTAAAAACCTAAATTTATTATTTAAATAATTATTAATTTTATTTAAATTTATTTTTGGTCAAAATAGATATAAAATACCTATATAAGTACAATTTAATTAATTGGAGTCATTTTATAATAAGTTTAGATGTATAAAAATTTTATTGAACTTTTTACCGTCTTTTACCCACCTCCTCGGATCATTTGAAAATTTGAATAAAACATAATTTTACCACTTCTGTGAGTTGAATTGCAAAATTTTGGGAAACAAAAGTGATATCAATAAGTAAAATTTTGTTCAATAAGATGAAAATAATTTTTCGTGAATATTATCTTTTGACTTTTATTTACCACGATTAAAAGTAAATAGGGTAATTATAGGTAAAATTATATTATAATTTCCCAAAATCATGTCTAATTCTATTGTAATAGAGTTATTCGACCAAAAACGACCTTAGTAATAATATATGATCCCCTTTTTATAACTTGGAATATATTAGGACATTTATTATAATTTTATTTAAAGAAGAGTTAAAAGAGTTAAATTCAATGTTAAATAACTAAACAATTTTTAATAGAGGATTATGAAGAATAAAAATTAATCTATAAATACTAATTAGAAAGATAACAAAATTTCATACATAATGGTATTTTATTTATAATTTTTAGACATTAAATAATTTAATTTATTTATGACACAATGATGATGTAGTAATAACCTTATTAATTAATGATTAAAATAATTGATATTATAAATATCCAAATAAATGAAATTTGAGAATTTTTATTAATTAAACCAATTTATTAGTTTAATATGACATGTTAGTGTTATTTATAGAATTTTTCTTCGATGTAATCATGCTGTTACGATTTTTACAAAAACCAAATACTAAATAGTGTCAAAATTGACATAATTGAGTTTAGAAAAAAAATACAATATTATTAATGGATATAATATCCCAAAAAATGTTCATCAAAAGGACGTATATAAGGTTACATATTATAATAATGAACCACTTGGGGTTTGCAGGTCTTGTTGTAGTATGTTAATTTACGATATAATGTTAAAATACAATGATACATGGTAAATGTAAAAGTATTTAACTAAGAGTAAAATTTAAAAGATAAGGTTAATATGATGAACTAAACCTGTATAAAACCTATTAGGTGAGATCTTTTTCCACCCATCCCCACCTAATCCTATATATAATTATTTTTGTATCCATTAGAAATCGAAAATTATTTTATTATAAAACAATAATTCAAGCATTTCCTAAAGTGACCCTCACCTCTTTAATAAAAGGGTACTTACCTTATCATAATTTCACACTTCCAACACCATTTGTCTTCTCCAAAACCTTCCAAAATATCCTACCAAATTTCTTACCTTAATCCTAGATTCCTTCTGTTTAGAAATGCAACCTATGGATCCCTTTTGATCAAATCAAAAGGAAGAATTCCAAGAAGAGGTAAATATTTCATCACCTCCTTCAAGTTCTTTTTCTTCTTCCACTTAATCATTACTTGTTGATTCCATCATAAAATAATAACTCCAGTATCTTATATATACTATGATATTATTATAAATATGTTACAATCATATTTGTTACTCTACCCATTATATAAATGACAAAGTCACCATACGTGCGTGCGTACGGCTTACTGTCTCCATGTCGTGGTGTAGTTTGTTATTCAAACACATCATTATTTGGATTGGTATAATAATTAGTATAACTGCTGTAAATAATAAATATAAAGTGTTAATGATTTTTTATATATGATATACCAACCAATTACATACAATTTCACCATCAATATAATGATATTTTATCGCTTGTGGGTACGTACGGATTATTGTCTCTACAAACTCGGTGAGATTCATTCCCCATCGTAATCATTCATGAATAATTTTCATTTTGTTGTTATGAATAATTTTTAGCAACATAATATCATTATATATATGATTCAAATACATCTTATCCATAACAAACATGGCATACGCAACCTAGAATATAAAGGAAAATGAATCGGTTAACACCCAAAATGATGATACTACTAAAATATTATTAAAAAATAAATACTATAAGATCATATATGATATCATATTTATGTATATGATTCTTTTATAATTTAATAAAAAGGTCATAAATGTTAGATACGAGTTTAACATAGCATCTACTACGGGAATGTAGAAGTTAAGGGTTAATTCCACAATCTCTTTATTATTTGATGTTGTTTTTACATAAGTATCTATTGGGGACTATTTGTATTCCACATCATGATTCTTAAAAATGTATTTCAAAACATTTTTACTATTTACTAGAATATGGGTTAAAGTAATTTATACCATTATTTGACCTAATATGTTTTGAAAATAATCTTTCTGTCATTTTCCAAACAAGGTACTTTATGACCTTTTCGAAAATATACGGTAAGAATTTTTTTAATCTTATACGGTTGGTGAGGCTATTTTCCACCATTATGACATCATAAATTCTTCGCTTACAAGATTATAAGAATATTCTCAAAATAAATGTTTTCTATTATATTTATATTATTTTTAAATGATTTCAAAATATAATGATATATTTCTCTAAAAAAAGTTCTTATTTCATCTATGTCAACATCCTTCTGATGAATTTTAAGAATGTTTGAAGTTGATTTATTGTGATACAAATCTTTTATATTGTATTTAAGGTTTTCTGATATGTTTGAATGTGCATGTGTTATTTTCATACCATCTATGGTTTATGGATAAATTATTGACATTTCTTATACTAGTTTTAATATGAATGTTTATTTTAAGTTTAAACATTTTACGATGAGGAATGCATTGGACTTAGTAAGTGATTGGTTGAGCCTGCTATTGCTCCTAGATGCATCGGTAAGTATCATAATACAAACTTTTATCTTGCCACAAGGCATTGAAAAAATCTTATTCCTATTCTTGGAATAAGTCCTTGACTATCTGGTTATGAAGAATATCATTATTCATTCCATCATTATGAAAGTGGCTATTGATATTTCATGTGATTATTAAACTAGGAGAATATCCATGTGAATAAGTAAAATAGAATTATTTGATTCTATATTTTCCACATTATGCTGATGTTTAAGTATAAAAGGCTTTTGGTTTAGTCTTATACATTTCCTTAAATGTTTATGATTATTTATGAATGTTTCCGCTATATAGTTAACCATACTGAGCAGCTAAGATCACCGCTTTCTATGTTTTTTCTCCAGCATGGGAACAAGTATTTTATGTTTGACTTGAATGGAAAGTATAAATATATAATTGTGTTCAAATGGGACAAAATTTTTTTGATGTTTTTATTTCATGATGTATTGTAAAACTTATGAATGTATCTAGTAATTTCAAGGCTACTAAACTGATCAGTCATTCGGGACATGGTTTCTTGTATATTTCTAATGTTATGTAATAATGAACCTACTCTAGGTAACTATTGTCAGAGAATTATAGTTGTTATCAGAGTAAGATTAGTTGAATCCTTGGAAACTATATATAAAAAAATTATGATTACAGAACACTACCTAAGATTTACTTTTGGGATTATTATAGAAGTACTTCCAAGAATTTCTGTACTGTAGATATTTTGTGAGTCTTCCAAGAAATACATCCCATGTATGAATACGATTAGGTATAGGCAGCTCTAGAATATATATACCTAGTGGTAAAACATGAAAACACCACTTTGAGATAGAATCGAACGGGGACTGGTGCACGACAACAGGCCTTGGTGCACTCTTGGTTACGAAACTCCCAGGGTATATTCTTATTAAAATTATCATTTTTTTACAAACCATTATGAAGGGGTTATGAGTATATACCTCCTCAAAGAAAACCATTTTATTATTATGGATTATATCCATAAACAGTTCTTTTATGTTAAGTGTTTTACAAGATTGGAATTATGTATTTCGATTCATAAACAAATCTACTTTATGTCATTGATTAGAAATGGAACCTAGCGGAAGGAATGGAAACTCTATCAATGCACATAATACATGTTGGGTTTTCCCTCCAATTCAAGATAACTACAGCAGAGATAGAGATGCAACTGGTGCTAATCAGTTTATCACCATACTCAAACAACTCACTTAGGTTATTATAATAACCTTACCCATATGATGAACCATCCACCACAACGTGGAGGATCATTGTTAGACCGATTCATGAGGAAAAAACCAACAAAATTCATTTATAGTACACATCCATTAATATTTGAGAAATGGATAAATTCGTTAGTGAAAATATTTCATGCTTTGGGGAGTAGTAAAAAAGAAAATTTTTCCTGGTAGTTTATCGCCTCACAGGAGATGCATATCAATGGTGGTCATTGATTCAAAACACAAAGGAAGATTAAGAAGTATTACATATGCAATGGAGGTTGTTTAAATATATTTTCATAGAAAAATACTTTCCTCATGACCATAGAGAGAATATGGAAAGGCAATTTCTGAGCCTGATGGAAAAGTAGGATGAGAATGTCGCAAAATATGAGGATAACTTTACAAGGATAGCAAGGCATGCAACTGATTATATACATAACCCAAGTTATAAGATTGGTCGATTTATGGATGTGTTAAAACCATTTCTTTATCGAGCATTAGTCTAACAATCCATCTCATTGTATGAAGACATTGTCTCATGTGCTATCATGATAAAAAATGAATTCTCTAATTCTAATGACTTTAAACCAATGCAAGAGAAAAATAGATATGATGAATAGTCTAGAAATATAAATAAGGGGAATAAGGGAATAGCTGAATATTCATCCTATGGTAAATGTAGTAATAAACACCCCATTACTTTCCTAAAGGGAATGAGAGTCTGTTACAAGTGAGATGAAAAAGGCCCCCAAACTCGTGATTGAAAGGGGATGAAAGAGGTTTTCAATGTTGAATTATATAATTATAGGGAAATGAATAATTTTTAAAACGAATGTCTTAAGAGCCAAGGAACATTCCACAAAAAGGCCAAGGGTGCAAGGACAAGCTTATGCAGTTACTACTGCTGAGGTTGATGCTCCGTAAGATGTGGTGGTAGGTAATTTAATGGTTTCCACATGTTTATCCAATTCTTTATCTAATTCTGTATCATCACATTGTTTCATATATGCCCAGTTTGCTATCAAAATTAGATATTTTCAATTTTACATAACAAGGTTGTTGTCGGTCAAAACACCTATGGAAAGTATCATTTGAATAATGTTTTTTGAATCATTTCCTATAAGGGCATATAAATGTTCATAATCTGTAGATCTCAGCATCATACCATGATTCAATTTGATATAATCCTCAGAATGGATTGGATTTCAGACCATGATCCAAAAATTTATTGTAAGAATAAGGAGGATACAATTTTAGATGATTATAAAGAGTACCCTATCATTAGAGCTGAAACATCACCACATGAATCTTATCTATATACACCCCTAGCAACTCCACTGAATTCAATTATTAGGGAAGAAAAGAATGAAATAACTATGGGTGAGGAATATAATGATTTAAATGAGGACATACCTATTGTGCAAGAATATATTGATGTTTTTCCAAAGGATTTACCTGGACATCCTATAAAATGAGAAATTTTGTTTTTCATTGATCTAATTATTTGTTCAAGGCCCATTTCGAAGACCCCTTATAGAATGGCCAGTGTAGAATTAGCAAAAATAATGAAACAACTAGAAGAATTGAGTAACGATGGATTTATTCACCCTCGTATTTCTCCATGGGGATCACCTATCCTTTTTTATAAAAATAAAGATGGATCTAAAAGTTTTTGAATTGATTATTGGGAGATTAATGCTATAATAATAAAGAACAAGTATCCCGTACCTCACATTGATGATTTATTCGACCAAATTCATGGAGGTCAATTTTTTTTAAAGATTGACCATCGAACAAGATATCATAAGTTGTGTGTGAAGAAGGAAGGCATTCTAAAAATAGAATTTTGAACTGGGTACAGGTATTACGAGTTTACAATAATGTCTTTTGGATTTACTAATGCACCCTATGTATTCAGGGATATAATTAATATAGTTTTCAAGGTATTTCTTGATGACTTTGTAGTGGTATTTATTAATGATATTTTTGTGTACTCAAAAATCTGGAAAGATCATGGAAATCACTTACGCATTATCCTAAAAATTCTTAGAAGAAATGAATTATATGTGAAGTTTAGCAAGTGTGAATTCTGACATCAGGATATTTCATTTCATGGTAATATTATTTCTAATGACGGAATCTCTATTGATCCTTCTAAGAAAAAGGTAATCCATGAATGGACAACACCAATGAGTATAATTGAGGTACGTAGATTTATTGGTCTAGCAGTTTATTTTCGGAATTTCACCTAGAAGTTTTCCTAATAGGAAAACCCATTAACCAAGCTCACATATAAAGGGGTTAAATTTGTTGGGACAGAATAGTGTGAAGAACGTTTGGAAAAACTGATTAAAATATTAGAAAATGCTCCTATCATGACTCGACCATCAAGGAACGATGGGTTTGTTATATATAGTGATTATTTAATTAAAGGACCTGGTTTTGTCCTAATGCATAATGATAGACTTATTTCTTATGCATCATGACAACTAAAAATTCATGACAAAAACTATCCTACTAATTATCATGAGTTAGAAGTTGTAATATGTTCTCTGAAAATATGGAGACACTATATCTATGAAGAAAAATGTGAGATTTATACTGATCACAGGAGATTAATGTATATTTTCTCACAAAAATATCTCTACATGAGGCGAAGGCGATGGCTTGAACTACTAAAGTATTAAGATTTCACTACACACTACCACCTGGGGAAGGAAAATAAGAGAGAAGATGCTTTGAGTAGAAAGGATCAAGGATTTTTTAAAATGATAAGAGTTGAAAGGGATGATATTTTCTTGGATCTAGTAATGGTGGAAATGGGAATAACCATGTAATGTGAAAAATCAATACTTTTTCAAATGGATGCCTAACCATCTATACTAGAAAGGATAAAGAGTTCTCAGACTGATGATGAGAAATTTCAAAATAAGATTAAAAATGTTAATGATGGGAGTTTGATCAACTTCATATATGAAGATGGAATATTGATATTTGGGAACAAACATTGTGAAACCGATATATCTGATCTAAAAAGGGAATTGTTGGATGATGTTCATAGCCCCAATTTCTCTATACACCTTGGGAGAACCAATATGTATATAGATTGGAAGGTTCATTTTTAATGGGACAAAATGAAGAGGTAGACTACTGATTATGTGTCAAGATGTATGGTTTGTCCATTAGAGAAATCTGGAAGGCAACAACTTATAGGAGTAATAAAACAACTTCCCATGCCTGAGTGGAAATAGGATAATATTACGATGGAATTTTTTATAGGTCTACCCAAAACTCAAAAAGGAATGATTCAATATAGGTCATTTTTTATCATCTTACCATGTCAGCAAATTTTTTTTTCTATAATAAAAGATATACCACTTGAACGTATGGAATAACTATAAATTAATTAATCTTTAAGACTTCATGGAGTACCCCTATCTATTGTTTCTGATTGTGATCCTTGTTTTACATCAATATTTTATAGAAGAATTCAAAAATCCCTGGATACTGAACTTCATTTGAGCACTGCCTACAACCATCAAGCCGATGGACAATAAGGACAGACTATTCAAAACTTAGAAGACATGTTGTGATCTTTATCAGTTGACTTTCAAGGTATGTGGGATCAATATTTACCTCAGGTATAATTTTCTTATAACAACAGCTTCCACTCAAGTATTCATATGGCAGGAGATGATGTGTTATATGGAAAGATATGTCTCACACCAACTTGTTGGGATGATTTTGGTGAAAGAAAACTCATAGGTCTAAAACATGTTAAGGAAACAATTTAATAGGTGAAGGTTATCCAAACCCTTATCAAAGTAGCTCAATGTAGGCAGTTGAGCAATGCGGATAACAGAAGGATGGATTTGGAATTTCATGTAGAAGATCATGTTTTCTTGAATGTATCTCTATGGAAAGGAGTAATACGATTCAATAAGAAGGGTAAATTATGTCCTAGGTACATCAGTCCTTTCAAAATTCTTGAACTAATTGGGGTTGTAGCTTACTGTTTGGTAATTCCACCAAGTCTCTCCAAATTTCACGATGTGTTCCATATATCACTATTGAGAAAATACATCCCCGACCCAACGCATGTACTCACCTATAAGGAAATTGAACTAGAACCCGATCTAACTTATTTTGAAGTGCCTGTCAAAATTCTTGATACTAAAGAACAAGTGCTGAGAAAGCAGATGACTCATCTGGTAAAAGTTCTATAGAGAAATCATAATATGGAAGAGTCAACTTGGGAACCTGAGAAACTTATGATGAACAACCACCCGAATCTTTTTTTTGCAGTAATATTCTATAAATTTCAAGGAAGAAATTATTTTAAGAAGGGGAGAATGTGACACCCCAAGTTTCCATAGTATGTTTCCCTTTGAATAATACAAAAGCTTGTGTTGTACGCAACTTCGAGTTAAATCACACCACAACAAATCAAACTAGCTGTTATGAATAGTTATACATACTTTGGGAATTATATAAATATTATTTTTCAATATGGACTTCACTTTTGAATTCAAAATATCATAATTATCATAGGGTGATTTTGTTTGTATTTCACTGAAAACATAAAAGTTTTGATTAATAGTGAAAAACACTACATTATTGGTTAAAACCAAATTTTTTTTAAATAATTATTAATAATACTTAAATTTACTTTTTGGTCAAAATAGATAAATAATACCTATAAATATTCAATTTAATTCATTGGAGTCATTTTATAATACGTTTAGATATATAAAAATTTTATTGAAATTTTTATCGTGTTTTACCCACCTCTTAGGGGCATTTACAAATTTTCATAAAACATAATTTTACTGCTTCTGTGAGTTGAATTCAAAAATCCCAAAGAAATAGTTGATTTCATTATGTAATATGTGCTTCAGTAATATGAAAATAATTTTTGTGAATTGTAACTGTTGACTTTTATTTACAACGGTTAAAAGTAAATAGGGTATTTATGGGTAAAAATTATATTATAATTACCCTAAAACATGGAAAAATTCTATTGGATAAGTTTAATTCTACCAAATACATACTTAGGAATAAAATATGATCCCCTTTGGTAAACTTGTATAAGATTAGGATATTTATTATTATTTTATTTAATGGAGAGTTAAACGAGTTAAATTCAATGTTTAATAACTAATTTTTTTTAATATAGTCTTATACATAAGATAAATTTGACTATAAATATTCATTATAAATATAACAACATTTAATACATTATGGTATTTTATTTCTAATTTTCAGACATTAAATAATTTAATTTATTTATGACACAATGATGATGCGGTAATTACCATTTTAATGAATGATTAAAATAATTGATTTTATAAATCGCCCAATAAATGTAATTTTAAACTTTTGAATAATTATACTAATTTTCTAGACTAATTTGACATTTTAGGGTTGATTAAATAATTTTTTTTCGAATTAATAATTTTTTTATGATTTTCACAAAAACCAAATACTACGTAGTATTAAAATTGACATAATTTAGTTTTTAAAACAAATTCTAAATTATTATTTGATATAATTTTCCAAAAAATTTAAGGATCAAAAAAAGGACTATGATAAGGTTATATATAATTATAATGAACCGCATGGGGTTCTCTTTTATTGTTATATTTAGTTTATTAACCATATAATATAAAAATACAAAGAGACATGGTTAATGTCAAACTATTTTGCTATGAGATAAGTCTAAATGATAAGGTTATTATGATGACATAATCATATCTAAAACCTATTGGTTGATATTTTTTTTGACCCATCCCCACCTTATCATTTAAATAATTCATTTTGGAGTCATTATAAATAGAATATGATTTTATTATAAAATAATATTTGAAGATTTTCCTAAAGTGACCCTCACCTCTCTTACAAAAGCGTTCGTCCCCTTCTCTCAATTCCACACCACCCAAGCCATTTTTCTCGGCAAGAAGATTCCCAAATATACTCCCAACTTAACTCGCTTCATCCTAGAGGCCTTATTTTGGTCATAAAGCCAACCTATGGATCCTTTTCGATCAAATAAAAAGGATGAACCTGAAGAAGTGGTAAATATTTCATCACCTATTTCAAGTACTTTTCTTCTTCCACATCCTATTTATTTGTTTTTCACACTAAAAAATAATTACTAAAATATCTTATAAATACTATGATTCTATTATAAATATGGTACAACCATATTTGTTATTATATGCATCCTATAAATGACAAAGTCATCATACGTGTGTACGTACTGCTTACCCTCTCCACATAGTGGTATAGTTTGTTATTCAAACGCATTGTTTTTGGATTGGTATAATAATGAGTATAAATGATTTAAATTATAAAAATAAAATGTTAATAATTCTGTATATATGATATAAATTACAATTACATATAATTTCACCGACAATATAATGATTTTGTTTCTCGTACGTACGTACGGATTACCGTCTCCAAAAACATGATGAGATTCATTCCCCATCGTAATCATTCAAGAATAATTTTCATTTTATGATTAAAAATAATGTTTATAAATATAATATTATTATTTATATTAATCAAATACATCCTATCCATAGTAATCTTGGCTTACTTAACCAATAATATAATGGAAAAAAATCAGTTAACACCTGAAATGGTGATACTACTAAAATATTATTATCAAAGAAATATTATAATATCATATATCATATCATATTTATGTATATGATTATTTTATAATTTAATACCTATGTTTTAACTATTATTCAATAGTTTATAATACCATCAACTGATGAAAATTACAAGGTAAGGGTTAATTCTGCAATCTCTTTATTATCCAAGGTTGTTTTTATGTAAGTATCTACTAGGACATATTTATCATCCACATCCATGTTTCATAAAAATGTATTTCAAACCATTTTTATTATTAACTATACAGTGTTTTAAATCTATTTATACCCTTATTTTACCTTATATGTTTTGAAAGGAATCCTTCTGTCATTTTCCAAATAATGTACTTTATGACATTTTCGACAAAATTAAGGTAAGAATGTTTTTTTAACTTATATGGTGGGTGAGACTATTTTCCTCCCTTATAACTTCGCAGTAGCTTCCCTTACAATATTATAAGAATATGTTCAAAATAAATCATTCCATTTATAATTATATGACTTTTAAAATATTTAAAATTAAAAATATGTATTTGTCTAAAAAAATATTTCATTTCGTCTATATCAACATCGTTTTGATGGATTTTAAACTTGTTTGAAGTTGATTTAATATGATACATATCTTCCATATTGTATTGAAGGTTTTGTGATATATTTGACTATGGATGTCTTATTATTATACCATTCATGGTTTATGGATCAAGTATTGACTTTTTGTATGCTAGTTTTAATACGAATGGTTATGTTATGTTTAAACCTTTTCATAGTAGGAATGAATTGGACTTAGTAAGGGACGGGTGGAGCATGCTATAGCTCCTCGATGCATCAGTAGGTCCCATGAGATAAACTAGTGTCTTAGAATAGGGACTTAAAAAAATCTTATTTGTAGTCTTGGCACAAGGCCTTGACTATGTGGTTATGATGTATGGTATTATGCATTCCATCATTATGAAAGTGGCTATTGATATTGCATGTGATTATACGACTAGTAGAACATCCATGTGAATAAGTAAATTGAATTATTTTATTTTATCATTTCTATATTATTCTAATGTTTATGTTTAAAAGGCATTTGTTTTAGTCTTATACATTTCCGTAAATGTTTATGCTTATTTATGAATGTTTTCACTATCTTATTATCCTTACTATGAATCTAAGATCACCCCTTTCTATGTTTTATTTTTCCCAGGATGTGAAGAAGTATTTTAGGGTTGACTTATATGGATTGGATAAAGATATAAGTGTGTTAAAAGGGTAAAATATTTGATGTTTTTATTTCATGATGTAATGTAAAACTTATGAATCTATATATTACTTCCAAAGCTACTAAATTGATCATTCATTTGGGACAAGATTCCTTGTATCATGCCAATGTTATGTAAAAATGCACCGACTCTGGGTAACTGGGATCAGAGCATTACACAAATGGTTACATGAAACAAATGTGATTTTTATATCTAACATCCAACCACTAAAATCATGATCAGATAAACTAACTATGTCATGTGGTTTTCTGATGGTATAAAAATCAGGAATTGATTCTTTACAATAAAGATTTAAAAAATATTTTTATAGTTACCAAGTGTTACACTTTTGATTTTTATTCAATATTCCCTCATATATACACACTAAATACAATTTTATTTTGGATACTTGTTTATTAGATAAGACATCCAATCATTCATTTATAACTAGTTTGATTCCTTGGTTTCCAAGATTTGACATGATCTAACTTTCAAGTGATACTCATAGTTGTGTCACTACTCATAGTGATATATAATCCTAAATATTTTGAAATGGAATTAGTATATTTAGATTCAATTAAATTAAATCTTTCATAATTTTTAAAAATCTAAAGACCATGATAGAATTATCATTCACCGAATAATCTCATTTTCAATAAATTATTAATCATATTTGAACATTCAATATATATAGGATTTTTAGAGGATCCCAAAATAATATCATCAATATGTATGTGAACATCTAAATCATTTTTTGATTACTTTTTTATAAATATGGTAGGATTACATATAAATTTTGAAAATTATTTAGAAATAAGAAAATAGAGGAGAATATCAAACAAATCCCTATGAACCTACTTTAGACAACATAAATTTTAATTTAAAAAAAAACATGATTTTGGACATGTTTTTTTAAAATATATGGGTTGTTAGAGAAAAAAACCTCATAAATATAAGCATTCAAGAATTCCATTTTGATATCCATTTGATATGGTTTAAAATATATATTTCTCATATATTAATAATGTATTATAATGGATTCATGTTTAGATATTTGTAAAATGGTATCATTATAGTCTATACCTTTTTCATAATTATACCACTACACAACTAGTATATGATTATTAATTATTGTTTTAACAGATTCGGTAAGCATTTTTGGAAACATCCATTTAGTGCCAATATTAAAGTAATATTTAGATCAATAAAAAAGTTCCCAATATTAATATCATTCAAATTTATTATGTTCTTATTGCATACCCATTATCCATAATTTTTCATTAATTGCATTACTGATGTTCTTAGGTTCTTGTTGTTGAAATAATTATTGATGTTCAAGATGGTTAAAATGAGAAGATATATTTTTTGTACCTCTATCTAAGTCCCTAATAACGGTTTCTAACCTATTGTATTTCTGATTACTAATGCATCATGAAAATAGGGTTTGTTCCCCTCATTGTCTATTATATGTTCAGGTTCTATATGTTTCATAGAACATGATAATTTTTTTATGTTTTAATGAAGATCCTAAAGGTTTGGAACTTCTTTTTATGGTGGATAATAACATCTTCAGGGAATTGTGAAGGTGTTTTAGACACATGTGTATCTATCTCATCAAACATAACATTGAAATACTCTTCCTTATTCATGTTTGTTTATTTAAACATTTATGGTATTTACTTTAAGTTGAATAACCAATGAAATTCCCTTCAACACATTTAGGGGAAAACACATCACGATTATACTCATTGTTAGTGATAATGACCTCGAAACCAAAAAATCTACTGTAATTAAACATAGGATTCATATAATTTCAAATTTCATAATATGTTTTCGTCAATATGGGTATAATTAAAACTCTATTTATTATATAGTAGGATTTATTTATAGCCTCTACACAAAAAATAGATATGTAAGTCATATTCAGTAAAAAATGTACAAGTTATCCCATGATGTGTTCTATTTCATATTTCTAAAACTCTATTATGATTAGGGGTCCAAATATTATGGCAGTTAAGTCTATTTCTATTTTGTGATGAAAAAATTATCAATTTATTTATTTTTAGACTCAAAACCATTTTCATTCTTAGGTTATTATTTCTATATACACATTAGTTCTCGACAAATTTAACAAACTTGATTATTTAATTGAATGCTTCACTCATGTGAGATAAAATGAAAAAACGTATACATAGAAAAGAAGTCTTAAATTACATAGACATTGATCTTATCGTTTAATCAAGACACTCTATATGGTCCAAACAATTCGATGTGAACTTGCATAAGAGGTTTATAATTTGAAACTTCTCTCATTAATTTAAATGAATAATTTTTAGTTTCCCTTTCTTACCATGGTTAATGACTTTTCCATATAGGAATTCATGATTGGGTAGTTACCTGAAAAATATTTTCATTGTAGTCCTTCTATGTGAGTGAATATTACAGTGTCCTTTTCACTTATTCAAAATAGAATATTCCCTATTAAAGGATCTTAAGTAAGACACATTTTTAGAAATTATAGAGTCAAGATTAACAGCAAACACCCTCTAATTTCTCAAATATTAAATACTAATGAATTTCTAGAAATAAAAATTCAAATAATTTTTCCAAACCTCTTATTAAACCAATAAGCACATAAAAATTATAGTCTAAGAATATTATATATTCAACCATATAAAATAACTTTAAAATTACAATAAAAATTAGTGTTACTGATTATGATAGGGTCAATATTATTTCCTCTTAAATTTTCCCCAGTGTTATCCTGAACACCATCAACCATTAATAGAGACTTGATGTTTGGGAAATCTATTCTCATGTATCTAGAATAATATTTGACCATGTACAAATGAATTCTATATGATTCATTCAATCCATTTTCCTACCAAATAATTTGTATATCATGAATGATTTTCATACCATGATTTTCTTGGGTTATGATATGGTAGTTATTAGGGCCTTCTGAAGAGATATTTTCTTCATAGGTTTTCTATAATCATATTATAATCTTTAAAAAACATCATTCAATCCATTTGAAAAATAACTAGCTACAAAATTTCTAGAATTAGACTTATGAACAGAAGTCCTCTTAACAATTCCTATATTCCCAAGTTGGTAACCTTGAATAGTAGTATATATAGAATTAATTAGTTTTACAATAATTTTAGTGAGTGTTTCTCTTCCATTATTAAATCAATATTCTTATTTGTTTAGTTTCTTAATTGATAATTTCAATTTGATATTATCTTGTAATAATTGAAATTTTTTCTATTTTTATATACAGAGATCGGTTCCAACAGTAGATGATAAAGCATTATGTTATTATAGGATTCTCTTTATGAGTTGAGTATGAGTCATCTGATCTATCCTCAAAATCACTCAGTGTTTTTTCTACATTACATTCATATACATTATATCATTATACTCATACTTCTTTTTTACATCAACTTTAGAAAATCATCATTATCATGTACATTTTATTTAAACATATAATGTTTAATGTAATTTCTATTTAAATATCTTATAATATATATTTTACAATTTCAAATATTATCATACATTCCCTTTTAGCTTTGGTTTATAATGAATTTATTCTTCTTGTTAATCTAGTAAATCCGTATAGAAAATTGGGGAATCTTCTCATCAGTATGGTTTGGTGATTCCTCATTATTGATACATTCAACATGAACATTGTCTTTTTATTATTTTTTTATGTAGTAGTTTTAAAAGCATCATATTTTCTTTTAGGTTCATCATCCTCATTATGGTTAACCTTAAGATATTCATTATGCATCAACAACTTCCCAATAAATTCCTTGATATTTACTTTACTAATTTCACACGATTCATTTACTGAATAATATTTCACATTCCATCTCTCTAGAAGATATCTACATAATCACATAATTTTATCTTTTTCTGATAATATATTCCCCAAAGAACTCATTATGTTCACTATCTCATTGAATAGAAGATACATATTAGAAATTAGTTCACCTGGTTTCATCTCAAATGTTTGATTAAAAATTTAATAAGTGTTCAATCTTATTTCATTCAAATTAGTATTTTCCTACATAGAAATTTCTATTGTATAAAAAATATCATAATCTATTTTACAAGAAGATATCGTATTGAATTTTTCTTCTCCTAAAGAACAATATATACTATTCATGAATTTGAAATTATCATTATAATCATCATTAGTAGAATCATACCATATATTCCTACCAGTTTTATGTAACTCATATTTGTCCCCTATATCACACTAGATTTAAAATTGCATTTTTTAAATATGAATTTTTATTTTTCTTTTCCATTGTGCATAGTTATTATCATTAATTTAAAGAAGGTCGGTTGGTATAAGAACCCCATATTCGATCATTCATTTAAAACAGTAAATTTAAAATTGAATGAAATTAATGACCTTTAAATCCCGAATACTATAATTATTAAAAATATTATGAAAACCATTATTACACAATGTCCGTCTAAGGGAGTATCTCACCAGTGGTTTTTATGAGTACACAAAAAAAAATCGATTTAAAAATATTATAAATAAAATCCACCAAGTAGTAAAAAAATAACAGTTAAAAAAGATATAATATATCTATAAGTTTTTATCATTTAAAATATTTCTCAATGATTGATTAATTATAAGATAAATAAATATATGAATATAACGTTATTTTTGGAAATAAATTTTCATATACACACCTTATATAAACACTTCTATATACTAACTATCAATGCAGTGGTTTTTTTATAGTTTAATATAGATTACTTTTAATGAATTAAAATAATGAAAAAAATACACTTTCATATAAAGACAATACAATTAGTCTCAAGTCGATACAAAATCATATCCACTTGAAAATCTCATAATGAAAATATGATTATATAAAATAATCATTGATAAAAATCTTGGATCATGAATACCACATCAAAATGGAATATAAGAAACATGGGGACCTCTTTTACAAAACTGTGTGGATAAAAATAAACACAGGTCACATAGGGTCCTCATCCACAAAATTTGGGAATAAGTGTATAGAGAGAGTGTGAGAAGATATCCCATATCTTATATTTATAGCACATGATACTATGTGTGTCTTTAAAATCTAGAGTAAACGTGTACTTTTTGTGATGTAAATTCAATAATCATAATGATAAATGAAAAATATGATGAGAATATTGTGTTTATTGGGCTAAAGTGATCAGATGCGTATTGTATTTGAATTTATTTAGATTAGGAGCTCGTGTCGTAATTAAAACAATCACTAAAAATATGAGTTTTGTGAACACATTTGTCCTAACTATGGGAATGAATGGAGTTTTCAATGACCTTCAAGCCACCATTTTTTCTTACTAGTAAAGATGGTTCATGTAAGACACACATCACATCACTCTCCTTTTTTGTCTCTTGTAATATGTCTTTTGTTCAATTTAGTTGTTTGTTTATTTATCTTTTTGTATATATATATTCATATTCTAAAGATGAATACTTCCTTTTTATTTTAAAGAATCATTCAATGAACACCATGACCGCTAAATTATTGTACCGATATCTGGCATCATTTTTATTGTACTGTATAAATTTTTGATAAATAAAAATTTAAGTAATCAACAACATTAAATTTGATAATATTGAGATTATAATAATTCAATTTATATTAATATAAATAATGATAGTGAATCATATGAGAAGTGATGAAACTATGGCAGTGACTTATGTTGGTAGTGAGTTATTCCGACTGTGAGTAACCTTAGTAGCAGGTCATTCCATCACATTGACAAATTTTAATTTTAATAGTATACAATGATTGACGGTGATCCATCCTCTATCACTATGTCAGCTTGTCACTTAGAAAATTTTCCATTAGGGTGGAGACTGATTGATAATGGTAGGTATCTTCCATACTTTCCAAATTGTTTTCTAGGTGGTAAATTATCCCTAATGGTATGTGTTTACAAAAACTTTTCAAATTCTCATCTTAATGGATGGTTTTTTCCATAATTTCTCAAATTTACACTGGACCAGAATGGTGAGTCATGTGTGGAAGTGAGTAGAGCCAAATGGTGGATTTTTCAAATAGATGGCTAGAATTACCCTAATCTACATTATAATATACAATTAAATAACAAAAAATAAAAATGGTTTATCTTAAATGAAAAATGATTTTGTAATAATTAAAACAAGTGTTCCATCCAATAATTTTTGTCAAAAAACAAGAGTATCATCCACTTACAAAAAAAGTTTGTGGAAATTATAATTGAAAATATAATTGTTATTAAGCCTACTAGAATTTAACCAACTCACCCATTAGAGCATCCACCAATGATAAATCATTTTTTCAATTTACAAAACTTATATAGAGAGTCAATATGGTAGATGGAATTAAAGAATGTTTGAGAGAACTATTTTCAGTAATAAAATGAGAGATTAAGACAGAATGAAAATGATACATTCCTTCACAATATTGACAAAATCAACATCACCATCTATTTTTGTCTCCCCCTTTCTAGAAATTATCACTTGGTAGAATTACAAAGAATCAATGATTCCCAAGTGATTATTGGTGGGACCCTACTGGTTGACTGATGGGGTTATTTTAGTAATCTACTTCTTCAAACTACTAACTAGTTGACTAATGGGATTACTATAAGAAGACCCTACAACCATTTGTCCACCAAATTGTAGGTTACCCTCAGCTGCGAGTTGGTGTAACTTCTATAGTAATTTCTGAGATATTCCTATTGATTACTATTATGTTATACTCCAGAGTACCTCCCAAAAAGACCCCTACAACTAAAAACATAATTAACAGTCATTGTTATACCCTCATAAGGTTCAAATAAGTGGTAAAAACGAAGATTAAATTGCTAATAATAGACATAATATAAAAAACCATAATGTGAAGGATAAAAAAGGACTATATTTTAATGATTGTGTTATAATATCACAATTATACATATTATAAATTGTTTCTTCTATAATAATGAAAATGAAGAAGCCTCCATAATAAGGAGTTAAGGAAACTAATATCTCATTAATGATTCACCATCACATGCCTCATGAGAATTCCAAACATACTTATATAAAACCCAATGAAATGGTATTATTTTTATGAAATATCCTATAATAATTATTTACTAGTCCAAACTATCTTCTTAGTAACTCCCACTTCATGATAAATATTTATATTCTCTCACATCACCACATGAGATTGGTATGGATGATATTTGTTGATAATTGTCACATTAAACGGATAATGGATAAAATTAATATATATAATGGGAAAATTTAATGGTATTCCACTGTTCCTATACTGTAAATTACCATAATCAACACCACATATATCTTATCTCACATACCTTATTTTCCATCATTTTTATGAACATAATGTAAGAATCATTAAAAAACATGACGAATGGTCATGAATTCTAACTGGCATCAATGGCGATATGCATAATAAATATATATTGGATCATCATTGTTACAATATGATAATGAATAATATATATTTTACATGTCCTGTATCTAAATAATCTAGGCCCCATGAAGGATGTTCTAGAAATCTATGACCAATAATTTATTTGTTTACAAGGCCATATTTAAATTACATCAATGGAAAAAATATTTATTGGTGATAGATAAATATTATTTTAACCAAATCCAAATAGACTAATGTTGAAATTGAAATCTCCTATAAATTGAAGATCCCAATCACAAATCATAGACACTAGAATTCATATAGAATATTCTATCTAATTATCTATTTAATGTTGGATTTTTGAGATCCACATTACTAGATATCCAAATGAATCCTAGAGAAATATTTAATATTGTACTGTTTGAATGATTTCCATATTAGACACTATGTTAGACCCAACACCATTTAAAATAAAAATTTCATAACACTATAAATTTCTAAAGGACTCAATGTCGGTCCAGTGTTTAATTGGAATAATGTGAGATGGTTTATTCAATTTATCAATCTCTACAAAAATCAAAGGATTTCCTTATGACGTGTGCGAATGGAAAATAAATATGAACGTAAATTTACTGTCCCAAATTAATATTCAAACAATAAACAATTAATGTTCACTATAAGTATTCATATTGATAAACATAATCTATTATAATGTAGAAAAAAATAAACAAAATCATTAATGTCATGTTTTTTACATGTCCACAGATTTTCACCACCTCATATTATTAAACATCTATGTTTCCCTGGAGTGATCTTATAACATTGAATTATAACTATCCCTAATAATAGAATTATCCATAGTAATAGGAATTATATATTGGTTATAGAAGAAAATGATACCCTCTAATCATAGGTACCATTGAAAAATTGTTTTCACAGTATAAATAATACCAAATTCCATAGAACATGTCATCAAGCTATTAATAATGGAATGTCATCTTAGGATATTTTTATATAAATAAAATTATAGCCAATGAATATTAAAAATCGTCTACTTAAACTTATAAATTCATAATATTAATGAGATCTATGAGCATACACTCCTCAAAATATTATTTTAGATACTTTTATGGATTTTTTCTTCTAAAATAATCATAGATAGTATTACGCATTCCCATGGATTTTTCTTTGTCTTGTGTTTTTTAACTAGGATATAATAATAAAGTTTTTGACCTTTTTCATTTATAGTATGGTTTAGTTTTAAATCTAATTTTTGTGATGAGTTTTCACTAGATGGTATCTTTTAATGTGTTGATATCAGGCATGGGTAAAGGATTGAGGAGGTCATGGGTGTCTTGATGGGTATCAGGATCACTGTACTTGACATTGGTGTTTTCACAAGATGTACACAGATAGTCTATCTATGAATCTCAACCATGTGGGATACACTAGGTATCTAGTAGTATCTGCACAGGCTATGCACAGCCTATCAGACCATTTCATTAAAACCGTGTGGCCAATATAGTATTCTGATTGATGTTAAATTATTTAATTTAATTCTATGTTAAAAATGGATTTAATTAAATGTTGTGAAATGTGGTTTTTATTTACTTAAATTCAAGGTTAATATGATTTAAATTAATTAATGTGAAATAAGGGATTTATTTAATTTAATCGTGGTTAAGGGAATTTTATTAAATGACATTGAGTGAAAGAATTAATTTAATTAAATTGAGTTTAGAAAATTTTAATTAAATGATGTGTAAATTTGGAGTTTGGGGTTTATCAAATAAGTGTAATATTAACGGGTAATAATAACAATATAATGGTTATAATTATTTTTAATATTATATTAATTGTTATAATTAACTTAGGGTTTCACCATTATTAGAGAAGATTTATAGAGGGAGAAACACCTCCTTCTTCCATACGTGAGGTAGGATTCACGAGGTAGTAGCCCCCTCCCTTAAGGTACATTATCCCCTACTCTGTCTCCCTCTTCACACAACCCTTTCCTTCTTGTGTACTCATAGATCTTATTCATATCAATGAGTTAATTCTATCTCTATGTGTTTCGTTCTATGCATTGTTCATTTCGGTTCTCCATCGCCATGTTTCTATTATGTCGAACCCATAGGTTCGGGATTAATTCAATTTCTTCATTTCTTTTGATTCTAGGTGTTGTAGTAGATGTATTAATACATTTTGGTCCACATTCCAATGACCTCCACTAATGACAAAGTGGTTTATCATGATTTGGTTCACTACTGTTATATTCTGAATGGATATATACCCGTTAATTGGTTTTCTACCCTCTGAATTGGGTTTTTAGGTTTTATTTGAGTTGTTGTTAATTATTTTTTTGTGTTGGTCCCCACCACACTAATTTTGGCTGTCTGTTATTGTTATAATGTGTTGTGATCAATTCCATGTGCATGCACACTTTTTTTGAAGAGTGTATATGTATGTTGATAGAATTTTGAGTTATAATGAATTTTATAGACCAATTCATTGATGCAGGGTTCTCAAATTTTCATTATTGATAAAATTTTATAGTTGTTTAATTATCATTCTTGATATATTTGACTACAATTTTAGGTATTAATTGATAATTGTGTTAAATGGTTTGTTATATTACAAAATAACATTTCTGTAATAAAACTCGTCCCTCAGAGGTGCACTAACTTCATGCTAAATACAATATGGTGAGACTGAGATGTTTTCTTTTCTTTCTGATATGATTTTATCTATTATTTCCTAGTAAGAGGAAGCTATTTTAATAACGGTATAATGGTTTTTAGATTTGTGATTTATTGACTCCATTAGATGTTTACACACTTGGGTTTGTTGGTAATTATAGGTTATTGAGTGGGATATATTGAGATAATTAATTTTTAATTAAATTAATGCATTGTGATTGTAATATATATAATTATTCATGGTGTTAATTTTATTTATTTAAGTAGGATGATTTGAGGTGACTAATTTTGAATTAGTTATATTCTTTAACATTGTAATGTTAGTAAATAATTCGGGGATTATTTATTATTTAATGAGTGTGATGAGTTGATGTAATTAATTGGGAATTAATTATGATCTTTGAGATTGTAATGTGGATAATTAATCAAGTAATTAATTATGATTCATTGAGTGGGATAAATTTAGATAATTAGATGTCCATTAATTATGATCATTGAGATTATAAAATTCATAACTAATTGGGGATTAATTATGAGTTATTAGATTGGATATTTTGATATAATTATTTTTGAATTAATTATGTGCCATTGATAATGTGATATTGATAATTAATTGTGGTAATAATTTTGAAAATTTGATATTAGAATGAGATAATTAATCCTGGATAACTAATTATGGAATATGAATTGTGATTTTTTTATTTAATTTTGTAATTAATTAATGGTTTAAAAAAATTAGTTAATTGTTGAGTCAACGAATGGAATGGAAGTTTTTAACTAATTCTTAATTTAGTAATGGTATTGGGGTCGATAATTAATTGGTAAATTAAATATCTAATAATAAATGGGACCACAGTCATTCTGAATTGAGATGTAAAAATGGTAACATGTTCATCATACTTATGAGTTAGGAGAATGGGAACACAGTCATTCTCAATTAACAAGTATACATAGTAACATGGTTATCAGACTTATGAGTAGTGAAAATGTGAACATGGTCATTCTATCGAGGATTAAGAATGGTAACATGATGATCTTACATAACTTTTGGATTTTGGTATAATTGGAAATATGGATTATAAATGTGAAATGGGAGAATAGAAATAATGGTACTATGATATATGGCCTCACATAAGAATGTTTCTATATCCCACCTGAGTCGAAACAGGTACTCAGTTTTGAAATCACTTTTGAATACATAAGACTCTAACATGACCTGAAGATGGAATTATGATATAATATCATCTTTACATATATCTGACACAGACATGATCTGAATCAGGTATGGAGGTATGATATCACCATGAATATCTCAGACTCATTCTTAAGATGAAGCATGTATTTAGATATCATATTACCTAAGGAAGGATTTAGGCTTAGATATGAGAAATATATATAATTGAGGTGTGGGTTTCCATAGGAACCCTAGAGATAAGAAATTATTAAACAAATAACACTAAATAATGTGTTAAACAATTTATTAAACATTATTTATCTATATAGTCCTTGTTCAGAATCTTATTCTGGATATGAGAAAAAGTAGGTATCACTGTTAGGTGTCCCATTGAAACCTGGATAGTTTTTTGGTTATTTATCCAAGTCTGTTATTTCATTGATACACCCACAGAATATTTTGTTATAATCAATTATATATTTTTAGCTCAAAAACATGTGTTACCAGCCTACAAAGATTTAGATCTCATACCCTATTCATGACACCATTGCACTTGGGTAGCTGAATAGAAATTCTTATTTACGAGATCAGGGACATTTTTATTGCTATTTTTTGTACCTGGGATTTTAGAGAAAAAGACCTAAAATATACTTGGAATACTTTTGGAGATCACTCATGGGACATAGATTCTTTTGTTTTTTTCTGTACTAAGATATAAAACCGGTTGATTTATTTAATTCATTCAGATATGTATCAACATGACATGCATGCATTGTATAAACTGGATTTGGTCATTTTATTTATTTAGTTCATATTTAAATTGTCTTCCATTTATTTCAACTATTTATATATTGTTATACATCTATGAAAACTATGATATGATGGTATGGTCTCCCAACCCACTATCATTTTACCTTCTTTGCGAGTCGCTAACCTAAATCACACATGGAGGTGTGTTTGAGTTCATGTGGGGATCGGTCTGTCTACCTGGTCGATGGAATGTCAAGACGGAGTGTTAGAACGTGGTATAAAAGGATCAGTTTAACTTATTTTCCCTTTTTATTTTATTTAGGTCCAGTATAAAATAAAATAAAAAATTATTTTCACCTGATTAGTAGTCTTTCCTCGGACAGATCACCCCATGTATGGGAAATGACCAAGTGTCCATGGTTGTGAATTGTTGTTTATGATGTTGATGTGATTTCAACATTGGTGACTGGTGTATTTTCTACATCTTATTGATTTTGTAATTTTGGTAATTTTCCTTGGCATTTTATGGAACGTAATTTTCATTATATGCTTCATATAGGAACTTAGAAATTCACAGGCCATGCATATGACATGCCATTTAGTTTCATTAGAAGTATGCAAACTAATTTGGAGAATTTGCCTTTGGTGGAATGAATGTTTTGATCTGCTTTAGCATGACATCTTCTATAACATGTTTATATGATTATGTAACATTTTGCCTATATAACTATATTACTTTCCTATAATTCCATGGATCTATGTTATATCATGTTCCTGTGTAACTACCTGTGATGACATGCTATGGATGATTTGATGTGTGAATGACTACATGGTTGTAAAATTGTTGATTATGATTATGATGGGATCCATTTTTTTTATAAGTTGTATGAGGTCATTATTGCTTGGAAAAAGGGTAACTCGGGTATTTGAACAATAAAAAAAGTTGTTTCTAAAGTTAAACTGTTAAGAATAAATTGATTAAATTAAATAGGAGCCAACTTCCACCTATAAGGTGTATGAGATCATTATGGATTAGTATATTCCAACTCATATCACTTATGGGATTACATTTTGATGACCCCTGGATTGAATAAATGGGACCCTCAAAGGTCTGATTTTTAATTGAATGGAATTTAGATTCTAATTTTTATTGTTTACAAAAATGTTACACTAAATGTTAAATTGTAAAGACCCGTAAATTTCAAGGAAATTTTATTTCTTAAATTATTTTAAATTTTAAGAGTACGCATTTTCTGACAGAACCTGATTCAGGGGCCCGGTGTGCCCGGAATTGTTTTCTGAAGTTTAGCTTGGGTATGTTCAGTGAACGAACGAGCGGATTTTTCTATCCTTTAAACCGGTACTCAGAATTGAAATTTGAGGGCATTGATGAACTCGCAATGTCGTTAATTGCTTAAGGGGACCTTTAACGTAGTTGCGTTTGCTCGGATCAAGAAGTTAATTTTTGGGGATTAAATAAGAAGTAGATAAAATTGTGTGTACAATTTTATTTTATTGGATGTTAAACCCCCCCATGGGTAGTTGTTGGTGGGTCCCACAACCACCCAACTAAAGCCTGGTTATGTGGAAGGTGGGGCCCACATGATCTCAACCTTTTCATATTCCATAACCCCTTAACCCCCCTTTGAACTCCCTTATTAATTACATGGAAACTCCCCAATAATTTTTGCATCCATTAAATGTGTAACTCTTCCTCTCACATCTCTCCCTCTTTAAACATGCCAACACCAATCTTAATTAATTAATTAAACCTCTTCAATTAATTTATCTAATTGTTTGAATTTTATGTTTTTGAATTCTTGGAAAAATAAAATAAAATAAGCAGAAGCCTGATTTTATTTTGTTTAGGATTATTGTGTGAAGGGGAATTGGGTGAACTCTAGTTTTATTTGAAGAACATCATCCTCCCGCGAAGAACTTCATCCTCCTATGAAGAATGTCACCTCTATGACAATGAATGCTGTCACCACAAAGAGAGACATTGTGCCTTTCCTTCTTCTCTCTGCAGCTATTATGGAGACGTCGTCCCCTCCTTGGATGCATGCCAAAGCCGTCTTCGAAACATCACCCCGCGAAGCTGTCTTCTGCGATGCCCAGCGAACAAAATGGTTTATCGAGATAGGGGTTAAGTTCAATTTTTATGGATTAAAAATGTGCTTTGGTTTTTCTTTGAGCATCTACTTTACCTTGGCTGATTGATATCGTTTTACGCAGAGGGTACGGGCCAAACGAACACGGCCCGAAAACCCTCAGTAGTTATCGTTTATTAATTTATAATTGGAAATTAATGGTGAAGGATGCATGATGTAGTCGTGTCGTGCCGAGAACGTGGTGAAGGGAACCGGTGTCGTCACGCTGGTTGTGCGGAGGGAACTGCGGCCCGCTCCACGAGCCGCTTCTGTAGAGGAACCGGCCTGCCCGTCGGCCGGCCGGGTGGAGCTAGACCACGACGAAGGGAGGGTGTCACGCTAGAGAATGGCAGCCTGCCCATGCAGGACGTATACACAGATGACTAGGCCTGTCTATCCGCTCGGTTTGGGGAAGGGCGGTGCTGCCTACCGCCGTCGGTGCAATAGACTGGGGGGCCCACGCCCCATGCCCCCCCTTGGAGCCCGCTCGGCTTCGGCCGAGCCCTCTGGGCCGCACCAAATAGTCGGGCCATGCCGGGCCGGACCGAGCTGGGCCACGACGGGCCGAGCCGGGCCACGACTGGTCGTGCCAGGCCGCATCGGGCCAGGTCGCGCCCCGCCGGGCCGGGCAAAGCCCCGCCTAGCCGGACCGTGCCACTTCGGTCATGGTCACGTCCCTTTGGGCCGAGTTATGTTTTTCTTCAGACCGGTCCCACACCCCTGATGGGTCAGACCCGACAAACTGGGTCAACCCGACCTGTCGACCCACTAGGCTAAACAGGTCTGGCCCGTTATTCACTTAAACATGAATAACATAAGGACCGTGTGTCCGATCGACACGCCGTCTGCGGTACTAGGACTATTTCAGCGAGACGGTACTTTCGTGATACTCTATGAGAGTTTCAAATGATTTTGGATATCATCTGGGTTAGAAACGATCATTTTTCTAACTGGGCCCCTGGGACGGAAAAACCATTATCTCTCAGATCGGGCATCTGATTGACACACCGTCTGTTTCATTGAGTTCTTTTTGATGACACAGAACTTCGGGACACATAAACTCTATTCTTCGTGACAGTTGATGTGTCGACCCCCCTTGTCTTGTAAAGCGGACCCTCCCAGAATCAAGAGTGCTATGTGCCGGAACCCTAGAGCTGGCTGCGACTGCGATGATGATGACGACTGTACTTGGATCCTATGTGGGTTTGGCAGTGAGGATGACTTTACTTGGATCCTCCATGGGTTCTGTAGTGATGACGACTACAATTGGATCCTACGTGGGTTCGGCAGCGATGGTTACTGTTCTAGGATCCTACATGGGTTCAGCAGCAACAACTTCTATACTTGGATCCTACTTGGGTTCTGCAAGGGAGATGATTCAGTGGATACATCTATTATCTCCACCCCTCTTTGTGAGTAGTATATCTGTGTGAGCTGAGTCATGATATTTCAATCATTATCATCGATGTGATTTACTTGCTTTCCTGTGTGGACTGGGTTGTGCTTTCCTGGGTGGACTGGGTTGTGCTTTTCTGTGTGGACTGGGATGTGCTTTCCTGTGTGGACAGGGTTGTACATGGGATCGTGACTTGAAGTCGAACTGGAATTGATGACTTAGGCACACATATGGGAAATTACCTAAATTGAAATGGTTTATACTTCAGGTTTGTAACATTACTTTGTAGTTTATCTATTCTGGATTCTGGGAGACCTTCGAGGGTCTCGGGGTCCCTACTTAGTATCGTATACTCACCCCTGCACGGGTTGTGCCCGCACGATGTTGTGTTGGATGCAGACAATAGACAACACTAATCGAGGTGGAGTCTAGAGGAGCGGTATGGTACATAGAGGTGGACCACTTGGCGGGACTTACATGGAGCAGACGGCCAGACCCGAGGAGCTGTGGAGACAATCTGTACCCACCCTTCTGGTGGGATATCCAGAGGATGACTCAGTGGTTGCTGGTTTACCTTACTGCAGCTGTTCTTTCTTTACTGTTGTACTGTACTTCCAGTTGGGTTTGTATTATTGCCAATTTACTTTCCATCACTTACTTTTGTACTCAGTTTACTTAGTGTTTACTTCATCTTGGGTACTTTGTTGTTTTTTTACTTATATAAAGTCAATGCCTTCCCTTTTATCGGGATTTATGCCTTCGGTGCTAGTCGCTAGCCCCTGGCCTATGGAAGGCGGGCTTGGGGTTGTCACAGCACGGGTCCCGAGGCTGGGTCGTGACATAAATGTTTGAAGAGGAATATGGTTATATGTAGCTTGTTTTTTCTATTGGGAATTAATTGAAAACCCAGTACCTTTTTTGTAATAGTACTTGTTGGTTTTTTAATATTCGTTTAAATTTTTAGAGTTTTAAATTAATTAATTAAATAGATATAACGAAAAAGGGGCTTTAGGTTATAGTAGATTGTATTTTGTGTGACCAATATATAGGGTCGACGTGTATGATTCGTAAGGGACTAGCCTATTATAACTACCTGTAATTCATATTCCTGGTATGAATATTATATTCAATTTTTTAATTTATTGTTAAAACAAACTAAAAATGTATTTCTTGTAATTTTTCTTTAAAATTATATCCAATATTTATTATTTATATAAATTTAATTAAAACTCTAATATATTTTTTATTTTGAAAGATGATTTTAACTATCAATAATATATATAATAAAATATTTTAAAAGAAATAACTTTTATTGTTAATGAATTACATTACAAATATTGGTTCACTATTAATGTTCGAATTTTATTATATGATGATAATTATGTAATCTTACATTTGATTAGTTATTTATTATAAAATTGACTTGGTTTTATTTATAATATTAATATATATATATATATATATAATTATAATTATGAGTTATAAATTATTTACTTTTATTAGATTAATGTTTTATAAAATTTTTAATATTATGAATTTTGATTGATAATTTTATAATTATATAATATAAATGTTTTGATATAATGTTAAAATCATAAATATATGAATTATATTTTAAACATGAATTATAGTTTTTTTTATAATATTTTTAAGATTTATAAATTATGATAACTTTGATTATTTAAATAAATAAATAATATTAATATTAATTATGTTAAATGAAATGATATTAATAGTAAATAATATTAATAATAACTAAAATATTAAATTGTATATAAAAATGATTTATTAATTTATAAAAACACATATGAAATTATGAATAAAATTTAATATTAGTATTATTAAGATAAATGATAAGGAATAAAATAATTAAAAAAAATTAAAACGGATTATATTTAAAAAAGAGATTTAATATGAATAATGAATTTTAAATTGAATAATGAATTTTGATCCTTATTTAATATTTATTCTTTTGTCTAGATTTGTGAATATGTGTATATTTGATGACTGAATCCTATGAAAATCAGCTCAATTGTTCCATGTTTTGTCATTTTATTCAATTTTTCTTTAGAATTCATCTTGTACTCTTAGTTCTTCTTATCTAATGTTGATGTCCTCTATATGTTGGAGTGATTTTAATTGATTGTATTATCTAAAAAATATTATCAATATCATATGGGTTCCATTTTTGTTATCGTTTTCTTGAGTCTATCTTCAATATTATCAGTATCATATTGATTTTAATTGACTTACCTTTTTTCCATCATATTTGATCAATGATGATATCAAAAATGTATCTATATATATCTTATATTTTTCTTTAATTATAATTTATCAGTATTCATTTATCTATACAAGTGTTTTCAGTAGTTTTATGTCAATAATTCAATTAAATTTTACAGTCATGTTATTTCTTGAACTGTTTGGTAGTGGCAATATATATAAATTTTATATATCTACTTTCCATGAAGCATGTAATCAAAACCGCATGTACTAATTTTTCTTTCTCTTCTTTCTGTGATATTGTAACAATAAAGATTCTTGATTGGGAGTAATAATCATCATGGATTATAAACATCCTTTTGATTGTTTGTTTATAGTAGGGTAGTCCAGTGAGAAAAGTGGAAAGTAGTCATATACAACTATCAAGTAAAAGATTATTCATTTTCAGATACTTTTATTTTAAATTAAAATTCATTTTTAAATAGGAAATTATTTTTGTAAATTATTTTTTATTGGTTTCATTAAATCTAAATGAAACATGATCAACATTTTTTTAATTTGATATGTTTCTTGAGAGGTTGAGGATGAAATTGTTCCCGAGATGCTATTTTGAATTTTTTTAAATAGTATGACATGGTTTACTTAATTAATTTATAATTATGATTTTATTTTTGTGTTAAAACATATTTTGTAAAAGGTAATTTTTTTATAATTACATGTTAGGGATATATGTGTATATTAATCAACATTTATGCTTTAAAGTTTATTTCATATATGTTTCGCAAAGGGATATTTCTATTTATCGATGTTTTATTTATACGTGATTTATATGTGACATGCCTATATATATATGCTTATATAATTTTCAATTATATATCCAATTAACATGAATTATTATTAACCAAGTTTTAATCTATGGATGAATTTATAAATTAATAATTTTATAATTTTTTAATGTGCATGTTATATACAAATCAAGACAATGGCCACACATCAACAATTTTGTAATCACAGAATTTATAAATAAATATATATGAATATAGATATATGCATGAGAATTTTTTAAATATTACCAAATTTTTTTTTATTGGATTAATAATGAAAGTGTAAGTTCATGAATGATTCCATGTAATTATGCCAAGTCTATGAATCATGGGATTTGGTTCTACCAAGTCAAATTAATTTAATTTCTAATGAAGATGAGTATATATATATTTATATATAAATGATAATTAATATATTTATTTAGTGAATTATTAAATATATATATATATATATATATATATAATAAACCCCATTTAAGGGGTTTCCCCCTCAATTTCATTAAAAATTTAATAATGAAACCCATTTAAAATTGTATTTTTACATATTAGAAAGTAAATAATTATTTTCTTAAAAGTTGATACCTAAAAGTAGTAAATATTATAGGGTATTGGGGAGTGAACCCAATCCTAAAAAATTTAGAAGGCCCAATATAGCCTTAAATGTTTTGAGTTTTCACAATGATTTAATTTTCAAAAGCTTACTTAATATTTTCAGAAATTCACTAGAATATTTAAAAATCATTTTCAAAGTGTAAATATTTTTAAAGTGTAAATAATTTCAATGTGAAAATAATTTTAATGTATAAATATGTTTAAAGTATTAAAGTATTAATATTTTAAAATCATTATGTTTCATAATAATTTCATTTTTATTTAATCAAATGGTTTTTTCAATGAATTATTTCCCTAATATGTATATCAATGGTTTTAAAAACTCATAGCGTGAAATTGAATACTCATCCATTTTTTTAGTATGATTTTTCAAAGATATCTTAAAATATCAAAACAGATGGCTTCACAATTGGAGTTACCACCTGTGGAATCCTAGTTGGTATTTTTTTTTCAACAATGATAAATTTAATGTATTTTCTAATCCTCCATAACCTAGACTAGTAAAAGGTGCTCATCTGTGTAATCTTTTGTGTAATTGTTATGTTTATTTTATAAGAAAAAAATTACTCAGTATTTTTAAGAACTGAGTCTAGAAGAGAGGTCTTGGAGCAGTATTATTGGTATCAAATGAACTGTCTAAACAACATTAGTGATTATATATTGTTATGTTTTGAGGATTTGTGGTCCTAGTGTTTCTTAATTATGATGTCAGAAATTTAGAATTGGTTGGATCCCACAAAATTGAAAATAGAGGGCACAATTCCTTTGAAGGGGAATAAATTAATATCCCAAAAATCTCATACCTAGTAAAAATATTATATTAAATGTATTTACTTATAGTTAAAAAATTATAAATGTATTTATTAATTTTTTCTATCAAAATAATATCTAAAATAAAGTATTTTAGTTAATTTAATTAATATTATTATATCTATTTGAATTTGAAAGGAGATATTTTTTATCAAGATGATATATAAAATAAATATTTTAAATGAAATGACTATTATAATTATGTAATTACGTTACGAATATATTTTCACTATTAATGTTAATATTTTTATCTCTACTAATAATTTTATAATCTGACATTTGAATATTTATGTTATTATAAAATAAACATTGATTTATTTTTGAAAATATGATATATATATATATAATTATGACGTTTAGATTATAAATTTTTATTTGATCAATGTTTGATAAATTAATAATATTATGAATTTTGTTAAATAAAATTATAATTATATAATATAACTAATTTAATATAATATAAAAATTGTACAAACATGACTGAAATTTTTAACTGAAGTTATAATTTTTTTATAAAACATTAAAAATTTATAAATTATGACAATTTTGATTCTATAAATAAATATATATTAATTATGTTAATTATGTTAAATTAAATGATAATAATTATAGTAATATTTTTATTATTAAATCGTTCAAAAACAATGATTTATTAATTTACAAATAAACATATGAAATTATGAATATAATTTAATATTAATAATATTAAAATAATTGATAATTCAAAGAAGCAAAAAAACCAAATTGATTATATATGAAAAACAGATAATATATGAAAAATGAATTATATATATAACGAGGTGAGATATTTAATATAAAAAAATAAATAAATTGAAAAGTTTAAATAGGAGAAACAAAATAGGGTTTCAAAGGTTCGATAGAACTGTAGGAGACCATGAGTCATGGATGATAACAGGTTAATTTTGTAAGAGATGAAGCCAATGCCTGGACGAATGGGGATCGATGTCGAGGTTGATCCAATTTCAGAAGTGATGTTGAAGTCAGGATTTGCGAACTAGTAAATTGAGTTTGAAGTACGTCGTCCATGAACATGGGGAAGTCAAAGAAGATATGTGTTATGTCAAAACCATGGATATGGTTTCAATCCATTGTTTATCTTGGTTCTGTTGTCCCGATTATTGCGTATTTATACGTTTAATGACTGAATCTTTTGAAAATCGGCTCAATAGTGCCATGTTTTGTCATTTTCCTCATTTTTCGTTCGAAATTCTACATCTTCTCTAAGATCATCTTATTTGATGCTACCATCATCTTCTTTCTTGAGTGATTTTTAATGATTTCATTATCCAAAAAATCATCTCACTATCATATGGATTTTAATTTTGTTATCATTTTATTTAATTTGTCTTCAATATTATCAGTATCATATTTATTTTAATGGGCTTAGCTCATTTTATTATATCTATTTTATTCTATTATCCAAAATCTATCTATATATACCTTTTATCTGACAATAATTATTCATTATCGATATTCAATTCTCCGTCCCATCATTCTCATTAGTTTTGTGTCATGAAATCAATTAAATTTATCAGTCATCTTATTTTTATAAATGATTGGTAGAGGCAGTATATATAAATATATATATCTCTTATCCATGAATCAGAAAAATAGAACAACTTGTTTTGATTTATCATGCTCTTATTTTTGATATGATTCACCTATAATGAGCCTCGATAGGGAGAAATAATCAGCATGGATTGTACACATCATTTTGTGTGTATGTTTCTATCATTGAAGTCTAGTAATAAAAGTGTCAAGAAGTCAACTACAATTCTGATGTAAGGGATTTTTCTGTTTTAGTTACTCATCTTTGAAATTCCATTTTTATAAGGGATGATTAATTTTATTAAATGTTTTTTATTGATATCATTAAATCAAAATCAATCAAGATCTATAGTTTTTAGATTTTGAAAAGTTTTTAGTGAGGGTGAGGTTGAAATATTTTCCAGGATTCTATTATAAATCTTTGAATTAGTATGATATCGTTTACTTCATTATTTCAAAAATATGATTTTTTATTTATAAATTTATGTTGTAAAAGTCTAGTTGTTTATAATGAAATGTGAGGGATATATTTATGTATATATATATATATATATATTAATTTTTATGTTTTAAATTTGATTTTATATAAGTTCTAGTAAGGGATTTTTCTTTTTATCAATGTTTTAATTCAACATGAATTTTTTCTGTTATTATGTGAAAATTATAGATATATATATATATATACTTGTATAATTATTAAGTATATAACTATTTTTAATAAATTATTATTAACCATGTATTAATGTAACTATAAATTTATAAATTAAGAATTTCATAATTTTTTCATTTTCATGATGAACACAAATTAGGACTATGGACATACATCGATGATTTTGATATCATGGAATTTATACATGAATATATACGTGTATAGATACATGTAGGATCATTTAATAAACCTTTCCAAAAAAATGTTTTTTTACAGGATTAATAATGAAATTTGAAGTTCGGGAATAATTCCATGTAATTATGAAAAGTCTATGCATCATGAAATTTGGTTATACCAAGACAAAAAAAATGAATTTCCCTAGAATATTAGTATTTATATATTTATATATAACTATTATTGAATATATTTATTTTATTTATGATTATATATATATAAACAAAAACCTAGTGAAAAATGATTATGTACATATTTCTAGATTAAAATGATTTTCATAAATTCTAACAGTTAAATGTTGTAAATATATTTAGGAATTCATGAGTGACACCAATCCCTTAACAAGTGGGGAGGCCAAACATTGGCTTCAATGATTCTTGTAGTGATAATGTTTCTATTTTCAAAAGTATTCATACTATTTTTTGATATTCTATAGAATGATTGAAAATCATTTTCAAAGTGTAAATATTTTCAAAGTGAAAATAATTTCCAAGTATAAATAATTTCCATGTATTTTAGTATTAATTTTTTTAATTCATGATGTATTAAAATAATATCAAGGTAATTTAATCAAAAATATTTCAAAATATTATTTTTTTGAAAAGGTTTTTCAAACTGTTTATAACCCCTTAGTGAGAAAATAAATGCTCATAATTTTTTTAAATATGAATTTTTATAGGTATCTTCAATTTGAAAATTATATGTCATCACATTTAGAGATAGTTCACACAGAACAATAGTAGGCATGTGTTTTTCTGTTCATATTTGATAAATTTAAGGTGTTTTCTAATCCTTCTAATCCTAGACCAGTAGATGGTCCCCGTTTGTTTAATCTGTTGTGTAATTGTTCATTTTATTTTATTAGAAAAAAATTACACAACATTTTTATGAATTGAGTCTAGAAGAGTGGGCCCGGGGTGTTATACTCATGGTTGGTAGAACCCTTATAACTAGAGATTCACTATTTCTGTTGTAATATTTTTTATGCTTGTTCCATTTTAGTGTAATTATCCCTAATAGGAACATTGAGTTTTAAATAATGACACCATTATTTTGAGAGGTGGAAATTGTACCTTGACTTTTAAAATGGGAATAAGCTTTGAAGAATTCATTGTTCATCAGGTTAAACACGTCTCAAGAATGGTCAGCTATTAATGATATTCTCATTCTAACTCCATATTAGATTTATTGTGGTGTTAAGTTATGATCATCCTACTTGTCGAGAGAATTTTAGGACTCAAGTTTTTTTACAAGATGGTCGATTTAAATTTTGGCTTTCATAAAAGATTTTTATATGGTAACCATTCTTTATAAAATGAAACATGTGAATTTGAGGTGTTTCTGTAATAATGTTATTGAGAGTGTATAGTCTTTCTGTTCGACGACATGGACACACCTATGGTAGGTAGTGTGACAACGGTTATGGTATACATTTTAGTGCTTTATTAGTAGAAAAAATTTTGTATGGTTTGAGGTTTGTTAAAACCATTAGAAACTCCATTAGTTTTTGTATAAGTTTTTGTTGAATGATTTGAAAAAAAAGTTTTCCTTGGCTGATATAGGAATTGAGGATTGGTTGATGGTGCTTCAGTCGGTTAAGACAAGATTATTGAAATTATTTGACCCATAGAAGTTTGACTGATCTTTTTAGTGACCTGGTATTATTCTTATTGTGCTCTTCTAAATGAGATTATCATTTCCCATATCTGTACCTCATCCTGGAATCACTAATACAATGTTGGTCTTATGAGACACTGTGTTTTTAAAAGTCATTTGTTTGGATAAGGGGTTGTTATCTTGGTTTACACGGGATGTGTGTTTATTTGGGTTATTTCTTTATTCATGTTGAGGAATGACAGATTTAAAATAGCCAATCGATGGCATGACTTGGGAATTCCACCGGAGGACATGTATGGATTTCAGTTTCCATGTGTTTGGTGATCAAATCATTTTAATGTGACATCATTATTTTAAGGGAGAGTGTGGGTTTATGGGTTGGTGATGTCTTCCATGTAATGATTAATGGTTTGGATTTTGACCATTAAATGCTCAGACGATTGGTGGAAACCACCATCAGGAGTGTGGTTGAGGTGGAAATGATGGGATCATGCCTCTGGTTACCTGGGTTCAGTTAAACATTACTTCTATTTTTTGGTTTGGTTTTGATCTTATCCTCAGGTATTTAATGGATTAAGTCATTGGTATTGATAAATTATTGAAGGTGAATTAGTAATTTGGGAATGAAACATGACCATTCAAATGAGACTTGAAGACCATGGCGGATTGGGTGGTGTTATCGAAGCTCTCAATGGCTTCTCCAGGTCGCGAATTTTTAAAGTGGGTAGATTTTAATGTACATTGTTTTCTAATCATGATAAAATACTAATGGTTTTTAACTTATTCATTTACTGCCTAGGTCAATTTTAAAACTAAGGCTCGGGATAATGTTTTGAAATATAGTATTGGTTAGTGTGTTGATATTGGGATTGGGTAAAGGCTCAAGGAGTTCCTAGGTGGCCTGATGGGTTTGTGGAGCCTCGGACCTGAATGTGGTGTTTGCACTATCAACACACAGTTAGTGCAACTATGAAGGTGAGTGATACAGGATACTCTAGGTATCCAGTAGAATTCACATAGGCTACACACAGTCTATCAGACCATGCGACCGACACTGTTTTCAGTTTCAAGTTAAATTATTTAATTATATTCTTTGTTAAATATATATTTAATTAATTTTTTTGAAATGAGTTTTTTTTAAATTAAATTCATGATAAACATGAACTTAATTAATTGATATGAAATATGGTATTTATTTAACTAAATTTTGGATGATATAATTTAATAAAATTATTATGAGTTGGAGAATTTATTTAAATAAATTATATTGAGAATAATTTAATTAAATGATGTTCAAATGGGGAGTTTAGAATTGATCAACGAAGTGTAATATTAAAGGGTAATAATCATAATAATATAATGTTAATTATTATTATTATTATATTTATTATTATATTTATTTTTTGGTTTCATTATTACTATATAAGAATAATAGAAGAAGGTGCATATTCATTTTTACCTTACGTACGGCGTGAGGCACCAGGCAGCAGCCCCCTCACTTGAGGTGCACTACCCCCTCCTCTGGATCCCTCTTCGTGTTCACATTTCCTCCCATTTTCTTCAGGGATATTGTCTACCTTCCCAAGGAAAGGCCTTCTCCATTCATTTTTTTCATCGCATCAATTTTTTCGTCTCTTCTCCACCTACTTTCCGTTAGTCCAAAACCCTATGTTCGGGTTTAATTCAATTTCATCATTTCCACTGATTCTAGTTGGTCCATAAGATGTCTTCTAACCCATTGTTTTGTATTCCAATGACTTCAACTAATTAATAATTGGTTCACCTTGATATGGTTTTCCATATTGTATTGAGGTAATTTTATATACTCGTTAAATGGTCACACACCCCTTGAGTTAGGTTATTATGGTTTATTTGAGTTGTGTTTAATTAATTGGGTATGTGTTGATCCTCACCGCACTAATTTGTGGTACCAATTATTATTAAAAGGATTTTTGATCAATTCCATCTATACATGAACTTTTTTTGATGTGCGTGTACGTAAGAAGATAACAGTTTTGATTAGAGTTCATTGGCTTAACCAATTAATTAAGGTGGGATTATCATATTTTCATAATTGATAAAATAAAGTTGTTGCTTACTTATCATTTTTTAAAAATATTACTACAATTTCATGAATGACTTTTAGATGTGTTTAATTGTTTTTTAGATTACAAAATACAATTTTTTAATAAAACACATGTAATGGAGGTTTGCTTCATTCAAGCTAAAAACATAGTGATGAGACTAAGATGTTTTTATATCAACTTGATATGTGTTTTCCTATTATTTCCTAGTTAGTGGATTCATTTGAAAATATGGTAATATAGTGAATTATCTAGGAGATGTATTTCTTCCTTTACATGTTTATGAACTAGAGATAGTTGGTAATTATTTGTTATTGAGTGGTATATATAGATAAAATTAATTGTGAATTAATTTTGTGCATTGAGATTATAATTTAGATAATAAATAAGAGGATTAAATATGAATTGTTAAGTGGGGTGAGGTGAGGTAAATAATTATTAATTAATTGTGTTCAATGAGATTGTAATGTATAAAATTAATACAGGGATTAATTATGAGATAATTAATGGGATGAGTTAAGGTAATTAATTTTTAATTAATTGTGGGCCTTCATATTGTAATGTGTATAATTAATCAGGTAATTAATTATTATTCATTTTTTTGGTATAAATTGAGATAAATAATTTTGTATTAATTATGTGCTTTGAGGTTGTGAAATAGATAATTAATTAGGGAATTAATTATGAGATATTGAATTGGATATCTTTAGATAATTATTTGTGAATTAATTATGTGACTTTAATAATATGATAGGGATAATTAATTGTGGGATTAATTATGAATTGTTGATATTAGATTGAGTTAATTAATTTTGGAAAATTAATTAATTAATATGAACTATGATGTTGATAAATTAATTGTTGAATTAATTAATGGTTTAAAGCACATTGTTTATTTTTGAGTTAACTAATGTAATGGATGTGTTTAAAATAATATTGAATTAGTGATGGGATTATGGTGGATAACTAATTGGTAAATTTATTATGTGACAAATAATTGGAACATAATAATTCTACATGGATTATTTCAAATGGTTTCATGGTCATTGTACTTATGAGTAAAAAGAATTGGAACATGTTCATTCTAAATTGAGAAGTATACTAGTAACATGGAAAGTGTTCTTATGTGTAATTAGAATGAGAATAGGGTCATTCTATTGAGGAGTAATCATAGTAACATGGTCATCTTACATACATTTTTGATTTGGGTATCTCTGGAAATATAGTTTATAAATGTGAAATTATACATTAGAAATAATGACACTCTGATATATGGCCCCACATAAGAATATTTCGATATCTGGTATGAGTCAAAACAGGGACTGAGATAAGATATCACCTTTGAAAACATCAAACTCTGTCTTGATCTAAAGTAGGGATTATGATATAATATCATCTTTACATTCTTCTGACATAGGAATGATCTGATGTAGGTATTGATGTATGATATCACTATCAATATTTCAGACACTAACATGAGTTGAAGAAGGTATTAAAATATAATATTATTTATGGAACACTTTAGTATCCTCTACGAGAAGAATTTTTTATTGAGGTACAGGTATCCACAAGAACCGTGGAGTTAATAATTATGTGAATAAATAACATTAAATAATGTGGCAAGAAATTCATTATATGTTAGTTATATATATATATTTCATGTTTAGACTCTTATTCTATCTGTGATTTGATGTAGGTATCTTCGTCAGGTATATCATTGGAACATAGATGGGTTGTTGGTTTTTTATTCAAGTCTATTATTACTTTGAAAAATCTGCACAATGTTTTTCTATATATCATTGGATAAGTTAAGAAATACAACCAGAGGTCCTTCCCTACTGATATTTATATCTGACACCATATTCAGGCCACAATTGCACTGGGGTAACTTAATAAATGTTCTTGTTCTCATGACCATAGACCATGATTTTTTATGTTTTTGTAATTGGGAGTTAGGAGAAAAGGACCGAGCAGATTCTCAGGATTCTCATGGAGAACGCACTCTGGGTATAAAATATTTTCATTATTTCATTAAATATATGTAAAGAATGTTTTATTGTTTAATTTTTACAAATATGTATCACCACGACATTAATGTAATGTATAAATTTTCATTGAAAATTTTCTTTATTCAGCTGATATTGAATTTTTCTTACGATGTTTTCATCTATTTATATATTGTTATACTGTTGTGAAAACTCTAATATGAAGGTATAGTCTTCCCCTTACAATCAATACACCCTCACAATGAGTCGGTTATCTCTGGCATATGGGGAGGCAAGCTTGAGGTCATTTGGTGAATGGTCCGGCTACCATTTCGATGGTATGTCTAGTCGGGAGGTTACAGTTTTGGTAATGTAAAATTCAAGGAGTTAGAGATACTACACCAAAAAACCATTGATGAATTTTTAATTTATTTTTTCAATACTTTTTATATCACTTTTTTTATCATTATCAATGATAAAAAAATTTATAAATGGATTTTCTTCCAACTATAAGGGTGTACATCACTACTAAACTTTTGAGATCATGCATCAGAATGCTCATTCCAAGAATCTGGAGCTCGTGATAACCAAAGGCCATAACCTGAAAACAGTTCACATTAAAGTATCCCAAACTAGATCATGATGTATCACAATAGAAACATTTTCCTATCCAAACTATAGAATATTCAATACCAGAGATGATCTCAAATGATGTTATAACACTTCAATAGAACTCTTAAAAAAATTTATCCCATGAGATTGTAAATCCATTCCATATAAGATATTTCAAAGTACAATCCGTTAATTATGAATCATTAATTAATTTGTTATAATGACCTTTTATTGGAAAGATTTTATAAATCTCAATTACAATCTCTGGTTCTTATAAACAAAAGATATCTCTCAAAATTTTAGAATTTATTTATATGAAATGTTTTTAGATCATATACCCAAATAATATCACTACCTCAATCAATAAAAATGTTAAAATTATAGTATGTCCAAAAAAATTAATTTATGATGACCTATAGAACAATAATAAAATTAAATAAGTGATCCTCAATAGATTTGGAGTAAATGAAAATTTCATCCACAAACATGAAATTATATGAAACAAAGAACAATTTTAAAAAATTCCTAAATTGTATAATAAATATAAGAGAATTGGATACACCATATTGTATAAAAATATTCATCTAATGGATATACATTCTCACGGATGTGGTATGAAGGATTTTATACTCTTATATCAATATATGATTATAACATGAATGATGATAAATCATAGAGAATAACAAATCCCCTTTAAAAAATTAATCAATTTTGAATAATAAACTTGTTTCTGGTCATTACCTGATTAAGGTATCAATAATAAAGAAATAGGGAAATGGTTTTTTGGATCTTTTTAGAAAAAATCACTGGTGTTATATTTAGTAGGACACTAGTCTGAATGAATCCCAAGGAAACAAATTCATCCAAAATGTAATTTAATTCTATTAGTTCAACTAGTTACATTTTTTAAGAGGTAATATATTTCATAAAGTTACAATTCACCAAGTCAATTGAATATAGAACCTCACTTTTTGCTAGAAATATAGAAAACTACAGAAGAAAAAAATTACAGTCGCAAAAAATATTGGTTGTATATCCCCCATGAATATTCCAAATATATTTCAAAATCAAACATGGAAATATTCCTTCCCATCTCTAGAATTAGTTGTCCAGTTTGGTTATCTCTTTGGTCTCATTCAACATAAAAAGTATTGAAGTACTCAACAACATATGAAAAATATACCCACTGAAGGTAAAATTCAATCACTAGTTTTGAACCACCACCAAATACATTCAGATAATGGAATCTAATTAAACATATTCTGAACTAAAACACACTAATAAGATTAATTTTTGAGAAATCTTATGTACATGTGGGGAAACATTTCCTAATATATATTCATTCTCAGAGGCTTTTCAATTTCCGTAAAATAATTAATGAAAATATTAGAACAAAAAAACTAGTCCATATTTTTGGAAGACAGTAAATAATTATAGTCCCTTTTATCAAATAAAGTTTTAGCTAAAGTTCAATCACTTGTAATGATATATGTCACATTTATAGAACAACGTCAATTCCCAATAAATATTCATCCACTACACAATTACATTTTTTTTAACTCCATATGCTAGTAACCCATTTTCTTGAAGCATGTGAATGTACTATATATCCTTATAGTACTATCGATTTCATATCATTGTTTGTATAGAGAGAGATGAAAATTGAAAATTAACATCATGATATGTGAGAATATTTAAGTGCTATCAATCAATCTTCCTCTATGCTTTTTTGCTTAATATTCCCAACCAAACCAAAATGAAATTAATTCAACGTTCCTATTTTATGTACTAAGAATTAAAAAAAAAATTATTTCTAAAAAAAAGGATCACTATCACTATTGTTTCAAATAAAATAAATATCCCACTACTTATTACGTATAATGTGAGTAGACAAACTATGAATAAGAGTTATTGAAACAACCAACATCCCTGAATTAAAAGACTCAGGAATATCATCTATCAGTTATCTACCCAGAACATTTGTATATGTTTAGGTTTCAACAGGGAGACCGGATATAAGATATCATATCAATGACCCATCTCAAATATTTGATCATCTAACATTAATTTTATACCATCTCAGGTGAGAAAAAAAAATGTCAATTAAAAAGATGTGTATTCAGAATTATAGTCCCACCACATTGATAAAAGAATTGAATTTCATAGGACATATGAAAACCCATTTAAATATGATATAATTTCTCTATAAAATTGGTTACAATATCTTTCTACTAGAAACCATCATTCTTCTGAGCATGGAATATAGAATAAGAAATATCCTTTTTGGCTTGTGACGATAGAAGGAAACCCATTTCTGAATAATGGAATCCATTTTCTCTATAAACTCAAAGAGTTTCTCAATAATTTCCCACTAATCCCATTCCACTATAGGGGTATTTTTTCCCTAGAATAATGGTATATTTTTGTTTAGTTAAGTATTGGAATGATCATTGGTATAATCACATTGGTGGAAAACAACTTCATTCTTAAAGAGAAAATGTGACGCTACATTCCTTTGATCTTGTAACTCATGGAAAACCACTTATAAAACACTTGGATCAATGAGAGTATTTTTCTAAATATTGATTGTTAGTTTCTCCTAGATTAATTCTATTGATAGAACATGACTAGTTTATATAACTACACAATAACAACATATAAAAAATAATATAAAATCTAGAGACCCAAGATCCATGAATCTATTAATACAAAATTATCGTACTAATAGTCATCTCATATCAAAACGTTGTTAAGGATGATAATTCGATAAAAAAATATCAAATGAATTATTTCACCAAAACAAATGGTTAATTAAGTGTCATTAAATGATATATGGTCTATAAATAATGTATAAACTTCTTCTATATCTTAATTTCATGACATATATCTATTAAGACATTCCAAACTACATACCAATATCTAATAATGTACATTTCTATATTTTATATAATATTTCAATAACTATCAATGATTAATGGGTAATATATAACCCAAATATATAATTACATAACCTGATGTGGGTTCTTAATCCCCACATTATGGTGACTAGCTAATAGGCATAAAATACAACCAAGAGGGATTTATTTTTCCATTGTAAATTCTCAACAAGATAAATAAATATAAAGGAAACACAAACAATCAATATTACATATAATCCTTATGTGAAAAAGTATAACATATTGACATATAATAGAATAAATAATTTTCCATTTACCAAATTCACCACTTACAACCTCAATAAATCCACACATTATATTATCATACGAAGTGGAATATATACATCACTCTTCATTGCCAACTCCCATTGACTTGATAATCAAGAACTCTAACTTCCATCATGTGGATCCTTCTCTTTTTTTATAATAGTGATATCACAATATATAAACACATGAATTTAAACTAACTATTTGAGAATAAATATAGAAATAAGATATCACCATGAATTCTGTATTAAATACATATCGGATAAAAATAAGATCAATTTTATTTAAAACATTTATTAGCAAAATTTTTAATGGTATGATGAAAAACTAATTTCTAAAATCAATAAATGGATGGATAAAATATAGTAAAATTTTCAATAAATTTTAGATATGATTTTAATGTTTTTTAATATCATGAATAATTAATTATTTCTGTCAAAATAGTCCTGAAGAAGAATTTCCATAAATAACTAGAATTTATAATTCATTACAATCATAAAACAGTGGTTATGAATTACATGGATAGGTTTATATAACTTTTATCACACATAATAATACAATATATCATGATATCTATAGAAAAAATTATATAAAAATAAGTTTGGATGGAATAAGATAACACCCAAATGTATGAACTCTCTACCCTCAATATATGTTTTAATTATTTTAAATGTAAATATATTTCTATGTATAAATAATTAATTCATTGAATATTTTCATCCCACATAACTACACTATATCCCATTTGAATCAATGAATAAAATACCACTTAGGGTTTTCATTCATTTGAATAAAACTCAATTTATTTCAATCAATTATTCTTTACAGAACTGTATTCATGTTTCAAAATCGATAATTTAATTTTTAAAAAACAAACATCAAATTATTTTAACCAAAATCATATTCCTTTAAAAAAATTATTTAATTTAAAATTATAAAATATTCAATTAAATATGATCTAAAATCGTAACATCAAATCCATTATTCAAATCGTTCATTTGTTATCAATTTCATTTTCTAGAAATCAACAAATTATTTTAGAAGTTGTTTTCAACAAGGCATTATCATGAGAAATATTACACTTGAAAATCATTTATAAATTTACACAAAGCATTATTTTGAAATCAAATGAATATTCATTTAAAAAATCATCCATTAAAACTTTTAAAATTTGAGTATTTCCTTGTGAATTTGTATGTATAAATTAATGTATAATCAATCATTAAAACATGATTTCAAATTGGTGGTACTAAAGGAATTGAATGATTAAATAACGATTTCATTTTCGATAATTAATAATTTTATAATAGTTATATAAAATTACATAAGGATCTTCCACGCTCGATGATGAAGAGATATGTAGATCGAATAATTTTATATCAATTTGACCTTGAACATACTTGATGAAAATTAGTGCATTAACTGAAACTTTAATCTATGAAGAATCATTGATGGAATGGAAAAAATATCTAAATAATACATAATATTTTGTTAATATAACTTGAATTAGTATATTTTTACTGAATAAAAATGAGATATTGTGTTAAAGGAAATTTGATACTTCAGTTCTCATTTTCTCAAATATCTTTATCACTGACTATCTACTGGCTTCCATTGGCTTGTGTATGCCACATGGATGAATTGCATACATTTATTAGTCACATTGGACAGATTTTGGCCACATAAAATTTGGAATTATGTATTTTTATAGTAATGCACTTATTATGGACTCCAACCAGTAGGATATTGAACCACACTAGATGAATTTTTGGGTTTTAGTATGATGAACCAACTATTAGCCTTCCACCTATTGGATAGTGAACCTCACAAGTTCCTCAGTGAACCTACTGTATCAATTTTTACTACATTATAATAACCAGAATCAATATAATCTCTTTAGTAAAACCTAAAAAATCCCCAAATTATCCAAAATGAATCAACACTCCCTCGGGACCCCTCAAATAGTTTAAAAAACTCTAAAAACAAATTAATATGTACTACCATATAATATATTAATGATTAATATATCCAAGAATCCCCAAGGATGGCACCTAAATGTTATAATAAAAATGTTTTAATAAATAATATTGATGAATAAAAATGGGAAGCTGAAAATGATATGAGGGGAAAATATTTTCAGTCAATTTAGTGATGATTTATATTATGAGAATCCTATTTCCTATGCTTGAATAAATATGAAAACCTATGTAAATATATATTTAAAACAATAAAAAGTTTTATTTGTATTCATTTAGTAGAATCAAATTCCTTATAGTTTTATAAATAGATTTAAAAATACATTCAATTGAAAGCGGAATAGTATTATTTAACTATGTTAATTAAACTAAAATCCATGGTTTTATATAAAATATAAATCTCATATATTTTAATATTGAATTTTTTATTAAATAATTAGTTTTTAATGTCATAATATTAAATTTTTCATAAGCTTTATTTTTTTATTTTTCTAATAAAATTATTTTTATTAAATATGAAAATATAACAATTTATGAAGAACTGTCACGCTATTTTCAATAAATCCTACATTTAAAAATGAATATTAATATTCCAATTTTATTCTACTTTTACAAAATATCCATTTTTTTTAAATAATCTAATAATTTCATATGAATAAATATTATATATTATTTTGGTATATGTATATTTTTATGCATAAAATGAAATTTTCTATAGAATAATATTTCATTTAATTATTGTAATTTATATTAAATGGAATTTATACCACACGTAGAGATATAATATAAAAAAATGATTACATTTTTAAAATCACATTTACATTCAAAAATCGATCCTATATATTTATTTTCATGACCTATATTCTTGATCATACCAAAATACCAACCATATGTGGCTTAATGTGTATTCAAAGGGTTGTTTCCAAATCATGAGATATAAAACGTAGATGACTTTTTTAGATTTATTTAATATTTTTCCACCATATAAGAATCATTAATAATGGTGAAAAAATACCTTATGTATATTATATTTAAATAAATTTGGTTATTATTATTTTCTAAAAAAAATATTCTTTCTCAATAATATGGAAACTTAAAACAACTATCACATGTATATTTGGATTACCACTTTCATTATGCGATGTATTTAATTTTTCATTAGTTGATTTTTTTCTAAACAAATTAATGTATTATATAAATATTTCTATAAACTAATATATAATTAATATTCTATAAATAAATTATATTACTTACCATCCTAAAATTTTCCTGAATTGGACATTTATATCATCTCTAATGGATACAAGGTGAATACTAACACCACTAATTAATGTGACTTGTTTTTTATTTTACACATTCCAATGTAGGTAATATGAATGATAGATATTAGTAAACATTACATTTTTAACATATTTAGGAATATAATAATGTTAAAAATTAAAATTATAATTTATCTTCTACAAAGTAGTGAAATGAAAACATCATCAATGCCTACATATAGTCTATCATATCTAAGATACAACATGATTATTTTATCATGTCCTCATAATGGGATTGGTTTAAAAAAATTAATAGAGAAATATGAGAATTATAAAAAATTAATTTCTTGGTGATTAATTAAATTATAGCCACTTTGACTAAGATCAACAGACTTATGTTGTTTTGTTTCTCTATACCAAATGATTATAAAATATCATTTTTGAACAGAAAAATTTTATTACAGATGTAAAATATTGAAAAAAGTGAAATAAAATGAAAAATAATAATTTAATGAATAATAAGAAAGTTATCAATCAACTATAAAATGAATTTAATAGTATTATTTAATTGGTAGTGTGATTTCCTAGGACATGTGTCATGAGATGGTTCCCTTTTCATGTTCCCCAAATGACCTCAAACACCCCTCCATGAACACTAGAAGATTCCAATTAGTAGTGAGGATCTCATAAGTCATTCATTGGAATAATATACCCAAATTTTTCAGAGTAAAACAACGCAGAAATAAACAAATAGAAAAAAAATCATTTATATATCTATAAAAATACCCATGTCACAAGATTACCAAATGGAAAAACAATACTCAACTGAAATGGATTACATGTTATGCTAAAATAAATATCATGTGTCTAGTATGCAAATAAATATAAAGATGCTATCACTCCCCGAGAAGGTTCTAAACCATGTATGGTTACTACCTCTATACTCCATCCCCAATCATCAACCTATCCTAGGGTATTTTCCCTATTCTATTCTTATAACAATATAATCTATTTGGGTACCATTCAAGACACCCAAATAGAGTGTGATTATAACTCAGTTGGCCACCACCAATGCTTTTTAATAGAATCCCAGTAAAAATATAGTGTTTGTGGATCTATAAAGAAATAAATAAAATTAAATAATAACTATTTTATCACATTTTGATTTATACTTTACTAATTATATTTACTCAATGGTTCCCAAGGATACCCATACCCCAATAAAAGCTTCATCTCATATAAGATCCCAAATCATTTAATAATAATACTATATCATAATACCTTTTTCTAGTGAAAGATCAAAGTATTCAAGGTTATATTATATCTCACCACCTGATTCGACTAAATATAGAATTAAAATATTCTGGTGTGATACATGGAAAACATCAAGCATATGATTGTACCTCTGTGTAAGAAACAATTGGTTTTCCACCGGCATGAAAATCCCCACTATCTCAAATGATCCAACAAACCTGGGCACCAACTTTCCCTACCTCTATATCGAGTGGTGACCCAACCTAGGTGACACCATCAATAATACATGATCGCCCTTAGTAAACTCTAGGGGTCATCTTCACCTATCATCATATGACTTATGTTTACTTTGAGTCATAGCCATACTTTTTAGAATCAACTATAACTGCACTGATGTCTCTTGTATCAGACTATGTGCTAACAATTCTGACTAACCATACTCTATCAAGCATAGTAGTGATCCACATGGCATACCATAAGAAGCCTCAAATGGTTCTATATTTATAGTTTCTTGATAATTATTTTTAAAGGTGAACTCCACAAAATCCATGTTCTATTCCCAAGATCCATCGATGTCAACCACACAAGACCATACCATATACTCATGAATTTGTATAGTACATTTTGATATCCCATTTATATGTGGTTGGATATTAGAACTCAATAATACATGTGTTATTAGTGGTTTATACAAGACATACGAGAAGCATGATGTAAATCACGAATCGATATGTGAGACTATAGTATGTGGCACTCCATATGGACTGACTATAATCCAAATGTATAGTTCTTGAAAAAAAAATTTATAAAGGATTTATTCATAAGTAAGATATTTTATACCTTTGTCAGTCAATCCAAAATGACCCAAAAAGTGTCATTCTTTCTAAGAGACTTCGAAAGACCAACACCAAATTCCATAATCATGTTGTCCCACTATTATTCAAGAATATACAATAGATATTGAAAACCTCTAGTTCATTAATGCTCTGCCTTCACCTACTAATATTTTATGTAACTTATCACAAACTCTATTATTTCGTTTGTCACGCCTGTCCACCAATACTTTTGTTGTAGGTCATGGTACATTTTGGTAACACCTGGATGCACCGCCCAATTTGAGGCATGAAATTTGTGTATGATCTCCTCACATATGCTCATTAGTACAAGAACTCGATTCATCACATAGAAGTTCTCATATGAATTTATCAAAAATCCCAATGATGTCTCCCCACCTTCAAAGTTATCCCTCAAGGATAATAACTCTGTATACTCATACTATCGATCCATAATCCATCTCAAATGTGTAGAATCCACTGCAACTGAAACCAGATCCATTTGCACCTGACTCTCCTAAACCACCACATGCATTTCACCCTGCATGTCTATCATCTTCCACACTTCACCAAATTTTTGAACTATCTATGTTTGAGTATTCATGATAAAGTAATCATACATACTATTTCACTTTCTTGGTGTACATTCTAGTTCAAAATCAAAAAAATGAATATACTTTAACCAACTTCATTGTACAAGATTCATGTCATGCTTTGAAAATATATACATCAATCTCTTATGATTTGTATAAATTGTAAAATATTTCTCCCTAAAGATAGCCTCTCCAACATTAATGATCATAAAACTTTTCTTCCAACTTTATTTCTTTGATAGGGTAATTCCGTTCATAAGGCCCCAACTATCGAGACTCATACAGTATAACTCGATCTGCCTACATGAGTAAAACTCCATGTCTGATCCCAAAGATTCACAATAAACCCTATACTCCTCACCTATCTTAGGTAGGATCAATATCGGTGCCAATGTCATCCACTTCCTGAAATCCTAAAAATCTATCTCTTATGTCTCTGAACATTAAAAAATTTCTCCCTTATTGGTCTAGCCTAAAAGAGGTGCTTATAAATATGAAATGTCCTAGTTGAATATATTGTATTATCCAAAAATGCCTATAAAGATTTAGATATTAAATACATTTTTGGGATGGTACCAATAAAACTATTCTTGAACCATCTATGGGTCCACTCACACACCTTCCTTCGAGATGACGTTCCCCAATAAGTTTACATGTTCAATAAAAAACAAACACTTAGATAGCTTTTCATATAAACGATTCTTTCTCAATGTACCAAGGATGATGTCAATATGTTGGGCCTGATCATAATGAGTCACGGAGTACACAAATATATCATCCATAAACACCATTATTAACTGATCAAGATATGGATGAAATGTCATGGTCATCAAATCACTAAAATCTAATGATACATTTATCAACCTGAACTGCATTACAAATAACTCATAAAGGAAGTACCTACTTTTGAATTTAGTCCTATGTATATCAGAAGTATGTACTCTAAACTAATGATACCCTGATCTCAATTAAATCATTGAGAACATGCAAGTTCCCTTCAATTTGTCAAATAGATAATAGATACATGGAAGAAGATATCAACTCTGCCCAATAATTTTTTTTATCTTCTGGTAATCGAAATAAAAGAATAAAAACCCATCATCCTTATTTGAGAACAAAAATGGTGTTCCCCAAGTCAATATATTTGGACAGATAAATAGCTTATCATCCAACTCTTCCAAATGAGTCTTGAGCTATTGATTCTTAGTCAGTGCCAATTTTTTTAGTGGAATAGATAATGGCTCATCCATAGACATTATCCAAATAGTGAATTCCACATCTCTATTAATTGGTATACTTGATAAGTCTTCAGGAAAGACATCATTAAATTATTCCACTACTGGTGGAAGGATATTTTTTATAACACACCAATCATCCAAAAAAATACTAGAATCCAAGATTGTGATCTCTCTTAGTTGATCAGTAATCGGTCTTCTTCATCCTTCCATGATATACCACTCTTTGTGATGAATATAATGGCCACCCATAAGAGATACAAAGGTCAATCTCATATCATTACAATCTATGTGGTGTTAGTATGTCACTAGCCAATCCATACCCCTTAATAGTTTTAAACGTATATTATTAATAATATATAGATCCCATATGAAATGATATTCCTTCTATCCATATTTAATATCCAATGGAAAGACAGATATCGTTAGACCGTACTCCCAACTATGTATCTATAGTCATTATCCCGCTCAAAAACTCCACCGCCAGGATAAAACCGTTAACAATTTTTGTAGATATAATGGAATGAGAGACATCGGTATCAAAAAAGGAACTACCTAAAGTAAAGACCACTAGAATAGTACCTCTCACTATAAACGGTCCTACCTTTCTATCCAATATTATATGATGTACTAAATGTAAGTGTGTTTCCCCTCTTCTATGTGATGTTGTCTGACTCCCCTAATCAGCACCAATCTTCTGAAGTTGGAACTCATTCCTAGAATCTACATCCCACTACCTATACAACCTCGACTAGTATAACTCCAACTTTTATCTTGAAATAGTGTAGAAGATCCTCTTCCCACACTCTAACTCTTCTCAACTTCTCCTTCAATACATGATTGTTGTTGTGACCTGTAGTACTACATTAGATGTCCCATCTTTCCAAGAGATAGACACTCTACTAGTGGTTTGGAAAAATATCAACTATAGTGTCTCAAACTACCACACTGATGAAATATCACCCTAGAAAGGTTCATTCCAACTAAACCTCTTATTGGAATACGTTACTTCCCATTTCCTTGGATATAGTTTTCATAATGAATGTTCCTACTCACAAAAGTCAGACATCCTAATCATAAGGTAACTATAACCTATCTTTCACTAGAAGACTCTCTCCGGATCCCTTCCACTATGATAGCTCGATCCACCACTATTGTAAACTTCTTCATTCTGAATATATCATCTTTGGACTTAATCTCACACTTAAGTCCATCCTGAAAATGATTCCCCATTTCCATCATTGTCCTGTTTCCATGTGTAAGATTCGTGAAATATTTTTTCTTTCTCTATTCTCAGAATCATCGTATAAATGTGTTCTAAGAACCTCTCCAATATTTCCTTCCATAAAATACCTTTATTCTGTCTAGATCACATCTGAATGTCCCACTACTACTTCAATTATTCACATAGAATATAACATTATAACAAGAATATCCTCTCAAACAGAGTCTCCAAATGGTCATGTATAGTCTTTATGGACCCAACCCATAATTCAAATCTTTTAGGTCCACCCTCCCTAGTAAAAGTAATAGGGTTCTGCAACTAAAACTCCCTTATCAAATCAGTCATACTTTTCAAAACCCACCCTAGGTAACATTCTTTGAATTGAATGAAGTGATTGAAGTTCTCTCGTTACTCCCCCCCCCCCCCCCCGCCTTAATCTTCAGCTGGCACGAACAGTGCCTGAAGTTTCCTAACTAGAAAAAACATTCCTAGCCACCCCCCATGGTAGTCCCCTCAACAAGAGTTGTGGAGGAATACTCTCTAAAAATCCAAACACACATCTCAGGTATCATAAAAAACCTTATAAAATAAATTTAAAAGGATATGATCACAAAAATCCATTTTACCCCACCTCCCCACATAGACAAAATCGTGGTACTATCACTACCCTTAACCATCATATACTTGCTATAAGGTTAAAAATGGTAATTACACTATCAAAATTAATTTTCCTCATTTAGAAACCAAATTATTCTTCTTTTGCATCATTTTAAAATATTTATCAATTCATGTTAGTCGCTATTTTTTGATATAATATCACAACAAGGACAATAGTTCATGTTCACCAACATAGCCACACCCAATTTCCCCATGCATTCTTAAAATGATTCATGTCACAATAACCTTTTGTTAATATAATGATACATGAAGACTCAAATATCATTCCATTTATGGACATGAGTCAATAAAAAAAATCATACGATCAATAATCATGTCACACAACTATTGTGTCAACCAAGGTTAATTAATATTCATCTATAACAAAAAACAACAATATCAACAATCTTTTTGTGAACACATGGGGTTTCCCCCATACATGGGTTTGCAACTCACATGCACATTATCATTACCAAGCCCTGACTCTTCTTAGTATCCTTTGTACCTTTCCCAAAATATTAAGACAAAATAAGAAGAAAGAAAAATGCACCATTTGATACCACTTTGTAACTTCCCGGCCCAGGTGCCATGTGATGGTGCCCCGAGCCGGTTCACCACATGACATTAATCATGAAACCCCATGTGATAGACTATTTCAACTAGAATCAAGGGTTTGGTAAGTAACTCATGGAAGGGATATACCATTATTTATCAGAGTAAAACACTATTGGAAATAAATATACAAAAAAATAGAATCATAAATCTTTCTAGAAAAATACCAATGTTAGAAGATAACCAAACGACAAAATAATATTCAACTGAATGGGAAAATATTCTTTTCTAATATAAGTTTCAATTGTATAGTATTAAATAAAAAATAAAGACACTATGACTACCCAAGTTTGTTTTGAACCATGTGTAGTTCCCTCCTCCATCCTCCATCCTTAATCATCCACCTATCCCAGGGCCTTTTCTCCTATACATTCCTTAAACAATATAATTTATTTGAGTACCAATCAGGATGCCTGAATACAGTGTGATTACAACATATTAGGACACCACTAATGATGTATAAAATATGTAAAATCAAAATATACTTCTTGCAGTTCAATAAGGAAATTATACCATGCAATAATAAATAGTTAATCACATTTTCATTTATTCCTATATAACTAAATTTAATCTGGGGATCCAAATGTATAATATAACTCAATATATAATTCATAGAATACCAGGGCCCAAATCGTTCCCTAGTTAATACCATATCATAACTCCTGCTTCTAGATGAAGATCAAAGTATTCAAGGTGATATGATATCTCAGTACATGAATTGACTCTTACTTGAGTTCAAATATTCTCCAATGTGTCAATAACTCCGTGTGCCATTTTTTGAAATTTTAATATCACATTTATAATCCAAATTTACAAAATTATAAATATAAAAAACATTAGTAAGATGAAAATTGTACCATTCATACCCCTAAATGAAATGACCATGTTCCCATTCTATTTACTAAAAATTATAATGACCATGTTACCATGAAAACTTCACATTAGAATGACCATGTTCCCATTATCTTACTCATAAATATGATGACCATATTACCATTTGTACATTTCAATTTAGAATGACCATGTTCATATTCATAAACACAGAACTAATTCTTCAACTAATTATCCACATCAATTCCCTTACTATTTCCACAATTAGCTAAATACATAAAATCAATTAGTTAACACAATAATTAACAAATTTTTGCAATACCATTACTTAATTGACCAATATCACAACTCATATCCCATAACTAATTATCCATCATTAATTATCTCATTATAAATCTAAACTCTATTAATTAATCCCACAATTAATTATCCATATCATAATCTCCAAGCACATAATTAATTCACATTTAATTATGTCAACATAGCCAATTCAATATCTCATAATTGTGATCCCAATTAATTATCTATAATACAAACTCTATACCTTATAATCAATTCCCCCAAAAAAATTATCTAATAGGGCATCCAATTATTCTCATGATTAATTTCCAAATTAATCATCTATTTAAAAATAACTTCAACAACTCTAATGGTTAATCTAATCAACCCAATTTAGTGAAATTAATTTCTAAAGGTTTCTTGAAATTATACAACCATGAATATAAATATCAATTCCATGAATATAAGAATTAGATTTATTCCAACCACCAAAATTCTATGAAAAATGATTGCTTAGTGGAATTCCATGTAATCCGAGCAGCCCAACGACATTGATAAATTTTCCAGATCTAAATCCCTAATTCAATATCATGATCAAAGGCACCAGGATCTCATAATTCTGGATCTAGATCCACAAACCTATATCTAGATCTCAATTCACATGTTCGGATCCATGTAGATAGAGGATATATTCCATGAAAATATAATGGGATGATAGAATAAATAATGAGAGAAGCATTAGAATGAGATCCACATATTGGGAGAAGAGATGATCTTCAATTTAGACTTTCAATCTTCAAGAATAGTACTTTTAAGGCCATCGAATCCCTCCAGGTTGATTGGAGAACCTTCCTTTATCTTTAAGAATATAAAATCACATGTTAGCACAGCATAACTGGTGAAATTGTAACACCTGAAAATTTTATGAGAAATAATTTTTTTATGTTATATAAATCCTAAATGGGATCTTTCACTACAGACAACACTAGCATGGCTTTCTTTACACGCAATCATGACCTTCCTCGATAGCTTGCGTCGTACGCAATACTGTGTTTCACTAAACAACGATATGTTATTAAAATAATATTTAAACTAGCCATTATGAGTAGTAATAAACACTTTTTGAAATTTTGTAAATTTCATCTTTTAAAATGGACTTCATTTTTGGATTCGAAATATCGAAATTAGCCTAGGGTAAAATTTTGGTATTTTTCTGAAAACTTTCAATTTTTGATGAATAGTGAAAACACTGGGTTACTATTTAAAAACAAACTTTTTATATAAATAATTATTTATTTTTTTTAAATTTATTTTAGGTCAGAATTGATACATAATACCTATATATGTTCAATTAAATTCATTAGAGTTATTTTATAATAATTTTAGATATATAAAAATTTTATTGAACTTTTCACCGTCTTTTACCCACCTCCTAGGATAATTTGCAAATTCACATAAAACATAATTTTACCACTTCTATGAGTGTAATTTCAAAATTCCGAGAGACACGGTTAATATCAAGGACTATAATGTGGTTCAATGAGATGAAAATAGTTTTTGTTGAATAGTAACTTTTTACTTTTTTTACCACGGTTAAAAGTAAATAGGGAAATTAAGGGTAAAATTGATATTATTATTACCCTAACACATGTCATAATTCTATTTGATAAGTGTAATTCAACCAAAAACAACCTTAGGAAAAAAATATGACCATTTAGACACACTTGGATTAGATTAGAACATTTATTATTAATTTATTTAAAGAAGGGTTAAAATAGTTAAAATCAATGTTTAATAACTAAATCATTTTTAATATAGGGTTATACATAAGATAAATTCGACTATAAATATTAATTAGAAATCTAAAAATATTTCCTACATAATTTTATTTTAGTTGATATTTTTATACATTAAATAATCTAATTTATTTAGGACACAATGATTATGTAGTAATTAACTTATTAATGAAATATTGACATAATTGATGTTATCAATACCCAAATAAATGTAATTTTAGACTTTTTATGAATTGAAATAATTCTATAGGTTAATATGACATGTTAGTATTGGTTTAAGTATCTTCGTTCGAACTAATATTTCTGTTATGAGTTTCACAAAAATTAATTACCAAATAGTGTTAAAATTGATATAAAATAGTTTTTTAAAAAAATTTATAATATTAATTGTTATTTTATTCATAAAAATCTATGGTTCGGAAAAATGAGTTAGATAATGTTATATATATTAATAATAAACAAATTGGGGTTCGTTTGTCTTGTTATTACAAGTTTATTAACCATATATTGTAAGAAAACAAAAAGACACAGTAAAAGTAAAATTATCTAACTTAAAGTTTATTATAAATGATAAGGATAAAAAGATAAACCTAAACTTGTCTAAATTATATTTTATGAGAGTATTTCGACCCATACCCACCTTATCTTCAAAATAAATCAATTTGGAGCTATTAAACACCGAATATGACTTTATAATAAAATATATTTTTTTTCAAAGGTGCCCCTCTCCTCCCTTATAAAAGGGCACCTCCTACCTCTCTTCATCACACCGCTTTGAGCCTTCACGTTCTGCTAAACCCTGAAAAAATATCTTCTCCACTTCCATAGAAACAACCGAGAGGTCCTGGTCTTCTTCAATGAACAATTTTAGTTCCCTAAAAGGAGGTCTCAAAGAGACGCTTCAAAGAAGAGGTAATGTATGTTACCGATTCTTTCAAATTTATTTCTTCTTCCACTTCTTCTTATTTAGTTTTTTCATTACGAAGTAATAACATCAGTATCACTCATATACTGATATGTTATTATATGTATGAAACAACACTATTTCACCATCTATACATCCTATGGAAAATGAAATCATCGCGCGTGCGTACGTATGGAATACCATCTCCACGCCGTGGTGTAATATATTTTCCACCACCACCATACATGGATGGGTATAATGGTGTAAAGAATAAATATATATGATTATTTTAAAGTGATATTGATTATGAAATAGTATAAATACACTCAAATACAATTCCATGATCATGGGAATGATATCATCGCTCGTGTGTACGTATAGAATATCGTCTCCACGATGTGATGCGACTCGTTCTACATGATCTTAATTAAATAATGATTATATAATTGAATTGAATGAATAAATATGATATATATTACACTAATACCATTCTGTAAATGAGTAATCTATAACCTAAAGTGAATAATAATATTTTAGTCGACAAAATACGCATAAGAACAAAAAGTAATAATCACCCAAATAACAAGTAGCAATGAAATATTACTAATAAAAAGCTAAGAATATGACAATATATGATATCATAACAATGATTATGATCCTGTAATAAGTCAATGAAATTATTTGAATCATTATACAGGATTTTCGGACACTTACGAGCAAATCGGACCTAAGGTAAGGTAAAATCTCGCAATCTCATTTTTATCTGTGATTGCTTATACTTCAGAATTTACTGGTGAATATTTATCATCCACATCCATTTTTCATCAATATATAATATTCATATCCTTCTACAATTTTTTAAATACAATTTTACCCTCCGGTGAATCTTTAGTAAAAGATATGAAAGGAATCTTTTTTCATTTTTCGTACGAGGTACTTTTTGACTTTTTCGACATAAGTACAAGAAGAATGTTTTTTTAACTTATACGCCATGAATGGATTTTTAAAATATTATTTCCAAGAAGCTTCCTTTACATATTTTCATGATTATTTTTAATAAAATTCTTTTATTTTAAAATTGTATGACATATTAAGAAAGGAAAATGTTTTTGAAGTATAAAGGATATTTTCCGCAAGAATGGAGTTCAAGTGTTTTATCAAAATTATTTTCCATCTAAGATAATATAGGGTTCTGTTTCTATCCCTATTTTTTATATTGATTTGATTATGTTATGATGGAATTATTTTTAGGATTTCCTTTTATCTTATATGGATTATGTTATGATGGTATGATGTTTAAGATTCCCATTTTTATTACATGGTTTATGCAATGATGTATGATTTTTGATTTTGTAGAACACAGAAGAATGGCATAATTATGAGATGGGTGGGACCTATATCTCCATTAAATGCATTGGGTAAAGATTTATATCTCATGAGATAGACATGGATGGAATGGCAGGTTAAACTGGTTCAGTGAAACAGGACTGAAATGAGGTGTGAACTCGGTTCAGAAATGGACTTTGTATGCTAAGATAGTCTTGTCAATGAGTCTTTACTAATAAGAAATGATTCTCTATGATTATGTGTGTATGAAACAAAGTTTAATGTTTTATGTTATGATTTTTGGGATTACATTTCACTAGTATTATTTATGCCATGTTATGAAATTATGATCTCTTTTGCAGGTTAAAATTTTAGAAATGATATGTTCTTATGATTATGATGTGATGGATATTTCTTTTGTTTACCCTTACTGAGAATTTGAGATCACCATTTTGTGTGTTTTCTTTTCCCCGTGTCAGGAAGAATGATATTAAGTAAGATATGCCAAAAGGGACTCTAGATATTATAAAATAAAAGGGAGACAATGTAGATGATTTATGTACCAGTTGTTTATGTTTCCTAGTTTTTAAAGACTCCATACCAATACAGTCCTTTAATGGTTTTGTTATATGTGTAAATAAGTGTGATTTAATTCTGATGTAATAATAATTTATCTAATGTATGGGTCGTTATAGTTGGTATTAGAGGAAAGGTATAGTCATCCATTGGAAACTAGGATGTGAATGCCTTAGTAAGAACCCTAAGGATAAGTCTACGCATAGAACATGATCTTAGTGTTTTAATAATGGCCATGAAAAACCTATGATAAGAACTTAAGTGTTAAATTTTATTGTTGATTATGTGTTTTTCTTATTACAACTAGTATTTCTCACACTATTATTCTTGGTTTTAGTCAATGGATAGAACCCAAAGGAACCGTGTTAATGCGGAATGTGATGGGAAATGCAATCGTTCTCCCCCTAAGCAACCAAATGTTATGGGAGCTGGAATGAAAAATCTTGTATCCATGCCCACACAACTTTCTCAAGCTATGAATCATGCAGGACTTCCAAACGAGCAAAGGATGAAGCAAAATTCTGTTGAATTCTTCATGAGGCAGCGTCCACCTTCATTCAGTGCGTCTACTGATCCCTTAGTTGCTGAACAATGGATTGGTACTACTTAAAATATATTTTCAGTTCTTCAATGTTCTGAACATGATAAAGTCATATTAGCAGTGTATCGTTTGAAAGGAGATGCTGATCAATGGTGGAATCTAATCAAGAATATGACGCAAAGAGATGAAATTGAGTCCATGGAATGGGATGAGTTCAAGAACTTATTTTTCAATAAGTACATCCCTCATATTATCTGAAAAAATATGGAGAATGAGTGTCTTGAACTAAAGAAAAAGGATGATGAATCTGTTGGTACCTACGAAGAAAATTTTACAAGAATTTCAAGGTATGCTTCTGGTATTATTATCCAACCTGACAGTAAGATCGATCGATTCTTTAGTGCCCTAAAACCAATCCTTCGAATGACGTTATCCATAAGGGACATCAATAGTTATGAGGAAATCGTTCGATTTGCTCTCAAGGTTGAAATGGAGATTGGAGTAACCCATCAGTCATATGGGTATGATAAGAAGAGGAAAATGGAATTCAAAGGAAAATCTAAAGAGCACACTGAAAAGAAGATGAGTTTTCCCTTATGCTCAATGTTTGGAAAGAGACATGGAGGGATTTGTCTTCAAGAGACAAGTAAATGTTTCAAATGTGGAAATGAAGGTCATCGGGCATTTGAATGCCGCAATGATGGTAAGAATATGTCTAGTGATGCGAACCAAAAAAGGCTACACAGAGTGAACCTCTTACACTTAAATGTTACAAGTGCATGGAAATGGTGAATTATGACAATCAATACCCTAATACAAGGGTTGTTGATGATGATCTATGTCAACAAACTCTTAAGGCTAAATACAGTGGAAAGTCACATGAAATTTCTATCAGCGATGTGGAGTACGATAACGATGTGTTGAAAGGTACACTTACCATCCAATCTAAAGTAGCAAAAGTTTTATTTGATTCTGGATCCACCCACTATTTTATTTTTGAAGAATTTTGTATGGGTATCACAGTATTAACTCAAAAATTAGATATTGAGTTGGCTGTGGCAACTCCTAATGGCACAATAGTCGCATTAAAAGTTTATAATTCTTCTCCGATTGAAGATTGTGGGAACGTGCTTCCTGCAAATCTTGTGATCCTTCCTATAGTGGAATTTGATGTGATTCTTGGCATGGATTGGCATTCTCTATATGGAGATCATATCAATTGCCAACGAAGGTAAGTCACATTTCATATTCCAGATCAATCTATGATCGTCTATCGATGCAAGGATGAACATAACCTTCCAATGGATATTTATTCCATCTTATGGGTCTTGATTCCACTAAATGAGGGTTATTTATCTCAAATGGTGGGAGAGAAACTCACAATTAATAATATTACCATTGTACAGGAGTTTGACGATGTCTTTCCAGAGGAATTGTAGGGTCTTCCACCAAATCGTGAAGTAGAGTTTTCAAAAGAACTCGTACTGGGTGCTTTGCCTATTTCAAAGACACCTTATAGAATGTCCCCAATTGAGTTGCAGGAATTCAAGAAGTAACTCCAAGAGAATCTTGATAAGGGTTTCATACACCCAAGTGTGTCACCTTGGGGAGCACTAGTTCTATTTGTTAAGAAGAAATATGGATCAATGAAACTCTGCATTGATTATCGAGAACATAACAAGATAACTATCAAGAACAAATATCATCTCCCGTGCATTGAAGACTTATTTGGCCAACTACGTGGAGCTCAATACTTTTCCAAGATTGATCATCATTCTGGGAATCATAAATTAAGGGTCAAAAGGGATGATATACCAAAGACGGATTTCTGTACAAGGTATGGACACTATGAATTGATAGTGATGCCATTTGGTCTTACTAATGCCCCTACTATCTTCATGGATCTGATGAATATAGTCATTAGAGACTATCTTGATCAGTTTGTGGGAGTCTTGATAAATGATATTCTGGTCTATTCAAATATCAAGGAAGAACATGATGATCACTTGAGAATTATATTGAAGACCCTGAGAAAGGAGAAGATTTATCCCAAATTTTCCAAGTGTGAGTTTTGGAATCAAAAAGCTGCGTTTCTGGGTCACATAATCTCAAAAGAGGGGATATTTGTGGATCCAGCAAAAATAGATGTTATCGAAAGATGGTCGAGACCAACAAAAGTAACCGAGATCCGATGTTTTCTTGTTTTGGCTGGATTTTATTGAAATTTTGTGAAATATTTTTCATGATTATCTAATCCACTCACCAAGTTGACTCGGAATGGTGTTATGTTTGTTTGGACGGAGGAATGTGAAGAGAATTTAAAGCAGTTGAAAAGAAGGTTATCCAGTGCACCTGTACTCACACTTCCTTATATTGGAGAAAGGATTGTGATCTAAAGTGATGCATCCAATAAGGGGATGGGGTGTGTTCTTATGCAAAATGATATGGTGATAGGTTATGCCTCACGGCATTTGAAAATCCATCAGCAAAATTACCCAACTCATGAATTGGAGTTAGTTATAGTAATCTTTACATTAAAGATTTGGATGCATTATCTTTATGGAGAAAGGTGTGACATTTATAATGATCATAAATGTTTGAAGTGTATTTTCACACAAAAGGAGATGATTTTGCGCCAAAGAAGATGTTTGGAGCTGATTAAGGATTACGACTGCTCAATTAATTACAACCATGGGAAAGCGAACATGGTGAAAGATGCATTAAGTCGACAAGACCACGCTAGCTTATCCATGATGAGGATCACAAAAGATCCAATATTTATGGATTTACAAAGGATGGATCTTGGAATTATAATGGAAGGGGAAAAATCGTATCTTTCTCAAATGAATGTTCAACCATCTATACATGTGAATATTAAAGAGGCATAGAATGAAGATGTAGAGTTACAAAAGAAGGTGAGAAATGATCCTGAATTCAACTTTGATTGTGATGGAATAATGATGTTCAGGAATCATGTTTGTGTTCCTCCCATCCCCGAATTAAAGAAGTAGTTGCTGGATGAGGCTCATAGTTCTTCATTCTCTATTCATCCTGGAAGCACGAAGATGTATAGGGACCTGAAAGAGTACTTCTGGTGGGATGGCATGAAAAGAGATGTTACTGAATATTTCTCTCGATGCTTGGTTTGTCAGCAAGTTAAAGCTGAGAGAAAGAAGTCTAAGAGGATGTTACAACCATTTCCCATACCTGAATGGAAATGGGAAAACATCACTATGGACTTTGTCACCGAACGTCCTAAAACATCCAAAGGCAATAATGATATCGGGGTCATAGTTTATCATCTTACAAAGTCAGCACAGTTCATTTCTATTAGAGAGGATTTCTCTCTAGATCAGCTTTCCAAGATATATGTAATGGAAGTGGTAATATTGCATGGAGTACCACTTTCCATTATATCTGATCGGGATCTGAGGTTTACCTGGAAATTATGGCGAAGTATTCAGCATACTCTGGATATAGAGTTGAGTTTCAGCACAACTTATCATCCTCATACATACGGTCAGTCTGAGAGTCCAATTAAAACTCTAGAAGATATGTTGAGAGCTTTCTATATGGGTTTCAAAGGTTGTTGGGATTAACACCTACCTTTGGTGGAATTTTCTTATAATAATAGCTTTCACTCCAGTATTCATATGGCTCCTTATGAAGCTCTCTATGGAATGAAATATAGGACTTCAACTTGCTGGGATGAAGTTGGGGAAAGAAAGCTATTAGGACCTGATCTTGTTGATGAGATGGAAGAAATGATCTGATCTATTCAACAACACATAAGAGCATCTTAGAGTCGAAAAAAAAGTTATGCCGACAGCCAAAGAAAAGACCTAGATTTTGAAGTGGGTGAAAAAGTGTTCTTACGAATATCTCCTTGGAAGAGATTAATGATATTTGGAAAGAAGGGAAAGTTGAGCCCTAGGTATATCTGTCCTTTTGAAATACTGGATCGTGTTGGGAAGGTAGCTTACCGATTGGCGCTTCCACTGAATCTCTCTCAAGTTCACAATGTGTTCCATGTATCTCTCCTGAGAAATTACATGCCTGATCCTTCACATATACTCAGCTCATAATTTGTACTGCTGGAGCAAGATCTTTCTTATGAAGAACAGCTGATAGAGATTCTGGATCGTAGCAAAAAAGTCCTATGGAACAAGACCACTCGCTTGGTGAAAGTTTTATGGAGGAACCACCAATTATAAGAAGCTACATGGGAACCTGAGGATACGATGAGGGAGAGGTATCCTTATCTGTTTGTTACAATGTGACGAATTTCGAGGGTGAAATTCATTTTAAGGGGGGTAGAATGTAACACCCGAGACTTTTATGAGAAATATTTTGTTTTTATGTTATATAAATCATCAAAGGGATATTTCACTACAAACAACACTAGATTGGCTTGCTTTACACGCAATCACGATGTTCTTTGGTAGCTTGTGTCGTATGCAATACCGATTTTCACTAAACAACGATATGCTATTAAAATATTATTAAAACTAGCCGTTATGAATCGTAATAACCACTTTTTAAAATTTATTAAATTTCATATTACAAAATGGAATTCATTTTTGGATTTGGAATATCAGAATTAGCCTAGGGTGAAATTTTGGTATTTTTCTGAAAACATCCAATTTTTTATGAATAGTGAAAACACCGGGTTACTATTTAAAAACCAAATTTTTATTTAAATAATTATTTATTTTTTTTAAATTTATTTTAGGTAAAAATTGATACATAATACCTATATAATTTCAATGCAATTCATTAGAGTCATTTTATAATAATTTTAGATATATAAAAATTTTATTGAACTTTTCACTGTCTTTTACCCACCTCCTAGGAGAATTTTCAAATTCCCATAAAACATAATTTTACTGCTTTTGTGAGTGGAATTTCGAAAATCCAATAGACACAATTAATATCAAGGACTAAAATGTGGTTCAATGAGATGAAAATAATTTTTGGTGAATAGTAACTTTTTATTTTTTTACCACGGTTAAAAGTAAATAGGGTAATTATGGGAAAAAATGATATTATTATTACCATAAAACATGTATTATTTCTATTGGATAAGTGTAATTCGACCAAAAACAACCTTAGGAATAAAATATGACCATTTAGTCCCACTTGGATTAGAATTGAACAATTATTATTATTTTATTAAAAGAAGGGTTTAAATAGTTAAAATCAAAGTTTAATAACTAAATAATATTTAATATATGGTTATGCATAAGATAAATTCGACTATAAAAATTAATTAGATATCTAGAGAGATTTCCTACATAATGGTATCTTAGTTGTAATTTTTAGACAGTAAATAATATAATTTATTTATGACACAATGATGATGTAGTAATTATCTAATTAATGAAATAATGACATAATTGATGTTATAAATACAAAAATAAATGTAATTTGAGACATTTTATGAATTAAGATAATTTTATAGGTTAATATTCCATGTTAGTATTGATTTAATTAACTTTATTTGAAATAATATTTCTGTTATTAGTTTCACAAAAATCAATTACCAAATAGTGTCCAAATTAACATAAAATAGTTTTTAAAACAAATATTATATTGTGAATTGTTATTTTATTCCAAAAAATATATGGTTCGGAAAAATGACTTAAATAAGGTTATATATATTAATAATAAACAACTTAGGGTTCTTTTTTCTTTTTATAGTATGTTTATTAACCTTATAGTGTAAGAAAACAAAAAGACACAGTAAAAGTAAAATTATCTAACTTAAAGTTAAATCTAAATGATAATGTTAAAAATAGACACCTAAACTTTTCAAAATTCTATTATATGAGAGGATTGAAAACCCTACCCACCTTAGCTTCTAAATAAATAAATTTTGAGCTATTAAAAATAGAATATGACTTTATGATAAAATAATATTTTTAGTTTTTCTAAAGGTTCCCCTATCCTCCCTTATAAAAGGGAACCTCCTCCCTCTCTCCCTCACACCACATTGATCCTTCATTCTTGGACATCCCCTTACAAATTCTCTTCTCCACTTCCCAAGATACATCCTAGAGGTCCTGGTCTTCTTAATAGACCAATTTTAATGCCCTAAAAGGAGGTCTCAAAGAGGCGCTTCAAAGAAGAGGTAATGTCTGTTACCGATTCTTTCAACTTTATTTCTTCTTCCACATCTTCTTCTTTAGTTGTTTCATTATGATGTAATAACATCAGTATCAATCATATACTGATATGTTATTATATGTATGAAACAACCCTATTCTACCATCTATCCATCCTACGGGAAACGAAATCACTGCGCGTGCGTACGTACGGAATACCGTGTCCACGCCGTGGTGTAAACTCTTTTCCACCACCACCTTACTTGGAAGGGTATAATGGTGTAAAGAATTAATATATATTATTATTTTAATGTGATATTGATTCTGAAATTGTATACATACACTCCAATACAATTCCATGATCATGGGAACGATATCATCGCCCGTGCGTACGTACGGAATACCGTCTCCACGATGTGATGTGACTCGTTCTACATGATCTTCATTTCATAATGATTATATAAATGAATTGAATGAATAAATACGATATATATTACACTAATACCATTTGTAAATGATCTATCTATAACCTAATGAGAAGAATAAGAATTTATTCGACTAAACACGCATAAGAACAAAAAGTAATAAACACCCGAATAACAAGTAGCAATGAAATATTACTAATAAGAAGCTAAGAATATGACCATATATGATATCATAACAATTATTATGATCCTAGAAGAAGTTAATGACATTATTTAAATCATTATACAGGATGTTCGGACACTTACGAAGCAAATTGGACCTAAGGTAACAGAAAATATCGCAATCTCGGTTTTATCCGAGATTGTTTATACTTCAGAATTTACTGCGGAATATATATCATCCACATCCATGTTTTCTCAATATGTAATATTTATATCCTTATACAATTTTTTAAATCCAATTTTACCCTTCGGTGAGTTTTTAGTAAAAGATATGAAAGGAATCTTTTGTCGTTTTTCATTAGAGGTACTTATTGACTTATCCGACATAAGTACGAGAAAAATGTTTTTTAACTAATATCGCCATGAATGGATTTTTAAAACATTATTTCCAAGAAGCTTCATTTAAAAGTTTTAAAGTTTATTTTTAATCAACTTATTTTAGTTTAAAATTTTATGACATGATAAGAGATGAATAATGCTTTTGAAGTTGAGAGGCTATTTTCCTCAAGAATGGAGTTCAAGTGTTTTATCAAAAGTATTTTCCATATAAGATAATATAGGGTTCTATTTCTATCCCTATTTTTTTATATTGATATGATTATGTTATGATGGAATTAATTTTATGATTTCCTTTTATCTTATATGGATTATGATATGATGGCATGATGTTTATGATTCCCATTTTTATTATATGGGTTATGCAATGATGTATGATTTTTGATATTGTGGCAAAAATAAGAATGGATTCATTATGAGATGGGTGGGACCTATATCTCCCTCAAATTCATTGGGTAAAGAATTATATCTCATGAGATAGACATGGCTGGAATGACAGGTTTAATCAGTTCAGTGAAACAAGACTGAAACGAGGAGTGAACTCGGTTCAGAAATGGAATTTGTCCACTATGATAGTCTTGGAAATGAGTCTTGACTAATAAGAACTGATTCTCTATGATTATGTGTGTATGCCACAATGTTTCATTTTTTATGTTATTATTATTGGGATTACATTTCACTACTGTGATTTATCCCGTTTTATGAAATTATGATCTCTTTTACAGGTTAAGATTTCCAAAATGATATGTTCTTATGAATATGATGTGATTGATATTTCTTTTGTTTACCGTTACTGAGCATTTCAGCTCACCCTTTTTTATGTTTTCTTTTCCCTAGGTCAAGAAGAAGTATATTATGTAAGATATTCCAAATGGGACTCTAGATATGATAAAATAAATGGGAGACAGTATAGATGATTTATGAACTAGTTGTATATGTTTACCAGTTTCTAAAGACTCTATACCTATACGGTCCTTTCCTGGTTTTGTTTTATGTTGTAATAAGTGTGATTCAATTCTAAAGCAATAAAAATGTATATAAAGTATGAGTCATTATAGAAATGGTTCATTAAAATTTTACAATGAGTGAGATCCAAAATTTTTGGATCCCACTACCATCCATCATATGGTATAGTCGCACGGTTAGACGAACCATGCGCTAACCAAGTGTTATCTAATTCTTCAATTGGAACATCATATGTTCACCTGACATGGCCACTCACCCCATTACTTATTGGCGCTGAATCTACATCCTCAAGGACTAGAGATCGCACGATTGAGCTTAGGCAATCACATGATTTTTACAAACCGTACGCCAACCATATAGAACCACTTGTTCTCCAAACTTTTCTTAGACTTCACCGAAACATATCCAAATACATAAAACCATACATGGTACAGAAATTAAAATACAATTCTGGAATCTCACCTAATATAACTCCAGAAATGGTTGGGATCTAACATTTAGATAATATACAAAAAAGGGTAACTTATATTACCAAATTTACCTTAAATTTGTTGATTTTTATATTTAACATCATTCTTATCCATATATATTATATATTTATTGTTCCAATAATTTTATTATTTATTTATGAATATATTAATATTTTAATATATTAAATTTTTTGACTTTATTTAAAAAAAAATAAAGGAAACAAATCATTTTATTTTATATTGGTTATTTTTTTATATTTTTATGAAATTCCAAAAATATTTTTTTAAATGTATAAAACCTGAGTTCATTTTAAAATTTTCCTATGATATTTTAATTAACAAGAATCCAATATAATATATAATTATTTTTCAAAAGGATATAAAATACTCAGTCTTCTTGAATTTTTTTAATTGATTTAATTGATAAACGAATTTTATCATTATCATTTTTGAATAATATAATGTTCTTTGTTTAAGGGTTCATTAAATTTTTTTAATTTTTTTATGATTAAAATTTTCAATCCAAAAAATATTTTTAACATTATATTATACTTATGATTTATATATGATTACATGTGATCCTGATATAGATCATGTTGATTGATGATCAGGATTTTGATCTCCAATGTACAATCTAATCAATTATTATTCGATAGTGAAGAATAGTCTAGATTATTGCATAGGTAAACCTATATAATTAACTAGTCTTATATTAATTAAACATGTGTTAAAAATATTTGAACATGTGTTATGATTATTATTGTCCATGTAACCATTATTATTCATTAAAAAATTTTGTAAAATATTTGATTTCATTATCTATGGAATGTCTATTAGTGTAAAAAACATTCTATGGAATTATTTTGTTAGTTACAATGTTCCTCGAGATGCCATCATGGGTTTATTGTGATATAATTAAACACCTTCATGGGTTTTCATGTATTTTACTAGAATAGAGTTATTATATTATTTTTATCCACTATAATTAGATTTATTTTTAATATATAAATTTTTAATATGTTTTTGAAATGATAAAAACATGTGTATAAGTTTTATAAAGTTATATATTTACACTCAGATAGACTATCTATAACAAAGAAAAAAAATTTTGAATAAATTTTGTTGTTTAATCAAATATATGATTTTTCAGAAAACTTGCATTTATAAAAGTTTCCACATTTTTATGTAATGTTTTACTAAATTACAAAAAAAATCAACCAATAATATCTGGGAGATAATAAAATGTGAAATAAATTGTTATGAATAATATAATTAGGGGTTGGCTATGATAAGAATTTTGAAAGATAACATTTCAATTGGAAATTTAAAACATTTACCAATAACATTCCACTAAATTGATAATTACTCTCTTATTAAAATTATTTTTTATTTACCAAAATATAATGTAGACCAAAACAATATTTAACTAATTAGTACTAGGGAATTTACACCACCACAAGATTATTACCATTGGTTCCCACTAGGTTATAACATAAGATTATGTGATTAACACCATTTATTTAGCACACTGTGATAGGTGATCCATAGACATGGAACTATTAATATTGAGGTGCTTTAAAAAAATTTCCATTAGTTTTAATGAATCCTTCTATAATTGACCATATTTTCTCACATTTTATATGATTATGAAAACCTTTTCTACTAAATATAGAAACGTAAATCAGCCACCAAAAATTAAATATATTCCAGTAACTGACTGAAAATTACTTTTTTTATTTCCAAACACTTTTAAGGGAAAGTGAGAACCCTTGACATCATGAGTTAAACACAAGAAGTCTCCAAATACCAAAACTCGAGATCAAAAGAAACACTCATCAAAAAATTGAAGCTCCTACTGGCAACTAAAAACCATAAAGTCCAGCTTTCATTGTCTCATCGCAGCACGACTAGGTGACTCGTGATAAAGAGCATGGATAGCTGACCCGTGCTAAAGAGCACGAGCGTGGTACCAATGGACAAATACATACCCTCTCAAACTTATGAATCTGAAAAGCCATGAAACAGAGAAATATATTTTCTTTGAAACTCATCTAAAGCATCATTTGTTGATAAAACGTTGCAGACTCTCTTGACCAGCGTCCATCCAAGACAAAAACCAACATCACATCCAAAAACCCCCCCAAGTCAAGGTAGAATACCACCATTGCAAAGACACCACTAGAAAGTGAGATCACTCACGTGGTGCACACAAGAAACCGTCTCCAATAATGTTCAACATGAAATCCCGAAATTCTTCAAAGAAAAATCCACAAACAACTGCACAAATCTCAACTGATCCCAAATCAAAACTGGACAGCTTGACTCAAATCGGCTTCCAGCTGCACGGTTCAACACAAATCACCCCGAACCAAAATTCTGAACTCCGAAAATCCATCACCGGTCGCCGGACCGAAGGTGGATCCCGACATCGTCGACACCGCGTGCCACCAAGAACACCGAAAAACCCAAACCAAAAAATACAGACCAAAGATCAAAAAACACAAAACAAACCAGAAAAAGGAACCTCTTAAAACCCAGATCCCTGGAAGAAGCCCCCTTCACCAGCTGGAGAAGCAGATCCAGATCCCGCCTCCACCTTCATAACCACAGTCAGAGACCATATCCTCCATACACAAAATAAGATGGCAAGAAATGTGGCATTAACCCCCAGCCCACAACATTTGGAACTCGCACCCTAGACCAACACCACGCCACCATGGGGAACCCTAGCTAGTTTGTAGGTAGGGCGAGAAAAAGGCCATCCCTTGATGAAGATCACTGAGGATACTATGTCCACACGAAGCCGCCAATAGAAGAGAACTCACGCCGCAAACGTGTCGAAAAAATGCGCCAGGGAGGGAACCACAGTCGGCCCAAGATGGTGGAGAGGAAGGCGGCAGCTGGGAAAACCTAGAGACATGGCGCAGAGCCCCTTATGGGCACATCCCCCGAATAAATGAATACCCTTTGATATATTTCCTTAACTAAATAAAGGGATATTATACATTATAATCATGGTTGATATTTTGTATATACAGTATAGAACTGTAAAAAATTTGATGATCTATAGGAACCATAGATCATTAAATTTAGTAGAAATATTTCTTTTAATTAATAAAAATGTTTCATTATGATTATAGTTTCCAATAGATAGTTATTCACAATACATCGTAGAATTATATGTGAATACCCCCACTATGTATATTAAATAACAAAGAAAGATTGGTGAAACATATAGTAACATACGTGTGTTTAAAGAAAAATTGTAATGGGGAAATTTTGAATTCACACTGGATGATGTAGTTAATTAACAAAAAATATATATTTTATCATAGATATGTGGATAATAGTGATGGGTATCATAGAGGAAACCTAACGTGGGTCATCTGAACAACATTGATTATAATAATAAGTAATGTTATCTATTCTATATGATAACAACTAATTTAGAAAATCAATTATATCAATGAATTCATCATTGATTTTTGTGGTAGAATTTGGCACTATGAAATTAGAGAGAATAATGATCTAGTATTCTTAAATCATTTTTTTAGATATCAAGGTAAATCTTCATTCCATAAAAAAATTGATTATATTTCATTATTATATCCCCATTAAAATCAATAGGATATGTTAGAAAAATATAAAAAATTTCATAGAATTTTGGCATAAGAGTAAGGTATATTATATTTGTCATGAAATGACATGGATAACTAACTAAAACACTATCAATATTAGTTCATATATGGTTCAAATCCTTTTATTGATCACTGTGTATTATAAAATAGCTTTCAGGATTCAAAAATTCTACGATGTAAAAATTTCACATCATGAAATTTTCCCAATGATAAAAAATTGGATATAAAATGATTGTTAATTTATACAAAAAAATAGTAACCAATATATAAAACCCCAAGTTAAAGAGATATAATTCACAAAACATTTACTTTCAACAATGTAAATTACTAAACAATTTAAGGAAACATAATTAAAATATTGATGAAATGAGTTGATCACACACTCTATTAGTCACCCCTAAAACTCATTTCCAACTAACAAGGGATCCTAACTTTTCCATGGAGTGATTTTTCCTTTCATGGACTATGAAAAATAAAATATAAAAATTTATTATATAAAAGTTATCTAGTGACCAATAAATCTCGGTATGATCTTAGGAATCATTTTCATTTAAATCAATTAAAATTAAACAAAAAAATCAATTTTACATAATATTTGGAATTGATGTTTTTTCATAATTTATATCAAAACATGGTTTTCCAGAAAATATAATTGAAATTATATAACATGATTATTGGTGGGTAAATTTATCAAAACATTAAGGAATAAATATTTATATTAAATCAAACATGAGTAAATTATAACTATATTTATCAAAATAGAAAGGAATAAAAATTTATATTAAATCATACATGAGTAAATTATTTCAATCAATCATTGACATGTATAATAAATTTTCATCATATAGAAATTTTTAATAAGCCTAGTGTTGGATTTTTATAGGTATTATCACACATAACACTGAAATATAGCTTTTAGTGTGAACATATTCCCTAGATCACAGGCCTAGGAAAAAATGATATAATTCAAAATAATAAACTAAAGAACCTTGTGGTAGGATATTTTGTTTTTTTTATCATCATTCGATGGGATCTTTCCATTAAAAACCATTGGGATCACTTGTTCATTTTAGTTAATAAACTATTTACATGTCTGTTTTTAAATTCAAAAAATAATTTCAATTAATTATTTTTGAAATAACTATATTCACGTTTTAAAATAGGAATTCCATTTCAAAAACTGACATCAATTTTTTTTTCTAAAAATACCTTCCTTTATTTATAGTATAACACTTTATATCACATAACTTTTGAAATCTTTTTACTTCACCCAAATCGTACTCCAAATTATTCTTTTAAAATAATTATCATTCTCTAGAATCCACCACATAATTTTTCAAATTCCATTGTTAAGGAATTTTACACTAAATTTCATAACAATTCAATGAATTTATCATGAGCCTCTATTGTAAAATTTTAAATCCATATTATATATAATTTAATTTGAACGATAACCAATTTTCTCAAATGACATATATTTCTAAATGAATCATCTTACCTTAATTTAGATCAATAACTACAACATTAGATCAAAAAATATAGAATAATAATAATGAACACTACTATGATAATAATAGAGTCTGAATACATCAAGAATTTTTCTAGATACAAGAACTACATTAGTATTCATAATTACCATATAGGAAATGATGGGAGGAATTAACAAACTATGATATTGAAAAGATTGAAATTTTGGAAGGAGATCCAATGTGATAAAAATCACATTGATTCATGATGTAACCTTATTAGAGGATCAAAAATAAAATATTTTGAGGCTACATGTAGATTAAGTTATAATTATATTATGGGGTGGTGTTATATAGTTATATTATGTATCATATTATGTGTCTTTACAGCACCTCCATTGTAAATCATGGCCCTATTTGTGGCACCGTCTTGTAGGTGTAATATTCCAACTACTCAGATGAACTAGGAAGAATGAACTAAAACTCAATATCCCATAAAATGTTCATAGAGGTTCTACTAATAGGGATATGGTATTTTTGTATGAATTGCCTCGAACCATTTTTCTATCGGTGTGGAGGTGGTCATCATTGGCTTGTCGGTTGGCCTTCTGCATCTTGTTTAGCTAAATGTGAATTCCCAAACACAAGTTAATTCACTCGACCATCTCTTGAAAACTATAACCCGATTTAATAAGACATTTCCAACCCAAAATAATGTTAAGACATGTTAAAAATAAAAATTAAAAATTGGTATCAGTTATAGATTAATTGAAATTTTGAATGCTCATCAAGAAAAAAATAGAACAAAGAATAAGAATAGGTTCCTACATTAATTTACCTAGCATTATCTAACAATCACATCACCTTAATTTATGTTTTCCCAAAAAATTCCCAATATAATGGATGAAAAACCAAGTGAAGAGGCCATTGATCCCTCATCAAAGCCTCTTACTTACATCTCCCATGAAGATTTGAACCATGATACTAAAACACTTGATCCAATAATACTTACATACATTTTACAACGATTACATTATATTCAAAAATAAAAATATTCTAATCTATCGTAGTTATTTAGTATTCTATGTCAATTTAATCATAGATAACATAATGATATGTTTTTGATAGATAATTTTCATGTTATGAAACATAAATCACATTTTAGATAAATTTAAAATGTGGTAGAAAATCCAAATGGTAATTCACCACACTAATATGATCGATCTTACAAAATGGTACAATATATCCCAAATATAACATTCATTCTTTCCAAAGATATCAGGGACTATATAGATGTGAAACTCTAAATAAATATTTAGGACTAACTAAAAACTCCTATGTTATTCAATGATGACCATCATAGGATTAACAAACTATTGTTTCATTTCCAATTTTCAATAAATAATCAAGATATTTATATACATATATTGGATATAAATATATCCACTAAGGGGAGATTCAAAAATCTCAGAACAGTCATATATCGATTTAAACATCCAGACATAGAAGTCCTGAATGGTATTCATATTGAATGATTACTGGTAAATATTATCATAGGGAAACATATATAGTCAATGTTTTTTTAATTTCCAATATTTTTGTTACCTAAAATCTCTTTTAAAATCAATATATTCCGTCTTAATCAATGTTTTGATATAAAAAAAATGAATGAATTTTTTTCATAATCCATTATGAAATACATTTTATGATGTTTAAATGTATTTAATAATAATATCCATTAATAATATAACCATTATACATAAACAATAATGATTATTTTACATAAATTAAGTTGATATGGTGTTATTGACATAGAGTGAAGATGATATGGCTTCAAGTATTATTATTACACAATATAAAACCATTTTTATAGATTTAAATGTATATGGAATCAATATTACTTTCCCTTAAACAAAAAACAAATCATGATTTACCAATAGCATCTCAAGAGAAACTATTTTTTATATGTTTAATTTTATCAATTTCACGACCTGGCTTCACCAAGATGATGGAAGGGTCAAAAAACTACCAAACCCTTCCTTCTACTTGGCGAGGGAGAGATAATGACCCATGAGTACCGCCATCAATCGGCCCGTGAGTCTTGACTAGCACAAAGGGTATATAATCATATGTGATATCGAAGGTTTGACCAATTTTTTTAAATGATTGGGAGATAAGATAGTAAATCCCAAACAAAACCCAAACCGAAAGTAAAATTAAGGAACAGAACAATCCATTACCATATGAATGTTTCAATATATAGTGCTATAAGTATAAGAAAACTCTAAAGGGAAGTACCCAAAGAAAAGAAAAGATGCAGCACTAACAACCTCGCGTCCAACCTAATATGATCTCGCACATTCCCTGAAGTCCTCCTGGAAACCTGAAAATAGTTTTATATACATTTGGTGAGTATAAATGTATACTAAGTAGGGAAGACCAAAATCTCTCATGCACATATGGGGAGGAATTCTAAATCCCCATGATAAATGGAGATAACTGAAGCACCTACCAAGGAAACTATCCTCCCAAACATCACCAAGGAATGCTCCCCAAATAATGCAAGTCATGTAATTAATATTAATCACATGTCAATGGATGGGTACACTGTACCACTTTTCTACTGGTTTTTGAAGACATAATACATTCCAAAACTCATCCACCATTTTCACTATAGTTTCACTTCCACCCCAACAACAACCTTTTGGGCCAGCACAACCACACATCCCGCCGACAGACACCAGGGCCACAACAACCACACACATCCCCACCCACAGAAACCTGGTCCACAACTAATACCACCACACTGAAAGACACCTGGTCCAGAACACCTAATTCCACTCCTGAAGACACCTGGTCCCTATCCCCAAGACACTTGGTAAAAAATCGTCCTCCACACACCTGGTCCAACCAGCACAACTACCCTTCCCATAGAATCGTAGGCTATAATGGACCTTAGGCCATCGTATCCTGCTGGAAGATTCTTGTTCTACATGGTAAAGGGATCAGAAAAGGAGCTAATAACAAGCCACTCATATGAATTTTGTGAAAAACAACCTCCTCCATGAAATGGTGGTGTTCGGAATGAAGTGCTCAACTTGGGTGGGGTGCGAATAAGGAACATAAGAACTAAATAATACATATAGGTAAACTAGAACTCATCCAAATATAGGGGTTCCAAAAACAGCCCATACACAAACAACCTCTATAATATTCATTCATAAAAGAGGCACAACGACCACAACCAAGTCACAAATCAATCTTCAAAAACAATACCCCATTGAACCCATTCTTGTTATCACATTCACGTGGTTCCATTTAAATAATTCTTTGCTATTAATAAATTAGCAGGCATAGCCACAAGCCACGGAAGGAAAAATATCCAAGCATCCAATTACTCATTCACACCCTATTCTCTTGTAATGTTATGACAACAATATTGATCTATGAGATCCCTCGAAGTACTGGAACCAAACCAATCCCCAATATACAGACCCACACAACCACAAATCCACAAACTAACAACTGCACAATAAGGAATCCCATACCCATCTATGTCACCTCATGAGAGACAATCAGAACAAACTTAAACATCACCAGAGTAGATAAATTATGTTTTCATATTTAAACACACCGGTACATTAGTTCTATATTTCCATTTTGTAACCGGGGTGCCCACATAAGGATTTTTATTCATTGGGAATCCATTTAATCAACTGAGTTTACGTGATTAACTGGTTTCCATGTAAAATTCATCCAATCACATAATTATCAATAAAACAACGGTTCAGTAGTGCGCAATAAAGGACCACCAATGACCACATTTTTTAGTGGACATAAGCCCAGATAACTCAAAACCAATAAGAAAAGGGAATAGAGTACAACATCATCATCAAAAACACCCCTTCATTCTTTAAAAAACCTTTATTTTCTTCATTAATGTTTGGATACATCCATCCCCATAGGAAAATTATCATAACCACCCCAATGATATATTATAAAGAGATATGATGGAAAAAACACCACTTGGGTGATCATAAATCAATTTTTTTTCATGCACCAAGAACTGGGGATGTGTGACATGGAGGGGAGGAACTATGAGGACTCCAAGATTGAGATGGAAAGGCTCCAGCATAGGCGCACCACTAGCCTCAAGAAGGGGAACTCCAAAAGCACCCATGAAAGGAAAGAGACAAGATAAGAAGAAGAAAGAATCCTCCTGCGCTAAATGGTGAGATTCTGGAGTTACGATATATGAATTCTTGAACCGCATTAAAGGTGTATCTTGGTTTCTCTATGTTGTTGGGTGGTCACACACTATGGAATTAATTTTCATTTAATAATTCTTATAGGAGAGTTGACCATAATGGCTTTGATTTTAATGGTTTCCTTTAAATAGAGAAAAACTCGTTATAGGGGAAGAACTAGAAAGTACAGGAAAGGGTGTGACACTAACGAAAAAAGCCACCTGTTTTGGTAGGTCAAGGATTTCATGACTCTTGGGGTATTTTAGATATCATTTATGGTATTTTAATGGATTTAAAATGGGTATTAAAACAATTTATAGTCAAAAGATACTTTGTAGGGGAGGAACTGGAAAATCACAGAAACATAAAAAAGAAACACAAGCTGTGATGCCATTTCGTGAGACACTCTAATGGTTGCACCGTCAAGGTTCCACCATAAGTGGTTCCAAAAAATTGATTTGAGACCATGATAGTGTGATCTCTATAGTGCCACCATGACGTTGGCACAGGTTCGGTGGAACAAAGTAAGTGGTGCCACCATCATGGTTCCACTAGTTCTGTGGAACACCGTAAGTGGTTCCACCCATTCAATGTGTGACCATGATGGTGTGACTTCTATGGTTCCACCTTCATAGTGCCACTGGTTTGGGGGAACATTGTCAGCAGTGACACCCATTTGGTGTGCGACTATGATAGGTGCCACTGTCACAGTGCCACTATGACTGGTGCCACCGTTGTGGTGAAACTGTTTTTTAAAACCTCCTTAAAGAGTCACTGTCCGGGCCATTACATTAGATATCTATCAAACTATTCTCTCCCTCGATAATTGAAAATAGTCCCAAAGAAAAAGTGGGGTTTGAAAAACCACGTCGAAAGATACCTCTCAAAAGTAAACCTCTATGACATCTAGGAACACCTCTCCCCCGTCTCTATTCTGTGAAACCACAGATACATTACCGCTCCTCCCCCCCCCCAAATAACCACACAAATAGGTAAAGGTCATATTATCAGGTCATATGGATTGAGGAGTCCCTTCCCCCATGTCAAGATATTATTTTCTTTCAGTGGCACTCACTCACCCGCATAGGTTTAACGACATCCAATTTCATGCATCTTGATTAGGGATTAGGTACTCCCCTCCCCATATTAAAGACTCTACACACACATCCAAAGAACAAGGGAAACAATCCATTTCACAATTAACAATGTCCTACACTACATCATAACAAGTACAGAACAAAATAGATAAAATCTAAAAATAGCTCTGGGTAATGGGTGCGCATTTGTGCCTCCCGTTCCCAAGTAATCTCCACAAGGCCACCATCCCTTCATAACACACAAACCAAGGGGATGGTTTGTCAATGAATCACATTTTCCTCAAAATACTCGATCCTCACATGTCACTATAGAAATGGCACTCCGTCCTTGATATCTTGCTTCCCCAAGTCGAGGACGTTCAAATCATCATGTAGATATCGATCGAGATGAGACACATAGTATACGTCATGCACCCTCAATAGTGGTTGTGGTAGCTCCCGCTGATAATCCACTTTTCTAACCCACCACAACACCTCAAATAATCCAATGAACCTGGGAGAAATCTTACTTCCCCTAATGAACCTATGTTTCCCATGCCATGGGGAGACCTTCAAGAACACATGGTCCCCGAACTAGAACCCCCAAGGGTCGCATCCTATGATCCGAATATGATTTCTACCCATCCTATGTCACCTTTGTCCTCTCATGTATAAGCTAAAACTTCTCTGTTATTCTCTGCACCACCTCTAGGCTATGAACACCTACTTCCCCATCCTCTATATAGAACATGTGTGAGTGACACGACATCCCATACTAGGATTCGAATGGTGCCATGCCAATAGTGTAGTGATATCTATTATTGTAGGCAAACACTATGAGAAGAAATTGTTGTACCCACAAGAACCCATAGTCCAAAACACATGTTCGTATCATATCCTCCAACAACTGGATTGTCCGATCTATGTGCCCATTTGTCTGGTGGTGGAAAGCAGTGATGGGGAATAATTGGGTGCCAAAAGCATGTTTCAATCCTTTCCAAATACATGAGGTAAATTAGGTGTCCCGATATGAGACTACAGACCAAGGTACTCCATGTAACTACACCACCTCGCCCATGCACCTCTGTGTTAAGGCATCTACCGCACTCGACTCCGTGATTTCCAGGAAGTGAGCTGATTTTGTCAGATGGTCCACCACTATCCAAATAGCATCATAACCCCCTTTAATTATAGATAGTCTCATGACTAAATCTATCATGATGTCATCCCATTTCCACTTAGTGACATATTAAGGTTGTAATAGACCTCCTAGGATGCATTGTTCAACCTTCACCTGCTGAATCACGAGGCACTTTCCTATAAAATCTACCACTGCCTGCTTCACCCTGACACACTGAAACTAAACAATCAAACCCCGTTACATTTTATGAACTCCTGGGTGTACCTAAATGGGTGATATTTGGAACTCACTAAGAACACACTACCACATTTCCACCAAGACAAACAACTTTCCATGAAACAACATCAGATTCTGACCATCTTCATACCATCCTCCTGGAACAACACCCAGGCTAACACAATCGTGCATCACTTCAACCTCAAGTCCCCAAAAGAAAGACCCCTCAACCTATTTTAAAAAAGAGGACTATACTATCATCTTAAATAGACATCCTCTAATATGCTCCACACTTGCATCCATGTGTAGGGCAACCAACTCATTCATCGCCTTCCAAGGATCTTCTTATTCTTGAACTTCTGCAACTTCCATCTAAAGGCATTGGCCACCACATTCCCCTTTCAATCAGGGTAAGGGATTTTGAAGTTGTATTTCTGAAGAAACTCCATCCACATCTATTTCTACAAGTTAAGGTCCCACTGGGAGATGATATACCTCATGCTCTTAAGATCTGTGAAGACCACAAAACGCTCCCCGATGAGGTAATGACGCCACAACCCTAGTTATAACATGGATACTGCATGTTCTGGATCATGGGTGGCCTAGTTACACTTATAAATATGTAACTTCCATGACCCATAAGAGATCATCCAGGCTGTTTCATCAGCACACACCCCAATCCTTGGTGTAAAGCATCATCAAACACCTCAAACATCACCCCTTCTTCTGGAAACCTCGGTACTAGGGAACTAACCAGCTTCCTTTTAAAATAACTGAAGGATTTATTTCACTACTCACTCCATATAAAAGCCCAGTCATTCTTGGTCAATGTTTTCAAGGTTGTTGCAACATGGGATAATTTTTGAATGAAACTCTGGTAGTAACCCACTAGACCTAGGAAACTAATAACCTCTACCACGTTCTTGGGTGCTTCACAAGAAACAACCACCTTTACCTTTGAAGGGTCTATGGTTATCCCCTGATATGACACCATGTTTCCAAGGATGTGCACTTCTCATGTCCAAAACATTCACTTGGAAATTGTCCCATAGGTCTGGTCATGTAAGAGGATATCTAAAATTGTCGTCAGATGCTCAGAGTGATCCACCTATGATCATGCGTTGATTAAGATGTTGTTAAAAATATATTATGAACAAGTCTAGATATTCATGGAATATTGTGTTCATGACCCCCATGAACACAGCTGGTGCATTCGTTACGCCGAATGGCATGACCAAGAACTCAAAGTTTACATATATGTACCTGAAGGCAGTCTTCAATATGTCACCCTCCTTCACCCTCAACTAGTGATATCTTGACCACAATTGGAACATGGAGAACCATCCTACCTCCTTCAACTGATAAAAAATGTTTTTTATCCACGAGAGGGGGTAACAGTTCCTGATCGTTACCTGGTTTAGCCTCTAGTAGTCTATACATAGCCTCAGACAACCATTTTCCTTCTTTGTGAACAAAACTAGAGCACCCCATTGTGACACGTTTGGTGAAAGAAAACCCATCTTCATAAGTTCATATATCTAAATATATCACTCTTTCTACTCAAAAGGATAAATTTGATAGGTAGCCATAAAAATTAGATGAGCACCAGGTTGCAAGTCTATCCCGAACTCGACATCATGTTGAGGGGTTAGAGTCACCGCCTCTCTAGGGAAGACGTCCAGGAATTCACTGAAGATCCCCAAGACCTCCAACATCTCTGTATCTGTTAAATCCACTAACAGATCAGAAAAACAAGAAATGAAGGGGATCCACTCTTTGTATACCTTCCTGACAACCTCATTCACTGACGAAAGTCACACGTTGTCCACCCATATCAAAAAACACGGCCCTCATTTGGAAGAAGTAGATAAATACACACAGAGATAATAGATATTAGATGACTAGAATGACATCATATGGAAACATATACAACCAAAAAATTTCCCCACTAGACTGATGTGGTCCCAACATCAGTCTACATCCTTGGAAAACACGAGACAAACTAGTATGACCTCCGAATGGCATACTCAAAACCAAGGGCCATGGAAGTATCTCTGCGACTAGACCCAAATAATGGGCCCAAATGGGTGAAAAAAAGTGAAAAGATCCTAAATCAAACAATCTACATGCAAGAGTGATAAACATGCGGATAGTAACTCAAATGACCTCTAGCACTACCAAACCTACAGCCTCTATGGGGTGTAACAACCCACACCCAACTCCTATACCCTTAGACTATTGGCCGCCTCCCTGACCATGCCCTGGTAAAGGTCCCAGAGGATAGCCCAAAGGTCAGTATCCTCCTACAACATCTTCTCTCATAGGAGTGTGATATCGCTGTCCCAGATGATATTTATGAAAGGGCATGGCTGGAAACTATTGCTGCTGAGGTGGGAACTGAACCTATCCACCCCCACTATACTGCACTCGATCTGGGCACTGATTCTGGTGGTGCTCACGACGGCCAAAGAAGATGTTTCTCGGTCTTGGGCCCTCAAGGGAGGGGTGAGTACCAGGAGATCAAAACTGGAACTATTGTGGCATACTCCCCACTCGCCAAAACATGGAAGGCCCTGATGTTGGGGGCCCTCTATGGATGTCCTGACCATTTGATAATCCCAATTATGTCTCCTCTTGCAGAACACCTTCCATAATGTGCATCATCTCCACAACTTCATCCATGTTATAGACATCCAAATATGTCGGTGGAGTGATGGGAGTAACAACATACTGAACAGAATGTCTGAGTGCCTCCTCTAAACATCTCTTCCAAGACTACTCATCCAGAAAGAGAGTAGCTCAAGCCTCTTCTCAGCCTTCATCTTGGAAGAGAGGAATTCTTCCTGGAACTCCCTCTCGAAGTCGGTCCATGAAACCCCAGACTCCCTATTATCCATGATATATTGTGTCCACCACTTACATGCTTCTCCCTGTATCTAGATTATAGCTAGAGGAACCCAGTACTTTGTTGGATCCCGAAACAAGCTGAAATATATCACCAGCTCCTCGAGCCAGCTTTCTATCTCCATGTCTGAGATGTTGCCCTTGTAATTCTCGAGGGTCTACCGCAGAAAGTCATGAAGTCTCTTCTCCCACTAATCATCCTCCTCATCTCGATCAACCCACTGTAAATCAGTCAAATCAGCCTCTTGGGCCTTGATCACCCGAACTACACGTGGTCACTGTCTGGGTTCCATAGCTACGAAGTAAACAAGGAATTCCTAAGACCAAGTACTGTAGATGATTTCTTTTAAATTTTTCTTATACTTTTTATTTATTTTAAATCCCCAAAAAAACCCAAGACATGGAACAAAAGAAGTCATTTTGATGCATGTAACATTCCTGGGGTCTCCACCCTGCAATTTGTATAGCCTCACTTGGTCGTTCGGTAGGTCAAAATGCCTTGCATCGGATCACGGGGGGGGGGGGGCTTAAAATCTTGTGTCCAAACTAGTTTTCTTTGGACTATTTCACACGCCAAGATTTCCTAACACTTTTTACATACCATACCAAGAAACCCTCACTATGCCTAACCCTAGACTCCATCCTATCTCTCAAACATTCCTATGATATCATTCTATCACAATCTGACTTCAAAAAGATGAGGGAAGGGAGAGAAAACTGCCAAACCCTTCCTTCTTCAAATTTAATGAGAGATAATGACCCCAGAGTCCTACCTTCAATAGGTCCCAAAGTGTCAAGTATAACCAAAGATATAAAATTATATCTAATATGGAAGGAATTAAAAAATTATTTAAAAGGATTTCGTTATAAGATAGTAAATACCAAATAACATTAAAACTAGTTGAAAATGTAAAACCAAAAACAACCCATTAACGTATTCTTGTTCCAATATAATGTTCTACAAGAATAAGAAAACTCAAAGGGAATTACCAAAAGAAAAGAAAAGGAGAAACACTAACTATCCCAGCGTCCCAGCTAATACGGTCCATCACGGTACCCGAAGTCCTCCTAGAAACCTGAAAACATTTATATATAAATAGGTTGTGTACACAGTTATAATCAATAGGGAAGAACAAAATCTCTCATGCACAAGTGGGGAGGCATTTTAATGGCCCTCGTGAAAAGGATATAACCAGAGCACCAAGAAAAGAAACTATCCACCCTAACATCACCATGTCATGCTCCCCAAATGACACAAGTCATGTAAAATAATTGTAATCACACATTGATTTTTGGTTACCCTGCACCACATTCACACATTTTATTGAAGAAATACTATGTGTCAGACCTTCCCATCCATTTTGAATGCAGTCTCATTACCACCCCAAAAACAAATTGTTTTTCCACCACTACCATGCATCCCTCCCGCATACAACTGGGACGAAACAACCACACCCATTCTCACCCACAAACACCTAGTCCAAAACAACTACATTCACGCCCAATGATAGATAGTCCAAAACAACTACCGCCATGCCCGAAGACACTTGGGCCTCATTGTGAAGACACTTGGGAAACAAACTTCCTGCACACACCTAGGCCAACCACCACAATTACCCTACCCAAAGAATTGTGGGATATAATGGAGCTCAGGCCATCATATCCTACCCAATGAATCTTGGTCTACTCGGGAATGGGAGCATAAAATGACTTAATAACCATCCACTCAAAGGAGTGTTGAAAAAAACAGCATCCCCCATTAAATGGGGGTGTTTGGAAAAAAGTTCTCATCTTGTAAGGGGTGTGAATAAAAAAATAGAAGATCTAAATTATACTAATAGGTAAACAAGTACTCATCCCAACCAAGTGGTTCCAAAACCAACCCATAAACATACACCCGCATTACTATTCACTCATAAAAAAAAGAATAACATCCACAACCAGTTCACAAATCCTTCTAAGAAAACAATTACCATTGAATTAATTCTTGTTATCACATTCAAGTGGTTATATTTAAATAATTCATCACTACTAGGAAACTTATTGGCATTTCAAAAATCCATGGAAGGAAAATAATCCAACAGCAAATTAAGCATTTACACCCATTTCTCTTGTAAAGTTACAACAAAAAAGGGATTTGTGATATCCCTCTAAGTAATATAACCAAACCAATCCCCAACATATGTCCCCACATATACCAAAATCCAGAAACTAACAAGCCCCTCGATGGCCCGAAATCCCCAAACTAACAAATTCACAATAGGGGATCTAATCCCCATCCATGTCACATCACAAGCATCAAGCATAATAACCATACACATCAACAGAACAGAGCAATGGAGTTTTCAGATTTAATCACACCATTCCTTAAGTTTTGTCTTTCTGTTTGGTTAACCGTGGTGACAACAAAAGGATTATTATTCATTGGAAATCCATTTAATCAACCAATTTTACATGATTAACTAGTTTCTATGTCATAACCATTCAATGACAAAATTATCTCAAAAATAGGATAATTATTGTGTATGCAAGGACCACCAACATCCACTATTTTTAGTGGACATACCCATACAATTCACAACATATAAGAAAATGTAAAAGTATTCATCAATATCATCAACATAACCCTTAATTATTTAAAAAAAATTTGTTATATTTATTAAGGTTTAGTTTCATCCATCAACATAGAAACATTATAATACCCACCCCATATGATACACATTATAGAGAGACGATGGAAATACACTACTTGGATGATAAGTAATCTTATTTTTCCTCCATAAGCCATGAACTGGGAATGTGCATCATGTATGGGAGGAACTCTGAGTACTCCATGAATGAGAAGGAAAGGATCTAGCACAGTCACACCACTTGACTCAGGAAGGGGGACTCCAAATGCAACAAGGAATGGAAAGAGACCATATAAGAAGAAGAAGTAGTCCTCGTGTGAGAGAAGGTGAGATCCAGGTGTTATGGGATATGAATTCTGGAACTGTATTAAAGGAGTATCATGGTTTCTCCATGTAGATGGGTGGTTACACACAATGTAATTTATTTTCATTTAGTAATTCTCATTGGAGAGGTGACCATAACTACTATTAGTTAAAAGGTTTCCTTTAAATTTTTGAAAAGTTGTAATAGGGGTGGAACTCGAGAGTATGTCAAAAGGGTGTGACAACCAGAAAAAAATCCACACGTTTTGGTAATTCAATGGTCTCCCGACTTTCATGGGATTTTAGATATAATTTATAGGCTTTTAAGGCATAAAAATGGGTTTTGAAACACTTCTACGTCAAAAGATATGTCGTTGGGGAGGAAATGGAAAAATTCAGAAACTGAAAAAAAAACAAAGGGTGGGACACCATTTGGTGAGACATCGTAATGGTGCCACCGTCATGGCACCACCATCATGGTGCCACTATAAGCAGTGCCACCATTTTTGTGTGATATTGTAACGGTGCGACCACTACGTTGCCACCATCACGGTGCCACCATTTCAGTGTGTTGTCGTGATTGTGAAACTGCTATAATGCTACCATTATGGTGCCACCTTAATGGTGCCACCGTTTCAATGTGTGACTATGACCACTACGACCATATCAGTGGAATCATTTAATGGAACTGGGTTTTTTGAAAACTCATTAACGAGTCACTGTATGGGCCATTACAATCATGACCATGGACCAAGACATGTTCATTGAACCACCATATGAAATGATTAGAATCACACACCATAATGTTATAAAATACATTTACGTAATAATGGATTATGTATATATTCCAAAATAAAATATAATTTTATATATATTCATTACTAAAATATACAATATATTTATCATTATTCATTTTGGAATTATATAATATAATTTTTAGAATTTTCAAAAAGATGTTTGTTTTCTGAAAAACATGTTCAATATGTTAAATAATGATGGTTATTTAAAATTTTAAATTCTAAAATTTATAGAATTATTTTTACATAACTAATATTAATTGTTAAATCGTTATTTCATAATTATCCATATGTGGTTTTTTATAATTTTAAGTGATAATTTATTTTTTATCTAAAAATTATATACCAAAAAATATATTGTATTTATTATAAAATTATAATAGAAAACTACTGATGAAATAAATACTATCATGGTAATCTAAGTCCAAACACTTTTTTACTATTTATAGTAACTTTTTTTTGTTATATTATTAATTTCATAATCACTTAGTTAAACATATGTAATATAAATTATATTATTATATACAAAAATATTTTTTTAAACGAGAATCATCTACATCTCCAATGTTATTATTAAAATATTTTCAACTAATTCTTCATTAAGTAATGAATAAACCTCCAATATGGGGGTAAAATTCAGTTAAAATCCATCAAAAGTTTTCTATTTTTGACTATTTTGTCATAACATGTCCAATAAATTTTAATAAATTAATAATGAATTCTGAAATATTTCACTCTAAAACCTCATCCATCCTCTCATCCCACTTCACATAAAACCCATTGACAATGATTTGAATCTACTTATCCCTCTATAATTAACTCATAGGGTTCTACAATACTCTTATTAATATCCCCATACGAATTTATAGGCACCCTCCCAAGGAATGGGATTTCCTACTGCTCCTCATTATTGATTCACATTTTATAATTAATTTTGATTTAAAAACGTTCATATTGGAATTTCATAGAAATCAATAAACTATAATAATGAAATATATGTAATGAGACTATACCTTTCACACTCATTAATCAAGTTTATGAACCTTAATGTACTCTAATTCTTCTTCCCAAATTATCACTTTCTTTTAAAATAATATATTTTATATTAGGGATACCTATCCCTATTTCCACTCAAGTGTATTCTAATAGTTTCAACTACCATCGATTTATTGGGAACTACAATATTTGTAACCCAAACACTTTATTCCTAGGACTATATATGATAAATGGATTATTCTATTATATGATCCTTGTAAAAAAATAAATGGTGTAAATGATATATATATATATGAAAGGTGTGACATGAATTATATATCCCTCGAATGCACTAGATAATGATTTTTTTCTCATTATATTCATAAATGAGGCATGTGTGGTTATCCATAAATAAATTTCATATATTGTTAAACCATTAATCCATGTCTAATTCTTATGATTTTATTATTTATATTTTGTCACCATTTTTTTGTTGCCTTGATATTTTCAACCAATTTTAAGCATTGAAAATTATGTTTTTGATTCTTTCCATTTTATGTCACATTGGTATCTTAAATAAATCTATTTAATTACATTCACTAAGTGATTAATTAATTATTCTATTACTATGGAATATATATCACTCATCTTTTATGTACACCCCCTTGATACCATGTGTAGTTTGATAATATTAATTGATTTTATGTAAATTTTATGAAGTATCAAGGAATATTTTCCCAACCTATTGTAATTTTAATATTCTATAAATACAACTTCCCAAAGACACTAGACCTCTCAAAATTGTTGGATTGTAGTATTTATATTTTTATGTATAAAAAATGAAATATAATATATAAAACATGTGAGTTTTGATATGTGAAAATAGTAAGAACCACTACTTTCAATGACACATGCTCAAATTATATCCTCTATAATCAATATAGGATATTCATCAAATATATCTTTTTAATGTGGGTAAGATATGATAAACATCAAATTGGTTCACATCACCTACTTGAGGCCACTCAAAACAAAGATGAGTCCGATGAGGAATACTCTCAAAAATTATGGTAGAAAGAAATACATGGAATATTCTAATCTCTTACACATTTGATTACCCATATTGTTACCTTTGGTGGTATCATAAGTGTGAAACGTGTGGGGTAATATTGAAAATAAATCAATCATTTCCAATTTCAATTTAATTCATCATGGGTTTTAGATAAACAATTGCATGATGTTCATAAATATGTCATCCGACAACCATGATGGAACATCTATGTTTGAAGGATGCCATGAGGCTTCATATTCTCACCATGATGGAAAGGGTATGTTTGTGGGGATAAGTTGTACCATCCATTATGGATTATAGAAATCCTATAGGACATATTTCTTCCAAGACAAATAATTTACATAGAAACATTGAAATACAAGGATAATCTCATAACATATAGACCACTCTCTACTGGTCTCCCCTTCATATAAAGAATCATTATTACCATAAAACTCTTCATCAAGATTTTATCCATGGCGATTCATCTTGATTAATTATAATTTCAACTAAACTCTCGATAAATCAACCTTTGTTTCATCCTCCCAAACTCCAAAATATTTAATAGAAAATAGAACTTTTATATTCCACTCCTTTGATAATTCATTCATGGTTCATGGTGGATGTTTCAAAATCAAATCATAAATAAAAAATTTAAACTAACAACTGTTGTAGTTACTTTCAATGATAGTGGACTAATAATAATCAGCATATCCTCTTTTCCAATGGTTCATATATTTGTTTGTGATTATATCACATAATAATATATGATTGGTGTATATAGTTTTCATTTATAAGAAAATTAAATATTTTCAACTCCTCAGAGAATGCATAACATCTTCCAGTATAAGATAATGTGAATGATTGTTATTCCTCTTAAAGAAAAATATTGAGAGACCATAATCCACCATCTAATCACCATTAATATGAACTCATTTGAAAATTTAACTATATGTATCTCAAAATACCATTTAGCTCATTCCACCTTCTGTGAGAGTCATTGTATGATCTGAGGTAAAATGATTCATCAAATGGTCAATGGGATCCATCATTTCAAAATAAAACAACAATACATCCTTATGAGTAAAAGTCGTAAATGTAGAAAACATATAAACATTTATTAAAACTATTGATGATATAATTCCATTCTTTATAAGATTTTAATCTCAATGAAAATTAGTGGTTTCTCCTAGTTCACAATTTCTTTCACCTTATTAGGATCAACTAAACATTCATGTTTGGAAATCATGTTCCCCAATAATGTGACCACAAGAATCAATAATTATATTTTACATATTTTAAAAATATTTTATTATATCTCAAAATTTTAAAATCTACTCTCATGTGATGAACATGATCCCTATTTGGCATTGTATAAACTAAGAAGATCTCCAAATGTACCAATACAAGAAATATTCAAGGTACAGGTGGAAAATCATATTAATCAATTCCATTAACACAACATCAACATTATTCAAAAAAAAAGAATAAAAATGAACTAATATTGGTAATGTATACTATTGAATGTGGTCAAATAGAAATTAATCAACTTGATATAAATCTGGTGATAACTATACCAAATATCTACCATCAAGAACCACGTATCCCCTTCTAGTAGGTCTAACTATGAAATATTTCATGTAAACATGTATTTCATAATATTAGTGAACTTATCAAAAATTCCATATTAAAAATAAATTTGAAGAGATCCATCATCCTTAATAATGAAAATATAGAAACTTCTCATGTTGATACAGAAGGTCAAGACATGGCTTGGGATGTCAGGTCATCAAAACTATTTTGAAACTATTTGAGTTTAGAATGTTCCATAAGGTATGAGGGAATATATATCATTTGGATACATGTTAACAAGTTGGTAGAAAACTCCACCAAACTCGCTAGTTGAAAACTAGAAATTTTGGACTTGGCCACATAGACAAAACATTCAGTTCTAGTGAATGAAAAATGCAAAATGATTAAAGATTCAATTTAAAAAGAAAAATGTATATAATATTAATCTATACATGAATACATTTTCTAGGTTAACTAAATAGTGTGCCACATTATATAGAAACCATATGACATAACCCATCGTGAACAACAATGAAGGTCCACTAAAAAACAGTAAACATTACAGTTTGATAAATAAAAAATAAAAATCCATGTTAATAATCAAATCTAGATGATTCATATCTATATCCAAAATTCCCAATAAATATCATTTTATAAAAAAGAAAAAAAAATATATAAATCGATATCCCTAACTTCTCTTAATACTAAGAGGGTAATAATTTCAATATCATATAAAGGATCTGAATAGTATGATTAACAAATTCTACCATATGAGTTGACGTAATTATATGATATAAACTATAATAAAAGAAAAATGAAAATGTTTATTAATAAATTGTAACAATACCATTCATTTTTATAATACTCACATAATCTTCCCTATAAGATATATCCATTGTCTGAATATGATTTGTTCATAATGGTTATCTCTATAAAGCCTTTATTCTGTAAAAATATGATTATTATATAGATCCTAAAAATAATTTTTCTCTTATTCTATAATATAGAGAACATATTTCATCGAAAAAATATACAAGGGTTTCTAGTATCTATAATGTCCATAGATATTCAGTTCCTCCATACAATACCACATTGATTTCCTAACATATCCAAAATGAGGATAAGTAAATGTATAGTCACTAGATATTATAGAAAGCTAATAAAAATTATTCTTCGATGATCCTCTAGATTTTACCCAATGTGATTCATCACACATAATCTTATATTTTATGCGACCACTAGGGAATATAATGATAGTAGAATGAACTACAATCGTACCCAACATACTTGCCAATTCTTGTACCACCACCCATGAACTATCCAGAAAATCATTATAGAAGGTATGATACATTATGAAAACCAATGATTCGAAAACATCTCAATGAACCATACCATCCCTATGAGAATTATCCACTATATTTCATATGAAAATAGGTGAGAAATAAAAAATCCCGATTGAGCATTTATAATTTTAAGTCAAATCACAATCATTGTGCAAGAGTCTATAAAAATAAATAGAACTATATAACACCATCTATTATGGATAAGAAAATTCCATAATATGGTACCCAAAATCATTCCAATCCATAGAAAAAGAAATTTTATTATAAACAATTGTGACCCAACACGTTATAACATTTCCTTTATGTTTGGAGGTAGTATATTTCTCCTTTAGGAAGTCCTCCATCTCAAATAGCTCATATAGATTCTAAATATAATTCAAAAAATCAGTTTCCTCCTAAGGATCATTGATACTCTATAATGTTTTTTAATTAAGATGAATAATTTCATGTGAATGATCTATTCTATAACCACTCCATGAAATAACGACCATATTTGAAATGGGAGTGGGAGTAGCTATACAGACAAGCTCTTTTATTTTGTATAGATTGCACTCTAAATAGTTCTAATCAGTAGGAGGATTCTATTAATGTGACTTATAAGAATTTTATTACTATGGTTTCATTAAAAATTTTGTTGGGGTATTTTAATAAACATCAAATATAGATATCAAGGGAAATTTCATTCATGATACATGACAACATAAAATCATTCAATATGAAATAAATAAGTAAATGGAAATATCAAATAAAATCTTAGTAGAAAATTTAAAATTTTGATAAAAAACATATCGAATTAATTTTACCATAATAGTCTGGTGTATCTCGAAGATTTTCATGGTGAGATATTTCTAGGAATTCACTCAAAACTAAAACATTTTATCCCCAAATCACCTGTTATATTTACCCAGTATTCTCAAATTTTATACCATCATAAACAATGTACAAAAATGTACTATAACACTTAATTTTCATAAACTAACACAAATAACCAAACTAAATGGTACCCAATTCTATTTTGACACCACCTGATGAGTTTTCAAATCCTCATGTGCTGGTGACTAGAACCTATAGATCAAAACAAATAAGATGGAATTATTTTCCATAATAAAATCTCACAATGAAAAATGGTGTATATAAATGATAAAAAATAAGTACACCAAACACTCCTTGAGAGTGAAAACAGTAATATTATACATATAAAATTATAAAAAGAAATAAATTAACTAATGTCTACAAATACTACAATCGAGACACTATCAAAAAAATATTTATGTAATGAGGAAGTCATATGCTATACTAGTCACAATTTAAACCCATGTCCATCTGAAAACAGCATTAATAGCCTCTAATAAGATTTTATCACTTCCATAGATTTTTAATAACAAAATTTATAGACTTATATAGTACAATTTAGTGTTATAACGTTAAATCATTATTGGATTCCGACAAAAAATTCATATGAAATATATAAAAAAATAAACGATAATTAATATAAATTTAGTAATGAAAAGAATTGATATATTTTAAAATTGATATAAAAATATGATATTTAAAATAATTACAATGATATTATAAAATTTGTTTCAAGGAGGTTTCCCCTCAGAATATGAAGTTATGTAGTTATTAATCCATAGTTGAAAGAATACTAATTCCTAGTAAACAATACATGATTGAATCATTTAAATGAATTATTATTATGTATAACAAATTTCAGTCATATATAAGTTGTTATGAGACCCAATGGTGGATAAATATAGTGATTATCACACATCATAGTGATTTATAGCTTGAGGTGTGAAAACACCTTGTATACAAATCCATGGAGGAATATAGGATAATAAAAAAGAATATATTTAATTACCTCAATATAGTTTATTTAGCTCATTTATCAAGATTTTTCTATTTTTATAAATGAAATAAAAAACCTACCACATTCATTAAGGTGAGTCAATGAATTATTGGTATATCATTCAATTAAAAAAATTATTTTTTTAAAAAAATACAAATGACCCAATGTTTCGGTTTCAAAAAAATGCAATCTATTTCAAAAACCAACATAAATGGTTTTTTATCAAATTAAAAGTAGGTATCTAATTTAAAATAATATCATTTTTAATCATAAATCATTTTATTACATATAATTTTATCAAAATGATGATTAAAATAATCATCTCAAAATAAGATAATTTTCTAGAAATAAAATTTTAATATCTTATGGATTTTTTCATGGAAATTGAGAAAGCAATACATGTCATTTAAAATAACTAATTAATAAAATAAATTAAATAATTTGTAATATATTTTATAATAATATAATATAATGAACCATTATATTTTTTTCTAGAATTCTATATGACTCCACATACATATATATGATAAAAATACTCACATGATATTAACTAGTGTATAGTCAATGCATTGAATGTTCAAATAAGAAACCTAGAATCAAAATTAATCATGAAATTATCTTCATCCACGAATTATTTGAGAATTAACCAATCTATATGTTGGAATATATGGGAGGAATGAAGAATCCAAGATAATAAGAATATTACATTTTCATGAAGGGATCAAATACACAAATCAATAGTTTTATCCATGTTTAAAAAAGGTTTCTAGAGAAAAAATCTTCACAAGAGAGCCTCCAATGATATTATGGTTGAATGAAAGTCAATGGATAATTTTTATATTTAAATAATAGTTTAGGATATGTTTAATTATGATACTTCTCAATTGAATATACTTCTATTCTACATCAATTAATACAATGTGGAACTAAGATGAATTCACTACCCACTAGAAGTACCACTGTTTAGATGGATGGATTTTACTAGCTAGCTGGTGGCATTCTGGTAGGAAATATTTTGCCTCAGTCTTCTACTATCAAGATAGTGATCTTCTCAATCCATCCAGTGGCCCACTTATAGTTTTTTCAGAAACATGTACGTTCTAGGATCTGTGTATAAAGACCATTTATCATTTTTCAAGCTTAGTAGTTCTTATATGATTCTTGTAAGTAACATGGATTTGTATGATGCTATAAATAGAGTCACATTGAGATCACATGCTCTAAAATCATTACATGTCATGTAAATGAGGTCCACTGCTTTTTAAGGATGGTTCATTGGGTGATTCATGATGTCAAAATTATCTTGGTTAAACAATAAAATGTGGCATTCTTTCAGAGAAATTGAATTCAAAAAATTACATGACTTTTATATTGATTACACTCATTATAAATTCAATGTGCATCACATATTTAATTTTATCAGCTGATAGAATTTTCTCTAGTCTCTGTGGTTAAATCACATTCAAGTATACCAGTAGAAAACTTTTTTTTTGTTTTTTATATCCCTTCTATTAATAACAATTTATCGATTTGTTATTTGATCCATTAATATATGAGGTGATCAAAGGTTCATTCTTTCTTCATATTTGAGTGGTTTCTACCATTTGGATCATGTTTTCTTCTATATCATCTTTCCATGTTATAGTGATTGATTTATATTATTTGTAAAGTGGTGACCATTGGTTGTTGTTGGTGTGGTTGTGACATGAATTCCAAGGATAGATGTAGTTCTTATAGTAGTGGTGATCATGGATCCACAACATGGTCGAATCATATGAAATAATTTTGACGGATGCTGAGGTAGGTTCTTCCTTTCATCCCTTTTTTTGTTCAATATTAAATTTATCATTCATTATCCCATTGGATTGAAAAAAACACCTAAATTATTTTATCCAGATTGATTAATTGGACAGTTATTGCATGTTTATAATGTTGTTTAATTATAACACAATAGTTGTTTCCCTCTTCATTTCATAGATAAGGTGATTTAATTATTTTAGTATTTGATAACATGTTATTATTAATGTATTAACAATGTGAAATTGATAATGAATGTAAATCAGAAATTAATTAATAATTAATTGTCTTATTAAATTAAATAAATGAACGTTTATAATATCGTAGTCAAAATAATTTTATAATAATTTAATAGAAGCAATGTGCATGTTTAATTGAATTTGATCTTTATTATGTTTAATGGAATTAATAAAAAATTTGAAAAATTTATATAATTCATAGTAACAATTACAAGGGTATGATAAATAATAACTTATAACTTCTTCAAAATCATGTTTAAATTAATTATTTAATTAATTTAGTAGATTCCTATAGCTTGATGAATTATATTACCCATTGTATGAGATTTCAAATAATGAATCTGTTAATTCATGATGGAATAAGATAATGTTGTGTCATAATGTTTTTTTCCAACTTCATGAGTTTCTCATTTTCTTGATATGTTTGATTTCCTTATTATGGATGCATGATAGATCATTTTCATGAGAAGGATGAATCCCATGATTTGAGGGCCCAATTTTCAGGTGGTTTTCCTGTGTGTTCTAGTACCTATTTTGGTCTGTTGTGCATATAATACATGTGATATGAGCATGGAGTAACTGATCTGAGGATTGATAATATCTGGTGGTGAGGCCTAAGTATGATGTTATCCAATTATGGATAAGCCTACGATGGGTGACATGATATGCAAGAAAGGAGGTCACGATGATGTGGTGGCAGTTGATGCATGGGATGGTAAGCTGAATCACTGTATTCATGTGACTTTCAGGAATGGCACTAGAGGTGAAAGAATGTGATAATGTTGGGTATACCCAATGATGATATATTTAGAGATTTCATTCATTCTTATGAATTTTAATAATGAATTGTGAACGAGTTTGATGTTTTATTTTTATTTCATTCCACATAGATTGAGTCACCTAGATGTTCTTGGTAGAATATTTACTCATGAGGGTATCATAAGATGTTTTTTAAAGACTATATAATTTATGGAAGAATTATAATAATTAATAAATAACTATTGAACAATTAAATTTTTTGATGATTGAATGAAAATTCTTAAAATATGTTAATCTTGATAAACTATAGTATTATATAGGATTATGCCTGTTGGTCATGGAAATTAGTCTGATTATTAAGGTAATGTAATGTAATGTTTTTTAATGTAAGTTATAATAATTTTAATGGTTAATTAATTGATTATAAGTTAATTAAAACCTATAAAATAGTAAAAATGGAATGAATAAAATCTATGTATCCTTTTAAATGCTTGTTCCATTATATGATATCTAGTCCCAACAGTGGTATTTGAGAGTACAAGAAACATTATCTATAGTAGATTTTAAGACTATAATATTCAAATATTGTGTCAATGAGATATATTGTATCATGTATATTTTTTTATTTCATACAATACCCATCACATTTTTGTTAGGGATATTAACACCTACTGGCCTCTCTATGGGTTTTCCCTATCATCTTGGTGGGATGATAAATGGAAGAATAACCACTTTCCCAGGCTCTAATATATTTTTAGATACTTTTTTAGGTATCAATGGATGTTTGTTTCCCGTTTTTTTTGTATAGAGTGTTTTATGGCTTTGGGTTATTTCACAAAAATGTTCTACCAGATATAGTATCCAAAAAATCACTATATGTATAAAGTGTATCAGTTTTGATGGATTTTGGTAGGTACTCAGTTTAGGGGTTGTAATGTTTTGATAGAAAACCATATGTTTTATATAGATTATATGCACAATATTGGATCTTAGATACTAATAGATTAGTATATATTAATATTTACATGGGATGTGGCAGTTTTGTGATTCCTGAGGTTCATGTCGTAATGCCTTTACAATGTTTCGTTGGGAGATCTTATTTTATTAAATATATGGGTTACAATGTGAGAATATAAGTCATATTAGAAAACTATTTGAGTATAGGGAGTTCTGTGCCCTTGAATTAATATTAAAAAAATTATTCTCTCTGTTATGGGATACATTTTGGGAGTTGGCCTTGGTGATCTTAGTAATTTAGTATAATTGTTTAACTAACATGTTATTTTAACAATAATTCATTATTCTTTAGTGTGATTTCATTATCATTTCCACTATAATATTTGAGGAGGATCCTACTGACTATATTGTTATGGTCACCCTATATATATAAAACATTGTTTTTGTCAGATAGAGAAGGTTATAGATCATTATGGATATTACTAAGAGGTATTTTTACATGAGTTTTTTGGCATTTATGGACACTATATTCTATACCTTTTGACACATGTATTTTTGTTTTTGTTTTTTAGAACTATACAAAATATCTTCTTTTCATTTTGGATATATATATATATATATCTTTGTTAATGTGTTAGTTTCAGTATCCTTTTAATAAAACACTTCTGCACATTCGATAAGATGGTATTTCCTCCAATATGTTTGTTTACTATACCCTCTCTGGTAGTTACCAACCTAGGCACAAAAAGAGGTGGGACTCAAGAAGTAATAATATCTCTCCCATTATTGATGTATCTATTTAGTTTAGGGTTTTTGATATAGTGTTATCAGAGGTTCAAGTTTGAGGTATATAGTGTAGTTTGTGGTTAGGTATTGGTGAGGTAACATGGGTACGTAGGGAAATGGTTTTATATATGTAAGTATTCAAGGTAAACATTGGATATCTACAAATACATTGGTATTTTGGGCCCCTGGTTTTCTTATGGCATCCCATATTTTTATTACATAGCTTTTCATTACATTTTATAAACATTGGAGATTTAATGTTTTGTGTCATGCAAATCAGGAACATAAATCATTAAAAAATAAAATATTATTTTAAATCCCCTTGAAAATATTCTTGAAAAGCTCATCCTATGTACAATTACTTTATCTCATAACATGGAGACATACATTAAAGTAAAGAGTGAGCAAAAGGCCCAGTAAGGAAAACAAGGGATTCTGTTTACCAGGGATATCAATACAAACATGATGAAAAACATAAAGACATGAGAAATGGAAGTAGAGGGATATCATAACGAAAATAACATAAATCCTAACATTAATATGTGGCTAAAACATTTAATTTATACATTCATGAACATATCACTAAGATTTATCCCCAAGGTCTCATAAAAATTACCCAATTTATTCACCATGGAATCATGAAACTAGTCATCCCTAGATAAGAAATTCATTACACAGTGCATTGGAGCACTATCAGAGAACACCAATTATATGTAATTATTTTCATGTGAGACAAATATATCATAAACAAGAATTTCATACTTAACCGAAAGAGAATAAAATAAATGGGTTTCCTATCAAAATCATGACGTTTTAAAAAGTGTTGAAAAACAAGATCATTATGTCATTTATAACACATGGAAATAGAATAAGGGTCTTATGTATATCAAATAAAGAATCAAGAATATAATTTTTTTTGTCTTCGTGAACACCCCTAAAAACGAAATAGGTCTGGGTATTCAAATAAATAATATAAGAGAATTTCTGGGGAGAAATAGAGTGAAACTATGAGATGAAATTTCTACAGTATAACAGTTATATAACATGGTTTTATTTAACCACAAAAAGATTGGGGAAAAAGATATCTCATAAAAAATGAATATTTTTACAGTAGAGGGACAAAATAAAATATAAATAAGATCATAGTTTGGATATTTAAATGACATACCACATGAAAAGGAAATGTGAATGAAAAGAGAAAATGTGATTTCTTTTACGAAAATTCAGCATCATAATGGATTCACTTAAAAATTTATAAAATCAATAGATTTGAGTGGAAAGTGTATCTAATAATATTTACATGAAATGGATTGATATAAGGATATATAATAACATAAAACTACATGATAAGATGGAAACTAGAAGATATAACCTAAAAGAAGTCATGACAAAGAGGAGGGTGAAAGGTTCCTTAACCTTGAAGTGTAACATCAAAATATTGATGGTTGGGACATTGGGGGCATGAGGAATCCATGGGAGGACTCCTTGGAAGGTAAAAAGGCCATATATTAGTTGATGATTAATTTTTAATGAAATGAATGAGGGAATATCATAGTATTTATTGCAAAATTGAGGGAATATTTTATTAATTTCCAAGGGACAACTCATCAGTGGTTTTTGAAAAACCATAGGCATTCTCATGGTATTTTCCCATGGTATAGGCCACTTGGGACACCTCAAAAAATATCGTAAAATTCGCAAGTCTACCAGAATTATTACATCATTATAACATCATTAATGTTTTCATTAATCACACCGAAACTCAAAACTGTATTTTTACTATTCAATAAAAAACAGAACATTTTATAAAAATGTCATAAATTTACACTAACATAAAATCAATTCACTAAAATAAAAAATGAACTCCTTTTTATGAAAATAGGATTAAAAATACTTTTTATTTAATTTTTAACTAAAATCATTGTTTATTCAAGAATTACAACTCTAAAACTATAAATCATTTTGTAACACCATGAGAAAGTAATCAAGGTCCCATAAAATTATCGTATAACATTAAGAAGATAATATAACACTTTATGATTACATTTTATGGATATAAATTTCCATTTTAAATTATTAAATTAATTATAAAATTGTAAATAAAATATTTATTACATACAAAATACCAATACATATACTATGATGATTTTTTCACTTTTAAGATGTCTAATTTGTATTTCTAATGTCATTGATAAAGTTTCTATTTTTTGGGAAACTTACTATTCATTACTATTAACTATAATTCATAAGGGTGTGTTACTATTCACTAAAAAATTATTTTGATCTTATTTATCCAAATTTTTCACACTGATTACAACAATGTATGACATATTTTTAAAAAACATTTCACATAAAAAGTTATTTAATAATAAAATATCATTTTACCCTTCATAAAAATTACACTCTTCATTAAATACTATTTATCAATAAAACATTATTCAACCAACACTATTCATCAAATAAAATACTATTTATCAAAATTTAATACTTCTTAGAAAACTTCCTAAAAATTAGACTAGATTAATTTTGACATTTGATATTCGAAAATGATGTTTATTTAACGATAATAATATGTATGAGAAATTTATATTTTAAATATAAAAATACTTATTTATTAAAAAACTAAAGAATTGAAAATTAATACTGAAATTTCATAGACAAATTTATGAAACATAAAAAAATAAATTATTTTATCATTTACATTTAAAAGGGGATTTTAATCATATTATATATTTAAAATTATTATTATTCCATATACCTGAACTTTTTATAATAATTATATCATTTTTGAAATCTAAAATTTGGGTCCGAAGTAATTCGATGTGCTTCTATTGTAAAACATAATGAAAATTTATTTGGAGGAATGAGATCCATAAACAAAAACAAGTTCATTTTTTTCAGGTCATTACATTCTTCCCCCCTTAAATAAATTGTGTCCCTATAATTTTCTATTATTATAAATTTATTAATACTAATAAACATATCATTATAATGTTATTTCATAATAGAAAAATGTATTATAATTTAATATTAATTACATTTTCTATAAATCCTTCATAATGATTCATAAAAAGCTTGTGAATAACGAAACATATCCCCCTTGAGTATCAAACTAAGAGTACATCAAGGCCCATTTTCTTGTAATAGGATACCTCAGGAAAAGCCCAAAACATCTTGTCATATTTTTCACTCATAAGTAAATCTATGCTAGAGCCACATCCAGTTGTTTGTATCCATACATAGATTTATTTGTTCGTAAACCACATACTCAATATTTCACCAAAGTACCAGGAAGTTTTTCTATATTTAAACTTTTCTATAGGGTTATTCCTAAATTTTTCATATCCTAATTTCAATAAATAACTAAACTATCATTTGATACCAACTATGGAATCCCCCCTTTTATTAAAAAACTTTTCATTTCATTTTATAAGAAATGGATCCTTAAAGTTTTGTGACTTGAAAATCCAGAATATAAAACATGGAAAAATAAAACATTATTTAAAATAACCTTGAAAATATTATTCAAAAGTTCATCCTATGTACAATTAATGCATCTCGTATCCTGGAGACATACATCAAAGGAATGGGTGGGCAGAAGTCCCAGTATGGAATGTAATCGATTCAGATTACTTGTGATATCAATAAGAACATGATGAAAAACACAATGACATGAGAATTGGAAGTATGGGAATATCATAATTAAACTAACATGAATCATAACATGAATATGTGACTACAACATTTAATTTAGACATTCATGAACAGATCATCAAGGTTCATCCCCTAGGTGTCATAAAAAATTACCAATGTTATTCAGTAAGGTATCGTGAAACTTGTCATCTATAGAGATTAAATTCTTAACCTAATGCATTAAATCAATATCAGGTCACACCATTAATATGAATTTATTTTCATATGAACCACATAGATCATATACAATAATTTTCTAAATAACCCAATGAATATAAACGAAATGGGTTTCATAGAAATATCGCGACGTTTTAAAAAAGAGTTCAAAAACAAGATCATTCTGTCATGTATAACCCATCAAAAGAGAATAAGGGTTTTATGTATGTCTATTAAAGAATCAAGAATATAATTTTTTTCTGTCTTTATGAACACCCCTAAAAACTAAATAGGTCTAGTTATTCACATAGATAAGATAAGATAATTTCTTGAGAGAAAGATAGATAAATTGTGAGGTGCAATTTCTGTAGCATAACAGCTAAATTACATGGTTTTAGAAAAGAATAAAAAGGGAGAAGAAAATGATTTCCCATCAATAAATTAATAATTTTGTATTATAGGGATATAATATAATATAAATAAGATCATGGTGTGGATATTTTAACGACATACCACATGAAAATGAAACATGACTTAAAAGAGAAAATGCGATTTCATTTACAAAAATTCGGTTATTTAACGACATCACTTAAAAATTCAGAAAATAAATTGATGAGAATGGAAAGGTTATCTCATCATTTTGACATGAAATGGATAGTAATAAGTATATATAATAACATACCCTATCATAACATGATTGAAACTAGAAGACATAGAATAAAAGAAGTCATGACTTAAAAGAGAAGGGTGAAAGGTTCCCTTACCTTGAAGAGTAACTTCGAATTCTTAATGATTGGGACAATGGGGGCCTGGTGGATCCTTGGGAGGACTAAATGGGAGGTAAAAACACTAGAGCTTCATTTATTATTAATTTTCAATGAAATTAATGATGGAATAGATTGGCATTTTTAAAAAAGTGAGGGAATGTTTTATTAATTTATACGGGACAACTCATCAGTGGTATTTAAAAACCATGGAATTTACCTTGGTATTTGACCATGGTATTGGCCACATGGGACACCTCATAACATATATTACTATTCACAACCAACCGGAATTATTACATCATTAATGAAATCATTAATCACCCCAAAACACAAAACTATATTTATACTTTTCACCGAAAAACAAAAAAAAATTTATAAAAATATCATAAATTTAGCCTATCCTAATATCAATGCTTGGTATTAAAAAATGAAATCCATTTTATGAAAATATATTTCTGAATATTTTTAATATAATATTTAAATAAAATAATTATTTATTCAAAAAAACAACTCTAAAACTATTACTCATTTTGTAACACCGAGAAAGAGTAATCAAGGTCCCATAAAATTATCACATAAACATAAAACAATAATGTTAAAATTAATGATGATTTTATTAAAAATAATTTTCCATTTTAAAATATTACAATAATTATAAAATTGTAAATAAAATATTTATGACATACCAAAATACAGAAACTTATAGTCTGATCGTTTTTCACTTTTAAGATGTCTAAATTGTATTTATATATTCATGGGTGAACATTCTATTTTTTGGCCAATTTATTATTCATTACTATTAGTTACTATTCATAAGGGTATGTTACTATTCATCAAGGAATTATTTTGATCTTATTTAACCACATTTTTCACCTTGATTATAACCATGTAGGATAGATTTTTGAAAATTATTTCACAGAAAAAGTTATTTAATAATAAAATAAATTTTTACTACTCATCAAAATAAAACTATTCATTAAATAATATTTTTCATGAAAACACTATTAATCTATCACTATTCATGAAATAATACACTTTTTTTAAAAAAAATTGATTCTTCTTAGAAAACATCTAAAGATTCATCCTTGATTAATTTTATCATTTGAAATTAAAAAATGTTGTTTATTTAACCATAATAATAAATATGTGAAATTTATATTTTAAATATAAAAATATTTATTTATTAAAAATAATAGAGGATTGAAAAGGAATACTGAAATTGAATTTTGAAATTTCTAACACTTAATAAAATAAAATTGTTTTATCAATTACATTTAAAATGGGAGTTTTGATCATACTATTTAATTAAAAAATAATTATTCCTTATACCTTAACTTTTTATAATAATTATATAATTTTTGAAATGTACAATCTGGTTCTAACGTAATTCGATGTTCTTCTATTAGAAAACATAATAAAAAGTTATTATGAAGAAAGTGATCCATAAATAAAAGAATTTCATTTTTCAGGTCGTTACATTTCTTATGAATATAAAATTATGATTACTAAGCCAATGAAATGACGTTATATTTGTTGTACTGTAGAGAGTTTGGAAAGTATAATTCATCATTCTTTATTGAGCCTGTGTTTGAAATTGGTAGAAGATGGTATATTTTAAAAAAATATAAAATTTATATAAATTGATATATTAATGTTAAAAATTTCATATTATTAGTTTATGAGCACTAAAATTTCTTTCTTCTTACCAGTATACCTCTAAGTTGACATCCTCATCATGTTCCCTCCCAAGATGTTCAACCGGATGTGCCATCAGATTGATGCTGACTAGTGGTCAATGATGATGAATCGTGGAGGAGGAAAATACGAGAGTTTCATCACAAAATCCAATAATATTATGTGGTAATCATTTCATTTTAATTCAAAAATATCAATTGGTGGAGGTGGAGGTAGAGTTTAGTTCGACCCATGCGCATGAAAAACACATATTTCCATTGGCCATGATAATGTTACTTAAAGTGGTGAGGTAGTAGAGGCTCTTGTTCCTATAAGACTATAAGGAGCTACTAGTAATTTTTTGAGAATTTTCCAGACCAATTTAGAGTATAGATTCTTTGTTAGACCAAGTAAATGGATAGACACCATGATCTTCTTCCACTTCAGTTGGGGAGATCTAGTGTGAAAGAGTTCACGATCCATTTTCATACCCTTCTACAATATTATTCAGACCTAGTTCCACATTAGGATTCCATTATGTGAAATTTAGATGAGGGTTATAATCCAAATATCATGATACATGACACCCCATTTATGATAATGATGTGTCCTAAGGTGTCTTTGGTAGAATACGTTATTGAGATAATAATGTCCAGAACAAGGTCATCATGATAGATGAGTCATCCTGATTCAAAGGGATGAAGAGTTATGCCTTAGTGTTTCCAGTTATCTGAAGAGATTATTTATCAATAATCCTTAAATAGGTCCCAAACCTCATCATATTGTTTCATTGGGGTTCGAAACTCTCAAACCTATGACAATGGATCAGACACAGGCATTTATTGTAAATATTTAGGTCATAAGTGGTGAGTTTTCTCAGTTGTTATGAGTAATTAGAATTTGGTCAGTGTGCCACTTCTGGTTACTCCATTGAGGATGTATCTGCTAAGGAAGGTACAATATGGTGGTCTAGTGTAACAACCCAATATTTTATGAGAATTATTCTTTTTAATTTCGTTGATTTATTTTTTTTGCGCTACACCAAGATTATCTTGCACTATACGCAACACCATATTAGCTTGTAGTATATGTAACACTATTCTGGGATCGTGTTCCACACAATTTCATGTTTGTTTGATTGTAGTTTTTCTATGAAACATTGAGTGTATGTATATATATATATATATTCAATGTATAATTGGAATATGGTTGGATTTTGTTATACGCAACAACAAAGGATTCTTCCACTACATGTAACCCTGACTTTGCTTGCATTACACGCAATCACGACCTTCCTCGATAGCGTGTGTTGTACACAATACCAGGTTTCACTAAACAAAGACATATTGTTATAATATTATTTTGGACTATAGGTTATGAATATTATTTACTACTTTTATAATTGTATAACATTATTGTTCATCTTTCAAATTTTATAGAACATGATACGAGAACAAAATAAAATTTTCAGGAAAAATAATAATTTTTCAAAAAATGTAGTTATGTCGCCTTTTGATGGAGCACCCAATATAGATATAGTTATTGACATGTTTATAATATCAATTTGAAAAAATATAATTCTTGTTTGGAATCAAGATATAAAAATTTACATTAAATTAATTTTTCATATTATTCTGATAACTTTCATATTTTAATGAATAGTAAAAACATCTTATATTTTAATTAAAAACATCCTTTTTCATCACAATAATTTTTATGGTTAAATTAAAATATTGAATGGTTTTAAAGTATAAATAGATTATATTTTTACAACTTAATATAATTTATATCATTACCATTAATTTTACAACGAATTTATATGTAAAAACATTTCAATCTTTGGAAATGTTTTAACTTTTAAAACTCGTTTTGTTAACAACACGATTAATTTTAAATTAATTATTGTAACTTATGTGTTTTGAATTTTGAAAAATGGATTCCATATTTTAATTCATTGAGTCCAAATTATGTTAATAGGTTTCTTTTATTTTTTATATAATGAATAGTAACTCCATAAATTTTTATTTATTGCAGTTAAAGGTAAATCAGGTAAATAAGTGTACAAATAAGATTATAAAATTAACCTAACACCTACCAAAATTCTATTTGATGACTAAAAGTAGACCCATATAACCTAATGGTCTTAATAGATTAATTTTATGGACTTTTGACCATGAAAATAATTTAATTATTATTAAAACCCAAGAAAGTGACAACATCTCACTCTCTTAAATCTTATAAGTATAATAATTTTAATTTAGTGATAAACTACATGAAAATTCAAACATGAATAGTATCCAGAAATATAATAAAATTATCTACATCATGTGAATTTATTTAGAATTTTTAGGTATTAAATAATTATCATTAAAGGTGACACAATTGTGATGTTGAAACTATTGTATTGATTGAAATATCAAATAAACTATTTTAAAAATATTAAAATAAATATTATATGAACAATTTAATGTTCTCCACGAATTTTCATGATAAATATGACATTTTATGAATCTATTAAATCTTCTATTTTGAACATATCTTCTATGTGTATTTTATTTAAATTCAAATAAATGAATAGTTTCAAAATTTATACGATTGTAATTTAATAAACATAACATAATATAAAATTGTTTAAAAATCACAAAAATATTTTAAAATTATAAATTGAAATTTATATGGTCAAAAATGTCATAAAGTAACCAATTATACACAATTAAAAATACATAAGATATTATTTATATCAATTTAATATTTAGAATCTTATTACCACAAATAAAATTAAATAGATTAAATAAGGATAAATCAAGTTGATAAGGTTTAAAATAAATTTCCAACGTGTATAAATTTTTTTGGATGATGATATTATAACCCAATCCCATCTAATATTCGAATATGAGTAATTTTTAGTGGTTTTTAAGTGGGTATTGATTTATTATAAATTAATATTTTTGAGGATTCCAAAGGTGCCCCTATCCTCCCTTATAAAACAGAACCTCCTTCATCTCCTCTTTACACACCATTGAGCCTTAAAGCTCAGCCAAAGCCTTCCCATTACTCTTCTCAATGTCCCTAGTAATATTCTGGTGGTTTTGGTCTTCTCAAAAGTCCAACTCTATTACCTTAAGAGGATGTTTAAAGGAGGCTCGTTGAAGAAGAGGTAATCTCTTCTACCGATTCTTTCAAGTCTCATTCTTTTTCAACATTCTATTATTTATTTGTTTAATTGTGAAGTAATAAAATAAATATCACTAATATACTGATATTATATTATAAATATGAAACAACCCCATTTGACCTTCTATCCATCCTATGGAAAATGAAATCACCGCGCGTGCGTACGTACGTAATATCTTCTCCACGCAGTGGTGTAATTGTTTTTTCCACAACCACCATTCTTGGATTGGTATAATGGTGTAAATAATAACTATATATGGTTAATATAAAACCATACTTATTCTGAGATGTTATATCATTCACTCCATTTCTATTCAATAATTATGGGAATGATATCATCGCTCGTACGTACGTACGAACTACCGTCTCCATGAACGCGATGAGATAAATTTTCCATGATGAACCATTCAAGTATGATTATAAAGTATATATATAATAAATAATTATTAATGATATTACATTATAATTATACTGGATTTATGTACATATATTTTTATTTAATTAATTCCATTCAATTTAATAAGGAAACGAAAACAGCGTTCATGCGTACGTATGACCTACCGTCTCCATGAATGGTGTATTTCATTTCATTTATCGATCTATCATATATATTTATATACTGAATATATATTATATAAAAATAATATTTTACATTCTGGAAATATGTAAATCTAGATATAAGTAATAATATCAAGAAAAGAAAATCGAAACACATATGATAAATGAAACGATTTTACCCAAAACGTTCTTTTAACATGGAATTTACAAAAGAACAGGTAATATAAAGTCATAAGTGAACCATATATGATATCATAATAATGAATATGATTATGTAATAATTCAATGACATTATTTAAATCATTATATAGGAAGTTCGGAAACATACGAAGCATATGAGACATAAGTTATGGGATAACTTTTCTAATCACGTTTTTATCTGAGATTGTTTATTCATAAGTATTTGGGGTTATTGTTATAATCCTTACCCATGTTTTCTAAAACTGTTTTCATGTGTGTTTAATGTCCTTTTTACCCATTTTTGAAATTTACCACATGTTATGAAATAAATCTTACTTTTTTTACCACACAAGGAACTTTTTGACTTTTCTGACAAAAGTACGAGGAGAATGTTTTTTAACTTATTTGGAGTGAATGTATTTTAATGGTTTCATAATGCATAATTTTCATGAAGATTCCTCTATAATATTACATGACTATTTTCAACAAAATCCATTTCTTTTAAAATTTCATGGAATTGTTTGAAAACAATATTATTTTTAAGAATAAAGGATTTTTTCATCAATAATTCATTTAAAGTGTTTTATCAATACCATTTTCCATCTAAGATGACATTATTTCATATGTGTATGTTTCCAGTATAATGTCTCTATGATTTACATGGTTTCACTTTTTTTATGATGAAATGATATCTCTTTTTTATATATGGTTTATGTTATGATGGGATGATGTTTATGAAACCCATTTTATTCTTTGGGTTATGATGAATGATTTATGTTTATGTTGTCGCCCATGTAAGAATGATTTAATTATGATATTCGTGGTACCTATATATCCATCCAATGCATTGGGTAAAGATTTTTATCTCATGAGATAAACAGGGCTGTAATGGAAAGTTAATCATGTTTAGTGATACAGGACTGGAACGAGTAGTGAACTCGATTCAGTAAGGGACTTTGTCCACTAAGATGGTCTTGGCAGCAATGCCTTGGCTACTATGGAAATCATATCATGTGATTAATGGTTTTCCACAATTACATGCTTTATACACGTGATATTTTATCATGATTGATGTTCTATTATGATCTATGTCTTACATACTACCATGTTTTATTTCATTTCTCAATATTTTGATGTTTAAACAATATGTTCATGTTTTTAAGTTAAAATGCATATGTTTTGTTTTATTTTCTCCATACATACCCTTACTGAGCATTTGAGCTCACCCTTTATATGTTTTCCTTTCCCCAGGATATAAATAAAGGTTTTATGTAAGAAAACAAAAATGAGAAGATCTCAATGGGAGATGTTGAAGATATTTCACCACGAATAGAAGATTGTGTTCTATGTCTCCAATGACACTAAAATATTACGGTCCTTGAGTGTTGGTTTTTCTTATGTATTATGTATTCTACAAAATTAATGCAATGTCAATATACATAATGTCTTGGGTATCTACATTTGGTATTATAGGAAAGGTTTAGTTAACCTTTGGAAACTAGCATGAGGAAATTCTAGTGAAATCCATAGAGAAATTTCTACGGTATAACCAGGGATGTCCCTATGGTTAAGTATTAGTAAAGGTTATAGTCCTAGAATTATAATAACGATATTTTAATTAAACCTAATATGTTATAAATTGAAGGTACTCCCCCTTTATTATGTTTTTCCCTAGCATGATTGTTTCCTCTCACACTATTCTTTTTGGGTTTTAGACGATGGTTGGAACCCGAAGGAACCGTGTTTCTCAATGTAATGGAAAATGAAATGATTGTCCTCCTGAACAAACCAATGTTATGCGAGATGGTGTGTAAAATATTATTACTATACATACACAAGATATGAATTATTCTGGACTTCCAAATGAGCAGAGAAGGGAACAATATTCTATTGAGTCCTTCATGAGGAAACATCCATCTTCTTTCAGTAGGTATTCAATTCCACTTGTTGCAGAACAGTAGATCAGTACCATTGAAAAGATATTTTCAATACTTCATTATTCATAACATGAAAAAGTCATTCTAGCTATTTACCATTTATAATGTGAAGCAGAAAAATGGTGGACTATAATTAAGAATATGAGGCCCTGAGATGAAATTGAATCCATGGAATGGGATGAGTTCAAGAACTTATTTTTCAATAAGTACTTCCCATGTATTCTTCGAACAATGATGGAAAAGGAGTTCCTTGACCTTCTAAAAAGGATGATGAATCTTTTGAAATATACGATGTGAATTTTACAAGGCTTGCAAGGTATGCATCTGGTTTATCCTCCAATCTGAAAGTACAGTTTATTAATTCTTTAGTTGTTTAAAACTAAGTCTTCAAAGGGCATTAGCAATAAGAGACATCAGTAGATATGAAGAAATTGTGTTTTGTGCTATCATGGTATAACTGGAAGTTGGTGTTACATATCCATCTCATGGTTTTGACAAGAAAAATTAGATGGAGTTCAAGAAAAAATCTCCGAACAGTGGTGAAAAGAAGATGAATGTTACTTTATGCTCAAAGTGTGCAAAAAAGCATGGTGGAGATTTCTTAAAAGGTACTAGAAAATGTTTTTATGTGTGAAAAATAAGGTCATCGAGTAGTTCAGTGTCAAAGTATTGGGAAAAAGGTATCTAATGATGTGAATATAGAAAAGACTATAGAGAATGCTCCACCAACACTTCAATGCTTCATGTGCAAGGAAATGGGGCATTATGCTAATCAGTGCCCCAATCCAAGGGTTAATGATGATCTACGTGTCAACCTCTTTAAGCAAAGAATAAAGGGAAGTCACATGCGATCACTATTTGTGATATTGAGTATGAAAATGATATTGTGGAATGATTAAGTATTTATGTAATGGGATTTCAAAATAATATAATGGAATCTCAATTACGGTATCGTGGAATTTTGGAATATCAGTGTATTGGTTTTCAATAATTATATGGTTCTGGTAACCATGAAAAGTGACTGAAATAATTTTGGAAAAAAGATGATATGTGCATAATAAAAGGATAAAGTGAAAATTAAATGATCTCATGACTGATATCATGGATTGAGTATATAGAAATTTTGGGATTTTGGTATGTGGAAAGATTTAACTTTTGAAAGCATTATTTTTTTCACTAATGTTCAATGGGTATTCATTTTTCCATAGAATACATGATTAAGGTATTCAAATGTTTGGAAGGTGTCCAACAAGATATATTGTATGATATATGGGGGATAAATGATCGTAATCACATGCTCGGTAGATAACGTTTCTAGTAATTGTTTTCTTTATACTATGAGCTTGGAAATAAGTATTTTCGATAAGCCTAAAGATTGGAATGGATTATGTTTGGAAAAAGTTAGTATTGTTTAAGGATGGAAATTTTCAATATTATAATGTAGTTCTAGAAAAAGGACAACCTGCAGGATGGGCGACAACCCACCGTGTCGGACAAGGCAGTGGGAATAGAACCCACAACTGAAGTGTGACAGGTCTTTCTCGCCTACAATTGGCCTATAAGAAGTCCCTAGTTTGTAGAAATTAGAGTTTTTTTATTAATTGGTATGATAGATGAAGTATAAGTCCATTTTTGGAACCGTATACGATTAATATCCCCATAAATGGACTTATTTATATAACTATTGCTAACCTTATATTTGAGAAAGATGGAATTACCTATCATTCTATTGCATGATCCGCTAACACTTCACAGAAAACAAATTCAACTTCATCTCTTTAAGATATGAAGTGAAAATTGTTCAAGGCATGAACAACAGTGAGATCATACCAACTTCAAGTAATTATTTCTTTTAATTCAAAAATTCATCAAAAATAGGGAAATGATATTGAAAACCAAAAATGTTGTCCTATTGACCTCATATCTGATGAATCAGATGGTACCATAGATCATCACAAATTTATGACTTTGTGATTTTTGGATTTTTCATAGTCATGTTCTCTACCACTCTCCATCAGAACATGATGGTTAAATTTTTCTTCCATATCCATATTTTCACCTATGTTCTCTTATGTAGAAAAAAAATGATTAGTTAATTAGGGTAACCATTACATTTCATAATAAAGTTTTTAAAGTTATGTTTTGGTATTCATTTTTACGTTGTGGGTTTCTATTAAAGAAACTTTCACGTAGAAAACCATTTATAACCCCAATGAATTTTATGGGTGAAATTCATTTTAAGGGGGGTAGAATGTAACAAAATGAGATTTTAGAAAATTATTCTTTTTAATTTCTTTGATGTATATTATTATACGCTACACCAAGATTATCTTGTGCTATACACGACACCGTATTAGCTTGTAGTATACACAACACTATTCTTGGATCGTGTTACACACAATTTCAAGTTTGTTTGATATTAGTTATTCTACGCAACATTGAGTGTATATATATACATATATATTCAATTTATAACTTGAATATGGTTGTATTTTGTTATAAACAACAACAAAGAAGTCTTTCACTACATGCAACCCTGACTTCACTTGCATTCCACGCAATCATGACCTTCCTCGATAGCGTCTGTTGTACGCAATACCGGGTTTCACTAAAAAAAGATATATTGTTATAATATTATTATGGACTGGCCGTTATGAATATTATTATCTAAATTTTTAATTTTATAACATTATTATTCATCATACATGTTTTCTATAACATGGTATGAGAACAAAATAAATTTTTCATGTAAAATAAGTATTTTTAAAAAAATTCAGTTTTAATGCCTTTTGATGGAGTCACCACTTTAAATCTAGTTTTTGAAATTTTTATAAGTTCAATTTGAAAAAATAAAATTTTTCTTTGGAAATAGAATATAGAAATGTACTTTGGATAAATTTTTCATATTATTCTAATAACTTTCATATTTCAATGAATAGTAAAAACACGTTATATTTTAATTAAAAACCACTTTTTTCATCACAATAATTTATATGGTTAAATTATAATATAGAATTGTTTTAAAATATAAATAGAATATATTTTTACCATTTAATATAATGTATTTCATTACCATTAATTTTACATTGAATTCATAGGTAAAAATATTTAAATCTATGGCAATGTTTTAACTTTTAAAACCCATTTTCTTAACAATGGGATTAAATTTAAATTAAGTACAGCAACTTCTGTGTTTTGAATTTTGAAAAATGAATTCCATATTTGAATTCAGTGTGTCCAAATTATGATAATATGTTACTTTTTTTTTGATATTATGAATAGTAACTATGGTAACTTTTATTTACTGTAGTAAAAAGTAAATCGGGTAATTAAGGGTAAAAATAAGATTAAAAAATTACCCTAACAACTAAAAAAATTCTATTTAATGACTGAAAGTATACCCATATAACCTAAGGGTCTTAATAGATTCATTTTAGTGACTGTTGACCTTGAAATTAATTTAATTATTATTAAAACCAAATGTAGTGACAACATGTCACTCTCTTAAATCTTATAAGTATAATAATTTTAATTTAGTGATACACTTCATGAAACATCAAATATTAATAGTCTCCAGAAATATAATAAAATTATCTATATCATGTGAATTTATTTATAATTTTTATGTATTAAATAATTATCATTAAATGTGACACAATAGTGAGGTTGAAACTATTTTATTGATTGAAATATCAAATAAATGGTTTTAAAAATATTAAAATAAATATTATATGAACTATTTAATGTGCTCCAATATTTTTATAGATAAATATGACATGTTATGAATTTATTAAATCTTTTATTTTGAACATATATTTTGTGTGGATTTTATTTAAATTCAAATTAATGAATAATGTCAAAATTGACACTATTGTTATTTAATAAAAATAACATAATATAAAATTGATTAAAATTTAAAAAAATATTTAATAATTATAATCTAAAATTCATATGGTCAAAAATTTCATACTTTATCCAATTATAAACAATTAATAACACATAAGTAATTATTTATAACAATTTAAAATTTAGAATCTTTTTACCACCAATAAAATTAAATAGATTAAATATGGATAAATCAAGTTGATAAGGTTTAAAATAAATTTCCAACATGTCTAAATTTAATTATTTGATGAGATTAAAACCCTATCTCATCTAATATTCAAATATGAATCATTTGTGGAGGTTTTACATGGGGTTTGATTTATTACAAATTAATATTTTTGAGGATTCCAAAGGTGCCCCTCACCTCCCTTATAAAAGGGAAACTCCTCCCTCTCCTATTTGCACAACATTGAGCCTTCAAGCTCTATCAAACCCGTAAATTTACTATTCTAAAATTCCCTATTAATATTCTGGAGGTTTTTTTTTCTCCTCGAAAGACCTACTCTATTCCCTTAAGAGGAAGTTTAAAGGAGGCACGTTGAAGAAGAGGTAATCTCTTCTACCGATTCTTTCAAGATTCATTCTTCATAAAATTCCTTTTCTTTATTTGTTTCATTTTAAAGTAATACAATCAGTGTCACTAATATACTGATATGATAATATAAATATTAAACAAACCCATTTCACCTTCTATCCATCCTATGGAAAACGAAATCACTGCACGTGTGTACTTACGGAATACCGTCTCCACGTCATGGTGTAATTAGTTTTTCCACCACCAACTTACTTGGATTGGTATAATGGTGTAAAGAATAACTATATATGGTTATTATAACATCATACTGATTCTGATATATTATATCATTCACTCAAATTCTATTCCATAATTATGGGAACGATATCATCGCGCGTGCGTACGTACGGACAACCGTCTCCACGAACGCGATGAGATTCATTTTCTAGGATTAACCAATAATTTATGATTATAAAGCATATATATAATAAATAATAATCAAATATATTAAATTATAATTATACTAGAATTACATACATATATTTTTCATTTACTTAATTCCATTCAATTCAATAAGGAAACGAAAACAGCGTTCATGCGTACATACGGCCTACCTTCTCCATGAACGGTGTATTTCATTCCATTTATCGATCTGTAATATATATTTATATTCTGAATATTTATTATATATAAATAATGTTTTACATTCTGTAATTATGTAAATCAGGATATGAGTAATAATATCAATAATAGAAAATCGAAACACGTACGATAAATGAAACGATTTTACCCAAAACGCTGCTTTAGCATGGAATTTACAAAAGAACAGGTAATAAAAAGTCATAAGTGAACCATATATGATATCATAACAATTAATATTATTCTGTAATAATGAAATGAAGTTATTTAAATCCTTGTACAGGAGGTTTATATACATACGAAGCATATCAGACATATGGTAAGGGATAACTTTTCCAATCTCGTTTTTATCCTAGATTGTTTATTCGTAAGTATTTGGGGTTATTGTTATCATCTGTGCCCATGTATTCTAAGAATGTTTTCATGTATGTTTAATGTCCTTTTTACCCATTTTTAAAATTTACCACATGTTATGAAAGGAATCTTACTTTTGTTTACCACACGAGAAACTTTTTTGACTTTTCCGACAAAAGTACGAGGAGGATGTTTTTTAACTTATATGGCATGAATGGATTTTGATAGTTTCATAATGCCTACTTTTCATGAATCTTCCTCTACAATATTTCATGAATATTTTCGACAAATCTTTTTATTGTAAAATTTCCTGCCATTTTTTGAAAAGAAAATGATTTTGAAGAAAAAAGGATATTTTCATTAAGAATTCATTTCATGTGTTTTATCAAAAAAAATTTCCATCGAAGATGACATTATTTCATATGTGTATGTTTCAAGTATATTGTCTCTATGATTTACATGGTTTCACTTTTTTATGATGAAATTATATCTATTTTTATATATAGATTATATTATGATGGGATGATGTTTATGAAACCCATTTCATTTTTTGGGTTATGATGAATGATTTTTGTTTATATTGTGGCACAAGTAAGAATGACTTCATTATCATATGGGTGTGACCTATATCTCCCCCAAATTCATTGGGTAAAGATTAATATCTCCTAATATAGACATGGTTGTAAGGGAAAGTTAATTCGGTTTAGTGATACAGGACTGGAATGAGGAGTGAACTCGATTCGGTAAGGGACTTTGTCCACTAATATAGACTTGGCAGCAATGCCTTGGATACTATGGAAATAACATCAAGTACGTAATGGTTTTCCATAATTAAATTCTTTACTCCCATGCTATTTTATAATTATTGATGTTCCATTATGATCTATGCCTTATGTACTACCATTTTTTATTTCATTGCTCAAGATTTTGATGTTTAAACATTATGTTCATTTTTTATGTTCAAATGTATATGGTTTGTTTTATTTTCTCCATGCTTACTCTTAATGAGAATTTTATCTCACCCTTTATATGTTTTCTTTTCCCCATGATATAAATAAAGGTTTTAGGAAAGAAAAAAAAGGTTAAGATCTTTATGTGAGATGTTGAAGATCTTTCACCATGATTAGAAGATTAAGTACTGAGTTTCCAAAGACACTAAAGTATTACAATCCTTGAGTGTTGGTTTTTGTTATGTATTATGTTTTCTAAAAAAGTAATGTAATGTAAATGTACATCACGTTTGGGGTCTCTACATTTGGTATCAGAGGAAAGGATTAGTTATTCTTCGGAAACTAGGAAGCGGGAACTTTAGTGAAATCCCTATAGATATTTCTAAGGTATGTCTAGCGATGTCCTTATGGTTAAGTATAATTATAGGTTATAGTCTTAGAATTACGGTGACGATATTAGAATTAAACTTAATATATTAGATATTCAAGGTACTCCCCTTCTATTATTTGTTTTCCCTAGCATGATTTTTGCCTCTCACACTATTCTTTTTGGGGTTTAGACGATGGCTAGAACCCGGAGGAACCCTATTGATCAATTTAATGTAAAATGAAATGATTGTCCTCTTGAAAAAACCAATGTTATGGGAGATGGAGTGAAAAATATTATTGTATACATACACAAGATATAAATCATTCTGGACTTCCAAATAAGCAGAGAAGGGAACAATATTCTATTGAGTCCTTCATGAGGCAACGTCCACCTTCTTTCAGTGGGTCTTCTAATCCACTTATTGATGAACTATTGATCAATACCATTGAAAAGATATTTTCAATACTTCATTGTTCAGAACATGAAATATTCATTCTGGCTATTTACCATTTATAAGGTTAAGTAGACCAATGGTGGACTCTAATTAAGAATACGAGGCCCTGAGATGAAATTGAATCCATAGAATGAGATAAGTTCAAGAACGTATTTTTCAATAAGTACTTCCCTCATATTCTTCAAACAAATATGGAAAAGGAGTTACATGAGCTTAAGAAAAAGGATGATGAATCTATTGGAATATACGAAGTGAATTTTACGAGGCTTGCAAGGTGTGAATCTGGCATTATCATCCAACATGGTAGTAAAGTTGATCAATTATTCAGTGGTTTAAAATTAATTCTTCAAAGGGAATTAGCTATAAGAGACTTCAGTAGCTATGATAAAATTGTGAATTGTGCTATCAAGGTAGAACTGTAAGTTTGTGTTACATATCTATCTCATGGTTTTGACAAGAAACGAAAGATGGAGTTAAAGGAAAAATCTCAGAACTGTGGTGAAAAGAAGATGAATGTTACATTATGCTCAAAGTGTGGAATGAAGCATGGTGGAGATTTCCTAAAAGGTACAATATAATATTTTTACATGTAGAAAAGAATGTCATCGAGCAGTTGAGTGTCGAATTAATGGGAAAAATGTAGCTAATGATGTGAATAGAGAAAAGACTATAGAGAACGCTCCACCAACAATTCAATGCTTCAAGTAAAAAGACATGGGTCATTATGATAATCAATGACCTAATCCAAGGGTTATTGATGAACGACCTGATCAAACTCTTTCGGATAAGGATAAATGGATTTCACAGGTGATCACTGTTTGTGATGTTCAGTATGAAAATCATATTATGGAATGATTATGTGTTTATGTAATGGGATTTGAAAATAGTATCATGGAATCTCATTTATAATATCGTGTTATTTTGGAATATATATGTATTAGTTTTCAATAATTATATGCTATTGGTAACAATGAAAATTGATTGAAATATTTTTGGAAAGAATATGATATGCACATAATGAAGCGATAAAGAGAAAATGAAATGAGCTCAGAACTGATATCATGGTCTGAGTATATAGAAATTTTGGGATTTTGGTGTGTGGAAAGAGTTAACTTTTGACAACATTATTGTTTTCACTAAGGTTCAATTAGTATTCATTTTTCAAGATAATCCATAATTAAGGTATTCACATGTTTGGAATGTGACCAACAAGATATATCATATAATATATTCGGGATAAATGATGGTATTCACAAGCTCTATAGATGTCAATTCTAGTAATTGTTTTCATTATACTATGAGCTTGGAAAGAAGTATTTTTGATAAGATGAAATATTGGAATGGATTATGTTGGGAATAAGTTAATATTGTTTAAGGATATAACGTTTTTAGTATTATAATGTAGTTTTAGAAAAAAGACAACTTTCAAGACGGGTGATAACCCGTCGCATCAGACAAGGCTACGGGAATCGAACCCACAACTGAAGTGCGACGAGACTTTATCGCCTACCATTGGCCAATAGGAAGTCCTTGGTTTGTAGAAATTAGTTTTATTTTATTAATTGGTACGATAGATGAAGTATAAGTCCATTTGTGGAACCGTATACGATTAATCTCACCATAAATGGACTTCTATATATAACTATTTCAAACCTTATGTTTGAGACAGATGGAATGACATATCATTCTATCACATGATCTACTAACACATCACAGAAGACAAATTTAACTACATTTCATTAATAGATGAAGTGGAAATTGTTCAAGGCACGAACAACCATGAGATTGTAACAAAATCAAGTAAGTATTTCTTTTATTTCAAAAATTATTCAACATTAGGGAAATGATCTTGAAAACCAAAAATTTTGTCTTATTTCCCTCATATCTGATGAATCATACGGTACCTTAGATCATCAAAAATTTATGGTTTTGTGATTTTTGTCATTTTCATAGCCATGTTCTCTACCACTCTCCATCAGAACATGATGGTTAGATTTCTCTTCCATATCCATATTTTCACCCATGTTCTCCTATGTTGAGTCACAATGATTATTAAATTTGGGTAACCGTTACATTTCATACTATAGTTTTTATTGTTATGTTTTGGTATTACTTTTTATGATGTGGGTTTCTATTAAAGAAACTTTCAAGTAGAAACCATTTATAACCACGATGAATTTCGAGGGTGAAATTAATTTTAAGAGGGGTAGAATGTAACAACTTGAGATTTTATGAGAATTATTCTGTTATTCTCTTTGATTTCTTTTGTTGTATGCAACACCAAGATTATCTTGCTCTATACGCAACACCGTATTAGCTTGTATTATACTCAATACTATTCTTGGATCGTGTTACACACAATTTTAGGTTTGTTTGATAGTAGTTATTCTATGAAACTTTGACTATATATATATATATATTAAATGTATAACTGTAATATGGTTGTATTTTGTTATACGCAACAAAAATGGACTCGTTCACTACATGCAACCCTGACTTGGCTTGCATTACACGCAATCGCGACCTTCCTCGATAGCGTGTGTTGTACACAATACTATGTTTTACTAAACAGTGGTATATTGTTATAATATTATTGTGGAATAGCCATTATGAAAAGTATTAACTACATTTTGAATTTTATAACATTATTATTAATCTTACACATTTTCTATGACATGGTATGAGAACAAAATACATTTTTCAGGTAAAATAAGTATTTTTTTAAAAAATGTTGTTTCTCCGACTTTTGATGGCACACCCACATTAAATATTTTTTTTGACATGTTTATAAGTTCAATTTGAAAAAAATAAAATTCTTCATTGGAATCAGGAAATAAAAATTTACTTTGGATAAATTTTTCATATTATTCTGATAACTTTCATATTTTAATGTATAGTAAAAACAAGTTATATTTTAATTAAAAACAACTTTTTTCCTAATAATAATTTATATGGTTAAATTATAATATTTAATGGTTTTAATATATAAATAAAATATATTTTTATCAATTAATATAATGTATGTCATTACCATTAATTTTAAATTAAATAGATAGGTAAAAACATTTCAATCTTTGGCAATGTTATAACTTTTAAAACTCTTTTTCTTAACAACGAGATTAATTTTAATTTAATTACTACAACTTATGTGTTTTGAATTTGAAAAATGGATTCAATATTTTAATTTAGTTGGTCAAAATTATGTTAATAGGTTACTTTTATTTTTGTGATATTATGAATAGTAACTATGGTAATTTTTATTATCTGCAGTTAAAGGTAAATCGGGTAATTAAGGGTAAAAATAAGATTATAAAATTACCCTAACACCTTCCAAAATTCTATTGGATGACTAAACGTATCCCCATATCACTTAAGTGTCCAAATAGATTCATTTTATGAACTTTTGACCTTCAAAATAATTTAATTATTATTAAAACCAAAGAAAGTGACAACATGTCACTCTCTTAAATCTTATAAGTATAATAATTTTAACTTAGTGATAAACTTCATGAAACTTCAAACATGAATAATCTCCAGAAAGATAATAAAATTATCTACATCATGTGAATTTATTTATAATTTTTAGGGATTAAATAATTATCCTTAAAGCTGACACAATAGTGATGTTGAAACAATTTTATTGATTGAAATATCAAATAAATGGTTTGAGAAATATTAAAATAAATATTATATGGACTATTTAATGTGCTCCACGAATTTTCTAGATAAATATGAAATGTTATGAATCTATTAAATCTTTTATTTTGAACATAACCACTGTGTGGATTTTATTAAAATTCAAATAAATGAATTGTGTCAAAATTGACACTATTGTTATTTAATAAAAATAACATAATATAAAATTGTTTAAAAATCATAAAAATATTTAAAAATTATAAATTAAAATTTATATGTTCAAAAATTTCATAACTTATCCAATTATACACAATTCACAACATATAAGTAATTATTTATAACAATTTAGAATTTATAATCTTATTACCACAAATAAAATTAATTAGATTAAATAAGGAAAAATCATGTTGATAAGGTTTAAAATAAATTTCCAACATGAATAAATTTTATTTTTTGATGATATTACAACCCTATCTCATATAATATTAGAATATTCATATTTTTTGGATGTTTTTATGTGGGGTTTGAGTTATTATAAATTAATATTTTTGAGGTTTCCAAAGGTGAACCTCTCCTCCCTTGTAAAAGGGAACCTCCTCCCTCTCCTCTTTACACAACCATGAGCCCTAAAGCTCGGAAAAAACCTTCCCATTACTATTCTAAGCTTCCCTAGTAATATTCTGGAGGTTCTGGTTTTCACAAAAGACCAACACTATTTTCTTAGGAGGAAGATTAGAGGAGGCAAGTCGAAGAAGAGGCAATTTCTTCTACTAATTCTTTCAAGAATCTTTCTTCTTCAAATTCATCTTCATTAGTTTTATCAATTTGAATTAATACAATAAGTATCACTGATATAAATATATTATATTATAAATATGAAACAACCCCATTTAACATTCTATCCATCCTATGGAAAATGAAATCACCGCGCGTGCGTACGTACGGATTACCGTCTCCACGCCATGGTGTAATTAGTTTTTACACCACCGCCATACTTGGATTGGTATAATGGAGTAAAGAGTAACTATATATGGTTATTATAAAATCATAATTATTCTGAGATATTATATCATTCACTCCAATTCTATTGAATAATTATGGGAATGATATCATCGCTTGTGCATACTTACGGACTACTGTCTCCATGAACACGATGAGATTCATTTTCCATGATTAACCATTCATGTATGATTATAAATTATATATATAATAAATAATCATAAAATATATTAAATAATAATGATACTGGATTTCTGAACATATATATTTCATTTAATTAATTCCATTCAATTCTATAAGGAAACGAAAACAGCGTTCATGCATACGTATGACCTACCATCTCCATGAACGGTGTGTTTCATTCCATTTATCGATCTATCATTTATATTAAAATTATGAATATATATTATATATAAATAATTTTTTACATTCTGTAATTAGGTAAATCGGGATATGAGTAATAATATCAATACCAAAAAATCGAAACACGTACGATAAATGAAACGATTTTACCCAAAACACTTCTTTATCATGCAATTTACAAAATAACAGTTAATAAAAAGTTATAAGTGAACCATATATGACATCATAACAATTAAAATGATTCTATAATAATTAAATGACATTATTTAATCATTATATAGGAGTTTCAGATACATACAAAGCATATCAGACATAAGGTAAGGGATAACTTTCCCAATCCTGTTTTTATCCGAGATTGCTTATTCGTAAGTATTTGGGGTTATTGTTATCATCCATTACCATGTTTTCTAAAAATGTTTTCATGAATGTTTAAAGTCTTTTTTACCCATTTTTGAAATTTATCACAAGTTATGAAAGTAATCTTACTTTTTTTACCACACAAGGAACTTTTTGACTTTTCTGACAAAAGTACGAGGAGAATGTTTTTTTATCTTATTTGGCTTGAATGGATTTTGATGGTTTCATAATGAATAATTTTCATGAAGCATAATCTACAAGATTTCATTACAATTTTTTTAAAAAAACCTTTTCTTTTAAAATTTCATGGTATTTTGTGAAAAGAAAATTATTTTTAAGAATAAAGGATATTTTCATCAAGAATTAATTTCAAGTGTTTTATCAAAACCATTTTCCATATAAGATGACATTATTTCATATGTGTATTTTTCAATTTTAATGTCTCTATGATTTATGTGGGGTAACTTTTTTTATGATGAAATGATATCCATTTTCTATATATGGATTATGTTATGATTGGATGATGTTTATGAAACCTATTTTATTCTTTGGGTTATGATGATTGATTTATATTTATGTTGTGGTATAAGTAAGAATGATTTTATTTTGATATGTGTGGGACCTATATCTCCCTCAAATTCATTGGGTAATGATTTATATCTCATGATATAGACATGGCTGGAATGAAATGTTAATCCAGTTTAGTTATATCGGACTGGAACGAGGAGTGAAATCGATTCAGTAAGGGATTTGGTCCACTAAGATGATCTTGGAAGGAATGTCTTAGCTACTATGGAAATAATATCAAGTGATTAATGGTTTTCCACAATTACATGCTTTATTCCCAATCTATTTTATCATGATTTATGTTCCATTATGATCAATGCCTTACGTACTACCATGTTTTATTTCATTTCTCAAGATTTTGATGTTTAAACATTATGTTCATGTTTTTAAGTTAAAATGTATATGGTTTGTTTTAATTTCTACATGCTTACCCTTACTGAGCATTTGAGCTCACACTTTATATGTTTTGTTTTCCCCAGGATATAAAGAAAGGTTTTAGGTAAGAAAACAAAAAGGGGATGATCTTTATGGGAGATATTGAAGATCTATCACCATGATTTTAAGATTATGTTCAGAGTTTCCAAAGACACTAAACTATTACGATCCTTGAGTGTTGGTTTTTGTTATTTATTATGTTTTATGAAAAAGTAATGTAATGTCCATGTACATCAGGTTTGGTGCCTCTACATCGAGTCTAGGATTAGTATTGAGGAGATGGTGAAGGATGATTCCAGCTCTGAGATGCTCATCATTATTTGAGATAATTTGACTACCATGTAAGTGGTTATGAGTAGGGTCAGAGAGGCCACAACTTATCTCATGTTCAACTTCAAGATTTTTTATTTCTATCTCCATGAGTGTTATGAATCAATTGAGTAACCCTTTTATTATTCATTACATGGGTGTTTTCATTATTTGATTTAGGTTTGAAACGCTTCTTTTTATCACCAACCCTAATACATTATTTGTTATACTAGGTAGAGAGGCTTCAATTTCCCTTAGCATTGACTACACTAATGGTAGATCAAGATGAATCATGTGAAGTAATTAAAGAATGTGAATTAGTTCTAGGGAATCATAAATCATGGAGATATTTCCTATAATTATAGATATAGTCATATGACATCATCCTCTTTATGAATTTTCTATATTATGGTTAGACTATCCCTCAATTATTTAATATTAAGGTTGTGATTTTTAATTCTAATTAAGATCCAATAGTGTCTTTTAAAGAGTAATATTTTTAAATGGATTATACGTATTTTCCTTTCCTTTCTTCAATTATGTTCAAGCTGGTGCTGAGATCATCAGAATTTTTGCAGTCGGTGTTTCCTAAAGATATGGAAGAGTATCCTACTGTATTTCTGGAGGAAATTGTAGTGTTTCCCCCTCGATAGGAGATAGAGTGTTTGATTGATCATAAAAAATTCTTGTCTTTTATCCTAGTTTATAAATATAATATTGAACCCTCTGAGTTGTCAGTGTAATTATTACTTATTGACTACCAGTTAAGGAAAGGTGTTGTTCAACATAGTGTGCCACCATGGGGTGCATCATTTTTTTCATAAAGAAGGATGATGAAAATTTTCATCTTTTCATCGATTATCACAGCTCATAAAAATTGATGGTGAATAAACACTATCTTATTTTGAGTCTTACTGATTTATTGGATTAGATGAAGTAAGCATGATTGTTTATTATGATCATTTTTTAACATAATATAATTAGATGTGGCTGATGAATGAGAATATTTAGAAGGATATTTTTATAGTCTTCATTGGAAATATGGGTTCATTATTATGATGTTTTTAAAAAATTCTATATATTTTTAAATGGGGTTGATGAAAACAGTGCTCGTAGTTCTCCTAGATATATTCATGGTGGATTTCCTCTACCACGCCTTTTTTTACTCTGTATCTAAGGAGTTCTATAAATAGAATTTGTGTTCCATTTTGGGAGTTATTTTTCATAAGAATATGTTTGGGAATATTTTGATGTGTGTGAAATGGGGTTATTAAATCCATCTCATGGGGAATGCAGTATCCCATTAGGGAGTGGCTTTGGATCATTCAATGATAGATATAGTTTTTTCTATGTCATCCCACAATATAGTTATAGATTTTTGGAGTTTCCATTGCCTATCAAAGTATTATAGTAGGTTTATATTTGATATCTATCATGTTGAAACTCTTATAATAGCTCTTACAAGAAACTATTCAGCGTTCTTATGGGATAATTATTGTCAATTTTTTTTGTGTACTCGATGAAGCAGTTGGTAGGAACTATAGTCTATTGTATTCCTGATGTTAGAGTTCAGTATGAGATTTTCTATAACATGGTTTTTTATTGGATGGTGATGCATTATGTGCAACATATATTGTTTTATTCATATGGGTCTCTATAGTTATGTACATATTGACATAACTATGAGAACCATGGTCATGAGTTGGTGTATGTTTTTTATGTTAATGAGACATTACCTCATTAGAGTGTGTTTTTTTGTTTTTGTTGAACATATGAGCCTAAGGTATGTCTTCTCCCAAAGTGACATTAACATTCCTCAGTGTTGATTGAGTGAATTATTGAATTATTTCAACATTTAGATTTCTTATTGTACATTAATGGAAAATTTTGTGGATGATGCAATGAGAAAGAAGTCATGTAGTGATGGTGGGAGTGAATCTAGGGATTCATTTAGAGTTTTGGAATAACTCTAAAAAATCCATCTATATTTGGGAGATGTTTGAGGCTTAGTATTTATTTCCCATAAGAATGTTTAGTCATATTTGGTATAGTGGATAAAGGATTCCTAGTTGGTGTATTCTGAGATATAGGTCTATAGAGAGTGAGTAGTTTTTTTATTCCCCTAATGGTTGTTTTGTGGAAGGACAACATTGTGTTCTATTCTAGTGAAAAAAATTTATTCCCTCACTAATGAATGATATGGTTCATTGAGAGTTACATAGTTTAACTTTGTTGGTACATCCATGTAAAACCAATATGAATTGATCCTTGAGAAGATAGTTTTGGTGTCTCGGTTTTATACGTGAAATTGTATGGGGTGGTTGTTGATGATTAGACTACCAGAAGGTGGTGGTTGAGAATCATTTTTCCTATGGTTCTCTTGATCTATTATATTTCTCCTTTTTTATGTGTGAGGACATATCGATGTACATCATTACTAGTTTACCTCAAGATAATGGGGACTCTGATTGTATATGGTTTATAGTAAATCATTTTATGAATTAATAAAACATTATAAAAATCAAGGATGCTAGATCAAAGGAGGTTTTTTAGGAACAATCTAGTGGAGGTGATGTGAATCCATGGATTAATGAAGGAAAAAATTTCTATTCACGATCCTAAATTTACCACCATGAAATAGTGAGCTCTCCATCATGATTTTGTTTCCCAGTTTTTCCTTAGAACATCTATTCATATACATATGTGCAGTCTGATATAGAAGACCTTTCAAACTCTTGAAGAACATTAGGTCTTTTGTGTTCTATATTTTTTAGCTTAATTGATGTGTAACCTACCATTGGTTGAGTTTTCTTACAAAAATACATTCCACACCACGATTGGTGTAGCGCTATTGGTAGATTTTTACAACCAACCATTATATTATATATTTTTCTGAAATGGTGTTAGATATGTAAAATTTATCTTGCATGAACTCATACAAAATACAATAGAGATGGTTCATTAAATAATTGATATAATGAATCTAGATCAAGATCATCAAAAAATTTATGCTGATTATATGAGAAAACCTCTAGAGTTAGAAAAAAGAGTTCATATGTTCATTAAGGTGACTCCTCATCATTGGGAGAAAAGGATTCATCATTTGATTAAACATTCACCAGGGTTTTATAGGACTTTTGATGTTTTGTCATGCGTTGGATTCATGAAATATTGTATATCACATCCCCATAGATGTTCTAGATATATTATTGTTTTCAGTATTCAAAACTACAACATTATCTTCATGATAGGTCGCAGTTCATCAAATGGGGTGAGATCAATGATGAATTTTTTTACCAATGAGGATATATTTGTAGAGATCTAGGAATAATAGTAGACGGTGTTTCATGTGAATGATGTTCTCTTACTTCGTGTGACAACATAGTGGAATGATGGGTTGATCTCGGAAATGAAATTTTCATATTTTCACTCAGTACCCATTTATTATTAATGCAAATCTATTCTCTTGAAACCTAATTCCTATGTGGATGTGGATATATATATATTTTATGAGATGTTATTTAATTGATTCATATTGTGGATTTAATCTTGTTTGAGATTTATCTCCCCAAGATATTTGTTGGGAGATGGTTTTTGTTTATTTGTATATTCATGTGTCTCCTCTATGTGATATGGTTGAAATCCTTAGTTGGTGATATTATTGACACATATAATGTGGGGTGTCTTTTCAGAAGACCATTTCAATTTTCAATTTATTTTGGTTCTTGATTAATGGTGATGCGAATTTTTTGAGAGGTATCTAATGTAAGGGTTTGGATCCATGTTGGAAACCCCATTTTTTGTTCTTGAGTATCATTGTTCACAGAGGAAGATTGGAAGTATCATTGAGGTGTTTTCTTTTGAAAATTATTTAATTGGGATATTACGTAATTTTTAATCCTTACAAGCCATGTAATTTAGTTTCATGTATTTTTATGTATGGTTCAAGAGGTTCTTTATGACATGTAATTAATTAGGGTTAAATTATAAATTGAGACTCATTTTTTATGAAAACCAATGTTTTACATTTTCACGGTGTATTTGTAGTTTAAAAAATTTGCTAAGACCATCTGCAGTGCATCATTAAATGTTTTAGCCACTCATATTTCCTTCAAACCATATGTAAGTCCTTCCTTACTGTAAACTAGAGGCTACCTACTATGTTTTTTAATATATCATCATTTGTAGATCAAATCATGGAATTCATCTTTGATCCATAGATATCAATGTTGATCCATGGTGTGTTCCTCCATTATTTTATAGAAGTATCTCTTAGTTTGATGTCATTTCCTACCATATCCTCTTGTCATGCAATGTTGATTTATCTTTCCTATTTCTAATGGGATTTCTATTGATTGTTGGCATGGTTGTGCCATGGAATACTTTGAACTAGATTTAACAATTGGTTATTTTATCTCTCATTTTATAATCACCTCAATCCTCTAATGGTGTAAGTATGTTACACCTTATGTTTGTAAATCTAACTTTTACTCTTTTAAAAGATCTCAATAGGCATGAATTGGGTGACCAATTCATATCTCAAATTTTCTAAAACAAAATTCTTTTTCTTAATGTATGATGTTTAAAAAAAATTATTATCATGAACCATCCCTCGGGACCCAGGTCATGAAAACCCCTGGCCCACCTCTAATAGGCCACTGGCTGGAGATAGCATCTAATAGGAATATACTACTAATGGGAGGAATTTTTCTAATTACAATTAAAAACACCCAAATATGGAAGCTTGAGGGATGAAAAGTGATAACAGAAAGAAAACTAAAAATAATGCATACCACTAAAACCAAATGAAAAATTATGAAATAAATCAATGCATAAAAGTAAAAACATGCCATAATAGAAGGACACTAATAGAAAGAGTACTGCATATCCTAACGCACAAAAAATGGTACTGAAGATATTGTAGAAGCTGCAAGAAACACTACAGATTATATGATCTCAAAAGGTGTGGTATTATCTTGGTCTGGGTACTTCTCTTCCAAGGACTCCACCAAAGTGTTAGAAAATTTCAAAAGACATGACACATGTGGGAAAATCCCATGAGGGGGTGAGTAAAGAAGTACTCAACAGAGAACCCCAAAACCCACAAACAAAAATACCACAAAGGAAACACAACCAAGAAAGAACAATCATCTCAACACTAGTATATGTTATCCAAACATATATCAAGAACATTCATGTATATTCATAGAGGAACCCAACACTAATGTCTCATCCAAATCCAGACATATGGTTCCGTGAATAGAATGCTTAATTATGAGTGATCCCACTTCTTGAGTTATCTGATATTAACCACGTAGAGTATGTCTCCGAAAAGAATCCAAGAGAACATTTGGTCTTTATACGTCTTGAAGGTTTCCTAAGACATAATGTCCCACTAAGACAAGAAGTCTCGATGTCATAGACAATCCTTTATCGTGTGATTATACTCAATAAACACACTTCTAAGAAGGACTCACTCTTTGAGGCATCAATTCATTAAAGAACTATGCTGAGTGGTCCCACTTCGTCGGTCCTCAAACAATGTAGACACACCAATAAATACCTAAAGTAAAATGCTTTAGTTGAAACTATAAAAAGATTTCACTACTGAGGGAGTCATCCTGGATGAGTAAAAATGGCCTTTTGGGCCATTGAGGTCCACTCGTCACTGAGGTCAGATGGGCCACGGATGTTTGCTCGTCCGTTGGGCCAATGATGTCTTCTTGTCTATTGGGATAGTGAGGTCTGTTCGCCTACCTGGACACTAAGGTCCACTCTTATTTTGAGCCAATGAGTTCCTCTCCACTATCGGGATACTAAAATCTTCTGATCTATTGTGCCACTATGGTCTGCTTTCCAATTCCTTCCCTTCAGAGACAACCACAATATTTCCACTCATAGCATGTTTATTTCGAAAGAATCTACTCTTTAAAACTTAAGTCATATATCACCTTTCATGGAAACTAATTTGGAGTATTTCAAATGTATTGTATCTTTACGAGGATCCCAAAACCACAAATAGTTTGTCAATCAGACATATAGTTTGGATGTTAAGTTTGTTTTATTAAAAGGATGATGATTGGGTCCGGGGTCTAGGATGACCCAACCAAACCGAGCCCGGGGTCCATCGACCCTACCCGGATCCAACCTCATCTGCGTCCGACCCAACACACTGGGCTCGGCCCGACCTGATATGCCTTCTCTAGCCCAGCCAACCATGAGTGGGTCGACTTACTCTTCATGAGTAACGACTCCAACCGCAAATACAATCCACCTTGCGGGTCACCACGAGGTTCACCGCCACAGTCCGGCTAGACCATAGACCTCTAGCTTCGTGTTGTGGCACGACCACAGTATCCACTCGCATCACTATAGGATATATATCGACTTTATTTTCCCTCTGCCTAAGGTGGAGTCCACAGGACACTTCACTGTCGTGGCATGGTGCAGCACCTGTTGAGCCGCGGTCTCCCCTGCACCCCCATGACATCCTTCTGTGGGCCTCCTCGACTGTCGCGGTGTGCCCCCAGTACACGCCGCCTCTCATTCCTCCGCTACCACCAAGGCATAACCCTATATCATTACAAACCGCTTTCATCGTGACTTATTCTAGCCATTACAATCCCCACCTAGACTAAGGATTGCCACCACTGTTGGGGTTCTTGATTCCTTCATGGGTTATTACAGCAAGGAAGATCGGGAATTTCAGAAGAACATGGAAGGAAGAAATTCACATGAACACCTAAGGTGGGTGGATCCATACATGTTCATATTGGCCTTAATCTTCCCATGTTAGAGTTTAAAAATGGATAATAGAACCAATAATAATCAAATGTTCAACATTGATCCAATTTCCCAATGACTATCCCAAAATCAAACCCTTACAGGAATAGCACACACAATCCATGAAACATTATGTCTATTGAATGATTCACATTGGATGTGATTATTTAGGGAAATGGGGGAATATAAATTGAATCAAACCAACACCCTACCACGAGGTTGGATTGTTTGATGTCAAAGATCATAGTTTCACTCCCATTATTCATAATTCCTCAATCCTTAACCCATCATACTTGGAAATTTGTCATTTATCATCATTTGTATCTTGATAATGAAAATCCTCCAAAGGATAAAAGTAACCCTAGATATCGGAAAATGATCCTATATTCGGTTAAACTATTAAATTGGTGAAACACATTTAAGAAATTATGTTATGATGAGTCACAATGTCTTTACACTGTTATATTTATGAAGCATCGTTTCTATTACGTTTGGGTTTCAATGTCGTTGTGTAGAATCCAAACTAGAATTTGAATAAAATAAAATCATCAAGATTATTTTATTTTCTTCATTTAACTATATCTTGTAAATCCTGAAAAATAACATTTTCCCTCGACCCACGCATGTCGAGGTTAGGTCCTGCATAAGTGGAACATCACATTACAAACTCAAAAGTGGTCTCATATTTTTAATATGATTTACTTTTTTGTGTTATAAGTATTCATAAATATAATATATTTTATTTAAATTAATATATGTATGGATACATTCCAAAAACAAACATTCAGATCCATCCCACACCATCCAATTTTATGATATGCCTAAGGAAATCATTCCCTCTGGAGCTCAACGATGCTATCTGATTTTCAATCTGAGTTACCATTAATGAGTTATAAATTCTATAAAAATAAAATAATCTCACATATTTATTTATTTATGGTTATTGAATTTTTGAGTTTTCTCACTGGGGACCCATGAAGATTAAACTTAAGTTGTACCTAGCATGAACGTACTGCTCTGATCACAATGGTGCCCTCAAATTTATGATTAGGGCACTCGTTTATGTTTTATTCCACTATTTAGGAAGACAGTTCACCTACACTATCTAAAAACATAAGAATTTTTTATCGATCATTTTGGGTACATCAGGCCTCGTAATTTCATGAAGTCTTCATTACTAATCTCACAATGTTCCCATGAATTTTCTAAAAAAAGAACAAAGAAAATATGTGTTGTTACATTACCCCCACCTTATGGAATTGCGTCCCCAAAATTCCAACCATGTAATGACCAAATAGATGAGGGTATGAGAATGAACCTAAGCCACCATGTCCAATGTTCTCTCTTGGAGATTCCTATACTTCCACCGAATGTGCCCTAGATTGATTGATCACTTATGGTGGTACCCCCTGTCAATCCTCGATCTCCACTGTAAACTCCAAAAAAATCACCCTATCATCAGCGTTCACCTCTCCATAGTTAATGACGTGTGATGTGATGTGTACATGCCTCCTCGTCTGTGATACATAGAAGGGACTGTGCAACCACTATAACTACATAGGTATATCCAAAGGTGTATTACACATCACCCTCTCTATGATGTATGAGAGAAGATCTCATGAACCTTGGAGATAGCTTTTTGTGCATGCCAAATCTCTGTAACCCCTATCGAGGTGATTCCCTAAGGAAGACATGGTCACTTTCAGCAAACACCAAAGGTCTACATCGTCTGATAGTAAAAAACATCAGACGACCATGTGAATTCTTCATCCACTGCAAGGTGAATAAAAAATACATTACAAACTCCTTCTGCAATCCCTTCAACAACTTGTATGTAAATCGAGCATCATAGTATGAAACAATCATCGATGAAACACAATGGAGTCAATCTATCACCTATATATAGGGGCATCTTGATACCTCCTGTATAATTTACTCCTTAGTAGTTAAGAAGTCGGTTGATTCATTTATTTTTTCATCAATCACCAAGTAGATATCATATCTCTTAGATGTACGTGGTAAACCCTTTATGATTTCAATCGATATCCCATCCCACTACCTTTCGGGTACCCCCAGATATTTAATGAACAACCCACCAAACTAATTCATACAAGCGTTCAAATTTTTATCTCAATTGGTAAGTCCAGCATCAACTCATTCTATCATCCCTCATGTCTGCCATGACATCCATACACATATCCCAATGCATCAAGCTACTCTAGGCATCACTTCTATAACTTCACATCCTATGAAAAGAATAATGTGATCCCCACCTTTTAAATTTACATCCATGGAATTACTTCTGGAAAACTAATCAAATAATTGTTCAAAAAAAATTCACTGCGTTGTGCTTCCGTAACTCATTTACGAGGAGACGGGTAACATCCAACGACTAAAGATAAGTTGCTTCATCCCCATCCATGAAGAATAACTACAACGGGGACAACCACACCCATTCCATTCTCAATAAATTCTAACTACATTCATGCTGGTAGAATCTTATTATATGTTCCCCATCACTGAGTTCACTACAACTCATACCATTGAGATACACAATCCGGAAAAAAGTGACCTTTGGTATCAAAGACTGACACTTCAATAGATTTCCATGTAGCTGGTGCTCCCAAAATGGGTCTAGAACCATTTGTATGTGTCTCACAATACCTCCTTGGATGTTAAGTACACTATGATGTCATCAAAAAGGATTTCTTTGGGATTCCTAGGGTGAAACAATGGGTATTACTAAGCACTTTCCGTACAAGTCCCAAATCTTCACCCCCATCTCATGAAGCTCTTCAAGAGCCATCCTATACACTGAAAAAAATATTAGGCCACTCTGGAGTGTAAATTAATCTTGAAGTCTAACTCACAATAGAGGGTAAACCTGGAACATCTTAAAGGATGACATCCTTATACATTGTCGCCACTATGAAACATGCAGACTCTAAAAAGTTATAGCACCAAGGGTCAGACTAGCCAACTGGATAGATATCGACTACACCGTCCTCTTCCTATGTACATCAAGATCTGTAAGGGTATTCCCCATTGCAGATAAAAGGTAAATCATTTTCCATATCCACAAAAAATCATCATTTGTTGTCCTAAAACAATAAATGTTAGTATGAATTGAGGATTTAGTCCATACCATGAATAATGACTTAAGGCCACAATGCCACTACCAGGAGATCCCACCTGAAACTCTCACCTCCAAGATTAAAGTCATGTTGTTTCTAATAGAATGTGGTAATTGGGTCTCCTCCAGTAGGGTTCTCTAACATCATGTTAAAGTCAGCGGTTTAACTGGAACCTTTGGGCATCAGCCAAAAAAATTGTTAGGAAAGGAACCCAATAGTACAAGGGTCATTAAATACTATAACTAATGTAGAAAGACACAGATTGTACCTTGAATCATCCATGGATTTTTGGGGTTATATGCTTCAAAAGGTTGAAACTATCTCCTCCTGTGTACTCAAAATCCTAGAGGCTCGAATGGGCCACATAGAGGTGGTGGTGGAAACACGTCAAAATTTCATCAACCCTCTATTCTTTTCCCATCTCTTCTACAACTTCCTTCATCAGACGAATACATATACTTTGGTAATTACCTTATCCTTGGTGGTTCATCAACCACCTCTTTAACTACCTCATGAATGGTGGAAAAATCATTCATGAGATTCCCCTTTCACAACATGAATTGAAAGTCCTTCCATTCTGGGAACTATCATGTCCCTTCCACTGAAACCTATGGTTTTGGGACATATGTTGTGAACCTACTCTCGATAGTTCCAATTAACCATGCATCTGGGGTGATCACTTCCTCAGATTCCTATGACACACATTCTAATAATAAGCCTCATCACCCAATTACGAAAGATCCATCCACGACTCAATCTAGCAAGCATCATCCACATGAACCACTAAAGGTGGGTCTACTAACTGATCATCAGGAGAAACAGTAACCTACCTACTATCTGAAAGAATAACAACTCTATGTCTGAATCCCATCTAGGAGGCCTCATTGAGCATCAAGCCAAACTCTCTATCCTACTATGACAACCTCATTATCTCACTTCATGAACATATCTAGAGGAAAACAAGATGTGCCGTGGTTATAAGAGTATACCAGGTGAGATGACCCAACAAGGACATGGGAAACAAAAACCATTTCTATATAATCCATGTACCTTTATTTCCCTACAATCATTGTTTTCATGTAATGATTCAGAAAACATGTTCTTAGGGTTTGTATGAGTGGATATGTCGGCCGCCTCACCAACACTAGAGTCTGTGTCCAAAAATACGAAATCAAAACACGTAACACTATCACCCCAAACCAATCTCACAGACTGTCGGTATAAAAGTATAAATGAACATCTCTGATACAAATTTTTCTTGACCCATCCCTAGGGGACCATGCCATGTCTACCTAAATCCTACCATCTATAGTCCAAGGGATGAAAACTAGCATCGGGTAAGAATATCCCACAAATGAGAGAAATTTTCCAATGAACCGGTACAAACACACCCAACTGATAGCCACATTGCAGGAGAGTAAAAACCCTTTCAAATGAAAATTCATTCATACCACTTCAAACAAACATCAAAATAAGACTTATAGAAAATTAGTATAATATAATGGGGCCATAATAGAGTTCCTATAAAATAAATACAACTAAAAAGTATGACATGAAAACAAGGGTACTAAAGCTGCTATAGAAGATGAATAAAATGCCTCAAATTGACTGATATCCCAAGGAACCATCTGGTCCTGGTATTTGTCTTTGTTCTGGTTTTCCTAGGACATAACCAACAGATCGTTCAATAATACAAGACACACCATGTGCAGGAAAATCCTGTGCAGGTGTGAGTAAAACAATACTTTGTATGGGACCCCAAAAACAACAAATAAAAAAGGTCACAAAAGAACCACCACAAAGAATGTGTTGTCAACTATGTGTATGTTTATATCATAAACAAATAAAACAAGAACCTCCATGTATATTTATAAAGGAAACCAAGACACAACATTACATCAACTACCTACCATATGGTTCACTGCATAGCACTCCCAAATTCGGATGATCCCACCACTCGTGCTATCTAATAGTAACCTTGTAGATAAAGTCCACCAAATGTATCTGAGATAACATCTGGTCTTGATATGTCATGATGTTTCCCTGAGATGTCTGGTATCACTAAGAAAATATGTCTCAATGTCGTAGCCAATCCTTTTTCATGGGATTCTGCTTAATTCACGCTCCTCCCGGGAGGACTCGCTCTTTGAGAAATCAAGTCATTAGGGGACTATGAAAAGAAGTACTACTTTATTGGGTCCCTATAACAGATAACACACTGATAACTACCCAATGTACAGTACATCAGTCACAACAATAATCATTTTTTACTACTAAGAGACTCATCCTCGGTCAGTCACATTGGCCTACTCAGCCACTGAGGTCCGCTTGTCACTGAGGTCTTCTGAGAAACAAAGGTATGCTTGTCACTGAGGTCCGTTGGGCCATTGAGGTCCTCTAGCCCATCATGTCACTATGGTCTTCTCATCTTCTGGGACACTGAAGCATAATCGTCTGTCGGGCCACTGAGGTCCACTTGTCTTTTGGGCCACTGAGGACTATTCATTTATTGGGCCACTGAGACCCCCTCACCACTTCATTCTCATTACATCCATTTGCAGGATTTCAAATCATAAAATTTTTGATTCTGGGTCAATTTACTCCTCAAGAAGTCTGTCCTATTTCAACATTCATGAAAACTCACATAAAGTATATTAAAAGGAATGTCTTGTAATAAGGATCCCAATGAGGTAAATGTCTCATCCATCGAACCCATGGTTTGGATTTCTTGCCCCGTTTTACTAAAAAGGAGACATTTGGGTCGACGTTCAGACTGACTTAGTCGGACTGACCCAAACTAACCAGACCCATATCGGACCCAGTAAAGGTCCAACCCATCCCGGAATGGTTGGTCCTGACCAGGCCTAGACCAGTTGGGCCCGAACCAGCCCGGACTAGTGGGGCTCATCCCAGCCAACAGAGCCACGGTTATGGACCGCCTTCTCCAACCTGAGTCCCCATGAGCAGACCAGCTTGATCTATCTGAGATGTGGCACTCACCGTGTCTCCCATCTACCTCGTAGGACATAACAGGGTTAAACGGTGTAGTCGTTCATGAGTGTGGCCCACCATCTGCATGTGACGTCATGACCGATGCGTCCACTCACACCTCAATAAGCCACCTTCTGGTGGCCTTTTACCATTTCCCATGGCGGATACCATGGGACCATTATTCATTGTGCGATACCTCCGGTGAATGCGCCACATCCTCCCATCAACCACCCGTGGCCTCCGATAGTGGGACTCTTCTACAGCTACAGCATGCCACTAGCGTGCACCACCACAACCACCATGTAGCGGACCTCTACCATCATATCCCCATTCCATGACCTTTTCTTGTCGTTGTGGTCCCCACTTAGGCCACATATCACTACCACCATTGGGGTAATTGATTCCATCATAAGTTATTTCAATAATGAATATATGGAAAATCGAATGAATGAGGGAATGCAATTCACATAAACACCTGAGGTGGGTGGATTAGGCCTTTTTAGTGTCACACATGATCCTCCCACATTATATATTAATAGAGGATAAATAGAACCAATTCTAATAATAGGTTCAACATGGATCAAATTTTGCAATGATTATCCCAAAATCCAACACATACCACAATAGCACGGACAATCCATGAATGATTCCATTCATCGAATGATTCACATTTATTGTGGAGACTTATAGAAATGAGGAACCATGAATTGAATTATATAGACACCCTACCTTGTGGTTAGATCATTCAATGGCATAGATCAGATTTGTGCCACTATCATTAGTCATTCCTCGATCCTCTACCCATCGACATTGGAAACTTTTCATTCATCATCTTTCTTCTCTAGTCAGTGGAAATATTGAAAAGTTTCAGAGATATCCTAGAACTCTTGAAATGATATCACATTCAGTTAATACATTAAATGGAGGAAAAGTGTTTCAGTATTTCTATAACACTAATTTGTAGTGTCATTACATTCTTTCATCTATGAAACAACATTTCTGTAATTCTCATGCTTCAATGTCATCGTGTTTAAGTGAAACACGATTTTGAATGAAATAATCTACATGAATTTATTTTATTTTTATCATGTAACTATATTTTTAAAATATTGAAAAACAAATCTTTCCCTCGACTCGCGATAGTCTAAGTTAAGTGTTTTATATGGATAACATCACATAACGATCTCAACGGTGGATTTAAATTTTTAATCTGAGTTAATATTTTTTAGTTATGAGGATTTGAAAATAAATTATTTTTTATGTAAATTATTTTATTTATGGTTACGTCCCAAAAATCAACATTCATAGCATTCCCATAATGGTCGATTCTAGGCTATGCCTATAGAAATCACACCATCACAAACTCCACTACGGTCATGATTTTAAATCCAGGATATTGTTAATGAGTTATAATGACATTAAAAATAATATAATATTATTTAATTATTTTGATTACAGTTATATCATTTTAGGGTTTCTCACTAGGGACCCACACCACCTAAAATTAAGTCATTCATAGGGTAAACCCACTTCTCTTAACATTACAATGCCCTATAATTTCTAATCAAAAAACACGTTTAAGTGTTATTCTACTTTTTCAGGAAAACTGATCACACACGCTATTTAAAAACGTAACATTTTTTTACTAATCATTTTCAGCACTCCAGGCCTCAGAATTACATGACGTCTCAACTCCCGGTTTCATAATTTTACAAATAAATTTCTAAAAATAGAACCAGAATAATATAAACCATTACAATAAATTAAATATAAAATTAAATAATAATTAGTTGTCTTGAAAAATTAAAGAAGATTCATGTTTGTAAACTTGTGGTAAATGAAATTTTAGGATAATCAAATTTGTGAAATTAAAATGTTTAATTGAATTTGATCTTCCATATAATTAATGGAATTGATAACTAATGTTAAATATGTTTATTCATGATTTTAATAATTGAATAATTAAGATAAATTATAATGTATTAATAATTAAAATAAAATTTAAATTATTTTTTATGTAATTTATTTTCCTAGTATAACTTGATTTCTTAGTTTTCCCGTATTTGGAACCTATAAATAATCAATCAATTTAATAATAATGGAATAATAATCTATTTTTTGATAAATATAATTTTCTATGTAATGTGTTTCAAATTTTCTTGATAAAGAGGTGTATTTTGATTGGGATCTATGAGATCTCGTTTGAATGAAATGCTAAATGCCTTATTTGGAAGTCCTAGTTTCCCTATTTTTTCATTTTTACCTTAATGTATTTTTACAATAATAGGGAAATAATCCTTGTGATATTAGGATGATATATATTATCCTAGGATATCTAATGTGGTGTGTGGACTCCTAGATGTGATTTTGTCCTAGGATGTCTTAGAATGGGATGTATGTCATGATTTGTCGGTATGAAGGCCCTAACGATGTTGTAGCATTTGAGGAGTGGGATGGTGAGACGAATCAGTATATGCATGTGGGTGTTGAAGAAGGATCAATCACTAATGGAATGGTTTAATCTAGTCTTCCTCTCTAATGTTATTCTTAAACAATGTGTTCTCCCTTATTAATCTATTTAATTCTCACTAGATTATTTCTTGTTTTATCTACATTCATTTACCCCTAGAATGATGCAACATATTATGCTTGGTTCCATGTTTCAACTTTGAGGTAGATTAGGATGGTTTTCCTAGAGTACATGGGTTATGGAATCATTATGGAAATGAATAAATTATTCTTATCCCATGAGTATATTTATGATGGAATAAAAATGTTTAGAAGGTGGTGATGTTAATAATTCATTGATTAAATTTTCCTTTTACTATGATGACATTGAATTAATACTAATGATTAATGTAATAAAATTTAATTTAATGTGGACTAATTTTAGTAGTTGATCCATGGATAATTAAAAAACTATAATGGAGAATGATAAAAAAGGAATGAGTGAATTTAATATTGCTCTATGAATAATTTTATGTCTATTGGATATCGAATCATAGTTGTAGTAACTACGGTTTAATGTGATTACTGTTTCAATGTCATCTTGGGAAACTAATACGCATTGGAATCTATGAGGTTATTTTCATCCGCATCACAGTGGGAGGATGGATGGATTACATCCCTCTCTATCCCACCTCCCTTTACATAGTAGTTACATGTGCTGGTATGAATGATGTTCATTTTTCTAATATATGAGTGTACATTGCTATGATAAATTGTAGTTATTTTTGAACAATATATTATAGAATATTTTACCCTATTTATTTTTATAGGTATTATATTTATATGTTGTTAAGGCTTGAGGTACATAGTCGGTGTATGGGTTGTAATGGATTAAGGTAACATATCCAACATGTGATATATAATATAGGAGAAATGGTGTCTCATGAAAACTATTTTTTCTACTATATTTAAATATATAAATGGGATATTGTGGTTATGTGATGCATGAGGTGCCTGATTTGAGTCCTTGGCCAGGTGTCTTTGGGATGGAATTATTTTCAAGAGAGATGGGACATGATGTGTGACCATTGGGAAGAGACGAAAACTGGTTGGAATGTGGGAGAAAGGTCCCATTGATGTTTTATTAATAAATTATATTCCACCTTATCTTTTATAATTGTTGAGTGTTATACCTGGTGATATTTTGAATTTAGTAATCATGTTTATGTGATAATTAGTGTCTCAATCTTTATATATGATTTGGCACGCCTTCTTTATCTTTTGAATAAAAATCGCTATGGAGGTTGTTTCCGACGCTTTCGCCAGGGCGCGCGCGCATCCGTCCGTCACACGGAGGAGGACGTGTGGCTCTGTTGCCCCGCATTCCCGCTTTCCAAAGGCGGTCAGCATTCGTTCCTTGTTCAGGTACGTCTGCTCCTTGATCGAAACAGGATGATGGGAGGTCGGTTTTTCCTTCTGGGGATTCCTCCTCAGAACTCGTCACCTAGTCCAGGTCTCCCTCATAGATTTCATACGTAGTTCGTGAAACTCTTCCCAGTCCCATGTTTCCAGGGACGCCGATTAATTACACTGCTTCTTTCGGGACATTCCAAAGGGTCCGGTCAGGCAGTAACCTTCATTCGGGGGAGTAGTCACGTTGAGGCATTAGTAGCGTGTCTGGATGCTGGGGATCCTGGCATGTATGTCTGTTGTCCCTGGTCACAGGGCTTCTCGAGGGTGTGGAAGCCCGAGGCATCCCACATCGAGCGCGGGGAATTATATGTCATAGACACATATCTGAGGTTTTCCTCAGCTTCCCGTGTTTAACATAGGGTACGCCGTGAGTTTAACGTCTAGCGGAGACGGATCAACCCAACCAGAGCATTAGCTAGGATAGATCGGATTGAGGGATTTCCCTTGAAGGGATGCCGATACCGGGTCCAGCCCATGGGCGGCTGCGAAGAAGAGCATACCGACATGGTCTCACCGAGACATGAGGTCCGGGTGAGAATCAGGATGGGTGATAGGTGTATGAATGAAGTGGAGGGGAAATGAGATGGGACCATCGCAGCGGGGCGATAGTGAAGTAGGGCTTGAGCCTTGAAGAGGCTTCCAACGTATCCCCGTGGCACGGAATCAAAGTCCACTTAGTTCAAGAAAACGGTGGGCTTGAACCTCGTGGAGGCTTCCTACGTACCATGCCTTGACATGGATCAAAGTTCTCGTAGTTTGGATGGGAAAGGGCATGCGGTTTAATGTCATGCAGGACAAAGGGAGGGGCATACAGTTTAACGTCATGCTGGACGAGGGCGAAACTCGACGTGAATGAACGACCGAGCAATGTGGCTTGAACCTCATGGAGGCCTCCTATGTACCATGCCTTGACATGGATCAAAGTCCTCGTAGTTCACTATGGGTGAGTCGCAACGGCTTACCATTGGACCGGAATGCAGTTTAATGTCGTGCTGGATGAAGGTGGGACCCGACGTGAAGAAACGACGGGTGGGCTTGAACCTCAAAGAGGCTTCCTACGTACCATGCCTTGACATGGATCAAAGACCTCGTAGTTCAGATGGGTTCGTCAGTGAACCGACGTGAATGTAAACCCGGGGGTCCACTATTGGTGGGCTTGAACCTCGTGAAGGTTTCCTACGTACCATGACATGACATGGATCAAAGTCCTTGTAGTTTGGGTGGAATGTGCAGTTTAACGTCATGCTGGACGGGAATGAGACCCGATGTGGAAGAATGACGGGTGGGCTTGAACCTCATGGAGGCTTCCTACGTACCATGCCTTGACATGGATCAAAGTCCTCGTATTTTGGATGAGATCGTCGGTGAACCGACGTGAAAGTAAACCCGGGGGTCCACTATTGGTGGGATTGAACCTCGTGAAGGATTCCTACGTACCATGCCTCGACATGGATCAAAGTCCTCGTAGTTCGGGTGGAATGTGAAAGTAGACCCGGGGGTCCACTATTGGTGGGCTTGAACCTCGTGAAGGTTTCCTACGTACCATGCCTTGACATGGATCAAAGTGCTCGTAGTTCGGGTGGAATGTGGGTCAGGGTCGGTGCTCACTCTAAGCCCACGTGAGTCATCCTCGGTGTGAGAACCAAGAGGTTGCAAGGACCTGACGATCACGTTGCCAAGGGTGCGTCTGTGAGAAGCGAAAAGGGGCTTACGCGTTAGGCAGCCCATGGTGTTGGGACCTACTCCAGGATGGAGGCCCAGAGCACGACAAAGCGCGGCGAAAGATGGATTTGGGACCAACGGTGGGAGGTGCCTCATTCCCTATCACGCCCTCCACTGACCTTGGTAGTGGGGAAGTACGGAGATGCAAAGGTGCAGTCATCCGTTGGGGAACTATGGTCGCCCTTTCTCCTATGAACATACGCCACTCCGATAAGGAGGATATCATCCCTTGTTGATGGATGATTCCATTCCCGTGGAGACGAGTAGTGTAAAAAATGTTTGAGCTGGGGGGACCCATCGTGAGGGAAACAAGGTCGGGTCACAGTTTAACGTCATGTGTTGAGGACGTGGTGATTGGCAGTTTAACGTCCTGCAGCTCGGACGAGGTGGGTTCATTCCACACCCATAGGACTTACATTACCGGTACCCTCTGGTCCTTGGGGAAGGGAAGGTACCAGTAAGGCCATGGTCAAGGGGGGATATGGAATGAACCATCAAGGGGTCCACGTTAGCGTGTCTATGTGAAGAAGCAATAATCGTTAGCGTGCCTATGAGAAGAAGCATTAGGCGAAGCAACGCTATGAGTGGTATTGTCCATGGGACTTTGAAATCACATCGTGCAAACCTGGAGGGTCACACGGGAAGTGGAATCACTAAGCAAAGGAGTGTGCTTCGCGAAGTGGAGTGCCTTGGCCTTGGCATGGGGCATGGGTGTGAGTGGAAGGTGCTTCGCGAAGTGGAACAGTGTTCGCGGAGCACTGCCTCGCGAAGAAGGGGTGTCTCACGAAGCAGGGTCCTGCGAAGCAGTGTGCTTCGCGATGTGAAGTGATCCTGCCATAGCATAAGGATCACTAGTATGGGTTGGGTGTTTCGCGAAGCATAAGTGCTCTGCGGCTGCTCGGGTTCCCTTGGGAATCCCCTTCCTTCATGAATGCCCTTGAGCTTCGTGAAGGGCATCTCTCTCGGAAGAGGGGCTCAAAACGAGACAAAGCAGAGTCGTCTCGCGAAGTAGAAATACCTCCCGGAGATCATGATTCCCGGGGCAAAGAGTGCTTCGCAATTCGGGAGAGGAGAAGCCGAAAGGTCGGATTGTACATCCTTGTGACTCAGGGGGAGTCCAGTATTTATAGGGAAGGGGCGACGTGAAGCAGAACTCGCGCGCCGCCTCCAGTGAATCGTGGCGGCTCGCGAATGTCAAAATGTGTTCGCAGAGCATCACCGCCTCTGGAGCTTCGCGGCGGCTCGCGAATGTCAAATGCGTTCGCGGAGCATCACCGCCTCTGGAGCTTCGCGGCGGCTCGCGAACGTCAAATGCGTTCACGGAGCATCACCGCCACTGGAGCTTCGCAGTGGCTCGTGAACGTCATCACCGCCTCTGGAGCTTCGCGGCGGCTCGCGAACGTCAAATGCGTTCGCGGATAATCACCGCCTCTGGAGCTTCGCGGGGCCGCGATGGTCGGGGTGCTTCGCGGCGGGGCTTCGCGGGGATGCTTTGCAAGGTAGCGCGCCAGCCGTCCTTTTCATTCCTTTCTTTCGGGCCATATTTTGGCGCCAACAAATTCCCCCCCTCAGACTTGGAGCCGCGGAGGGCGAAGGGTCGAAGTCTGAGGTAAAATCGCCAAAATTGTCAGTGGTTCGCGATACCGCTCTTCGAAGAAGCCCCGCGGTGCTCACCGGGGCCACCAATCCAGGCGCGCCGCTATGCTCCACGAGGGTGAGCCGTGCTGCGATGCTCTGTGGTCGCCGCCTATAAATATGGGGGTCGACCTATTTTGTCTTCACGTGCCTTGTCTTTTTGTGCTCTCGACATCATGAAGGTCCACGTACTCCGCGACAGCCCTCCGCGAATCGAGCTTCGCGGCGAACTGCGGGTCTCCGGCTCCGCGTCCGCACCAAGCGAACCTCTGCTTGTCGGCCTTGACCAGACTTCGCGGCTTAGTCTCGCGACCGATCTTTGCTATCCATCTTCGCGATTCAGCTTCGCAGTCGAGCTTCGCGATCCAGCGGAAAAAAATTCTTCTCTGAGGGCCAGAGTTAAAATGGCCCATCAAGAGGCTGTATTGGGGGTGCTTGCAGATGCTGCTCGTTGAGATGAGATGGACAACCGTCTAGGCCTGTGGGAGATGGTCTGAATCCACTCAGACCACACTTCTTTGACAGATCTTCTATCGGAGGGTCAGAAGGATTATCCGCAATTCAAGAAACTGCCATTGTATGGCTTCGGGCTGAGGGATGATGTCTTTATCCCTGAGGCGAGTAGGGATGAACCAGCTTGCGGGTTCAGGAGCACACTGTGCCAGCACCAATGGCTCAGGGCGGCCGATGGTCATGTGCGGGAGGACTTCACACCCGTCATCGCTGACTGTCTCTACAACCATGTGAACGATATTGATGGGAGGCCATTACAACCGGAGACGTCCCCTCCACTCTACCATACCATGCTAATGGCGGCCTTGCAGGATTCGAAGAAGGGATGGTCCGATGAGTGGGACCTATGCCAGGGTGGCAACTTTACTGATGACTGGGCCTGGGCCTACTAGGTAGTCACCTCGTGCGAGGAGTTTGGGGCCGAGCTGAGGAGAGTGGGGTGGTATGAGGCGGCATGGGCCTCCTAATTCCACATTTACCAACCCAAAAAACTGATGCCGGAATTGCTGAGAAGATGGTCGTCTAGGACCAACACTTTTCACCTGCATCATGGGGAGGTGGGCATCAGCCTGTGGGATGTCCACCAGATTTCTGGGGTTCCGATCATGGGAGCCATGTATGAAGAATTCCTCCCCGTCATCAGCGCGTGGGAGGATATGGAGAAAATTTTGCGACTGGCGTCAGCGCTGATGACACTCATCCCTGGAGAGGACAAGGAGGCAGTGAGGGATGTTCATTTTAGGAGATGGTTCAAATGATTCCTAAATTTCCCAGATAATCGAGAGTTCCCTCCGAGGCCTCGAACTTGTCCGAGGGAGGCCCAACGAGGCAAGGGGCACTCATATTGGCAGGTCTTGGAGGACAGCCAGTGGAAGACTTGGGGTTTCAGTGTCAGCACTGAACAACAGCCGATAGTCAGGCTGGCGGCGTTCATTGCGGCTCTCATCTGTGGCTGGATCCTACGGGTGATAGATACAAGCATGGGGGTGCAGCCCAGCTCGTTTATCATGGCGTCGATGTTGGCCATGGGGCAACGAATCAATCTTGGGATTCCGATGCTCACCAAATTTTATAGAATGATGCGCCATGTTAGCGAGGTCCAGATGCCGCCAAGGATATATGGGCCCTTCCACCTCCTGTATGGGTGGATCGTAGCACATTTCAGGGGGATTTACGAGTATCCAAACCCCATTTCTCCACCGAGATCTAACTTCCGCCCCTCTATCCTGAACGATGTCAGGAGCTTCCCATTCAAACTAGCCGTCCTGATGGTACTGAATCGGTTGTGGAGGGCGGACGAGTTTAATTTCCACCCCTCCCCCTTGCCAACGGGGATACTTACTGATGACGGGTGGGGAATGGAAGAACATCGGGCTTACCTCCTGGCCTTTAGAGGTGGATTTTTGGTGGCACGGGTAGATCGTGAGCCACTCTGCGAACCGTACACCCCACATCGGTTTGCGAGGCAGTTCCGGTGCCTCCAGCGGCTGACCCCTCAGGTCTACTGGGAGGTGCATCACGAGGAGCACTCGTTTGTGATGAGGCAACTGTGGCTCATGTTCACATGGGACGATGGGAAGATGCGGATTGCATTGCCTCCATCCACTGCCTCTTTTGGATTGGTGAAGGAGTACACCCTCAGTTGGGAGGCTGCTTACCCAGGGGAGATGCTGAAGCAATAAACTATCCGGGTCGGTGACGATGGGCCTCCACTATCTCGAGGTCGTGGTCGGAGGGCAGCTAGGGCCGCTCGCGATAGCGGGGCTGCCATGGCAGCGGGACCGGCACTGGCTGAGGGTATGGCAGCAGCGGTGGGTCCGGTGATTCCGGAAGAGCAGGGTCATCTAGAGGGGCGGCCACCGAGGGGATTTCGTAGAATATCCACTTAGGCTCCGGGGAAGCGTCTGCGTCATATTGACATGGAAGAGGACACCGTCTTCCCGGAAGCTTGGGACATATGGTATGTCAACCGGCAATTCCTCAGCCCACCTGAGATATGGGCCCACCTGAATCGCCTCGGGATGGAATTACCGGGCATAGGCCCAGTTCAGGCTGGATTCATGGCGTATCCGGCAGAGGAAGAACAGTACCTGGACGAGCTGGAGGATTACGTCCACTCCAGTGGTGTCCCTCTCCCAATGACAGACCGGGTGAGGGTACTATTGAATCAGACGGTCCCCCCACAGTTATCAGCTACCGATCTGAGGGAGCGCTTCCCCTTGCTGGAGGAATCAGAGGACTCCTCTCGGGAGGATGAGGCTGGAGGAGGGAGCCCGTTGGAGGAGGGAGAGGTCGGAGACCGAGGCTCAGAATCCGACGACTTCGCGGAGGCCCTCCAGGTAGCATTCCAAACTTCTCTCCTTACGATCTGTTCTTGGGTCTCTATGGACTTCTCACCAATGTTTGAGCCATGCAGGAGGAACTTGTTCGAAGGCCTCGTTCTCGCTCCTTGGCAGGTGATGATGTGGGACCTTCAGAACCCGCGCTTATGGATGCGTCCAGTTTGACGTCTGGTAGGGACAGGGTGCCCGAGGTGGATCCTCTGGAATCTTCAGATCTTCCAACAGTATACGGAGGGCCTCGTCTCGGGGTCCCGTTAGTACCGGCTCAAGAGCAGCGCCAGGAGGTCGATCTCCGTAAGTCTCCTCTTCCGGTCTCCACGTTGTCACATGTAGTCCATGCCAACTAACGTTTATTTCCCTCTCCATCGTACAGTTCTTCGACTGGCGTGGGCTGCAGCGGCAAGACTGGTCGGGATGTCTGGTGGCGCCCCTCCTAGGGGCATGCCGGTGATGGTGGCGATAGTCCCCCCATCTCCTCATGTTGCAACGCGCACCATCACTGGCGGGACCATCAGCATGGCCGTACCCAAAGTCATTGAGGTGGACTCTGAGGAAGAGGATCAACCGGTCGGTCCATGTCCTGTCGCGCCTGCTTCGGCGCCAGGTCTCATATTGGATTCAAAACCAGACGTAGATCCTGCCGAGGATTTCCTACCGGTGTACCCCGCGTACGAGCCTGCCAATCTCACAGACTGGGACAAAACGGCCTCCGACGAGGAAGATAGCAGCATAGTCCACCGCCGTTCATGGAAGCTGATCACGCGCTTTATCAAGGACACCCCCCAAGCGCAATGGCTGGCTGAAATGGATAGACTCCACTCGCGATTGCGCGAACTGTGTGCTGGGGGAGTGGATTCCCAATGTCCTCACGCACTCATCCGAGGTATTATGGCTGAGATGATCCGGGAGCATGATCGTGGGCTCAGCGTGGGCTGGCAGCGGAGGAAGGCGACCAACATTAAGAAGCTCCAGGAGGCTAAAGGCGAGGTCCAACAGATGCAGACCCGGGCGGACGAGCTTTCAGCCTCCCTTGATGTACAATCTGAGCTGGTCTTATGGTTGAAGTCCTAGCTGGTAGAGTAAGAAGATCATATGAGGAAGACCTCTGAAAAGATGGCTGCCGTTCAAGCTGACGTAGAGAGGGCCAAAGCCAAAACTGACAAACTGCGCCCCGCCACTACTGAGGAGGAGTGGGAGCTGATTCAGCGGCAGCAAGCCTTGGATGACGCAAGTCAACGGGTGGCGGAGCTGCAACGCTCTTTTGATGGGGTCAACCCGTCCATGGGGGGAGTCAACTCCCGAGTATTGTGACAAACCCAAAACCCTTTTATTGGTACTTTCATGCTTCAAAAATTTTCCTTTGTTTTGAATGCCGTAGCGCGCATGATTTCCACTGTTTGGATTGTATTGTTACATCCATACAATGTTTGTTGGACGTTCGGTGACAATTCTCCAAGCCAGTCCAAATTCCCGAAAGATGGGGGAGGCTTGATCGGAGGAGGAACTTCTAGGATAGCCGAATAACCGCTTCTTCAGCGTGCTCTTATGCACGAACGGGGCAATGATAGGGGCGCTGAAATCAATCCAGAAAGATGAAAATGGGATGTGTGAATCACGATACCCAAAATCCAGAACACTGTGGGGATGTCGTGACAATAAGGGACAACGGTTAACCTTAGAGGAGAAGCAGTACCCTTACTACGTTAGCCTGTAATGGGGACAACAAATGAGGGTCGACCGTTGACCATGTTCGAAACACGGGACCATGTCACAAATTTTGTTGATCAATCCTTCGGGACGTTGGCCCAGGACAATTGGAAGACCATAGGTCAAACATCAATACTATTAGGGGGTCCATCCAGACATGACCCGTCTTCTGGAACGTTGGCCCAGGATGGTAGGTGAGCCGATGCGGCATGAGACCAGGCCGTTAGGGGGTTCCTTCAGACATGAAAGGGGATGAGGGTCCGAATAAGGGGTACGCAAAGCGTGTAATATGTGGTGATGGTTTGTCCGAACAAAATCCAACACTTAGGTAGTTAAACCACCGTGGTGGGAGCACACCAGATGGGCGCATCGGTCTGGTCATGGATCATTCCTTCTTTGGGATAGGGCCTCTCTGACGAGGGGATCTGTCACTTCCCAGTGGGATCTTGGGGCATCCTGAATGTGTTCAGGATAGAACCGTAGTTTAGTGTCATGCGTTGAGGACACACAGACTCTTGTAGTTTAATGTCATACAATAGGACGTGGAACAAAAGTAAAGATCCCAGGGAACGTGTGGCGCGGTAGATATGAAACCTACGTGAATGAGGACTTGGAGTCCAAATCATACCACATACCCCCAGAGGAAACTCTTCAGGCCGAGGGACCAGGAGTGAGGATTGGGCTGGGCCCGAGGTAGAGTGGTCGGGATTTCCTACGTACCCCTTGAGGATGGGAATCAAGACATACGTAGTTCTGTAAGTGCAGTTTAATGTCATGCAGGACGAAGAAAATCCCGGCCGTGTTGGTACACATCTTGCCAAAACTACTAAGCCCGCGTGAGTCGTGCTCAGTGTGGGAAACAAGTAGGCGTGGTGGGAATTTCCCGACACAAAAAGGGGCAGGCAACGACAAGGGGACGCTCGGTGAATACCGGCCCAATGACACTAACACAGTCATTTAGCGCACCTATATGCGCGAAGAGAAAGAGCCAAGTATGATGGAATTCCACTTGAACATGAGGAATTGGAAATATGTGAATCATAGCGCTCGCGATTCAGATCACGATGATGGCTACGTGACGATGGAGGATAACTGCTGACCAAGTTCGCAACACAGCATCCTGGCGCGTTAGCCTAGAATGGGACAAACAAATGGGGGTTGACCGTTGACCATGTTCGAAACACGGGACCATGTCACAAATGCTGTCAAATATCCTTGGGGACGTTGGCCCGAAACAATTGGAGGGCCCTTAGGTCCAACATTAATAGAGAGCCCTTAAGCCTAGTATCCATGTCGTTGGAGGGTCCTTTTGGATGTGGAGGAATATGAGGATCCAAATAGCGAGCTCACGAAGCTTGGTCATGGGCCGAGAGGAATGTCCCCCTGAAAATCCCACACATCGGGCTCTTTGTCAAAAAATATTTGAATACGACAACGAGACGTATTAGAGAGAGGGAGCAGATTCCTTTCCCATAGGGATATCTTAGTTTAGGGTCATAGAATTTTGACCGTGGATGGGTAAGGGGAGGAGGGGATACATGGAAATGTGGTTACAAAACCCGACGTGGATGAGTACCTAATCCCAACTCACCATGAATTCTCTGGGGTAATGCTAGAGTCGAGGGACCGAACACGAAGGTTGGTCTGGGCTCGCGGGGAAGTTCCTGGGCACTACTACGTATCTCATAAGGATGAGAATCAAGCCATACGTAGTTCTGAAAAGGTGGCACGGTAAGGTACCAGTGTCAGGGGAAAAGGGGAGAGTGCGGGTGTGCCCCTTGCACCAAAAGAAGCGGAATTTAATGAATCTTGTTTGTTCTTTAAGGTGAATGGTTTTTTTTTGTGAAGCGACAGGCCTAGAGTAGTAGGCCGTGATGTCACCAAAAGGATCAAGCTGTTATGGGCGTTGACAAATGGCATGGCACGTGACCAATACCCGAGGAATGTTGTTTCTTCTTTAAGGTGACTGGTTTTTTTTGTGAAGCGACAGGCCTAGAGTAGTAGGCCGTGATGTCGCCACAAGGATCAAGCCGTGATGGGCATCGACAAATGGCATGGAAGGTGACCAATACCCAACGTGATGTCCTATACAACGAGGTCATCACAATGCAGTGCCGTTTTTCTTCGTGCGGACAGGATGATAATGTCACAATTTAGGGTCTTATGATAGGACCATGCATGCATTTTATCGTCATGCAGCGCAGATGTAGCAGGGACGATGCTAGGCAGGAAATGTGCGAAGTGTCATGAGACAACCGATGGAGACATGATCCCACATCACACTATTCGCCACCCTAGGAGGGAGACCTCAGGCCGAGGGGCCTATATGAAGGTAAGAGGTGAAACAGGGGGAAATACTGGTTCCCCAAATGGGCTGTACCCGATGAAAGGGTGTCCGGGTGGTCCAACGTATCCAATGAAGATGGGAATCAAGCCACACGTAGTTCTAAAGGGTGCCTTTTAATGTCATGCTGGACAAGGAATAGTAGGGCTAACTCTTAGAACGGGGGCGTGCATGGTGCAGCCTTTGAAAAACCTGACGTGAATGAGGACATAATCTTGCACTACGCCACGTGGTCCCGTAGTCGGGGTCCTGAAGGCAGGACCAGAGAGGTGAATTTGCTGAACTCAAGCTGGGCCCAGAGACAAGGGGTCTGGGCATTCCTACGTATCCTATCGAGATAGGAATCAAGCTAAACGTAGTTCCAGAGGAGAATATTATTTTATAGTCTTAGATCTCGGACCGTGGATGGTAACAAATTCCCGAGTAAGCACAGACGTGAACCCGATTCCTAAGCCCACATGAGCTAAACTCGGTGTGGGAAACAAGGGGGGTATCCTCATCGCAATGCTTGAGGGGAGTCAAACGGGAGTTGGTAGAGAGCCCCGATAGACACCTTCGACATGGCTTGTTTCTCCAACATGCAGACGTGCACGGAGGAAAAGTACCAAGAGTTTCAAAACTCTACTTGGACACGATGAATTGATGAAGGGTGTGAATTGTGCACCCGACATTTTGGGCCTAATGGGTTGGCATGGCGAGAGAGGAAAACTGTTAACCATGGTAAAAACGTAGCATCCATATCGTGCTAGACTGAGGTGGGAACAAAAAACGAGCATCGACCGCTGACCATATTCACAACGCGGGATTTTATCGATTTGCTGTCCAAAACCCTCGGGGGCGTTGGCCCGCAACGGTAAGAGAGCCCTTGGGCATAGTATCTAGGCCGTTCATGGGGGTACCTCCGGGTGTGAAGGATGATGAAATCCCTGATGCAGGGATACACAATTCCTGGAAAGCAGGTGCGGACGTGTCCGAGTAAAGTATAGCATTCCAGGTAATAAACCAGAGTACTCTTAGGCACATCTGTGGACTGTCGGTAAGGGATCGACGAAACAGCTCAGTAGAGAGAGGTACATGGTGGTCATTATGAGACCGATGTGAATGAGGATATAATCCCACACCACACCATATATTCATCTCATGAAGGAAGGATAGGCCAAGGGGCCAAGATGGGATGAAGATTCCCAAGGGATGGGGATGGACCAAAATCAGAGACATTCAGGTGGTCCTACGTATCCCATGAGGATGGGAATCAAGCCACACGTAGTTCTCTAAATGTAGTTTAACGTCATACGAGACGATGAGGGGAATAATATACCCCTAAACAAGGGAGGTGTACGGTATGGCGAAGAAGCCGTCGTGAATGAGGACATAGTCCCACACCACACTATAAACTCCTATGAGGGAGGACCTGGGCCATGGCCCGGAAAGGCCAAGGGCCCTGATGGTCAGGAATTGGTCAGGAAGGCCTAACCTGCTTGTAGTTTAATGTCTTGCAATGAGGACAAGGGTCGGGGACCCGAGGAGGCCATGGGGCCTGAGGCTGGGCCTCGGTCAGGAAGGCTTGACTGTCTTGCAGTTTAACGTCTTGCAAAAGGGACGAGGGTCGGGGACCCGAGGAGGCCAAGGGGCCTGAGGCTGGGCCTCATAAAGGGAGGGCGTACGGCATGGGACAGGATCCCGACGTGAATGAGGACGTAGTCCTACACCACACCGTACACCCCGGGTAAGAGATTAGGCGGAGGGGCCTGAGAAGGCCGAGGGGCCTAAGGTCAGGCATTAGTCAGGAAGGCCTGACTGGTTTGCAGTTTAACATCTTACATGAGGACGAGGGTCGGGGACCTGAGGAGGCCAAGGGGCCTGAGTCTGGCCCTCAGTCAGGAAGGCCTAACTGGCTTGCAGTTTAACGTCTTGCAAAAAGGACGAGGGTCGGGGACCCGAGGTGGCCAAGGGGCCTGAGGCTGGGCCTCAGTCAGGAAGGCCTGACTGGCATGAAGTTTAACGTCTTGCAAAAGGGACGAGGGTCGGGGACCCGAGGAGGCCAAGGGGCCTGAGGCTGGGCCTCGGTCAGGAAGGCCTGACTGGCTTGAAGTTTAACGTCTTGCAAAAGGGATGAGGGTCGGGGACCCAAGGAGGCCAAGGGTTCTGAGGCTGGGCCTCGTAAAGGGAGGGCGTATGGTATGGTACATGATCCTAACGTGAATGAGGACGCAGTCCTACACCACAACGTACACCCCTACAGGGAATCAGGGTCGTGGGCCCGATCGCTAGCACCAACCGGGGGGGAGTTTGTCACCTCAGGATGGGGCAGAATGAATCACTGCACTCGATGTCTGGGACATCTCGGGGTGGACCCGAAGATCCAGGACACTGTTGAACATGTTCGAAACACATCTTTCCTATGGTGACCTGATATGGGAGCAACAAATGAGCGTCGACCACTGACCAAATTCACAACACGGGACTTGTATCGGCTTGTTTCTTGAAAACCCTCGGGGGCATTGGCCCATATCGGTAGGAGAGCCCTTGGGCGTAGTATCTAGGATATTATTGGGGATCCCTCTAGGTGTGAAAAAATTATGGAATCTCAGTCAAAGAGTGGGTGAATCATAGCTGTATCCATCCATGAAAGAGGAAGACATCTCCAGGGGGGATGTGCAGCCGGGTCGAGGCTTGCTCGATGTGAGTTGGGGAAAAAGTGTGCACCCGGCCATGTCTTGACCGGAGGAGAAGATTTTGGATTTTGGGATGGGCCAACAGACGAAATTTCTGGGCGTTCCTACGTATCTCATGGGGATGAGAATCAAGCCACACGTAGTTCTTGAAGGCAATGCAGTTTAGCATCATTCGGTGAGGACATGGGAGGATAGAAGAACAGGAGTGGGCACATGATATGACCCTTAAAATCCTTGTGCGAGTGGGGTTGCGTGAGCGGGGATAAGAAAGCCTACTCCCTTCTACACAAAGGCCCTCCAAGGAAACTACCCCTAGGAGGGATAGTGGAAGAGAAATGCTTGGGGCTGGGCGCATGACGAGGCGTCCGAGCGTTCCTACGTATCTCATGAGGATGAAAATCAAGCCACATGTAGTTCTTGAGGGACGAGGAGCATCTCATTTGTGGATGTGTACGGTGCAACAACTAATCCGACGTGAATGAGGACGTAGTCCTACACCACACCGTACGATCCTGTAAGAGGGTAAGTCGGGGAAAAAACCAAGGGGCCTGGGGCCAGACCGCGGTCAGGGAGACCTGACCAGCTTGTGGTTTAACGTCTCGCGGTGAAGACGGGGGGCCTGGGGCCCAAAGAGGCCAAGGGGCCTGATGCTGATCTTCAGTCAAGAAGGCCTGACTAGCTTGCAGTTTAACGTCTTGCGGTAAGGACGGGGGGCCAGGGGCACAAAGAGGCCAAGGGGCCTGAGGCTGAGCCTCGGTCAGGAAGGCCTGACTGGCATGCAGTTTAACGTCTTTCAGTTAGGACGGGGGGCCAGGGGCCCAACGAGGCCAAGGGGCTTGAGGCTGAGCCTCGGTCAGGAAGGCCTAACTGGCATGCAGTTTAACATCTTGCAGTAAGGACGAAGATGCAATTTAAGGTCGTGCGGGACCATCTCGCAGTTTAAGGTCATGCAGGACCATCTTGCAATTTAAGGTCGTGCAGGACCCTTTAACAGTTTAGGGTCGTGCAGGACCCTATCGCAGTTTAGGGTCGTACAGGACCATCTCGCAGTTTAAGGTCCTGCAGGACCATCTCGCAGTTTAAGGTCATGTAGGACCCTTTCGTAGTTTAGGGTCATGCAGGACCATCTCGCAGTTTAAAGTCATGCAAGACCATCTCACAGTTTAAGGACTTGCAGGATCCTTTCGCAGTTTATGGTCGTGCAGGACCATCTCACAGTTTAAGGTCGTGCAGGACCATTTCACCCTAGGAAAAGTATCGCTTGAGGAATTTGGCATTGGTGGGAGGGGTTATACACTCTCCATATGTGGTCACCAAGGAGTATGCTCCATTGGGATAAACCTTATGGATGATATAAGGCCCTTCCCATTTAGGTTCTAACTTGGGTGGTTTCCTATCGGGAATCATTGGCGCTCGAAGGGCCAGTACTAGGTCGCCCTGCAGAAAAGAGTGGAGATGAACCTTCTTGTCGAAGGCCCTTGCTATCTTGTCCTAATGCCTTTCCAGATTGTGCAGGGCACGAAGCCAGTTCTCGTCCATTGCTTCCAATTCAGCTAGATGGATCTCGGCTACCTCATCTGATGTCTGGTGATCATAAACTGCAGTGCGTAGCGATGGAAGCTGGATCTCAATGGGTAGGATGGCCTCAGCTCCATACACCAGGGAATATGGGGTCACCTGGGTGGAGTTGCGAGTCGTCGTCCGGTAAGCCCAGAGGGCATTGGGGAGCTTGTCCGGCCAACTTTTCTTGTTCTGACCAACTATCTTCTGCAGAATGTTAGAGAGGGTCTTATTGAACGCCTCGATATGTCCATTCGCTTGTGCGTGGTAGCAGGAGGTATGGTTCGACCTGATGTCGTACTTGGCGTACAATTTCTTTAATTTAGCCGCTCGGAAGTTGGTGCCGTTATCGGTGAGGACGACGTGAGGTACCCCAAATCGGCAGATATTGTTGTAGCTCACAAAGACAACGATTGAACGTGCCTTGACCTCTTTGAGCGGAATTGCCTCTACCCACTTGGAGAAGAAATATGTAGCAGTCAGGATGAACCTACACTGGGGAACTGTTGCCGGTGGATACGGTCCCACTACATCAAGCCCCCATACCACCAATGGCCAAGAGTACTTGGTGGGGTGGAGGGGCTCCGGCGGCCGATGTAGGAAGTTGTCGTGAATTTGGCATGCGTGGAATCTCTTGGCATACCCAATATAATCATGGATCATAGAGAGCCAAAAGTACCCTATCCTCCGGATTTGATGGGACTGATTCGGCCCAACTTGATGGGCGCCACAGGAACTGGTGTGAACCTCTTGCATAAATTGAGGTATCTCTACTCATTGGATGAAACAGAGGAGGAAACCATCAGAACTCCTCTTATAAAGGATCTGTTCAAGACTGGGGCTGCTCTGGAGGGTAAATTGCAGCGCACATCATCGGATTCGCTCGCGCTCGGCCCGGTTGCCCGGGAGGCATCCATTTTGGAGATACTCGACAAAAGGTGCCCTCCAGTCGGGAGTGGCTTCCATCACTGCGTCTGAAGAACCCAAGACCCCTGACGTAGAGGGTCCAGCAGTGAGATGACTCACCCACAGACCATCATTGTCCATTTGGGTGATGGGGGCAATGACTCTCCGGTGTGCCACATGTATGATTAAATCATCTTGCTCGGGTTCTGTGAGCGATGCGACTAAACCACCCAGGGCGTCTACTTGGCCGTTCTGTGACCCTGGGACATGGGTAAACTCTGGTCAAGAAGAGAATTGGGCCATTAAAAGGAGGGTGTACTCCAGCAACAGTGCAAGATCTGGCTTCCTGATGACGTAGTCGCCATTAACCTGTCTGATTACCAGCTCGGAATATCCCTTCACATGCAGATGGGGAGCATGGATCTCAAGGGCCAATTCAAGGCCGGTGATGAGAGCCTAGTACTCTGCCTTGTTGTTCGTACAACCTGCTGACAACAGGAACGAGTATGGCAGGATGGCCTGCGCCGGGGTAATGAAGACAATACCCAGGCCCACTCTGTTGAGCTTGGGATCGTTGAGCCTCCTACCGGTGGGGCTCTGGGAGGCGCCGTCGAAAGGCATTTACCAACACGGGACAGCATGGTCGACTGAGAGGATCGTCTCATTAGGGAAATCCAGGTCCAGGGATTGATCCGCGGAGGTTGGATGGGCAGCTAAAAATTCTGCCAATGCCTGTCCCTTAATGGCCTTATAAGGTACAAACCTGATATCAAACTGCTGGAGAATCACCGCCAACCGTGTTAGTTGGCCAGTCAGCATGGGGCGGTTCAGGATGTACTTCAGTGGGTTCACCCAGGAGACGAATTGGACCTCATGGTGCTGCAGGTAATGTCACAACTTCTACACTGCGAATACGAGCACGAGGCAGCTCTTTTCAATGGGAGAGTATCTGACCTCTGTATCGAGAAGCATGCAGCTGAGATAGCAGAGACTGTTCTCAGTACCCTCGTTATTCTTTTGGGTGAGCAGCGCACCAAGGGATCTCTCCAGGGCAGTCACATAAAGGACCAGCGGCTTTCTGGAGATGGGTGGCATCAAGACCGGAGGTTGGAGCAGATACTTCCTGATTTCCTCGAAGGCGGTCCGGCACTCCTCATCCCATTCGTAGGTGGTGACCTTCTTCATGATCCATGAAAAGGGATTACACTTGCCGGTCAGATTTGCGATGAATCGGCGTATATAGGCTAAGTGGCCTTGAAGGCCTCGAAGCTCCCAAATGTTGCTCAGGGGAGGCATTTGGCTGATGTCCTTGATCTTCTCCGGGTCGATCTCGATACCTCGGTATCTAACAACAAAGCCCAGAAACATCCCTGAGGGGACCACGATGGCACACTTCAGCGGGCTCATCTTCAGGTGACGGGAACGGAGGAAACCAAACACTTTCTCTAGGTATTTGAGATGGTCCTAGCACTGACATGATTTGACTACGAGGTCATCCACGTAGCATTCCACCAATGTCCCGAGGATCGGTTTGAATTTGCGATGCATGGCCCTATGATAAGTGGCAGCTGTATTTTTCAAACCGAATGGCAAAACCTGGTAGAAAAAGGTACCTTGGGGAGCCCTGAAGGCAGTGGACTCCTCGTCTTCAAGGGCCATCTGGATCTGGTTGTACCCGGAATACCCATCCATGAAAGAGAGAGCCTGGAACCCGGCCGTGGCGTCAATCAATAACTCCGTCACCGGGTGTGGGAAGTCATCCTTTGGGCAGTGGCGATTATGATCGCGGAAGTCGATGCAGACTCTGATCTACCCATTTTTCTTCCTGACTGGCACAATGTTGGCAAGACACTTGGGGTACTGGACCTTTTTAACGAAGTTGGCTTGATTAGCTTATCATCTTCGGCCTCAACCATAGCACCATGAGAAGGGTGCATCTTCTTGGGAGGCTGCTTAAACCCACGATGTTTTTCCGGGAGGCCCAGACGGTGGATGGCCACCTGGGGATCCAGCCCTGGCATCTCGTTGTAACTCCAGGAAAACACATCACGGTGCTGTTTGAGGAAGTATATGTACTGCTGCCGCTCCTCGAGGGACATGGATGCACTGATCAATGTTGGTCTCGGATCTGTCTCGCTACCAAAGTTCACCTGTACCAGTTCATCAACCAGGGTAGAGACGCCTTCTTCAATGGTGGGGGAGCATCCTCCAGGTCTTCCTCCCCACCCGTGGGGGGACTTCCCATGATAGAAAATACTTCTGGGCTATCAAGATCCGCGAGGCAGCTGGTGCCGGCCCGGGCAGCAGCGGTCATCACATCGGGAGACCCACTTGCCATCGAGACCGTAGCAATGAAAGCAGTCGACCCTATCCCATCTGGCCTTCGGCCTAAGAGGCCCCGTTTGATGATATCAAAGCAGTGGTGGCACGTCGGCCTGAGTTGGTTAATTCCATCCCGGCGGAAGAGACACGTATGGCGCACCACCGTTGTCATCAGCTTGAAGTCTCGGTACCGTACAGGGGTAGGAGATTCCGGGATCACCTTAGCCTGGTTGATGTAGGAGTATGAGGTGATTTTCCGCCGTCGCTTGGACACGGGATCATGCCTTCCTTGCGTACCCGAAACATCAAAACATTTCCCCATGTCGGGGGCTGTAGCCTCCAACCTGTGTATCGGGAGGATGTAGGCGTCATCCATGCTTGCCCAGGGATCACTTGTGACCGGGGCGGGTTCATCCTCGCTTACTAGGATCTGTTTATCCTTAATTTTGTAATAACCCAAATCTAGGTAGCGGGCCTCACAAGAAGAGAAAGGGGACGCGTCTCCTTGGAGCATGCCAACTCGACCGTTGAGCGAGTACTTTAGGCACTGGTGATACGATGAAGGGACCGCCGCATGCAGATGGAGCCATGGCCTACCCATCAAAGCGTTGTAGGCGGTGTCCTGAGAGATGACCATGAACTCAGTGATAGCAATTAGGCCAACAAACTGAGTCTTCAGGCAGATCTTGCCGACTGGGGTTTGCTCGGTCCTGTCATACCCCTGGATCCTGAGGTCAGAGGGAGTTAAATCACCTTCAGATAGACCCAGCTTTCGCAACGTCTGGGTCGGAATTAGATTGATTCTGGAGCCCGTGTCAACAAGGTAGCGGCGGATGTCCACGCCATTAAAGTGGCCAATGATGTACAACGGGCGAATGTTCCACTGTATAGGAGGGTCCTCATCTTTACCGAAGAATGAGATAACCGCATGACATTCGGTGTTTTCAATGGCCTCGGTATGGAAGGCTTCTGCAGCTTCCACCTCTGTCTCAAACTGGAGGGGGATCTTTAGGGACTCAGCAAGTGCCTCGCGCATTTCGGATGACAGGATAAGAGCCTCAAGGATGGAGAGCCTCGCCGGAATGCCGACCAGGTGCTTCAGGACATCATACTATCATGCCAAATGCGAACCTCTGCTTGCATGAGGTCGGTCGGCACTTGGAGGCATGACGGGTCCTGCCGGTTGAACCGGCGATCGGCTAGTACTGGGCACATCTTGCTGCCGACTAGTAGGAGCCTGGAGAGTAGTCGCTGGGCTAGGATTGGACAGCGGAGGCTGGCCTGTAGCCGGGCAAGACTGACTGTGATGCAAATGAGGTAGCTCTCGTCGATCCAGTAGCACGAACAGCGGTGGAGGTAGAGCTGAGGGAATTAGATAGGGTTGCGCGTGCTAAGATCTGCGCTGAGCCTGCTGCCTGGTCTCAGTAGCATGCATGGCTTGGCCAAAAGTGAATGCTGACATATCTCGATGACCGGTGCAGTTGCGATTCTGCTGACGTTGACGTCGGCTGGGAACGTTGGGGAGGTCTGCCTGGCGTTCCCCCTCGTCGGGGGTCATATAGGGCTTTACCAGCTCCACGGTGTTAACCGAAGCGTACACCTAACTGTCGCTCTAAGAGTCATCCACCGCCGGGAGGATTTTGGGAAGAATCCACATTTCAGGGGGCATAAAATCGCTGAGAGTGTGGGATGACGACAGCACCGACGGTGCGCGTTGCTTCTTCTTGCACCGCCGATGCTTTCCCTTTTGGGAAGAGGCTGACTGTGAAGGTGATGCGGAGGCACCAGCTACTTCTTCTGAAGGTTTGGGCTGCTTCAGGTGCGCCCGAATGATACCTTGGGCACGAATGAAGGTTTTTCGAGCCATCCATTCGTCGTATTTCTGGGATCCGCGGCTGGGGACCTGCTGCCACTCGCCTTCGCTGTCGCTGCCGATCTCTGTTCCTGCAAAGACACCAGCCACTTGCGCTGGTGCCGGGCCTAACTTGACTATGTTGTTATTGACCTGGTCTTGAAGCCAATCTTTAAACACATAGAATTTCATGAGGGTGTCCCCCAGAATCTGATTGTAAGGGCAGTAGTTGAGGTGATCGGTGAGATTTGCCTTCCCCGGCCTTCTGCACTCGGGTAAGCGCATGATCCCTTGCTCTAGAGCACTTTGGAAATAGCCAGGAACCTGATTTTCGTTAAACGAATAAGTCTGGTGCCTTCTTTCCGGATATGGGGCCTTGGGGGCTTGGCCCTGACGAGGGGTCAGAGGGGCCTGCTGAGGAGGCGGCGCCTGATTATCTCGCCTAAGTGGCGGTGGCATGTTGCGCAGGGGAACCTGTCGGTTCTGAGGCGGTCGCTGCTGGGCGGGAGCCCTTGCCTGAGGAGGAATACCTCTGTGGGGTTGCGGGGGTGGTGCCGCCGGAAGTAACTCCAGCTGCCTAGGAGATTCTATTTGGGCCACCGCGGCGGGTTCAGCCCTGGCGGTCCTCCTGGATGGGATCATAGGGGGAAACAAACGCGCCTGACTAGCCTGTTGCAGGGCTTCCTCAAGGCGCTGAGCCTTATCTGAGAAATCTCTGAATCCTCTAGGGTAGTTCTGAGTGATCAGGGAGGGTACCAGCTATGTCTTTATGTTCCCCACACACATTGTTAGTAATTTCTCTTAAGTCAGCGGCATATTGAGGGAATACGTAAGTCCCTTCCACTGGGTGATGAAATCTGCAACTCTCTCATCAGGCCTCTACTTTCACTTGAAGAGGTCCGCGATGCTGGTCTCCCGCTTGGTGGAGCTAAACTGGTACAAGAACTTCCGGTGAAGATCCTCCCAACTGGTCACCGATCCGATAGGGAGCTGGCTGTACCAAACGAATCCCGGACCTTCCAATGTCTGTACAAAACATCAGAGTTTGGCGGCTTCTTGCTGAGCTGGGGTCCCTAGCATGGGGCCACACCTGGAATAGAAATGAGCCAAGTGCTGGGGCGGGTCCCCTGTCCCGTTGAAGGGCGAAAAAGTGGGGTTCCCAAAACCCAGAGGTGCGGGCATATCATCCACCCACGCGGGATAAGGTTTGCCATCTGGTGGGACTGCCACCTGCCTCATTTCTAACGCTTCAAGGCGGGCTGTGAGTGCCTCAATAAGATCATCTGGGCAGGGGTCCCTGTCTTGACGGGGATCCCTAACCACAAGTGTATTTCCAGGTTCTTCAACAAAGTAGACAGCTTCGGCCGCTCGTGGGTCAACTGGCTGGACGACCTGCGGGGCGACTGGGGAAACCCGGACTGGATTCTTCAGATTGCCCCGTCGCTCGGGGGGATTCGGCGAGACGTATCACGCCCTCTTGCCATACGTTCCGGCTTCTGCCCTTTCTGCGGAAGTAGCATAGACAGGGTTTCCCGGAGGCATCTCACAGGGGTGAAATTGTTCCTGCCCCTGCTACCCCGGCCTGGGATCACCATAGTCGGGTCGTCGCTCTGTGGCACGCTTAGCCAAGAGTTCGTCAACCAGCCTCTTCTACTCAGCAAGCTGTTGGCGTAACGTGGACTTCTCAGGATCCTCGTCCGTTTTCTGCATAGATGCGGACGAGTCAGAGTGCTTGACAGTTCCGACGTGCTCCTTACCCTTGCCGGTGTTTCCACCGAGCACCAGCGATTCGGTGGGTACGGGGATGCCCAGTAGGTTCCTCTGCTGACGGGTAACTCTCCCTGATGTGTCCAGCAATGGCGGTATGCCCTCAAGGGGTAAGTTTCCATCAATGAATTCATGCTCGTCCTCCTTGTCCACGACATCGTCCATGTGGACCGTGACTCCTCTCGAGGGCATGTCCTCGATATCACATAATGAATCGGGCTGCCGTCGGATAGGGTTGAAGAGGAGAGAGGCATAGTGTCCCCAACCATGGACTTGAACATGGGGGGTGGCTTCCCTGACGATCCTACGGAGTGCATTAAAACCCTGAACGCATTTTCGTTGAAGGGCGGTCTGGAGGCCTGGCGACTCAGGGTGCTGGGCCACAAGGAGTGCGGCTGCATCGATCAGGCGGCACTGCTCGCCAATTTCTTCGAAGTGGTCTCGACTTCTGGGGTACACCACCCGTTCTTAACGGAGGGGGAAGTGTGTCGCCCATAGGGTTCGACAAAAGCACCCCACTTCTTCAGGGGTAAGAGACTCTGGTACGCTAAAATTCTACACTGCCGTCGGCCAAAACGTTTTCGGGAAGTAATCCGCTGCAAGAATACTCCAGAAGCTCCTGGGTTCGGACTCGGGGTCCAGCCCTGTGTTTCCCCACTCGTCAACCGGGGGCGGCTGAGGGACCGGTAGTGGTACCGAGGTGGACCTTTGGGATAGTAAGCTCGGCGGCGGATAATACGACAAACGAGCTGACTGGCTGCCGAATTCCAGGCCATCCTCCGAAGAGCAAGGTGACCTGACCACGATGTCACGGTACGATGGGCTTATAACCACAGCTTCTGGCACAAGAGTCGCGGCTACCGGTGACCGGTCATGTCGTCGTTCTACCGTTTCTGGCCCCCAAAACAACTCTACGTGATCTCTGGTAGAGGTAGAGGGCACTTCTGGTGACGATGGCGATGATTGCGTGGTCGAGACTTGCGGAATTCCCAAGATTTCTTCCTCCTGGATCAATCTGCGGAGAGAGACCGAAATCTGGTGGACTTCAAATTCTGGGAGAATGAGGCTAACGCGTCTTGTTCCTGCCCCTGTCCTTGATACGAAGGAGCGGGGGGAAGGTTCCATCGCCGAATCGCATTCCTCTTTAGAGTCGGAGAAACGGGCAGGTTTGATCTCCACCCGGGCTTTCCCAGGACTCTTCTTGTGGCAGCGACGACCTGCTCTCCTGCCCCGGGGTTGCTCTTCAGGACAGGGTTGATCCCTATCATGGAGTCTCGGGGCGGCGCTGGCGCCGTGGCGGAGAGGGCCCCCACTCGAGATGGCCGCGGTGCGAGGGGCAGCAGGGAAAATGTCAAAGGGTACATGAGGAGGACCTCCATGAACAACACCCATGTAGGCGGGGGCCTCTATTGGAATTGGAAAAAGCATGGGGAGGACCTCCATGGTCGCTGCGGGCGGAGTGAGGCTGACCTACATTCCTCGAGTTGCTGGGGCGGGGAGGACCTTCGCCGGTTGAAGAGAGGACGTAGGGAGGGCCCCTATGTTGGAGAAGAACTGGAGGGACGGCTCCTTCAGATCGGTGGTCAGGGGCAGGAGGATGGACTCCATACCCTGTATAGTGGGCACGGGAATGATTTCCGCGCTGAGCGTCACTGCCGCGGGGCAGGTCTTCCTTCGAGATGTGATTATCACGAGGCATGCCTCCATGACGAACTTCGGAGCGGGGAAGGAGCACGCTCTGTGGAGTAGTGGAACGGGGAGGACCTCCGTACGGGGTGACATCGCTGCGGGTTAGTTCGCGGCGATCACCACTTGGGCCTGCAACCCGGAGAGTCAACCTAGCCTGCCCGTGGGGCGGTTCGGGTCTCGATATAGGTTGGGTAAAAGAGTGCCAATTCTCAGTGTATGCGGGGGCTTCATGATGGACGCCGGAGGTGGCTCAGGCCACTGTAGATGTTGACGTTGACGCGCCTGGGCGAGCGTCCTCAGCCTTGGCCCGGCATTGACGTCGAGTCAGGTGAGCTGGTGTAGGTGGTGCAGGGGCATGGCCTGCCTGCTCTTCCTGTGGAGCCGGACGGCGGCGCTGACACAGCTGGGCCGGAGCTCTCGCCTGGAGCCCTTGGGTCGGGACCCTGAGCGGGCTGAGCCGGATGGCGCCTGCCTCATCAGCTTAAGGCGAGGAGTCGTCAAGGCGTTCCGGAGACAGGCTCACGAAATGGTTGAACATTGGGGTGGGGAGTAGGGGCTCCCTGTGCGACCTGTTAGGGCGGCGTTGACTGCAGGGCCTGGACGCCTCTAGGTCCAGGCGGGCCATATCCCTGGTTGGGATGACCCCTTCCTCCTTGTACCTGTGCACGAGGTTGTTGATCACCCTTCACTGGATGACCTCTGATGGGGAAAGGGGGCGTGGGCGCCCCGTATTCCGTGATGTGGCAGCCGTTGTGGCAGTAGCAGCACCATGTGGGGTGGTTGTGGCAACGTTGCCCCTTCCCCTGCGTAGGCTAGCGGGCGGTGATCGTGCCTTCGTAACAACAACCTGGTTCCTGAGAAATTAAGGGATCAACTCATCAGCACTGAGAGGTAAAAGGATTGACAACCAGTTCCCCAGCGTCCTTCCATTCTCCACGTCTATAAGAAGGATCCACGCCAACACGCTGCAGAACGGAGTGCCTCACGTTCCACTGCCCCGACTTTCCGTGAGTTTCACGACAGGCCCGATATTTGCTTTGCGGGACCGGGCGCCGGATATCTGGATCCAGTGACACGTCAATCTACTGGTGTCTTGAGCGCTACTAATCTCTATATTGAGGAGAATAATTTCAAGTCGGGTTCACCATTTCTGTTTCGGACGCTTTCGCCGGGGCGCGCGCGCATCCGTCCATCACGCGGAGGAGGACGCGCGGCTCTGTTGCCCCTCATTCCTGCTTTCCAAAGGCGGGTGGCATTTGTTCCTTGTTCAGGTACGTCTTCTCCTTCATCGAAACGAGATGATGGGATATCGGTTCTTCCTTCTGGGGATTCCTCCTCAGAACTCGTCACCTAGTCCGGGTCTCCCTCATAGATTTCATACGTAGTTCGTGAAACTCTTCCCAGTGCCATGTTTCCATGGACGCCTGTTAATTACACTACTTCTGTCGGGACATTCCAAAGGGTCTGGTCAGGGCAGAAACCTTCAGTCGGGGGAGTAGTCATGTTGGGGAATCAGTAGCGTGTCTGGATGCTGGGGAACCTAGCATGCCTGTCTGTTGTCCCTGGTCACAGGGCTTCTCGAGTGCGTGGAAGCCGGAGGCATCCCACATCGAGCGTGAGGAATTATATGTCATAGACACATATATGATGTTTTCCTCAGCTTTCCGTGTTTAACACAGGGTACACCGCGAGTTTAACGTCTAGCAGAGACGGATCAACCCAACCAAAGCATTAGCTAGGATAGATCGGATTGAGGGATTTCCCTTGAAGGGATGCCGATACCGGGGCCAGCCCATGGGCGGCTGCGAAGAAGAGCATACCGACATGGTCTCACCGAGACATGCGGTCCAGGTGGGAATCAGGATGGGTGATAGGTGGATGAATGAAGTGGAGGGGAAATGAGATGGGACCATCGCAGGGGGGCGACAGTGAAGTTGGTCTTGAGCCTTGAAGGGGCTTCTTACGTATCCCCGTGGCCGGGAATAAAAGTCCGCGTAGTTCAGGAAAAAGGAGGGCTTGAACCTCATGGAGGCTTCCTAAGTACCATGCCTTGACATGGATCAAAGTCCTCGTAGTTCGGAAGGGAAAGGGCATGCAGTTTAATGTCATGCAGGACAAAGGGAGGGGCATACAGTTTAACGTCATGCTGGACGAGGGAGAAACTTGACGTGAATGAACGACCGAGCAATGTGGCTTGAACCTCATGGAGGCCTCCTACGTACCATGCCTTGACATGGATCAAATTCCTCGTAGTTCGCTATGGGTGAGTCGCAACGGCTTACCATTGGACCGGAATGCAGTTTAATGTCGTGCTGGATGAAGGTGGGACCCGACGTGAAGAAACGACGGGTGGGATTGAACCTCAAAGAGGCTTCCTACAAACCATTCCTTGACATGGATCAAAGACCTCATAGTTCAGATGGGTTCGTCGGTGAACTGACGTGAAAGTAGACCCGGGGGTCCACTATTGGTGGGCTTGAACCTCGTGACGGTTTCCTACGTACCATGCCTTGACATGGATCAAAGTCCTCATAGTTCGGTTTTAATGTGCAGTTTAACGTCATGATGGACGAGAATGAGACCCGACGTGGAAGAATGACGACTGGTCTTGAACCTCATGGAGGCTTCCAACGTACCATGCCTTGACATGGATCAAAGTCCTCGTAGTTCGGATGAGTTCGTCGGTGAACCGACGTGAAAGTAGACCCGGGGGTCCACTATTAGTGGGCTTGAACCTCGTGATGGTTTCCTACGTACCATGCCTTAATATGGATCAAAGTCCTCATAGTTTGGGTGGAATGTGAAAGTAGACCCGGGGGTCCACTATTGGTGGGCTTGAACCTCGTGAAGGTTTCCTATGTACCATGCCTTGACATGGATCAAAGTCCTCATAGTTCGGGTGGAATGTGGGTCAGGTTCGGTGCTCACTCTAAGCCCACGTGAGTCATGCTCGGTGTGAGAAACAAGAGGTTGCAAGGACCTGACGATCACGTCGTGAAGGGTGCGTCCGTGGGAAGCGAAAAGGGGCTTATGCGTTAGGCGGCCCATGGTGTTCGGACTTACTCCAGGATGGAGGCCCAGAGCGCGACAAAGAGCGGCGAAAGAGGGATTTGGGACCAACGGTGGGAGGTGCCTCGTTCCCTATCACACCCTCCACTGACCTTGGTAGTGGGGAAGTACGGAGATGCAGAGGTGCAGTCATCCGTTGGGGAACTAGGGTCGCCCTTTCTCCTGTGAACATACACCACTCCGATAAGGAGGATATCATCCCTTGTGGATGGATGATTCCATTCCCGTGGAGACGAGTAGTGTAAAAAACGTTCGAGCTGGGGGGACCCTTCGTGAGGGACACGAGGTCGGGTCACAGTTTAACATCATGTGTTGAGGACGTGGTGCATGGCAGTTTAACGTCCTGTAGCTCGGACGAGGTGGGATCAGTCCACACCCCTAGGACTTACAAAACCGGTACCCTCTAGTCCTTGGGGAAGGGAAGGTACCAGTAAGGCCATGGTCCAGGGGGGATGTGGAACAAACCATCAAGGGGTCCACGTTAGCGTGGCTATGCGAAGAAGCAATAGTCGTTAGCGTGCCTATGTAAAGAAGCATTAGGCTAAACAACGCTACGAGTGGTATTGTCCATGGGACTTTGAAATCACATCGTGCAAACCTAGAGGGTTTCACAGGAAGTGGAATCGCTAAGCAAAGGAGTGTTATTCGCGAAGTGGAGTGTCGTGGCCTTGGCAAGGGGAATGGGTGTGAGTGGAAGGTGCTTCGCGAAGTGGAACAGTTTTCGCAGAGCACTGCCTCGTGAAAAAGGGGTGTCTCGCGAAGCAGGGTCCTGCGAAGCAGTCTGCTTCGCGATGTGAAGAGATCCTGCCTTAGCATAAGGATCACTAGTATGGGTTGTGTGTTTCGCGAAGCATAAGTGCTCCGCGGATGCCCGGGTTCCCTTGGGAATCCCCTTCTTTCGTGAATGCCCTTGAGCTTCGCGAAGGGAATCCCTCTCGGAAGAGGGGCTCAAAAAAAGACAAAGCAGACTCGTCTCGTGAAGCAGAAATAGCTCGCGGAGCTCATGATTCCCGGGGAAAAGAGTGCTTCACGATTCGGGAGAGGAGAAGCCGAATGGTTGGATTGTCCATCCTTGAGACTCAGGGGGAGTCCAGTATTTATAGGGAAGGGGCGCCACGAAGCAGAACTCGTGCGCCGCCTCCCGTGCTTCGCGGCGGCTCGCGAACGTCAAATGCGTTCGCGGAGCATCACCGCCTCTGGAGCTTCGAGGCGGCTCGCGAACGTCAAATGCGTTCGCGGAGCATCACCGCCTGTGGATCTTCGTGGAGGATCCCGAACGTCAAATGTGTTCGCGGAGCATCACCACCTCTGGAGCTTCGCAGCAGCTCGCGAACGTCAAATGCGTTCGTGGAGCATCACCGCCTCTGGAGCTTCGGGGCAGCTCGCGAACGTCCAATGCGTTCGTGGAGCATCACTTCCTATGGAGCTTCGCGGCGGCTCGCGAATGTCAAATACGTTCACGGAGCATCACTGCCTCTGGAGCATCACGGCGGCTCGCGAACGTCAAATGCGTTCGCGGAGCATCACCGCCTCTGGAGCTTCGCGGGGCCGCGATGGTCGGGGCGCTTCGCGACGGGGCTTCGCGGGGATGCTTCGTGAGGCAGCGTGCCAACCATCCTTTTCGTTCCTTTCTTTCGGGCCATATTTTGGCACCAACAGAGGTTCTGAATATGTATACTGTTATTCTCACACTATGTAAAAATAACTATTTTAAAATAATTTAGAGTATTTTATTGATTATGTAGGATATTACTATATTTTTGTGATATTATAGCTTCATCATCTTCTTAGTCACTACCATATTTTCCTTTTTAGTACTTCTGATCTCTTTTTAGTAGTTTAGTATGTAATGAAATTTCATTCATTCACATGGTATTTCACTATATATATATATGATCATGTTATGGTTTATTCAACCTTCTCATCAATCTCTTTTTCATGTTGTCTTATAAGTTAATTCCTCACATATTCATGTTCCCTATACCCTCAGTACATGTCTCTAAACTAGGGCCCACTCGAGGTGATACCCTGGAAGTCACCCCTACTCTCCGAACATTATGGGATCTTTTTAAGGAGGGGGTCATGAAATATAAGAGAATACCCATAATAATTCTAAGCCACGTGATTATCTCTAAATCTCTATAAATAGGTTGAAGATAATATTTCCAACCCATCACATGTATCATGTAAGTGAAATTAACCAGAAATAAATGGAATCTACTAGATATCACTATAAACAATCAGTTGTAAAAATTATATAATGAAAACCATTAATAAAAAAATACCTATACTTTGAAGCTGGTAAAATTATGTTACAAAATAACTGAATTATTCTAGGCCAACTAAATCACATTTATTACAGTCTAAAAAAGAAGAAATATACACTTTGGTAAGGTATATATAAATTAAGTTGTTAAATGAATTTGTTAAACATTCAATGTTATTTAGATATTGTTCATATTTTAATCATTAAATTAATCATTGTGGTAATGTTCATGAAAAAATATATTGTGTAAATGCACCTTATGAGAGTAAATTTCGACAACCTATATAAGGATAATGTCGAAAATACTATAATTTATATAAATAATGTAACCATAAATATTTGGATATACCAAAATTTTAAGAATAATATTATTAACCATCCTTAATCAAAAAAACCAATAGAAAATATATAATCACAAATCCTTTTATCAAAAACCTCTTAAACAAAAGGAATCATGTAAACAACCATCAAACATTTCACCATAGCATGTAAGAAATCATCCATATCCATATATTGAAATTTTTAGATATGACTCATTATAATTGAAAATGGAGTTCATGATATTTTTTTAAATATTGAAAAAAATTCCTAGATATTAAACAAATCAAATAATTACAAATAAATAATGTGATTTTATCATGGGAGTAACATGTAGTGGCAATGATAATAACCATATTCTCAATTAATTTAAATATATATATCTAATTTCTCATAGAGATAAAAATTTATAAGTCGTTAACATATTCATAAGAAGATCATGATTAAATAAAAACAAAATTACAAATAATTTATTTTAAATAAAGGCATTCCATTTAAAATTTCATAGAGAATGATCGTATCATAAAAGATAAATAGGAAAAATATAATTGTATATTGTTAAATCATTATAAATTTATTAAATAAACTTACATATAGGATAAATTATAAAATAAATTTTTTAAAATAATAATTTCCTTATTGATCTAGGAATAAAAATAGATACTTCAAGGGAATTAGACAGTTAATTAAGGGAGAATCATTCCAACCTCAATTATTACATGACACAACGAAACATTTAATTATATATGGAAATTAGAATTATATTATATAATTTGACATATATCATTCATAGATCAATTATGAAATCATTAGGGTATTCTATTAACCTAAAGGTACATTATTTCCTTTTTTATATACATAATGATTTTCTCGTCAGAGAGAAACATTTTATTTAAAAAGATAATTTTTATGGATTGTACATGTAGGAAGATCTTATAATAGATTAGTAACCATTAATCATTGGCATATCCTGTGTAAAATTAACAAATAAAATCATAATTTTCCATGTGGTTTCTCTTACTATAGGTTATAGTGAGATCACATTCCACTTTAACAATTTTTATTCATTGAAATATCTAAATGAAGAAAACTTATATTCCAAAATTACGTTATTAATGTCCATAATCTATATGGTTAATCTAGTTTTCTAAAATAATTTTGGACTTTGGGTAACCACTTTTGATTTTAAAATTCGTCACGAAATATTTTGGAGTAATATCAATATTCAATTAATATATAAAATGATAAGATATCATCTATTTTCATTTATATCACTGATCATTTATTTCGTAATAGAGAAGTTAAAAATTAATATTATATGAATTAAAGAATGATTATTATAAAATTTAAGCCAAATATTCTATATAAAGTAATCAATATAACTAATTTAGAGTTAAAATCATTTCCAAAAAAATAAATTTATTTATTAATGGAACGATTCAGTATTTAAGTGGTAACTACTAAAATCATTTATAATAATCATGAATAAATTCATAAAAATCAATAATGTTATGATATTTTTTATATATAAAGAAATTGTGTATGAATTAATACGATATGCTATAATGTATATGTGTATTTAATTTTATTTAATTTGAGGTAAAACATTTTAGGTATCCTTGGATGAGACTGTAAGGGCCCAAATTTGGGTGGACGAACACTTTTTCACATTTTCTAGGATTATGGTGCTCGATGGGGATATGGAAATAAACTAGAGGTTTTGGATCTCGAAAATTCATTAAATGAGATATTACATGATGTGTAATCATTTCGGGTCATTTAAATGATTTTCTTATCATGCAATGTATGGTTCAATAGTTCATACCTGAAATTTATTTATTTGGGATTAATTATTTTGAGGTGATGTTTTTCAGTGAGAACGGAAGACAAAAATTTACATGATGTACAAATGATATACAGACTATGTAAATCTCATATGAGGTGTGTTTATAAATGTTTTAGATACTCTGTTTTTTCATACTATATGGTTGTAGTAATTATAGATGACCGAATGCTCCCTTATTGGGTGTTCTGAAATTCCTTCAACTAGGGATCGATTATTTCCTTCCATATTCTATTTGTGGTGATATGAGTTAACCCAATGTTCATTTTTCCTATGTTTTCTAGTGGGTTATCATGATTTCATCTCACTATCTCCTATTTCTTCTAATCATGATATGGTATTTCATCTCTTATGTTTCTAATGCGTTTTTCGTGGTTGCTATTTGGGAGATTATTCCATGACATCATCAAATGAATGCAGTTTTAAATGTCTTGCACTTTGAACTAGATTAGAATTAAAGGGGAATTTTAATTTTTTTTACTAGGGGGTATATTTTAAAAATTTATAATCAAAAAAAAAATTCCATGATTCAGAACACAATGGTATGTTATTTAGATAAATTAAATTAAAATAAAATAAAAAAAAATTTATGTAAATGACTTAATAATATTAATAACACTATTATTGTTTATATTATTGTTATAAATATTAATATGTTAATATTATTATGTTAGGTTTGAGGAAGACCAAAATGGGGACCCCAAATTCTTACACACACGAGCCCCTCCCTTTACCCTTCTACTCGCAGGATTCTCCCTCCGTCAAACCCCAAGATTGTGATCCCCCTCTCTATGGTATCCTCTACCTTCATTGTTCCACCAATATTTCATCACATTTACTACTATATTCTATTGTGGTTTTTTCTTCTACTCCCTTCTCCATCCATTATATAGCAATTCCTTGTATCCTTTTCACCCATCATGCTCGGCCAAAAACCCTGGGGATATGGTTGATCCCATTTTCAGTTTTTATCCATTTATAGTGTATGTGAAGGGTCTTCTGGTACGTCCTCTTGTGTATTCTGGAAACCTCCATACAAGGGATTGTGGTTTGGGTTCTTTTGGATCACTGCCATTGTTCCTAGATAATGTTTTCATCCTAGTTATTAGTTTCAAAAAAAAATTATTTAGGGTCGTTAATATGCTTTTGACTCTCTAGATTTTAATCAGGATGCATTGGTCCTTTCCCTAGAGTATTGAGTTAATAATAATCTTTTTTAGAGATGTTTTTCATCATTGCTGGTGTGTAACCACATATATAGGTATGTATAGATATAAATATACATTCCTTATACATATTCCATCATGGAGAGGGGAATAATTATTTTTTATTAACTTATATATAAAAATATGAATAAGAATTAATGTGTGTTCAATTGTGGGGGTGTTCATGTTATTGTTTTTAAATATGTCAAGTGTTAAGTGTCATATTTTTCTTCCCTTGAGGTAATGTCCCTATACATTCCCCTTTAATTTAGAAATAATTTAAATTTATTTTATACTTTTAATTAATTTTCGTATTTTATATTGAGTTGTATTTCTAGAAAAAGATGTTTCATTGTCATATATTTTTTATAAGAAAGTCGTGGTTTTATAATAAAAACCCTCCAATGCATGTATGCTATGTGATAAAATTCATAGTGATAGTTTATATTTACTTAATTTTATTGTCCGACCTCTTGTGCTATGATTATATTCCATTTCCCCCCTTTAAATTGATGAAACCCTTAGTTAATTTCATTCACAATTTCCATGCTTTTGATTAGTGTGAAAAGGGTTTATTAATAAATGTTAAATATAAATAAATGAATGCATTGATAAATAAATGTATTTTTTATAATAAAACTCCAAAAATAGTGGTAAAATGTCTTCAATGAAAAAAGCAGTTATTAGACTTATATGGTTTTTGGATTTTAGAATCAACGTGTATTTATTCTTTATCTCTGATAAATGAAGTGGCATGATTATCACATTATATCTTTTGTGTTATTAAATGGAGTGATCCTATGGAATATAAATGTTAAACGATTTGGAGCACCATCTTAGTTATTGGATTATTTTATAAAATTACATGACATGGCCAACACATAATCTAATTTAAAAATGTACCATGAACCGAATAATCATTTTTATTTTTTTATAAAGAGATTTTTCCAAGTAGGTAAATTCCCAAATGTACATGGTGGCTATTTGGTTCCATTCTGAAACTTTTTAATAAATTTTCATGATAGTTAGTTTAACTTCAATAGACTTTCATTTAATGGAATAAAAAATAAATAAATATATATATTTCTTTTGTTGTGATATTTCATTCATGATGGATCAAATGACACGGGTTGGGAGAGAACATTGGTTCTTTATTAAGGACTCGTGGATGGATTCACTATGCTCGGGTTGTTATACCACGATGTGTCCGGGTGGTGCTTTGGAATCCTAGACTAGGGATTCCAATGTGGTTTACTATACTTCTGGGTGATATCAGTTCCCTAAGGGATAAATTTTGGACATTATTTTTAGAAAGATGGATACACCATGCTTTGGGAGATACTCGGTCATCTAGTGACATTCCTGGGATAAACTCAGAGTCACGTTGCCTCAACTGATACTAGGGAATTCATATGGATTAAATAGGATTAAATCTATGGAATTGGATTAAATTGGATGTACTGTAGTGATACATGAGATTCATTTTAGATCATTGATCATGGTCTTTGACTCAACTATAATATTTGATGTATGGTTGTTTGGTTTCACTTATGGTTCATTATTATATCTTTGTTGCCTTGAATGGATTTTTAGCTTTTAGTATGAGATTATTACTTAGTGTACCTCTATAATATAAATATAAATATATGTGACTTCACTTGGTTTTTTTACTTACATGATTTGGTTCACAAGGTACAAGATAGGTGAGAACATCAGTTTTATATTATGTAGTCATGGATAGACGCCCGTGCTCGGGAAGTTATACCACGACATGTCAGGGGTGATGATTTGGCTTTCCAGATGATAGATTCATGAGTGGCTTATTTTTCTCAGGAGTAATACTATTTTCATAGGGTAGAAACCATGGATGGACCCATTGGGATGATTTCTATGCCATTCCTTGGGTGATACATGGTCCTCTACTAAGATACTGAGGAATAATTCAAATTCGACATGACTTGAGAGATTCTAGGGACTCCATGTGGTCTTCCTTGGATAGAATCGATGGTATTGGTCAAATAGGATTTCCCCATAGTAATAATGGTGATTTTTTCTCTTTTTATGGACATAGGACTCCACCATTAGAATTGATGAATTGTTGGACTATTACACTTTGGAGATGAATCATATAGTATTGTTATGTGTATGTGTTTGTGAATATTATTATTTATAATCTGGGATTGATTGATGTGGAAATTTAGTGGGACCCTATATCAGAGAAAAAACATCTAGGTTTTCCCTCTTCAACACCTAGTTTACTTATCCCTTATATACACACCATTCCATTCACATTTTCCTTATTCATACTATAGGCATAGTACAAAGTAGGTGATATTGGTCTACTCTACTTTATGAACTAGGGCTAATGTGTTTTCATTTAAATTTTCGTTTTATATATTTTTGTTCCATAGGACACACCTCTTAATTTATATTTCCTATATTGGATTGGGATAGAAATTATGGTTGTCGACCTACTAATATTTATATCACACACCCTACACAGGATTATATTGAACTAGGGTACCCGAATATACATTTTTTATTTATAGGACCACAAATTATTTCTTATTTTATTACTCATTTTACCTTGGAGTTATGATAATAGTAACTAATCGGATCTCGTGATGCTCATGGAGATATCTTTTTGGCCCTTTAGTTTTTTTTTCTATACTTATGTCTCATATTTTATTACATTGTATGAATATAGGATGTTTGCAATATTATCTTATATATCAAATTATTTTATGCATACTATCTATAAACTATCATTGACTACTACTATTCAGATATTATATTATTATTAGGTTAATTTTATTATTAGTATTTACTACTTCGGTTTTTATTTGAATGTTATTAATTATGTTATACCATTTTGATACTCTGATAAATGAGGTCATAGCCTCCCCATAGACACACTGTATCCCCTCTCTAATATTCATCACCCTCTGGTGTTTTGGGAGATGCTCTTGTGGTTTTTTCGTGACTGGTAATGGTACTGTCTTTGTGGTCAGTCAATTCGGGATGTTACAAAGTGGTATTAGGGCCTTATTATTTCTATTGTATTATTGTTTTTTGTTTATAGGAATGAGAATAATATTTTTTTTGTGTTTTTTAAATATTCATATATAGTAATGATAAACATATATGAGGGAAATTAACATGTTTTTGGGGATAGGATTGTTGTTCGTGTTATTGAATGTTTTTGTTGATTAGATTTCACCTCAATTGACTAGTGTACATTCCCCTACTTAGTGATTAATGAGATCTATGGGATATTTTGGTTGTCCTAGAATTACAAGGTTGAAGCATTCCATGCATCATAATATACAAAATGAAATTCACATTCTATTTATATACCATTCTATGTAATTTAATCTATTTTCTACTTCTTGATTTGATTATGTTCCTTGAGTGTTATGAAATGATTTTTTGGGTTTATCAACAACCATGGATTTATTATTGTCTAGGTAATTCATTATAATTACTTCCTAATTATATTCCATGTTTCTTTGTTCATGTTATGTTTCTCTATGTTATATGCTTCTAAAAAACTCTATTTTTTAAAATAGGATTCAATTGATGTAATGTGCTATGTTTATTGGTTGTGATTAATGGGAACCAATCATCATTTTATGATGTGTATAGGAGCTTCCAAGATTTTAATATGGAATCCCATATGACCATTATATATATATGACCATGATATATATTTCAACACGGTTAATCTTGAGAAGGATATTTAATTCAAAATGACCCCATTATCATTGTAAATGATCAACTAGACACATGTAAGTCTGTTGAGGCATGTTTCATATGATCTGACCCATTTGGTTGTTTGAAAACATTCATAATTGATAAACTATAGTTAGGATTCATTCTATATAACCCAAGTTGGTTTAATGGGGCCCTTGTAGGTCACTTTATATATTAAATTAAATATACATGTTAAATTTTATATTTGTGACTAGATTTCAATAAAATTTTAAACACATAGAAAAGTTGATTAATTACACTTGACTGTTTTTTCTTTGAGTTGGTGGTAAAATTTTTGTTCTTTTTGTTTTTGTTTTAAAATTTTACTCTATGTTTTTAAATAAATATTTTAGATGATTGAAGATTAAAATTTAATTAAATGTGATGAATTTAAAATAAAACCATATATGGTGTACTTTGTTGAAACCCCTCATGTAAGGCTAGTTTGAGTTTATATTTGTGTTTCCATTAAATATAACCATATTCATTTTTGGAATCCCTTCTCCATTTTATATATGGATTAAATTTCATGCTCTTGAGTTGGTTACTTTAGTTTGAATGACATAGTGACACGTTTTAAGTTTATGATTTATAAGGGGTTGTTCCATGGTAGTTTTTTCCCAAAATGATTAAGCTCCTTGACTTATTCTATGAGTTTTATCGACCTTGAGTGTTGATCGAGTGTCATTGTCCCTGAAAGGAATCATATCTTCTAAATGAATCCATTTTTTGGATGGATGGTTGTTGTATCCTTGACCTTTTTTATGGGCATGAGAATCAGGTAATGTTTAGTTTCAGCTTGGTGCAAAATGCCTCAAGCATGGTCAGACGCATAGAATGTCTTCTGACCTTGCTCGTTTTATTTGGATTCATCAAGTGGTTGTTAGTATACATTAATGTGGTATAAGGAAAACGATATTTGGGTTGAATATCTTGTATGAGAAATATGATTTAGTAATTCATAGGTAAGATGTCCTATAGATAGTATTCACGATGTTACATTTTTCTCGTGTAACCTCGAAGTATTATGTGTTGATATATGTGGTATCATCAAGTATTTGATGTGATAAAAAAATGGTTGACATTAGTTAAATCATTGATCCATAGTCTGTTTTGTATGGTCTCATGTCATGTCCATGTTGAGTGACCTAGATGTTAACGATTAATGTTTGTCCTAATTCTTAGGATGACTACCGCGATACATGGGTGTTTTATCACACCGATCAGAGTGATTTTAAATTTTTTTTCCATTAATTTCATTGATTATTCTCATTTTTATATCATTTCAATTATTTCATGGAAGCATGACTATGAGGTAGTTAGTTTTTTACACGACCCATTGAGAAACAATGTCAAACATAGATATTCTTTTTTAGGATAACTTGAATGATTACAAAATTACATTAGCAGTGAAGTAACTTTAGTTGTGTAATGATAGTGAATATGTAGGTGAAGCCGATTTTCTTCTTTGAAGTAAAATTTTTTTGGTTCGACTGAGCATCATTAGGATATTAGTTTATGTCTTAATAGAAATTATTTAATCATCTATGATTACTCTAGTTTATTAATCATCTTGTCCCCTATCCCGAAATTTCCCTTGATGTACCAATATAATGACAGAATTAAACCATGCAGATATTAAATGTGTTTGGGATTTTAGGGTGAAATCTTTCGGTGATCGAAGCTCGATGTATGGATCTTATCAATTCTTCTTTGATCCGAGTGATGCCTACATTTCAATATAAGAATGGATGAGATGAAATCTGGGACACAATCCATTTCATCTAACATGACCATTATGAGAATCCCACTCTGGGCTCAATCAAGATATGTTGTGGTCATCTTGGTCATGTACCAAAATCTCACTCATAATCATGGAGTATGTAGTTATTTGGATAGTTCCTTGAACCATGAGCTTGGAATATGATGTTACACTAGACTGGTTGTCAGGAACAGTGGTGATGTTTAATAGTTAATGATTCAGGTGTTTTAGATAGTAGTTACACCTTGGTTCAGGCTGAGGCATAGCAATTTTAAAATGATTAGGTGTAGGTTTGACTATAAAAAATCATTGAAAGTCAGTGATGTTATTCATTGGATGTGTTAATTGTAATTGAAAATTTACTTGGTATGATATGTGGATATTTTTTTAAAACATCATTCGCCTATGCCAAGAACCATTGGATTGGTCATTCGGATGTGGCTTGGCCCATGTTTTAACTTGTTCAATGAAAATAGTGTGTAGGGAACAGTTTTAAAGAATGTTTCTAGATAAAGGAGAGTGGGTTTAATGTTTAACTATGTCTTTCAATGAAAACATGTGCGACAAATTTATGTTGGCTTTATCAGAACTCAACCGTCCATTTTCAATCAAACCAATCTAGGAGAATCATTAAAATTCGTAAAGGTTTGTTTTGTAATATGATTCCAATGGTGGAGGCACCATGGCATGGGACTATCACTTTCTGATGTTAACAGACTAAGGAAGGGATAACCTTCGACCTGATGTTTAATGACATGAATACATGATAGTCTGTCTAACTAAATGGGATTATTTCATCATTTTGGTGAATTAAATGTTGAATCCATCATTGTCTTGGGTTTTGACATCTTTTGTGCTTTGTGCATATGTAATTCTTGAAGGTTTGTTGAGAATTTGAAATGCAATGAGACCAATTGAACAGAACATCACAAACCTTATAGGTCTAGTGATGTTTTTTTGTTCCTGAAGGATATTCAGTGATGAGATGATCTATGGTGGGAAGGTTGTAATGTATCCCATTTTGAACCAGACAAAAAATATGGGGGAATTTGAATTTATCATTAACTCAATGGGCCATTTTAGAGAACAAGAATCAGAACATATTTTCTATGATTGAGAATACTATTGAGTTAATTTTAAATAAATTCAATTGAATTAAAATTAACATTAAAAATATATGAAATCAATAAATAATAACATTAATATAAATATTAATATTTTTTTGTTATTATTTTAATTATTTATGTTAGGGTAATACCTAATTAAGGTCTCCCTCCATCTTATTCATGTGATCCCCCTACCCTTACCCTCCTTCTCACATGACACTCCTTTTGTCAAAATCATAGAGCTTGGAACTACCTCAATAAAAATTCTTCTCCCTTCATTGATCTGCCCCGATTTCTTTGTATTTCATTCTTGATTCTGGTGAGGTATGATCTTTTCTGCCCATATTCTTTCATTTCTGGCCAATTTTTGGTCACCTATTCAACCATCATGCTCAGAAAAAGACAGTAGGTGTAGGTATAATTTCATTTTTTGTTTTATTCCATTGTTAGATTATGTGAAGGGTCTCAAGGGATGTTGTATTATGTAATATGGAGTCCTCCATTGATGTCGAAGTGGTTCTGGTGGTTTTGGATCGTTGTCATCATTAGGAGGTTATATTTTCTTCATGATTCATGGTTTCACACCTTTTATTTAGGTTAATTAATGTGTTTTTGATTCCCTATCTTTTATTTTTTGTATTTTGGTCTGTGTACAGTGTTTTGATTCCATAATAATTTTTATTTTTAGAGAGTTTGGTCATCTTTTCTGGTGTGCTCACACATACATAGGAATTTATATATATGTGTGTATATGTATATATATATATATCATCTTAATACATATTCCATCATGGAAAATGGAATGTATATTTTTAATTAAATTATATATATACATATAATTATGTAAGTCAGTTTGATTATGGGGTGGTTTCAAGTGTTCACCACTATTTCGTTCAGGTTCTGAGTGTTGTCTTGGTCATCCCTTGATGTTGGATCCCTTTCCATGCCACTTTAATTCAAGAATGCATTAAATTTATTTACTCTTCATGGTTAATTAAACATTGTTATATTGAGTTATATTTCTAGAATAAGATGATTGGTTATGATAAATATTTTGTGATAGACAAGACATATTTTTATAATAAAACCCATCCAATGGAGGGGCCCTATCATTGATGATTCACAGTGATTTTTTATGTTTATTTATATTTATTTTCATACCACTTTAAAGAGGGTATCATTCCTTTTTTCCAATAAAATTCATATATCCCTTAGTAACATTATTTTAAACATTCATTACTTTTGATTAGCACTGAATGAGATTTAGAGTAAATTTTAATTAGAATTAAATGAATTTTATGATAACGCAATGTCAACATTTTAATGTTGTGATTGACTTTTATGGTTAATTAATTTAGAGAATTTATGATTCCTTATACTATAGCAATGATAGATAAAGTTGAATTTTTAGGAAATAGATTATTTTGTGTTAATAAATTTACTGCACCTCCTGTATATAAATGTTAAAAGAGCTAATGTGGAATATAATAACATTGATAATTTCAAAAAATAAAATGACATGGCCAAATCAGGATATAATTATACAGGGAAAGAATCACCACATAATTTTTTTCTTTCTTTTTAAATATATTTTTCCTTGTAGGTAAATTCCCAATGGTATAAGTTTCCTTCCTGGTTCCTTTAGGCCCCTTTCTAATAATTATTTATGTTCTCCATATTATGGTAATGTAATATTTATTTAACATAATGAAATTATATATATATGTACATACCAAGATTTTTTATATGCCTTTATTGATAGATCACTTGATATGGGCTGGGAAAGAATAAGGGTTCCATATTAAGGACTCATGGATGGACTCTCTGTGATCGGGTGGTTATACAATGATGCACTGAGGGTGATTGATTGGATTTACTATAGATGGATTTTGCAGGAGTTTTACTATAATATTGAGTGATATTTGTTTCCTAAGGGAGAAAACATTATTAGACCTTCTGGAAAGATGGTTTTTTCATATCTTTGGTGATACTCATGTAAGAACCTAGATCTTCTTTTCACGTATTTTTTTCTCTTTTCTGGTGTTTTTCAAAAAAATGTAGTTTCTAAAAATTTTTTATGTACACGATTTGTACTTATATGTACATGTTGTGTACTCAGTAGACACATATAGCTGTGTGTGGGCCATGTAACGGTCGACCACACAGCCTTGTGTGGTGACCTGGATGCTGCCTAATGTGGGGCCTGGTAAGGGAATTTACATGTCGTGTACCCAAAAAGTACATGCCAGGTACTTTATTTCTATTCATTAAACGTAATGGGCTTGCGTTTGATGGACAGAAACACCTCCTTCTTGACCTAGATCATCTGAGATCATCTGTACGACCGTGATTTTTCATCGATCCCCCGATCGAGCATCCGTTCTCTGAATCAACCGTCATCGATTGAGTTGGATCGCCTCAGTAATCTCTTCCTTATTCTAGAGGTTTGTTTCCTGATTCCTCCTCTTTCAAGAGGTATCCTCGGTTGAACATTTTAGACATTTTTTGAAGATCTACAGTGTTCAAGAGAGATTCAAGGCATGGGTTTCACGTATAATGTTCCTACATCACTGGGGTAGATGGTTTGTTCCATTGTGTAGAATTTATTTGAGTTATATGTGCAAAATTTCCAAATACACTTGAATGGGGTATTGATTGTTTACTGTTTTAGCCCGGTTAATTTTCTGATGTGCTTGTATGCTGGAATAGAGGTTAATTGAATGTGAATAGGGTAAATTTATATGATTTGGAACTATTTTCCAATGCATGTTTGTTTATGACCGTTTGGTCCTGCATATCCTATTAGGCTGCCTTGTTTTTCACCTTACTAAGAACTGTAGGATGGAGTGTTTGTTTATCTGACATGATGGTATGTTTTAGACTATTATCCAAGTAGTTCATGAGGTTTAATTTGTCCGTATTGCATTGTTATGCTCGTTTCACATACACAGGGCCGTGAGAACTAGGTGTAGTAGACCATTGGGAGAATGTAAGTAAGGGCTTCTCTAGAGTGTCTATTTTTAGTTATATGATGTGAGACCATAGTGGGAATTGACGTATGTGCTTCCTCAGAGTGTATGTAGTTCCTTAACATGTGAAAAAGGGAGAATGTGATGTAAGTTCTTCTTCAGAATGAATTTTAGTTACAGATACAAGGGAGTAGGAGGAATTTATGGCGAGTGCTTCCTCAGAGAGTCTATACTTATGTTGAACTAGAGGGGTTAGACGGTGTAAACTTCTTAAAGGGTTTCTTATGTTGTTTCGGTTGAACTGTAGGGGTTAGTATGAGAGTAATTCCCAGAGGGCTTGTTTCTTTGTTCAACTTCTTACATGATATGTGGAATAGAATTCTTTGAATGGTAGGAATGTTTACTACTGAGTAATTCATTGTTTACTGCTTCATTTTACTTATTCCCTACCATGTATACTCACTGAATATTAGGCACAGATCTTTTTGTGGTTTCCTACTAGGATTAGTCTCACACCCTGTGTGGGGAATTGTTTTTTTCCCAAATATATTATATTACTACAGTTACATATGAGGGCAATCACCCTTCTACTTCAGGTACATGACTCCGGGGGAGCTAGAGAGCATGGGACCAAGCTGAGGCTTTCAATGCTGAGGAGTTTTATTTTGTTTATTTTTTACTTGGTTTAGTACTATATTTCATCATTGTGATGTGTTTGGTTTCTTTCCTTGACACGTGTATCTTGCATCATTTATATACATGTGCTCTAGTTTTCTATTACCTCAGTCTTCTATTGTTTACTATTGTATGGTATTATAATAATTCCTCTATTCCTATCTATTTACATATTCTATGTTGCTCTTCCAATGAGAGCATATTTTCCCAAATATCACACCCATGGCCCTCGCGACTATTTAGCAGCCTCTGGCATTCGGGGAAATGCGCTTGAGGCCACGTGACAAACCGTGTACAGGGCACCTCTATGCAGCATCTAGAACCGGGACATTACAAAGTGGTATAAAAGGGATTCTTTTCATCTTGACGTACTGTTTGGAGTCTATATCCAGGGGTAGGATGGAATATGTACTTTGTAATAAGTTGTGCCTGAGAGTAGCTAACCAATGTAAATGGAAAATCTAATCAACCTTGTTTACTACAATTTTTATGGTTTTTCCCTTTTACAGTTGTTTTGAATTTCATCGTTGGGTGATTAACATGTTATGTTCAATTATTGTTGATGTTATTGAGGTTTTATTTCTATTGAAACCTGATGATATGAGGGTATTATATCTTATGCATCATGTAGGTACTAGCATTAAATCACAGGTCATGAATTCTTCCCATTCCATTTAGGGTGAATTAGCGATAGCATGTTGTTGTGATAGATGTTGGGATGGATATGTATGTTATTTTGATAGATTCATGGACATAATACCTTCTTTTGATAGGGTATTGATTTTTGTACAGTTTTTTTTGAATGAATTTCAAACATCGGTTCTTGAGGTTTTTTAGGCCCTCATAGACCGGAATTTAGTGGATCATTTCCTTGTCTTCCTTGTTATAACATGTATAAGATTCCATGTTTGATTCGCAGGAAGTATTGTCCATCACATATCTTAGTTTTTCACTTTAATGTTCGTTTTTGTGTTTTTATGGGTTCCATAGAAGTTTCTCAGAATACACAGCATGTAATGATGAATATACGCAATGTGTTCTTCAGTTCAAGAAGAAACTATTTTCCTTAAGTACATTCCATGTATTTTATGTACATGTTGTGTAGTCTCTAACCATGCTACTGACTGTATGGAAAGAAACACGGGGTTAGGAAATCATGGTAGAACACACTATGTGTCGGATCTACACACCGTGTACTGGATGTATATGTCGTGTGGGGTAGAGCATGTGGCCACCCGTGTGACTAATGATACGGATGGATGAAAGCTTAAGTTATACACATCATGTCATGTATGGACAAGTCCTATAGTGTGAGCCATGTATCCGGCTATGTCACTAACAACATGGGTCGGTGAAGCTTACCTAGTACATGCCGTGACTGGCACAAACACGCCATGTAGTCCTATTATATGGGAACCTTGTGGGTTAGCCATGTAGAATAACTCGGTAGGGAATGAAAATTCAACTAAACTTCATGTTTTCAGACAAAATTCCTTGTGTGGGGTGTTACAAGACCAGTTTGGGAAGGACTACATGCCCATGTGAAAGGATTCTGGGATAAAGCCGTGTAGCTGTTATAGACACCGTGTATCTATGTTTTGAAAAACATGAATGCCTTCTTCCTCCTGTTTTTATCATGTACTTCTATGTGGTAGTCACTGTTAATATTGATCTACGGTGGAAACTTCAACTTGTAGAGTCATGCCGACAATATGTCCTCCAGTTGTCCTCCAGTTACCAGGCAGTGATCAGACACTGGACATTGCTGATTGGGGACTACCTGAAGATCCTCCAATTGTACCAAGATTGGCAGCAGTCGTCATTTCATAAACAGGTTTTGATGCAATGTTCTGAGAGGACTTCATGAGGTTTATGTAGACCTTCTACAGAGTATCACATTATTCCTCGTCTATGGAAGAGCTCACGTGGCTTTTCTAGCAGCAGTAACCTCCCTCCTTCATGGGGGAAGGAGGACCTCAGGCTACAGAGTCATGGTTAGAAGCCACACTATCTATCTTCAATCACCTAGAGATGCTTCCAAAGAGTAGGGTCAAGCTTTCGACATATATCCTTTTGGATTCCACAAGAATATGGTGGGATGCGATCTTATAGGTGGGAAGCCAGAAGGATATGGATTTGGATGAGTTCCAACATTCCTTCTACAACTGCTTTTTCATAGAGACTTGGAGGGCCAATCAAGCCCAAGAGTTCATCAGTCTGGAGCGGGGTAATCTTTTTTTATGGAGTATTCTTCCCACTTCATATAGATGTCACACTTCACGCCTATTCTCTATGGTGATGAGAAATTCGTAGCAAGGAAGTTTGAGGATGGTCTCAGGCACAACACTTGATCGTAGTTTACCATCTTCATGATGACTTCCATCACTTCCATAGTCAACCAAGTACTAATCTCGAAGCGTAATCTAAGGGATTCTGGAGTCGTGAGCCAAGGTGGCTGGACATCTAGATTTAGTATCCCTCCCACCGATAGGTGAAAGCGCCATAGGGGTTCTTTGTGTATTGATCAAGAGAGTAAAGGCTCTTCTTCTGGTAGCCAGGTGGGGTGCTACTAGTGTGGGGAGAGAAATCATATGAGTCCACATTTCCCGAGAGACCCAATTGAGTGCCGATATTGCGGCAATATGGGTTATCTTTTGAATTTTTGTCAGTTTTTCTCACCTGAAGTTGGGAACAGTGGTTGTTCTATGACTCTGCGTTCAGGAGAAGCACCCCCAGTTTCTCACCAGTCCAGGAACATGAGTTCTTCTGCCTTTTCAGGATGACGTGGAGGCCATGGCTATGGTGGTCAATCTCCAGGTTTTCAGTGACAACATGTTGGATCAGCTCAGAGTGGTCAGGCAGGGTTATAGGGTCGCGGTACAAGCCAGACTTTTGAAGTGGAGAAAACTCGGTAGGAGTAGGATCTCGGACCATCTACAGTTCGAGGTACGATTCTAGTTACCTCAGTTTTAGCCTTTGTGCTTTTTGATACAGGGTTCTTTTCATAGCTTTATATTTGTTGTTGTTGTGGAGAGCCTTAGGCTCTGTCTCTTTTCTTCTGCTGATATCATTATATTAGACACACCTTTGGGGACAAAGATGGCTAGTGTACGGCAGTGCAATGAGTAGCCTCAAGAGGTTGGTGGGTATCCCTTCTTAGAGGACCATTATTTCCTAGAGATGACATGATATGATGTCATTCTTAGAATGGACAGGTTAGTTCCCTTCCAGGTATTTGTCGACTACTCTTGTCGTAGGGTGAGTTTCACATCATCGGAGGATGGATCGTTTCTTCTTAAGGGCATGTGGAATGTCTAGGAGAGCAAAGAACGACCCAAGAATCCTGTATTAAGAGGAGATACAGCCTGGTTTTTTAGTCTATATCTTGATGACCAGGGGACATTATAGTTAGACTTTCCTCCAGTGGTGGATCGTTTCAGGGACTTCTTTACAGAGGACATTTCAGGTTTTCCTCTTGTGTGGGTGGTGGATATTTCTATCGAGATGGTTCCAGGAACGACACCAGTGTCCAGTCCTCCATATTTAATAGATACACCTGAGTTGCAGGAGCTCAAGGAGAATTTGGGGTAATTGTAGGAAAAGGGTTTCATATGAACCAGTACTTCTCCTTGGGGTTCACCTATCCTATTTTCAAAAAAGGCAGATGGTACCCTCCGTCTTTATGTGTCTTATCAGTAGTTAAAATAGTTGACGGTCAAGAACTGATATCCCTTGCCAATGATTGATGATATATTTGATCATCTTTGAAGAGAATGGGTGTTCTTGAAGATTTAATTGAGATCTGGTTATTATCAGTAGTATTTTATATCATATGATATATCTCTTACTGCCTTCCAAAGCATGTATGGTCTATATGACTATATGGTTATGTCATTCAGTCTCATAAACACACATGCAGTTTTCATGGAACTGATGAACTGAGTGTTTCATCCATAATTGCATGCTTTCGAGGTTGTCTCTGTGGATGATATCGTGGTGTACTTTCACACTTGACCGGACCATTCCACACATCTTGAGATCATTTTGAGTACACTAAGAGAGCATCAATTATATGATATGATGTCAAAATAACACTTTTGGATGGACCATATTCACTTCTTGGGTCATGTTATCTTAGCAGAAGGAGTATTAGTAGACTTAGAGAATGTGAGAGCAGTAGTTTTCTGGGATCTGTCAAAGAACGTCTTTGAAGTGCAAATTTTTCTACGGGTGGTTGCATACTACAGATTTTTTATATAGGACTTTTCACGCAGAGCAGTGCCACTGATGAGCCTGACTACGAATGGTGAAAAATTAATGTGGTATGTTTTTTTGAGTTAGCCTTTTTGAAGCTAAAAGGGAGATTGATTTCAGCTCCAATACTAGTATTTCCAGAGTCGTGCAAGAGCTATACTGTTTACTATTATTCATCATGTATCGGGCTCGGGGCAGTTCTTATGACGGGAGAAGGAGTCATTGCATATGGGTCTCGGCAGTTGAGGCCTCATGAGAGGAACAACCTGACACACGATCTCGAGCTGGTTGCAGTTTTTCATGCCTTACATTGTTGGAGAAATAATCTTCTCAAATAGCATTTTGTGGTTTTCACATACCACAAAAGTCTCAAGTATATCTTCACTCAGTGTGACCTAAATTTGAGACAACGAATGTGGTTTGAGTACCTTCAGTCTATGGAAATTGAGCTTACTGACATGCCAAGGAAAGGCAATGTAGTAGCTGATGCGTTGAGCAGGAGGACTCAGATACAAGCAGCTCAGTAGGCCAGCAGTGAGTTGCAGCTTATGGATTTTTTATCTAAGAGTCATTTGGAGGTTTATGATATACATGGGTAGACTTTTATTTATTCTTTATTTGTAACCTTTACTCTACTGGATCAAGTACGAATGTGGAAGATATCAGATTCTGAAGGCCTAGTCCTACGAGAGAGCGTGTCAGGAGAGGACCATATTTCTGGAAGGACTGTAGGTGAGGATGAGATCTTGCACTTTGATGGGTGCATATGAGTGTTAGCAGATATATGTGAGGAGCTGATGCAGGACATTCATTCCTCAGTTTGGGAAGTTCATCTTGGTGTCACCAAGATTTATTGTGATCTACACCGTCAGTATTGGTGGCCAGGTATAAAGAGGGATGTTGATGGGTTCGTCATGAGGAGTTCCACCTATCAACAGGTGAAGGTGTAGCATCAGTGACCATCATGGATTTTGTCGTAGTTATCAATTTCTTAGTGGAAGTGGAATGATGTCATGATGGATTTCGTGACATGTTTTCCAAGGTCGCCTCAGGGAAATGATGCAGTATGTGTTTTCATTGACAGAGTCATGAAGGTTTCTCACTTCTATCTAGCCATGTATACCTTCATTGTTGATGATCTGGGAAGGTTGTACATCCATGAAATTGTGCATCTGCATGGAGTTCCACACTCTATTTATTTAGATAGGGATGCTTGTTTTACATCTTGGGTCTGGTAGGGGCTACTGAAGTATTTGGGTACATAGGTACTTTTGATTACACCTTACCATCCTCATACAGATTGAAAGTCTGAGCGTACGATTTAGGTGCTTGACGACATCCTTCAAGCATTCATCTAGGATTTTGGATGTTCTTGGTAGAATCACACACCTCTTGTGCAGTTTTCCTACAACAATAGTTTTGACGAAACTATTAAAATGGAACCTTATGAGGCTTTGTACGGTAGGCCATGCTGATCACCCTTATGTTGGTTAGAGGCAGGAGAGGCTGCTATGTTGGGACCTCATCTTGTCCAGAAGACCACGGAGTAGATCGAGTTGATTTGTAAGAGGATGTATACTACATAGTCACGATAGAAGTCTTATAGTGATTGACATAGATGACCTCTGGAGTTCAAGGTCGAGATCAGGATTTCCTATGTTTCACACCAAGGTTGGGATATAGGACTATTAGGAGGGAAGTTGAGATTTCACCGAGGGATGTCATGTCATTTGAGGTGTTGGAGAGAGTTGGGCTGGTTTCCTATCGCTTGCAGTTACCTTAATGGTACCGGGCTATGAAGGATGTCTTCCACCTTTCTCAGTGTTGCCATTACTTCTCTGACCCGTATAATTCTTTTCAACCCGAGGAAGTTGAGCTAGAGGAGGATGCATATTTTGAGAAGCATCCTATATGGATTTTTGATTGAAGTATGAAGGTTCTTTGTGGCCAATCTGTTCCTCTTGTACAAGTGTTATGGCAGCACAGGTGAGTACAAGATGAGACTTGGGAGAGGGAGGCTGATGTGCGATCATCATGACCGGAGCTGTTCGAGGATTCTTCTGCTACACTGCCTTGATAGGGATAATCGGGGATAAATTTCATTAAGGGGGGAAGTTTTGAAGAACCTGGATCTTATTTTTAGGTATTTTTTTCTCTTTTTAGATGTTTTTGAGAAAAAGATGTGTTTTTGTAAATTTTTGAAGTACACCCCATGTAGATATACGTACATATCATGTACTCAGTCTCCACGCGTAGCCGTGTGCTAGCCGTGTAACGGCTGAGCACACAGCCGTGGGTGGTGACATGGAGGCCACCTAAAGAGGGGCTCATTAAGGGAGACTACACTCCATGTACCTCAAAAGTACAAAATATGTACTTTCTTTTTTTTTCATTAAACTTACTGGTGTCTCATATGACAGAACAAACAGCTCATTCTCGACCTAGTTCATCCAAGAGAATTTGTACAGCTGCGATGCTTCGCCGAGCCCTAGATTGTGCCTCCGTTATCCGAATAGATCGCCGTAAATTGAGTTAGTATCACCTTAGTAAGATCTTCCTTCTTTTAGAGCTTCATTTCTTGATTCCTCCACTTTCAATCATTATCCTCGGTTGAACGTTTTAGACATTTTGGTAGATCTATAGTGTTATTGGGAGATTCAAGGATTCAGGTTCATGTATAACGATCCTATACCACCAGGGTAGGTGGTTTGTGCCTTTCTATAGACATTATTTGAGTTATATTTGAAATGTTTTCCAATACCCTTGAAAGGGGTATTGCGTGTTTAATATTTTATCCCTCTTAATTTCCAACTATGCTTATATACTGGAATAGAGGTTAATGGAATGTGAATATGGTAAATTTCAATGCTTCGGATGTGTTTGCCCATGCATGATTTTTTATGACTGTTTGGTCCTGCTTAGCCTATTAGCAGCCTTGTTTTTCACCATTCCTAGTATTATAGGATGGATTGTTTGTGTATTTGACATGCTATTATGTTGTAGACTATTATCGAAATATTTCATGAGGTTTACTAGGCCGTATTGCATTATTGTGCTAGTTTGGCTTACACAAGGCTATGAGATCCCGGTGTAGTAGACAATAGGGAGAATGGATGTAAGGGATTATCCAGAGTGTCTATTTTTACTTTTATAATGCAAGACCATAGGGGGAATTGATGTAAGTGCTTCCTCAGAGGGTCTATAGTTCCTCGACGTGGGCCACAAGGGGAATGTGATGTATGTTCTTCCCCATAGCGCAATTTAGTAACTAATATGAGACTATATAGGGAATTTATGGTGAGTGCATCTTCAGAGAGTCACTACTTTAACTAAACTATAGGGGTTAGACTGTGTGAACATCCTAGAGGGTTTCTTGTGTTGTTTTGGTTGAACAAGTGGGGTTAGTCTGAGAGTACTTCCCAGAGGGGTTCTTTCTAGGTTTAGCTACTTACTTTTTATGTGGAATTGAATGATTTGAACTATATGAATGTTTATTGTTGAGTACATCCCTATTTACTGCTTCTTTTTACTTATTGAATTCCATATATATTCCATGACTGTTAGGCGCAGTTATTTTGGTGGCTTTCTTCTGGGATTAGTCTCAGACACTATGTGGGTCATGCTTTTGGGCCCAAACAGATTTTATTGCTACAGGTATAGATAACGGAAAGCTCCCTTATACTTCAGGTACTTGACTATTGTGGATCTGGAGAGCATGGGACAAAGCTGAGTCTTTCAATGCTAAAGAGTTTTATCTTCTTTCTTTTGTACTTTTTCTTGTAATTTATTTCATCATTATGATGGGTGTGGCTGCTTTCCTAGACACATGTATCATGCATCATTTATATACAAGCTCTCCAGCTATCTAAAACCTCAGTCTTCCGAAATTTTCTATTGTATGGTATTATAATGCTTTCTATATTTAGATCTATTTACTTATTCTATATTACTCTGTCAATGAGGGAATAGTTTCCCCACTATCACACCCAAGTCCCTCACTTCTAGTTGATAGCCTCTGGCATTCGAGGAAATGTGCTTCCAGCCATGTGACCAACCGGGTTTGGGGTGCCTCTGGGCAGCTTCCGGAACCGGGACATTACAAATTGGTCCTCTAATGATGTACCTATGAAAGGCCCATATTCACCATGATTTGAGTGATACCAGGGACTCATTATATACCACTTGGGATATAATCTGTGGTTTTGGATAATATCTTATGTACTATAGAAATACATGAGATTATTTTTTGAACTCTAGGGATGGGCTCAGATTCAACCATAATATTTGAAATATTATTCTATGGTTTCACTTGTGGTTATTTATTTTATACTTGTTTTAATGAATATCTTATTATATTTTGGAATGATATGTTTATATAATAGATTGATATAATATATTTTTTTTATTTTTGTGTGTTGATTTAATTATGTGGTTCACTAAATACAGGCCGAGTAGGAACAAGGGTTATTTATTAAAGACTCGGGGGTGGAATCTCATACTCATTTGGTTATACCACGACGTGATGGGGGTGATACTTTAGCATTCTAGGTGAGTTATTTAAGGGAGTTTTATTGTACTATCGTGTGATACTACTTCCTAGGGGTGAAACTATGGATGCTCCCACTAAAAATAATTCTATTCCATTCCATGGGTGATATTCAATCCTCTAGTGAGATTTTTAGGATGGACTCAGAGTCACCATGCCTTCAGTGACACTAAGGAAACCATGTGGGTCTCTAAGGACATACTCGTTGGTATTGGATTATATAGGATGCTATCATTAAGATACTTGAGATTATTTTTAGATAACCTTTGATGATTTATGACTCCACCAATCTAATTGATGGATTGTTTGATTGATTCTCTTTTGAGATGAATACTTTAATATTGTTATGAGTATCTTTTTGTGATATATAAAAATTATAAGGTTGTATTTCATGACATTACATGTTAATGAGACCATATTTTAGAGAGAAAAGGTGGGGTTTTACTTCTTTTATGCATGTTTCACTTGGCCTTTTGTATACATTCAACACCTTGAACATGTACCTTTTGTAGACTTATGGCCATGAACCAAATAGGTTATATATGATGGGTGCCCATTAGGAACCTGAACCAGGGAGTTTTATTTTTAATTTTTAATTACTCTACTTTTGATCCATATCAAATACCTCTAAATTTATATTATATTTATTGTTTTGCGATAAAAACTATAGGTTTCGGCCTAATGAGATTTATAGCTTACACCCTACTCGGTCCACCATTGAATTGGGATACCCTAGATGAATTTCCATTTTTGGTGGACCGTAGATTCTGGCTTATATTATCCTTCATTGTACCTATGATTTAAGAGCACATGACTGAGAAAGATCTCTGGATTATCATGGAGATCGGTAATGGGCCTTTTAGTTTTTTTATTTACTCGAGGAATGTATTGTACTATATTGTAAGCTTGTTGTATGTTTATTATTATATCTTGTGTTTCTTCTTATATCATGTATACATTTTATATACAACTGTTTAACACTATTATTCATACATTATATTAATTTTCATGGAAAATATTATTTAATTTTTACTACTTCCAATGTTATTATACTGGTATTTATTTTGTTATATCGCAATGATACTATGATCTATGAGGGAATAGTCTCCCCACAGACACACAGTAGTCTCTCACTACTAGTTGAAACCCTCTATTATTTGGTGAGATGAACTTAGGGTAATGTTGTGACTTGTTTTCTTATCATCTAGGTGGTTAGCTGGCTCGGGTTGTTACAAAGTTATTATGGGAGATGTTATTAGAGATTGTTTATACTGTCTATTCTCATCTGAAGAATGTTAATAGATTTTGAGTATGGGATTCACTGTATCACATATTATTATTGAGTAATCATAAATTGATCATTATTTATCTCATTATAAGTATATGAAATTTAAATAATAATTATATAAATAGATTAATAATTTTTATTGATATCACTTGTCCAATATGTTGTTTATATTTACCATGATACTAATTTTCCTCATGATTTTGTTGAGTGTTTTATGTCAATGATACATTCTTTGATCGAACTTTCATACTCTTGGAATACCATGTTGAAATTGATAAAGAACATAGTTATATAATTAATTTATAAATAACATGAAAAAGAATAATTAATGAAGTGTCATATTTTTAATATAGTTTTTAATGTAATTTGATGATAATAAAATAGAAGGAATGTACTTGTAAAATTGAAAATAAACTACCATATTATTAATATAATTTATTGATTATATGAATAATGTCTATTCTGATGAATATAATTGAAAGAGTGTGATGTGTAAGAATGGAATAATTCCTAAAATCATGTTTAAATTAATTATTGAATTAATTTAAAATCCTATTAAATCTTGATAACATAGGATAATAGTTTTTGTGACCTCTAAATAATAAATCTATCAATTAATTACTGAATAAGAAGTAATTTTTTGATAATGATGATTTTATAGGGGTTAAGTTTTCTATTTCATTGAGAATTATGATAGCCTTATTTTAGATACATGGGATATTGTTTGCATGATAAGGATCATATCACTATATTAAGGGCCCCGTTTCCCATTTGGTTTCTTGTTTATTCCTACTTCATTAAAGTTGCACCCTAGCTATGGGCCTGATACAGTTGAGCCTGGGATGACTGATATTAGGCGGGGTGTCCCGGATGATACTCAAGCTGGGAATGGTTTCTCCATGTATGGATGATGATATATAATGGTAGGGAGGGTGTAGAGACCCGAAGCATAATGTACATGGACATTACATTACATTTTCGGAATACTTAGTACATTACAAAAACACACACACAAGGACCGTAATAGTTTAGTGTATTTGGAAACTCAGAATATAATCGTCTAATCGTGGTGAAAGATCTTCAACATCTCCCATAAAGATATTCCCTTTTATTTCATACCTAAAACCTTTCTTTATATCATGGGGAAAAGAAAACATAAAAGGGTGAGCTCAAATGCTCTGTAAGGGTAAACAAAATAAATATCAATCACATCATATTCATAAGAACATAACATTTTAGAAATCTTAACCTGCAAAACAGTTCATAATATCATAACATGGTATAAATCATATTAGTGAAATTTAATCCCAATAATCATAAATTAAAACATGAATCTTTGTGTCATACACACATAATCATATAGAATCATTTCTTATTAGTCAAGACTCATTTCCAAGACTATCTTAGTGGACAAAGTCCATTTCCGAACCGAGTTCACTCCTCGTTTCAGTCCTGTTTCACTTAACCGGTATAACCTACCATTCCATCCATGTCTATCTCATGAGATATAAAATCTTTAACCAATGCATTGGAGGGAGATATAGGTCCCACCCATCTCATAATGATACCATTCTTATGTGTGCCACAAAATCATAAAACATACATCATTGCATAACCCATGTAATAAAAATGGGAATCTTAAACATCGTGACATCATAAAACAACTCATATAAGATAAAGGAATTCATAAAAATAATTACATCACAACATAATCAAATCAATGTAATGATAGGGATAGAAACAGAACCCTTTATTATCTTAAATGGAAAATAATTTTGATAAAACGCTTGATCTCCATTCTTGAGGAAAATATCCTTTCTACTTCAAAAAATTTTTCCTTTCTTAACATGTCATATAATTCTAAAATAAAAGAATTTGATTAAATATAAAGTGGAAAACATGTAAAGGAAGATTCTTGGAAATAATGTTTTAAAAATCTATTCATGCCGTATAAGTTAAAAAAAACATTCTTCGAACTTATGTCGGAAAAGTCAAAAAGTACCTCGTACAAAAAATAACTAAAGATTCCATTACTATCTTTTACTAAAAACTCTCAGAAGGGTAAAATTGGATTTAAACAATTTTAGGTGGATCGAAATAATATTACATATTGAGGAAACATGGATGTGTATGATAAAATACACACCAGTAAATTTCAAAATATAAACAATCTCGGATAAAAATGAGATTGTGATATTTCCCTTACCTTAGGTCCGATTTGCATCGTAAGTGTCTGAACCTCCTGTATAATGATTTAAATAATGTCATTTAATTATTCCAGAATCATAATAATTGTTATGATATCATATATGGTTCACTTATGACTTCATATTACCCGTTGTTTTGAAAATTCATGTTAAAGTAGCGTTTTGGGTAAAATCGTCTCATTTGTCGTTTGTGTTTTAACTTGTAATTATTCATATGATTACTTAGATAATGATTAGTTATATCCAGAATGTAAAACATTATTTATATATAATATATATTCAGAATATACATATATATAATATATCGATAAATGGAAAGAAATACATCGTTCATGGAGACGGCATGCCGTACGTACGCATGACCGCTGTTTTCGTTTCCTTATTGAATTGAATGGAATTAAGTAGATGACATACACATATACATAAATCCAGTAGCTTTATAATGTCATATATTTCATTATTTCTTATATATACTTTATAATGATTCTTAAATGGTTAACATGGAGAATAAATCTCATTGCGTCGTGGAGATGGTAGTCCGTACGTACGCATGAGCGATGATATTGTTTCCATAATTATTGAATTGAATTGGAGTGGATGATAAAATATATCAGAATCATTATGATGTTATAATAACTATTTATAGTTATTCTTTACACCATTATACCCATCCATGTAAGGTGTTGGTGAAAAAATAGATTACACCACAGCGTGGAGACGGTATTCCGTACATACGCATGCGCGGTGATTTCCTTTTCCGTAGGATGGATAAATTGTGAAATAGGGTTGTTTCATAATTATAATAACATATCAGTATATGAGTGATACTGATGTTATTAATTCATAATGAAACAACTAAAGAAGAATAAGTGGAAGAAGAAATAAAGTTGAAAGAATGGATAACGAACATTACCTCTTCTTTGAAGCGCCTCTTTGAGACCTCCTCTTAGGGCACTAAAATTGGTCATTAAAGTAGAACAGAACCTCTAGGATGTTTCTAGGGAAGTGGAGAATAAATTTTTTCAGGGGTTGGACGACCTTGAAGGCTCAAATTGGTGTAAGGAGGAGAGGGAGGAGGTTCCCTTTTATAAGGGACAAGAGGGGCACCTTTGGAATAACTAAAAATATTATTTTATAATAAATCCAAATTCGGTTTTAAATAGCTCCAAATTGAGTTATTTAGAAACTATGGTGGGGATGGGTCGAAATCCTCTCATCCAATAGAATTTTTCCGAACCATAGATTTTTGGGAATAAAATAACATTTAATAATATAATATTTGTTTTAAAAACTATTTTATGTCAATTTTGACACTGTTTAGTAATTGATTTTTGTGAAAATCATAACAGAATGATTAGTTCGAAAAAAATTAATTAAATCAATAATAAAATGTCATATTAACCTAGAAAATTATTGGAATTCATAAAAAGTCACAAATTACATTTTGGTATTTATAACATCAATTATGTCAATATTTCATTAATAAGATAATTACTGCATCATCATTGTGTCATAAATAAATTAAATTATTTAAAGTCTAAAAATTACAAATAAAATACCATTATGTAGGAAATAATTTTATCTATCTAATGAATATTTATAGTCGAATTTATCTTATGTATAACCCTATATTAAAAATGATATACTTATTAAACTTTGATTTTAACTATTTTAACCTTTCTTTAAATAAATTAATAATAAATGTCCTAATCTAATACATGTGGGCCTATATGGTCATATTTTATTCCTAAGTTTGTTTTTGGATTAATTAAACTTATCCAATAGAATTAGGAAATGTGTTAGGGTAATAATACTATCATTTGTACCCATAATTACCCTATTTACTTTTAACCATGGTAAAAAAAGTAAAAAGTTACTATTCACTATAAATTATTTTCATCTCATTGAACCACATTTTACTTACTGAAATCAACTGTGTATATCATATTTTTGAAATTCCACTCACAAAAGTGGTAAAATTATGTTTTATGAAAAAATTATTTATTTAACTACCACTTATTGGTTTCACTATTTATCAAGAAATGAAAGTTTCCAGAAAAATACCAAAAATTAGGCCTAAGCTATATTTGATATTATGAACTCAAAAATGATGTCTATTTTACCAAATTCAAAACATATAAGTTGCAATAATTAATTTAAAAATTAGTTCCCGTCGTCAAAACAAATAGCGTGTTTTTAAGACATAATAACTACCAAAAGATTGACACCTGTTTATGTCTGGTTTAAATGTGAAATTACATCCAATGACCATCATTTTATTAAATTGTAAAAATATATTCTTAATATACTTTAAAAACACTCAAATTAATAATTTATCACTATTAATTATTTTGATTAAAAAGGTTGTTTTTAATTAAAATTTAGTAAGTTTTACTATTCATCAGAAAATGAAAGTGATCTAAAAAGTACCAAAATTTCACCCTAAGCTAATTTCGATATTACGAATCCAAAAATGAAGTAAATTTTGAAAAATAAAATTTACAGAATTTCAAAAAGTGGTTATTACTATTCATAACGGCTAGTTTTAAAAATATTTTAATAGCATATCGTTGTTTAGTGAAAATCAGTATTGTGTACTACACACGCTATGGTTAAAGGTCGCGATTGCGTGTAATGCAAGGAAAGTCAAGGATTCGTGTTGTGCAAGATCCTTTTGGTGTAGCATACAACACAAGACATTAATGAAATTAAAAATCATATTTTCCATAAAATCTCGGGGTGTTACAATCTACCCCCTTAAAGTGAATTTCGCCCTCGAAATTCTTCGGGGTTATAAATGGTTTTATATTCGAAAGTTTCTTTGATAGAAACTCACATCGTAAAATGGAATACCAAAAAAATTCTTTAAAAATAAATGTATGAAACGTAACGGTTACCCAAATAAACTAATCACTGGGTTTCCACATAGGTGAAAATATGGATATATAAGATAAATCTAACCATCATGTTCTAATGGAGTGTAGTAGACAACAAGGCTATGGAAAAGCCAGCAATCACAAAGCCATAAATTTGTGACGATCTAAGGTACCATCTGATTCATCAGATATAAGAGCACTAGGACAACATTTTTGGTTTTCAAGATCATTTCCATAAAGTTGGTGAAATTGGAATTAGATGAAATACTTTAGTGATTTTGGTATTGTCTCAACATTGGTCGTTATTTGGAAAATTTCAACATCATATCTTAATGAAATGAAGTTGAATTTTTCATTCATGATGTGTTAGCAGATCATGTGATAGAATGATGGGCCATTCCATCTGTCTCAAACAAAAGGTTAGAAATGTTCTCAAAAAATACATAAGTCCATCTATAGTGAGATTAATTATATATGGTTCCTAAAATGGACTTATAATTCATATATAATACTAATTAAGATAATAAAAGTATTTTCTACTAAACAGGGACTTCCTGTAGGCCAGTGGAAGGCGATAATGGTCAGTCTCACTTCGGTTGTGCGTTCGATTCCCACGGCCTTGTCCGACGCGATGGGCTGTCGCCCGTCCTACAGGTTGTCCTTTTTCTAAAACTATATTACTATAAAATCCCATCAATAATATCGAAAAAACTTCTATCCTTAAACAATAATAAATTATGTCCAACATAATCTATTCCAATATTTAGGCTTATCTATAATACTGCAGTCCACTCTAATAATATAGTGAAAACATTTACCAGAGATTTAATACCATCAATGATCCCCATATATCATAAGATATGTCTTGTTGGTCACATTCCAAACATTCAATGGCCTTAATCATGTATTATCTTGAATACCCATTGAACCTTAGTGAAAACATGAATGCAGTTAAAAGTTAACACTTTCCACATAACCTTCTCCTTATATCAGTCATGAGCTCATTAATACTATCAAACATTTAATTTTCTCCTTATCCCTTCATTATGCGCATATCATCTACATTCCAAAAAAATCTTGAATAACCTTTCTTGGATACTGGTACCATTAATCATACACTTTCAAAACTCAAGGAAAGTTAACAGTGTAACAATCCTTAGATGTCTCTTTATTCTATAGTACCATGAGATTACTTATACAACATTACACATGATTAACATGTAATCATTCCACTACATTCATAAACCATTGACCGAGGTTCGACAATTCTTTCATCTCACATATCATTTGTAGTCTCTTCATCATCATCAACATAAATACTACCCATACGACCATACTAATTCTCTTCATGAGACTTTCCCTTAGGGCATCGGTTTGCATAATGCCCGTACATTCCACATTTAAAACATTTAACCATTGTAGAAATACCATTATCCTCATCCCTGGTGCTAACTGAACCATTTTTTGCATTTATTGGCTTTGTGTCCTTCTTTTCCACACCCAAAGCATCTTCCAGTTCCTTTTAAACATTCTCCTTGATGCCCTTTCCCACATGATTTACATAGGAGAAATTGAACTTTCTTTCCTATATGATCATCATGAAACTCCATCTTTATCTTATTAGCCTAGTCAAGAAACTTACCAAATTTTACATTATTGATCATATTATGAGATAGTTGATTCCGCATAATAATTATGGTTGGACCTCCAAATCCCATTTAATTTGGTTGCTCACTATGAATATCATTCCATTATCCATCATATCCTCCATTATCGTGAATCATCTTGTTTCCAGCCATTCTCTAAAACCCAAAAAGAATAGTGTGAGAGGCAAAAATCATAATAAAGGGGGAGTAACGTCAATATCTAACATATTTGGTTTAATCTAATATGGTTACCATAGTTCTAGGACAATATCCTATACGTATACTTATCCTTAGGGACATCCCTAGACATACCTTAGAAATATCTCTAGGGATCTCACTAACGTTCACGCATCCTAGTTTCCAAAGGTTGACTAAACATTTCCTCTGATACCAACTGTCGATACCCAAAGCATGACGTACATGGACATTACATTACTTTTGCTCAATACTTAGTACATTACAAAAACACACACACAAGGACCGTAATAGTTTAGTGTCTTTGGAAACTCGAAATATAATCTTCTAATCATGGTGGAAGATCTTCAACATCTTCCATAAAGATATTCCCTTTTTTTTCTTACCTAAAACCTTTCTTTATATCCTGGGGAAAAGAAAAGATAAAAGGGTGAGCTCAAATGCTCAGTAAGGGTAAAAAAAATAAATATCAGTCACATCATATTCATAAGAACATAACCTTTTAGAAATCTTAACCTGCAAAACAGATCATAATATCATAACATGGGATAAATCATAGTAGTGAAATTTAATCCCAATAATCATAACATAAAACATGATACTTTTTGGAATACACACATAATCATAGAGAATCTCTTCTTATTAGTCAAGACTCATTGCCAAGACTATCTTAGTGGACAAAGTCCATTTCTAAACCGAGTTCACTTCTCGTTTCAGTCCTGTTTCACTGAACCGGTATAACCTATCGTTCCAGCCATGTCTATCTCATGAAATATAAAATCTTTACCCAATGCATTGGAGGGAGATATAGGTCCCACCCATATCATAATGATACCATTCTTATGTGTGCCACAAAATCATAAAACATACATCATAGCATAACCTATGTAATAAAAATGGGAATCTTAAACATCATGACATAAAAGAAATCATATAAGATAAAGGAATTCATAAAAATAATTCCATCACAACATAATCAAATCAATGTAATAATAGGGATAGAAACAGAACCATTTATTATCTTAGATGGAAAATAATTTTGGTAAAACGCTTGAACTCCATTCTTGAGGAAATTATCCTTTCTACTTCAAAAACACTTTTCCTTTCTTAACATGTCATATGATTATAAACTAAAATAAGTTGATAAAAATAAACTTGAAAACATGTAAAGGAAGATTCTTGGAAATAATATTTTAAAAATCCATTCATGTTGTATAAGTTAAAAAAACATTCTTCGTACTTTTGTCGGAAAATCCAAAAAGTACCTCGTACGAAAAATGACAAAAGATTCCTTTCATATCTTTTACTAAAAACTCACCGAAGGGTAAAATTGGATTGAAACAATTTTTGGTGGATGTAAATAATATTAAATATTGAGGAAACATGGATGTGGTTGATAAAATACACCCCAGTAAATTTCAAATTATAAACAATTTCTGATAAAAATGAGATTGTGATATTTCCCTTACCTTAGGTCTGATTTGCTTTGTAAGGGTCAGAACCTACTATACAATGATTTAAATAATGTCATTTACTTATTCCAGAATCATAATCATTGTTATGAAATCATATATGGTTCCCTTATGACTTTATATTACCCGTTGTTTTGTAAATTCATGTTAAAGTAGCGTTTTGGGTAAAATCGTCTCATTTGTCATTCGTGTTTTAACTTGTAATTAATCATATGATTACTTAGATAATGATTACTTATATCCAGAATTTAAAACATGATTTATATATAATATATATTCAGAATATACATATATATAATATATCGATAAATGGACTGAAATACATCATTCATGGAGACGGAAGGTCGTACGTACGCATGAACGCTTTTTTCATTTTCTTATTGAATTTAAAGGAATTAAGTAGATGACATACATATATACATAAATCCAATAACTTTATAATGTCATATATTTCATTATTGATTATATATACTTTATAATCATTGTTAAATTGTTAACATGGAGAATAAATCTCATCGCGTCGTGGAGACGGTAGTCCGTACGTACGCACGAGCGATGATATCGTTTCCAAAATTATTGAATTGAATTGGAGTGGTTGATACAATATATCAGAATCGGTATGATGTTATAATAACTATGTATAGTTATTCTTTAAACCATTATACCCATCCATGTATGGTGTTGGTGAAAAAACAGATTACACCTTGGCGTGGAGACAGTATTCCGTACGTATGCACGCGCGGTGATTTCGTTTTCCGTAGGATGGATAAATTGTGAAATAGGATTTTTTCATACATATTATAACATATCATTATATGAGTGATACTGATGTTATTACATCATAATGAAACAACTAAAGAAGAATAAGTGGAAGAACAAATAAATTTGAATGAATCGATAACGAACATTACCTCTTCTTTGAAGCGCCTCTTAGGGCACTAAAATTGGTCTTTAAAGTAGAACAGATCCTGTAGGATGTTTCTAGGGAAGTGTAGTATAAAATTCGGCATGGTTTGGCCAAGATTGAAGGCTCAAATTGGTGTGAAGAGGAGAGGGAGGAGGTGCGCTTTTATAAGGGAGGAGAGGGGCACCTTTGGAATAACTTAAAATATTATTTTATTATAAAGCCAAATTCGCTTTTAAATAGCTTCAAATTGCGTTATATCGAATATAAGGTGGGGATGGGTCGAAATCATCTCATCCAATAGAATTTGGACATGTTTAGTTCACTATTTTAACATTATCATTAAGTTTTAACATTAATTTATATAATTTTACTTTTACCCTGTCATTTTGTGTTCTTACACTATAAGGTTAATATACTAACTATAAAAAGCCAAACGAACCCCAAGTTGTTTATTATTCATATATATAACATTATCTAAGTAATTTGGCCGAACCTTAGATTTTTAGGAATAAAATAACAATTAATAATATAATATTTGTTTTAAAAACTATTTTATGTCAATTTTGACACTATTTAGTAATTGATTTTTGTGAAAATCATAACAGAATGATTAGTTCGAAATAAATTAATTAAATCAATACTAACATGTCATATTTACCTAGAAAATTAGTGGAATTCATAAAAAGTCACAAATTACATTTTGGTATTTATAACATCAATTATGACAATATTTCATTAATAAGATAATTACTGCATCATCTTTGTGTCATAAATAAATTAAATTAGTTAATGTATAAAAATTACAAATAAAATACCATCATTTAGGAAATACTTTTAGCTTTATAATGAATATTTATAGTCGAATTTATCTTATGTATAACCCTATATTAAAAATGAAATACTTATTAAACATTGATTTTAACTATTTTAACCATTCTTTAAATAAAATAATAATAAATGTCCTAATCTAATCCAAGTGGGCCTAAATGGTCATATTTTATTCCTAAGGTTGTTTTTGGTCGAATTACACTTATCCAATAGAATTAGGACATGTTTTAGGGTAATAATAATATCATTTTTACCTTTAATTACCCTATTTAATTTTAACCGTGGTAAAAAAAAGTAAAAAGATACTATTCAACAAAAATTATTTTCATCTCATTGAAACACATTTAAATTACAGACATCAACCGTGTCTCTCGGATTTTTGAAATTCCACTCACAGAAGCGGTAAAATTAATTTTGATGAAAAATTCATTTTTTTAACTACCACTTAGTGGTTTCACTATTCAGCAAAAAATGAAAGTTTCCAGAAAAATACCAAAAATTAGGCCTAAGATATATTTGATATTATGAACTAAAAAATGATTTATTTTTTACCAAATTCATAACATATCAGTTGCAATAATTAATTTAAAAATTAATTTCCGTCGTCAAAACAAATAGCATGTTTTTAAGAGATAATAACTACCAAAATATTGACACTTGTTTATGTCTTGTTTAAATGTAAAATTACATCCAATGACCAACATTGTATTAAATTGTAAAAATATATTCTAAATATACTTTAAAACCACTCAAATTAATAATTTATCACTATTAATTATTTCGATTAAAAAGCTTGTTTTTAATTAAAATTTAATAAGTTTCACTATTCATCAGAAAATGAAAGTGATCTAAAAAGTACCAAAATTTCACCCTTATCTAATTTCGATATTAAGAATCCAAAAATTAAGTCAATTTTAAAAAATAAAATTTACAAAATTTCAAAAAGTGGTTATTACTATTCATAAGGGCTAGTTTTAAAAATATTTTAATAGCATATCGTTGTTTAGTGAAACTCGGTATTGCGTACTACACACGCTATGGTGAAAGTTCGCGATTGCGTGTAACGCAAGGCAAGTCAAGGATGCGTGTTGTGAAATCTCCTTTTGGTGTAGCATACAACATAAGACATTAATGAAATTAAAAATTATATTTTTCATAAAATCTCGTGGTGTTACAGACGGTCAGATAATGATGTATGATTTGACTCCTATGATAGAGAAGTATAGAGGTATATGCATGTGTGTGGTGGGAATGACATTGGATGTCATGCAGTGCATTAAAGGCAGGCTTACCCATGTTTTAGATGATATGAACTATAATACTCTCTTTTGAACATATTTAACTACCGATGGCCTAGTGTCTTAATTTATACTGATTCCATTCAACACATTATTGGGTATCTGGAAGTTCTTACATTCTTGTATACAATATGTGGTATCATTGGATGGATTTTCAAGATTATGTAAATATTTAATCATGATAAAAATAATTAAATAATTATTAACACACATGATTTATTAATGATGGATTGAAAATTATAAAAATATCTTAATCTGGACAGACCATGGACTTGATTTGGATTGTACATGGAGGTTACCGACTTTAATAAAATAATTTATGCAACACAATGTAATGTAACGTGAATAATGTTTATAGGATAATTATTGCATAATTAATTAATTATCTCATGGAAAGTGATAAAAGGAAAATAATAGAGTTAATGTATCTCTTAAAATGAAATTCTCCTTACAGGATATCTAGTTTTATCAATGTTAGATAGGATCCATGGTGATGTTTGTTATAGTTGAGTATATAACTAGGTTATTACCAAAGTCTGTTTGTGATCTATATTAAATCATTTTTTTAAATTGTATATTCTACCCCACCCATGTTGGTTAGTGAAACTGACACCCAATAGACTCTAGGTGGGTGTTTTTTCCAATATACTTATGAGAGGATGGATGAATGACATCCCCCATTGGACCCTCTCTCTTCTTGTGGTTGTTTATTGTAATGAAATGCATGTTTTTTAGTTATCCCATATATGTATATAGATTTATGTGATGGATTTTGGTTACTTCACAAACATGTATTATTGAATATAGAATCTAAAGGACTATTATATGATTGACATGTATAAGTTGTTATGGCTTGGCATAATTCCTTAGTGAATGAGTTGTCATGGATTGTTGGATAATACCTGATGTTTGATATATATCATAAGGTCTATGGTGGCTCCATGATAATAAAAAGTCACTATATGTTGATTGGTTATGTGATGGTGTGGTTATTTTATTCACGAGGTGTATGTTTTGATTCCCTAATAAAGATTCATTTGGATGACATTCTTTTTGAGAGATACAGTTCAAGAAATGTGATGTCGTGGTCGAGTGGAAACCAAATAAGGAAGAGGGAGTTTAGAACCCTTGATATTTTAGTATTGTATTATATTCTATATTGTATGTGATACATGGTGAGAGTTATCCATTATTATGATAGGAACATAGTATCCAAGTTATGGTATAAGTTTCTTTCACTTTTTTTCCTCGTTCTTTAGTATGATTTATTTATCTTTTGAATAATAGGCTCTAGGGTTCTACTTCTGAGTATACTATTATTCTCAACTGATGTATATAAAAATTGACTTCATGTCATCCTAATAAGGTTAGATATCAGGATAGATATTTATATCTCATTGTTTGATAGCATCTCTTTGGGAATTAGGGTCACTATCACCATTATTGTTTTTTAGTACTTGTATACTTCTGTACTATTATTTCATTATTTTATGAAAATTCATTATTTCACATTTGTTTTCTGTTATATATCTATTTTTAGTACATTTATATTCTTGTATATATTTCATCTTTTCATCCTCATATTCTCTTAGATTTTAATACCTCCTACATGCTTTCTAAATTTACCATCATTGCTAGTCTTCAAACGTGGGCTTACTAGAGTCCTGACTCAGGTAGTTTCTATATATCTCCCCTAATTATGATATCTCTATGGGGAGGGGTCCTGATAGACTGGATAAAATTTTTATGATACACTACAAAAAATGATTAATAGTGTTGTTCTTTTTACACGAGAGACGTTTTAAATCGTATCTAATTAAATTACATACGTTTTCAAAAATTTTCGGCAAATGAGTTGTCTTAATTTTAGTGACATTTATAAACATGAATAAATTGGAGCCATTTATAAATGTTTCTATTTAAGGAAAAATTATTTGTTGTTATTATTTTTAAAATATTTGGTAAATTAATTTTTTTTGTAATATAAAATGTCTCTATTTAACACCACATAATTTACAGATATTTCTAAAAAACAACATTATTTTTTTTAGAAAAAATAATTATTATTATTTAAAATATATAATTTTGTCATAAAATAAAAATACTCAATTAGAAACATGTATAAAAAATTCAAATTTTGTTTTGAAATTTATATTTTTTTATAGTAAAAAAATATACTAATAAATTTTAAACCAGAAACCCCCACCCTCTTTTCGATATTCCACACACCCCTCCCACAATAGACATCCCCCAAACCCTACTCTCATTCTCCATGGTTCACCCTCCCTCTAGTTCTCCACATCACCCCAACCCTCCTCCCACACTCAATGGTGAATCCTCTATCAAGTGCATCACATTCACCCCAACCCTCTTCCCTCGATCGATAACACACTCTCCCTCATCCTCTGTCTATAGTGTTCCCTCTCTAAAATGATTCACATTCACCCAAAACATCCTCCCATGCTCCATGATGCACCCTACCTCCATCACTTTACATCACTCTCCCCCCACAGTCAAGAGTCACCCACCCTCAAGCTGCGAACAGTCCCACTAGCCCTCCCCCCACATTCTAGGATGCACCCTCAAACAATGATGCATGATCCACCACCAAGATAATGAAATATGACTCCATATCGATTTGAACTCAAAACCTATAGGGTAACACCAAAAGACATCACCAACTAACCTATTCCAATTTTAAATACAAAATTGTATGATTATATTTGTGTATACAAAAATAATTCATTATTTAAAAAGATAATATATATATATATTAATGTACATATATATATATATATATATATTGATATCATTATAATATATAATAATTTTTATGTTTAAATTTATATATCTCATAATATTTGATATTACATGTATATATTTATATTTATATTTTATACGTATATATGTAAATTCTTATATTTTATATTTTATATTATATATTTATATTTTATGTTCATATTTTATGTGTATAATATATATATATATATGATTTTATATATATCAGGGAGTTTATGTGTAATATTATATATATTTATATATACATGTATATAATTTTCAATGTTTCAAAACACTATAAAAAATGTCACTAAAATAATCATGTTTTCATAAAAGTGAGACTTAATTTAAAATATGTGTGTTATATATATAAATATATGAATATATATAGATATATATTAATATATCTATGTGTGTGTATATTTATATATAAGTGTATGTGATTATATAATTTAATATATATAGCTAAATATATGTATCTATGTATATATATGATTATATATATGTGTCTGTATTTAAAAAATTAGTATATTACATATAAAATTTTATATATTGTTATAAATATATTGATATATATTTGTCTGTTTATATATAATATATTATATTTGATGTTTTGTGTTTTATGTTTTGTGTATATATATACGTTTTTTTTTCATAAATGGTTATATTTTATGTCATATATATATATATATGTTTATACTATATAAATATATGTTTATATATCTATATATTTATATTATATATTATATATATACATGTTTATATTTTATGATTATATATATGTTTACATTATATATATATATTTTTATATTTTATACATATTAGTTGTTAATATTATATATACATTATATATGTGTATTATGTATATATCAAATGTTTATTTTAATATATATGTCTATATTTTATATAGATATATTTATATAATATATATATATTCCTTTTCCTATGCATATAAATATATATCTATCTTTATACATATATAATTATAATTATAATTATAATATATATATATATAGTTATCCATGTATTAAAACATATGTAAAAATGTTAATAAAATTGAATTTTTTCTTGAAAGCATTCATAAATAATAAATATACTTGTGTTTTATATATAAACATATTTATATTTACACATTTACATATAAATATATGTATAAATAAATATAATTATTTATTTATTTATTTATATATTTGTATATTCATATATTTCTAAGTGCGTGTTTATATATTTGGATATTATTTTTATATATTTTTATTTTTGTTTATGTATATTAATATATTAATATATTTATATATCTAATTATATATTTACAACAATGTGGTGAAATGAATTACATAATTATATATATATAAATATAAACATTTCTAAAAAAAATTCAATGATTAAACAACATTTCCAAAATCAATTCCAAAATTTAGCATCATTTCATAAAAAACATGGATAACTCATTGACGTTTCTAGAAATCATAGCTAAATAATTTACATTTCATGAAAATTCCCATAATTATCAATTTTTTAGAAAATGTCTCTAATTTATGTATGATTATCATGTAATATCGCTAAATTAGAAAATTTGTTTTATTGAAATAGCATTTAATTACTGGAATTAATATAAAAAGGTTGCTACATTTGTGATTTTTTCAGGAATAGTCAATATATTTATGATGTTTTTGAAAAACATCCAGAAAAAAATGTATCCAAAAAATATTTTTCAATGGATGAGGGATGGTATGGAGTTTAGAGTTAGGAGCTAGTGAGGTTGCTTGGGTTTGGTAGGGAACTGTGTCAGCTATGTTTAGTAGGTGATCTAAATAATGGAGACTGGATGTGAAATGGGTAGTTTAGAGACCCCTATGATTTGATGTACATACCTTTATGTATACTAATCCAACTAAACAATTTGATTAATTTTTTGGGTGGAGTCCTATGAATGGATTCTACATCATTCTTCTTTGAACATTATTCCAAAAGGGGTAGACATTGGGATTAGATGAAACATCTAAATAATACTAATTAATTATATAATTAATGATAACTATTTCATATTCCTGGTTAAAATGTTCTAAAAAATATTTTTTAAAAAATACCTCCAAGTCGATGTCCTCCTCAGGTTCGTTTGGATGATGTTCAGCAGGATGTTCTAGAGGATCATCGCATAGTGGAGATCAATAGTGGTCAAACATGGAAGAGGAAACTATGAGTGTTTTAGTGTAATAATATGCATGTCTATTAGACTTCATTTTCATATTCTATCATATATAGTGGTTATTGGAGTTTGAGATAGAGTTCAATTTGGTTTGGGCTAAGATGAAGTATGTGTTTTTGTTGGTTCTGATGTTGTTTAATGGAGTAGTGAGGTAGTGGTTGTTCTTTTTTCTAGAGGATCACAAGAATTCAAATTTATAATGAGAAATTATTTGAGACTAATTTAGAGAAGATATTATTTATTAGACAATGAAAGAGGATAATCGTCAGGTGATGGCTACCAATTAGTAGGGGAGCTATAGTGTGTGAGTGTTAAAGATCCCTTTCAGGAACCTTTTTGCAATATACTTCAAACCTACCAGCAGATAATGAGTCTTGGTCAGTACAATTTGAAGAATATTTTTATATATATATCCCTCTCTAGGTAACCCCATTCATGCTGCTGATTTATCTCAAGGATCTCAGAATAATAGATTTAATTTAGAGGATGATGCCCAAAACTAAATAATCATTAAAGGGGAGACCTCAATATTCTTCATTAAATAGACATATGGTCTGTGGTTACCAATTTTCAGAAAAAATGACTTTTAAGTCTACTGGTGGTAGGTCCCATCCCTCAACATCTCATTTCTCTGGGGGGGGGGGGTTGTGACTCTAAGACTTATTTTATGGGACCAAAAAATAAATTTTCTTATAGAGGACAAGTTTATTAGTGGTGAGTGTGCTTAACCATTATGAGTTGTCAATTTTTATAGGTGTTCTACACCACATTCAACCATTGAAGATTTTTCAGCCATTCTAATAGTATCATGGTTATCCTTTTCTGAATTAGTATATAGGGGACATATAAGGAAGAGAACAACCCTAATTTGACCAACAACCTCTGAGATCGTAACATTTACAAGGTGGTGGTACTCTGTAGGGTCAATGAGTTATATAGTAGATTATGGTTAGTTTCATGCTTAAGAATTCCCAGTTCTAGGTGAAACAAAAAATATTATATGAACCCTTTTCTTGTTTTCTACATTGGTGCATAAATTCATTTATTCAATAGAGACTCACACAATTATATCACCTTCCCCAATCCAAGCTTTGGGAAATAAGGGAGAGAGTTTTCTAATTCCCTTGTTGTTCACTACACCAGTCGGAGGATGTGCTAACCTGTATAAAGTATGTAGATACTATGAGCTAGTGATGGGTTACTCCTTTATTTTGGAGATTTCCTATGTTAATGGATAAAAAACTATGAAATACACCTAGACCTAGATTGTGTTTATTCAATGTAGGATATCATGGAATTATTCAAGAGAAAGGTTTTTTTCCCTGATGATAATGGAGATCTAGAGATTTTTGGGGGTATGAATGTCTCTTGGATTAGTTATATGAGGGTTTTGTACTTTTCTTCTATGAGGGATTTGTTGATATTGATCTCATTTGAAGTTATGATGTTGGTGTTTACTAGGTTTTTTTATGTGTAACCTTGTGTATTTCTAGAATATATATTGGAATTACCCCTTGATACGATATTGATTTTGGGATCGATCTATAATCTGATGTGTATCTTGTATCTATGTCTCTGTATAATATGGTGCCCTCAGATTGGAGAGATCTATGATAACACCATGATGATCCATTTAAGTGAGGTTCAATTAGGTTATGTGTGCCTCATTGGGTGAAATAGTTTTGATCATGAAAAAGGATGACCTAAAATTGAATCTTTTTACTGTTTATCATTTCTTGAACCAAGTGGAAGTGAAGATCATATATCATACGTAATTTATGGATGATTTATTCTATCAACTGGTGTGATCAAATTATTTTCTGAAGATCAATTCCATCTAGGATATCATCAAATATTGATGTAGGATAAGGATATTAAGAAGACTGAATTAAGTGGTCTTCATGGTAATTAATAGATATTTTTATTTAGTTTGGTATACTTTGTCCTCTATCTATGTTTATGGGTTTAGTGAACATAATATTCAATGTGTTCCTATATAATATCTTGGTGTTCATTATCGATTAATTCATTGAGTACTTTATACTTGAGGATGTGGAATGAAGAGAATCTATATTCCCTTTTGGGTGTTCATCATTGAGAAAGGATGTTAGAGATATTGTTAAAGTGTAAATTTTGGGTTTATAATGTTCATTTTAGAAGGCATGTTTTATCCTAATAGGGTGTCTCTATAGATCCTTCGATGAGAGAGGCCATTGTGTCTTGGGAAAATACAAAGAATTTCAAAAAGGTACAGAGGTTACATGGTATTAAAATCTATTATCGGTGGATTATAGTATAAATTTCTCATGTTTAACTTCCTGTGATAGTATTTCATCATAATTATAAGGTGTTATTGTGTGTAGAAAATTGTTATAAAGTTTTTGAAAAACTAGAAGAGAATATTTCAGGTTCCCCACTTCTTTGTTTTCCTATAGAGGGATTTATATTTGATATTTTATGTGATGTATCTGATTTTATAAGGGGTTGTGTTATGAGGTATAGGATAATTTTTTTTTCTTATGTCTCTTTATGGTTTGATCTCCATGAGTGTATATATTCCACCCATTATCATTAGTTTGATGAATATGTGTTTGGAATGATGATTTAGAGACATTACTACATCATTTAGGGTTTTATGGTATTTAGTGACCTCATGATCATAAAGAATCTATTCTCATATTGTGATTTACTTTTTCATCATTGTTGGTATATGAAATTGTCACAACATTTCTATATATATGTTTTGTATATTATTGTAAAGGGGAATTTAATGGATGATTCGTTGAATAGGAATCCACAAACTGATGAAATTCATGAATATGGGGATTCATGTACAGTGGTGAAGGAAATATCAACAAAGAAATTTGATACATGATAGGTTTTAGTAAGTGGTTTCATTCTTAAGATGATTGTGAAATCATATTTATGGAAGGTGGATGAGGATTCCCCATTGGGTGATTCTAAGGTGGTGTTTTGGAGGGACTGAGATTTTTTGTTACCCAGATTGTTAGTTTGAGGATGGATAAGATTGAGTGCTGTTTTAGGGAATTCTATACATTAATTTGAAGATGAATGAGTCGGTTCATTGATAGTTTCATATTTCACATGTTAGTGTTATATTCTGGGGTGACCAAGATGAACCACACCATGAGAGGTTAGTTTTGTTGGCTTGTGCTGGATCAGAGATTTTTGGAGTCTGTTTCTCGATTTTTTTTCTTCCAAAATGGGATAGGTGAGAATTGTGTTCCTAGTGGGTTATTGTACCAATAATATATTACTTTGTTTATGTGGGAGGTTATAACAATGGAATTTTTTACTCTTTTACCTCATGCATAGGGATGCTATTATGCAATATTTGTGATTATAAAACATTTGACAAAATCATCTAACTTTATATTGATCAGGGATTCTAGATCAATGATGTTTTTTAGAGTAATTATCTAGATGATGTGGTGTGAGTCCAAAGAGTCCTGAGGATGATCATTTCTAATCGAGATCCATATTTTACCTCAAGGGTGGGGAGAGGTATCTATAATAATTTTGGTTTTCAATTATTCCTTAGCAATAATATTCATCTACAGGTGGATTCTAAAAAATTAGAATATATAGACTCTTTAAGTTATAAGTTTATCTTATGTCTGGGATTTTAGAGGTTCATCATGAGGCACCATTCCTTGTTCATGTTTTTTCTACAAATTCAATTCAAAATCATCCATTGGTATGGTGAATATTGAAACTTTGTAAGTATTGAATTTTCATTCACCAATGTGATACACTGAGCTTATAAGGCCCCATCCTTAAACATTACATAATCATGAAATATGTTAATAATTCACAATGAATATTTTTTCAAGTTTATAATTTTGGATAATTAGGACATAACTATTACATTACATCTCAAAAATAACAAATTAGACACTTCTACTCTATCTAAAGTTTTCACAAAAATAAAACTCCTTAAATAAAACAAGAGTTATTTTATTTAAATAAATATTCTTGAATTCTTCTTCTATATTACCCTTACATATACCCTATGAAGAACATTTCAAAAGAATGGGATGAGCATGAAAATATAAGTAAGATTTATAAAAGAAGGAATGAAAAAATTAGTCCATCAATGCATAAAAATCAATGAAAGCATACTTTTCAATCGTTAACATACCACAAAAAATAAAAATATTTATGAATAAAAAATGGAAATTATAAATCATAAAGTAAACTTGTGGCATCCATAACATAATTACATGGTAACATTCAAATCAATATAGAGAGATACATTTGGAATACTCATCATAGTATATTACCTAAATATCTTAGTAGAAACATTATCATTTACCACCATCACATTACCCAATGCATTAGAGAGCTATCTAGGGCTCACTCGCCCTAGGATTATAAAGGAACCACCCATATGTGTTAAAAATTCCCAATAACCATAAAATAATCATAACATATGAACAATAATAAAGGAAAGATACCATTTCCACATTTCAATCACAAGATATTACTTCAAGATATTGACATAATCAATTCATTTAAAACATTCAAAAATGAGTTTTGAATCCAAGTGTCACATAACACTCTAACAACTTTGAAAGTATTTTACAAATTAAAATATTCCCATCCATATGAATAAATCCTTAAAATCATATGTAAAACATTTACATGAATGATAAGGATTTAGAATATTAGATCTTTAAAACATTTAAAATGATGTTTTACTTAACGAATCCTTTACCACTAGAGAAACTCATGAATAATAATAATTAAAGAATAACATAAAATATAAAAATAAACATCATAATAATATATAAATTCATTATATATAATGTCACAATGGTTGTATATACACTTTATAGGACAATAAATTTGAATAATATCAAGATATGCCTCACTAAAAAGAGATTGAGACGTAGTCCCTTACAATGATTGTACCGTTATATCAAGGATAAATAAATGAAATAATAATGTATGAAAAATATAAATACACCCAATATAAGTGGATATTATGTGTAAAAAATCATCGGTCATTCACACATATTCATTGCATGACATAATGATGAATTAAATGTTTAACTCAAAGAATTGAAATTTGGTTAAGATGTTTCCTTACCTCAAGTCTGACGTGTCTCGTATGCTCCGTACTCTTCATATATTACTAATTTAAGATAATTTATACCTGATTAAGAAACCATTTCATGTTTTTTATTTTTTTTATATGATTTATTAACTTGCAATAATAGTGAGTTAATTATTTTAGTTGATATAAGACATTTTGTCGATGTTCGGAACTTGTGTAAATAATGAAATTTTTAAAATTATAAATTTTCCATGAGGTCAAAAAGTCCATTATCTCTAGAGTTATATTCATAATTTAGATACCATGTATATAATATATATATATAGTATATATGTATTTAAAATATTCCATACATTTTGGGTATATGAAAATTAAATGCACCATTCATGGAGATGGTAATCCATACGTACGCAGAAATGCTACTTTCATTTATTTTTTAAATTTAATTGCATCAAAACAAAATGATAAATTAGTATATTATTATTCCTGTATAATATAATATTTTACATATGTTACATATATTCATTAACACCGTCCATTATATGTTCCATATATGGTATGAATGAGACATATCACTTTGAGGGGCGGTCATCCGCACTTCCTTAAATGAAATTTTCATATTTACCCATTATTTAAAACATTAAGGTATGCCATAAATGATAAATATAGATTCAAATATAAAATATAAATATATTATATATCACATATAAATATAGTTCCATCATATAGGCCACCATGAGAGAATATAGGAGATAATTGAACAATAATCATTTCTTGAGACAGTAGTTCGCCGTCCACAGAAACAGTATGTTAATGTCCATTAGATAGAGGCGAGTGGAAGTGTTGTTAAAATCATCCTCATCACAAAATCATATTATATTTAAGATAATGGGGTTTTATAAAAGTTTAGAATAATGAAAGTTTTGGGGGTTGTAGAAGGAAAATAAAAGAAAACAACTTGAGAGAATACATTACCTCTAAATCAGGTAACTCCCTTTGGTTTTAACCAAAAGGGTCTCTTGAAATTTCTTATTCCTAATGAAATGATTATAGGTGAAATATAGTGATGTTGGGAGATTATTAGAGCTGAGTTTATACAATCCATAGGGCTTGAGAGGTGTGAGTAATGGGTTAGAGGTGGTGGCATTTTATAAGAGGGAGGAGGGGCTCTTTAGGAAAGTTTGAATGTATTATTTTATTATAAAATGATTTTATGTTTAAAAATATCCTCAACTCATTAAATTAGAATATAATATGAATATAAGTCTAAATAAAATCATATAATAACAATTTGATAGTTTTTGTATTATTTTTTAATCCTTATCATTTTTATTTAACCCTTTGATACATTATTTTACATTTACTGTGTCTTCTATATATTTATAATATATGGTTAATATATTTACAATAAAATTACATGCGACCAAAAATGGATCATTAATGAAAATTTTAACATCATATGTCTGAATATTATATTTTTAGGATTATTTTATCATTTAATAAAATATTTATTGATTTAAAAACACTTTTATGTCCATTTCAATATTATTCATATCATGACTTTCAAAACAAAATCCAAAATAAGTTGATTCTTTCAAAAAACCAACATTAATTAAAACATAAAAAGTCATAGTTATCCATAAAATTCAGGTATTTCATAAAATGTTTCAAAATAAATTAATTTTAATATTTATTATCTCATTTATTTAAAACTTTAATTAATGAAGTAATCATTACATAATCATTGTGTCATAAATAATTTTATTTATCTGATGTATAAAAATTATAAATAATATACAATGATGTTGGAAATATTTTTATTTTTCTTATTACAATTTATAGTCAAATATATCAATTATCTAACCTATTATAAATTTTTTTTTACTAAGAGATATAAGTTTATGTTATATTTTCCTTAACTTTAAATTAATTTTTATAAAGTGTAATTTTAAATTACATGTGGCTCCATGAGATCCCAAAATTGACCCAAGGATGACTCTAGTCAGAAATGTATCATCCAATGGGATTAGGAAACATGTTAGGGTAATTTAATATTATTATATTATTATTTTTTACCGTTATTTACCAGATTTAACCTTTAACCATGGTAAATAAAATATTTACTAATGATACTATAAAAAATATATATATAAAAGTTACCTATTTACACAATTTAGACCTCCTAATTCCAAATATGGAATCCATTTTTCAAAATTCAAAACACAGATGATGCTGAAATTAATTTAAAATTTATTCCCGTTGTCAAAACCAAAAAGCATATTTTAATGAAATAATAACTATCAAAATATTAACACTTGTTTATGTCTAATTTCAAGGTGAAATTACATAAAATGACCTGAATGGGTTTAAATGGTAAAAATAAAATCTTATTAAACTTTAACACTAATTAAAAAGAAAATTTATCCGTATAAATAAATTTGATAAAAAGGTAGTTTTGAATTAAAATACAGTATTTTCACTATTCATTAAAAAAATGATCTTTATCACAAAAATACCAAAATTTTATCCTAAGTAAATATTGATGTCCTGATTCTAAGGAATAATTTTATTTTTTGAAATAGAACATATAAAAGTGACAACAACTATATTTAAATGGGTTCACCATCAAATATTAGTAAAACTACCTTTTAAAAATATTTGTGCATTTATGCTTTAAATTGGATTCATTCTCATATTAATCCTCTAAATATTATAAGAATCATTAAAAAACATTTATTATATATGTGTAATAATATTGTAGTTAGTTTGGTTCATTCGCACTATTACAAGGGCTAGGAATTAACTAATATTTAAAATATTAATAATAATATATTATTTTTCAATCTAACTCAACGTTGTGTGCAACGTATGATTTCAAAGAAACTTGTGATTGCATGTTGAGTACTCTATCAGACATAGAATCCCCTATAATGTAAAATTAATATTTAATTCAAAAATATTAATAAATATATAAATTTTATGTTCTTTATTTACCTGGGATGTTACATCCTTCCACTCTTTTGGAAATTACGTCGTTGCAATTTTAAAATTGGTTTTGAAAACATCATTAGAAATCTCACATCGGAAAAAGAGTCAATAAAACATCAATATAAATTAAATAAGGATAATTAAAAAGGTCACCCAAGATTACCCATACTAATATTCCATGTTGGAAAACATGGATATGGAAGAGAAACTAACTCTCATGGATTACTAGATAGAGATAAAGAATTTGATCATGGAATGTTAACCACCCTATTACCAAAAATTTTTGGTTTGGTAAAAGTCTGATGATAAAAGAAATTGTATACCATTTTTTTTCTTCAGTATCATTTTCATAGAGTTAAATAATTTTATTACAACCTAGAATAAGATCACAAGGAAATATACTTACATGAAAATTGGTGTTTCATCCTTTTATCAAATTTCAACCACAAACTCAACTTTTCTCTAAACGTTGATTATTCAAGATGACCTGGTCACACCTGAAGTGATAAAAAAACTTCTAGAGAATCAAATAATCCAAAAATTATGATCTATATATTTACCTTGTATTTAGACATTAAAGAAAACAAATATGGTCAGTACGATATCAGATAATCCCATAGAGGATAATCCTTTATAAAAATAAATACTACTCTTAATCTCATAAATTTGATAAACAATACCCAAATTTCAACATATACTATTTAATAAACAACTATACTTAAATTTATTCAATGTAGTTCAAACTATGATTGAAACCAAAAACTCAGAAGTATTTAATCACATAGTCTTCTAGAGTAAATCATAACATTTATCTCCAAATAACATTGACTGCTCCAAATGTCTGAAACAAAATTGTAATTAAATCAATCACATATTCTCTATGATAGCTTAATCATTTCCATAAATAACCTGACTCACTATATTCCCACTATAAAAACATAAGTTCTTCCAAAATAAAATTCCACCATTAATACTCAAATGAAATCTCATAGTATTCTATTTTCCATAAGCAAATAGTGTTTCCAAAAGAGCAAAAATCATCAAAAACATCATTTGTCACTAAATCAAAAAAATCATTTTATTATACTATGTATATCCCTTTAATAAAACATAATCTCCAAGATAAACTAATTATAGATCCATAAAATCAATTAAAAAAATTATTACTACTACTAACTCGGGACTCCACGTAGTCCAGTGGTAGGTGATAAATCCTATTCGCACTTTAGTTGTGGGTTTGATTCCAACAGCTTTGTTTGACGCGATGGGTTGTTACACAGTTTGTGTTTTGTCTTTTTTTAAAAATTATATAATTTTAAAATATTCAAAAAAAATAGATAAATTCCTCAAAACCCCATAACATATTTTTATCCTAAAAGGTTATGTACTACCTTTCATTTTACATCAAAAAAATGTATTAACCATTTCTCACCTAAAAAACAAAAGATCATATGAAACCCGAAAGTTAACCATTATGTATACACAAGAAAATTTCATTCTTTATAGAATAACATTTTCACATATCAAACATCATGTTTATACATACTAGAAAATTACATCCAATGTAATCTTATCATTAATACATTTAAATATAGCATCATCTATTGATCCAACATAACTCTTCAATTCCTAAAAAGTAGACATCCTAATCATCCAACATTCTTCCTGGTCCTTTATCTATGACTTTTCATCTTATTATTTTATAATTATTTCCTACAAAGAAAATCATGCATAATGTCTTATGATTTCTGTAATATCAAAACATGACCTCAGAAATAATCCGTATCTTTACTTGTTCATTGTCAGTTTCTTCATGCTCAATTGGAATGGCATTAGGTATTGGTAAACATATATCTTTATGGGCATTCTGGTCTCATTCCTAAAACGTCTTCATAGTATATCTCTTTTTATAATGACCATGAACACCATATTTAAAACATTCAATTGATTATTCAGAAAGAACTTATTTCCCTTTCCTAGAGTCAACTGGACGCTTCCTTTTTCCATGGAATGTTATTGCTTTAAGAACATCATTTCCACATCTATATCATCTTTTATTCCTGTTGAATAATTTTCCTAGGTGTTATTTCAACATCCTTAATACATAGGTTTTTTAATTTTCTTACCTTTATGGTTATTACTTGAACTCCCATTGGGATTCATTTCTCGCATATATGATACTTTATAAAAATCACCATGGTTTAAATGGTCAATCATGACTCTATATAGTTGGTTGAGAATAACCACAAGAGTCCTTGATGCTGTTTGCATTTCATTCATTGGAATATTTATAAAACCCTCATAGTTTTCTTTACATCCTTTGTTATTTTGGTGATCTCAAGATCCAGCCATTTACTAGAACAAGGATTGTTTGAGTATATTAGTAAAATAATCATATAATATATTATGAGGAGGGTAAACACTAATATATAATTATTCATGTGTTCTTAAACCCATTCAATTTATCTAAAATAACTACGACTCTTTCTAATATTCTAACATTATGTTCATGTCACATATGCTTAAATAAAACCCTAAACTCTAAATATTTCTAAACCGACCATTGATGCCAACTGTATGGCCCCTGAAGTAAACATTACATAATATAGAGATAATTTAATAATTTACATTGATGATCTTTTTTTGTTAATATTTTTAGATAATTAGAAAGTAATTAATACATTAAATCCCAAAAATAAAAATGTACACACATCTACTCCATCCAAAATTTTCACACAAATAAAACACCGTAACTAAGACAATAGTTCTTTTCTTGATATAAATCTTCTTGAATTATTTTATTCTATTAACCTTAATTATACCCTATGAATAACCTTTAAAAACATTGAATGAGCATAAAAATCTCAGTATGGGTTATAAAACAAAGAAATAAAACATTAGTCTGTAAATACATACAAATCAATTAAAGCATACTTCTCAATCCATAACATACTACACAAAAATCATAATATTTATGAATAACACCTGGAAATCATAAATCATATTGGTAACTTGTGGAATCCATAACCTATATACATTGTAGCTTTCACATCTATATATGGAGTACCATTTGGAACAACAATCACAATATATTCCCTAAATCTCTTAGGGGAAACATTAATGTTTACCTCCGTTATGCTACTCAATGCATTATAGAGAAAACTTAAGCTCACCCGCCCTAGGTTTATCACGAAACCACCCATAAGTGTAAAAAATTCCCATGAACCATAACATAATCATAACATCGTAATAATCATAAGGAAGGATAACAATTCCACATTACAATAATAATATATCACTTGAAGATATTGACATAATCAATTCATTTAAAACATTCAAAAAGAAGAGTATTGAATCAAAGGGTCACATACAACACTATGAATTTTGAAAGGATTTTACACTTTAAAACACTCATTTACATATGAATAAATCCTTAATATCATTTCTAAAACATGGACATGAAAGATGAGGATACAAAATATTAAATCGTTAAAAAATTTATAATGATGATTCAGTTAAAGAATACTTTACCACTTCAGAAACTCATGAATACAAATCATTAAAGAATAACATCAATGAAAATAATAAATATCATGAGAATATATAAATTCATGATATAAAATGCCAAATGGTTGTATATACACCTTATAGGATAATAAAGGAGCACAATATCATGATATGCCTGAATGAATGTAGATTGAGACGTAATACCTTACAAGGATTTTATCATTAGATTAAGGATAAATCAATGAAATAATAGTTTGTGAAAAATATAAATACATCCAATTTATGAGCATATTATCTGTAAAACAATCGTAGGTCATTATTACATATTCATATCACGACATAATGAAGAAGAACAATTTTTACGTAAACAATTGAAATTGGGTTAAGCAGTTCCCTTACCTCGAGTCTGACTTGCCTCGTATGTTCCTTGTTATTCCTGAATAATAAATTTAAGTGGATTTATACTTTCTTCAGAACACTTTTCAATTTTATTATTCCTTTTATATTACTTATTACGTTGCAATAATAGTTAGTTAATTATTACATTTCATATTGGACATTTTTTTGATGTTCAGACCTTGAGTCCAAATTGAACTTGTTATAATTATAAATTTTCCATTTGGTCAAAAGGACCATTATCTCTAGAAAGATATTCAAGATTTAGATATTATATATATCTGATATATATTAATTTTAAATAGTCCACACCATTTGGGCATTGGATAGTAAACTGCACCGTTCAGGGATATGGTAAGCCATAGGTACGCATGAACACTACATTCATTTATTTTCCATATTTAAAGGAATGAAAACCAAATGATGAATATGTATATTATTATTCACATATAATATAATATTTTACATATGTTAGAAAATTTAATTATCACCATCCTTTATATGTTCCATGTATGGTATGAATGAGTCATATCACCTTGAGGGGGCGATAGTCCGCACTTCCTCAAATGAAATTATTGTATTTATCTATTATGGAAAACAAAAATGTACTATACATATGAAAATTAAAGAATCATAGAGACATAATAAATATAATATAAAATATATATAAATATATTTCTATCATAACACCCACCATGAGAGGTGGTAGAAGATAATTGAACATTCATCATTTCTTGAGCCAGTTGTCCATCGTCCAAAGAAACAATACTTTTTCTATCAATTTGGTGGAGGTGTGTGGACATGTAGTTAGATTTTTCATAAGAAAAATATCATAGTATGTTAAATATAATATCATTGTTTTTAAATAATGTAATAAAAAGAGTGTATGGTGTTGGAGAAGTAAAATAAAAGAAAAGAACTTGAGAGAATACATTACTTTTAAATCGGGTAACTCCATTTAGTCTGAACCAAAATGATTTCTTGAAATGCATTATGCCTATAAGATGGATTATATGAGTAAAAGAGGGATTTGGGGAGCTTCTTAGAGCATATTTTGGATGATATAATGGTCTTGAAATGTGTGAGTAATGGGTTAGAGGTGGTGGCCTTTTATAAAAGTGGGGAGGGGTTCTTTAAGAATGTTTCAAAGTATTATTTTATTATAAAAATGGGTTTTCGTTTGAAAATGTCCAAAACTCATTAAATTAGAATATACGATGAATATAAGTACAAATAAATTAATCCAACAAGTATTATAAAGGTTTTGGATATTTATTTAATCTTTATCTTTTTTATTTAACCCTTTGTTAACTTATTTTACTTTTATAATGTCTTCTTGTATATTTATATTATATGGTTAATATATTTATAATAAAATTCCAAGAGAACAAAAATGATTCATTAATAAACTTTGTATCATTATATATCTCATTAGGATAAATAATATATATTTAAGATTATTTTATCATTTAATAAATTATTGATGGATTAAAAACTCTTTTAAGTCAATTTTAATACTATTAATATCTTGAATTTTAAAAAAATAGAACTCAACATGATTCTTTCGAAACCCCTTTGTCAATTAAAAAAAACAAGTCATAATTATATATAAAATTAGTGGATGACGTAAAAAGTTTCAAAAATAATTTATTTTAATATTTATAAACTCATTTATTTAAAATATTCATTAATGAGGTAATCATAACATCATCATTGTGTCGTACATAAATTTACATATTTGATGTCTAAAAATTATAAATAAAATACCAGGATGTAGGAAATATTTTTATCTTTCTAGTGACTATCTATAGTTTAATATATCACTTATATAACTCAGTATAAAAAAATTACTAAGAGATATATGATTATGTTACATTTTCCATAAAATTAAATTATTTTTTATAATGTCATTTTCACTTATATGTCGCTCCATGGGGTCCCAAAATTAACCCAAGGATGACCATGGTCGGAAATGTATCTTCCAATAAGATTAGGACATGTTTTAGAGTAATTTAATATTATTATATTATTTTTTATCATTATTTACCAGATTTACCCTTTAACCATGGAAAATAAAATATTTATTGAAGTTACTATTGTTGAGTCAATGAGGTTTCCTTATGACTCCACTATGTTTTGTAAATCAGAATCCCTCTATCTTATGAAAAATTATATTTTATCTTCCTAAGGAAAATTTTACTTCTACAAGGAAATTTTATCCTTACTATGTTTTCATTGTTAATTTTATAGTCTCTAAATTATAATTAAATTTATTCATAAGTGTAAAGATTATGTTTCACATTTAAAACCTTGGAATCATATAAATCCATGGTTATAGATTATTCTATTTTTAGGTTCTGAATTCTATGAAATTGAAATTCTCAATTCTCTGAAATTCAGAATCCAAATTATCAGAAATTCAGACTCTAGATTCCTCAAAATTCAGAATTGAAATTCCTTTGAATTCAGACTCCGAATTCCTATGAACACATACATCGAATTTCTCAGAATTCAGACTCCAAATTCATCATAATTCAGACTCTGAATACCTCAGAATTTGGACACTGAATTTCTTAGAATTAAGACTCTTAATTCATCATAATTCAAACTCTGAATTCCATAGAATTTAAACTCCAAATTCTTCATTATTTCAGAGTATGAATTCATGAGAATTCTGACTCTGAATCCCTCATAATTATGACTCTGAATTCCTCAAAAATCACATTCTGAATTCATAGGAATTCAGACTCTGAAATCTGTAGAATTCATATTCCGAATTCTTTTTAAAATAAAATCTTAATATCTATGATCTATAGTCTTTGAATGATTATTTGATTAGACTCTGAACTTTTTTTCCTTATACTATGAAAAATAGATTTGGTTAGCAACATTAATTTACTTATACTTGTTATAGATATGAAACAATGTTGTACAATCTGTTTCTAACTAACTAGTGTTTGAGTTACACGTGTATAGGTCCCTTAGAAATACAAGGAAAAATATTATCATTGGAGGAGGGAGCTGACTGTTTGAAAAGTGACTATAAATAGGAGCTCCTTTGAATGATCTCATTGTTGGTTGATCACTCTAGAAATTAAATCTTGTTGATGTGATTTCTAGAGAGAGAGACTTTGATGTTTTGTGCACACTGAACACCTAGTTTAGATAGCTTCGTGCGACTCCAAGTGTTGTTGTGTACAATCGAGGACATTCGGGGATAGGAAGTCAGAGGTGCCTAATTACTTAAATTTAAAGGACGTACGTCGATAGAATGATAGAGGTGCCGGAAACCTTAAAGATCAAGGGGCTGCTGGGATATCAAGATAGATTACAATATTTCTATCGAGGGCTTACCTTGGTGTGGGTATGTAAAGACCCGGAAATTTCAAGGTAAAGTTTTTTCCTAAATTTTCATTGCAATTTTACAAGGGCACAGTTTATGACGGCACCTAATTCCGAGGCCCCGTGTGCCCGAAATCATTTGCCGAATTTTGGCTCAGGTACTTTCAATGAACGGACGAGCTGGATTTTCTAGCTTTTGAACCGATGCCAAAAATCGAATTCTGAGGGCACCGATGGAATCACAGCACCACTACTTGCTTAGAAACGCCTCTTCCAGAGTTGCGTTTGCTTAGTTGTGGTTTTTAATTTTTGGGTTTTAAGTTATGAAATAAAATAAAGTTGTGCGAAAATTTTATTTTTATTTCACATAATGCCGCATGAAGATGACTTTAAGCTGCTTAAGCTCAGTTGAAACGGATAGGATGAAACCCAAAATATCCTAACCACTTGATAGGATATTTTTGGGGTGGGGCCCACACGATCCCCACAGTTTCTTTCCGCTAAGTAACGCACCCGCGAAAACCCCTATTAAATAAAAGTCAACTGGGGCATTTTCTTAAACAATTAAACGCTCCTATTAAATGGGCGGTTTATTCGTTGAAGTTAATTCTATGAATTAATTTCGTTCATTTCTTAACACGTTTTTGTTTTGTTGGAATGATAATAAAATAAGGCCAACACACCTACCTTTTGAAAGGTTGTGTTAAAACTTTGAAGAATCTCTAAGTATCTTCCTCCTCCTTCGCGAAGAACGTGAAGAACGTGAAGAACACGAAGAACGCGAAGAATGCTGGCCTCCGACGAAGAACGCCGAACCCGTGGAGATCAGCGACGTGGCGCCATGTACCTCATCGCCGACGATTCTTCCTCTGCGACGCTTCTTCCACGACGATCCAACCCCGTGACAACCTTCGATCGACAATGACAAGATTGTCGACGCGACACCCTTCCGTGACGCAATGCTCCACTTGTTCCGTGACGGTCAATTCCACGAAGAACACACATCCGACGAGGTAGGGTTTTTAATTGAGAATAATAATACCCTTTTTCCTCGGATGTTTCCTTTTGTAAATAAAGAACGCGGATCAACTCAATAATAAGTTAATCCACGGAAAGATTGGTTGTGGGATGAGTATTCTTCATTGCGGGTAGGGGTTTTATTTATTTATTTGATTCGTGAATACCAACTTGATGATCTACGTGGATTTAAACCATTTGTTATCAAGTAACGCGAGGGGGTCAGACCGCACAAACATGGCCGATCCTCCTCCTTTTTTTCATGATAGTTCCTTTGTGATTGGTACGGGAAGGCGTGGTGCCGTCAAACCACGCAGTTATTCATGCGGAAGGATATGCGCGGCACCATCGTGTCACGCCATGGAAGGATGTTTAAGAACGTGATGCCGTCGCGCCGCGTTGAAGAAAAGAAAAGAACCGCGGTTGAAGTCGGGCCACGGTGAAGGGGCACAACGCCATTGGGTCGCGCTGGAAAACTACAAAGACGACGATAATCGTTTGACATGCTGATTGATGGGAAACAATGAAGGAGACTGTTTTGGCGTTTGAATCCCTTCCCAGTAAAGGTGGGGTCCCAGGGGGACCCTAGGCGAAGAAGACAAGAGAAACAGACCACCGGAGCACGTCAGGTGGTCCGCGGAAGGCGGCGGCGGCACCGACGACCGGCGGAGGTTGCCGCCAGCGTCAATCAGCGGTGATGGGGGGTGGCCGTGTGCACCCTCGCCGCTCCGCGGCAACCGCTCGGCCGCCGCCGGCCGGTGGGGCCAGACCGGACCGCGTCGGAACGGGCCGGGCCGGGCCAGGCCCAGCCGGGTCAGACAGGGTCGGGTTGACCAGGTTCGGGTCCCCCCGGTTCGGGCCGACCCAAGGGGGGTCGCGCCGGGTCGGGCCGGGCCAAGACCCCCGTTTTCGGACCACTTTCGGTCAAATGATCATATCTTGAGCTGTAGACCTCTGATTGATGCACCGTTAGCGGCAACATGATCCTTGAACCGAGCCGTTCGTTTCGATATATCACACTCAATGTTTCGGAATACTTTGAGTTCGGCCGGGTTGGTTCGTACACGAAACCAACCGGGCCCTCGGAGCGGAAATGCTCATATCGTGAGCTCCAGTCATCCGAATGACGTGTCGTCGACCTTGTTGAATTTCTCGTAGTGAGACGGATCTTTTGGCTTACTTCGCTCGAGGTTTGGATGTCGTCGGATTGCAGTCGGGTTGGTTCGCTCACGAAACCAACTGGGCCCCTGGAACGAAAAAGCCAATAACTCACAGACCGGGCGACCGATTGACGCGCCGTCTATCTCGTTTCTTTCCATATGATGAGACGGAACTTTTGGCATACTTCACCCGAGTTTTGGTTGTTGTTGGATAGTGGCCAGTTTGGATTGTAACCGAAATCCAACAGGGACCCTGGAACGGAAAAGCTGATATCATTCAGAACAGACGTTCGTTTGAAGAACCATTAGAGGCATTGGTGATAACGTTGAGAAACGGTCCCTATGAGTATACCCTATGAGTGTTCAGGGTATTGTTGAGTTACGGCCGGATTGGTTCGCAAATGAAACCAACCGGGACCCTAAGACGAAAATGCTAACAACTTGCAGACCGGGCGTCTGATTGACCAGCCGTCTGTTGCGTTGAGACCCCTATGACGAGGCGGTCCTTTGACATACTTATTCATGGGACTTTGTGATACTTGGAATATCTACCTATAGCTCGTGGAGTGGACCCTCCCGGAGACGAGTGTACGGAGTACGGAAACCGTGTAGACGGTTGAGACCAGACGACTACTTGACCGAATCAACTTGGAGTGAGTCGACTAGCCCAGTGGACGGAGTGCCCGATATTTGGCAACAGACCCATGCCGGATGGAGCGCCCGGTAGTTGGTCGTAGACCCGCGGTACTCGACAGGAGGAGTACCTCTGTAGGCTATTAGGGGGAGCGCCCGGTATTTGGCGACATACCCTCAGTGGGCGGAGCACCCGGTAGTTGGCCGAAAACCCGCAATACTCGACAGGAGGAGTACCTCAGCAGTCTTCGGTTAGTGAGCAGTACCTTGAAGTCGTGACAGGACCACTGTACACTCCAGAGACGAGGCTCTTTAGCAGTTACGTTTTTGATAATGAAAATCCTGTTTTGAGGTGAATCTTTTGACCTTTGTGTTTACCTCATGGTTGAGATGGGTCACTTGATAACTTATGTATATGTATGGGCATATACCTGGGTAGTGGTTATCCATTGATTTCACAATCCTTGTGTTTCCTCATGATTGAGATGGGTTACTTGATAACTTAGGTATATGTATGTGCATATACCTAAGTAGAGGTTATTTGTTGAGATCTTCTTTCTGGTTATCCTTGTTGGTTTAGTGAGACCTTGAGGGTCTCGGGGTCCCAACTGTGTATCGTTATACTCACCTCTGCACGGGCTATGCCCGCACCTCTTTGTGTTGGTTGCAGACGATGGGCTGTGCTGACGGAGGCTGAGTGTACGAGGACTGGACGGTACCCGGAGGTGGACTACACGACGAGTCAGTACCCGGAGGTGGACTACACAACTAGTCGGTACCCGGAGGTGGACTACACGATGAGTCAGTACCCGGAGGTGGACTACACGAAAAGACGACAGAAAGAGGAGGTCGATGGGCGAGAGCATGGAGGAGGCTATCTGTACCTACCCTTCAGGTAGGATCCATGGTGGACGACCAGGAGATGCACCATCTGTACCTACCCTTCAGGTAGGATCCGAGGAGGATGACCCAGAAGCCGCTTCCGTCCTTCCAGCTGTAATATTTTCTATTGTACTTGTTCAGTTGTAGTTGTACTTTCTTTTGGGTTTGTATTCTGGCCCATTTACTTTTCAACACTTCTCTAGTATTTAGTGTTTACTTTTTCTGCTTGCTTACTCTGTGGTGCTTGTTTTCTTTTATAAAGGAAATGCCTTCCCAGTTATCGGGATTTACGCCTTTGGTGCTAGTCTCCAGCCCCTGGCCTATGGAAGGCGGGCTTGGGGTAGTCACGGCACGGGCCCCGAGGACGGGTCGTTACAATTGCTATCAGAGGAGTCGATTCTACTGCAGAACATATAACTCTGATGTTTCTTTCTGTGAATCAATAGTGTTAAGAGTACCGAGTGTGGTTTTCAGTTCAGGGAGTCCAGTGTTGGTTCGGGTGGCCGACGTATCCATACACCATGACCCTGACAATTGATTTCTGACATTGTGCATGAAAACACTGATTGCGTGTGTGTTTTCCAGAAGTTTTATTTAAATGTCAGCTCAGACCAGGTCATCTCACCAGGTATAATCTTTTGACCATGTCATGTTGTTTCTTTCAGGATGACTCCCCGTGGACGACCATCTAGAGCCCCGAGAGTGGTACATACTGACAGCCCACCGAGCGACGAGGCCTCAGTACAGGGCCCTATCCGAGTTGAGGCACCAGCGGAGGCACCTTTAGTACTACTACCCGTTGGGCCACCGATGCCACCAGCCTCAGCAGCAGAGTATGCACGTCCCTTGAGCGCACTGCATGAGTTCCAGCGCCAGATGCCACCCAGGTTCTAGGGAGGGACGGACCCGCAGGTGGCTGAGGATTGGCTGGAGGCTATGGTGAGAGTCTTCAGGCTAGTGGGGACGCTGGAAGATTTCATGGTGATCCTTCCTGCTAGCCTTCATCAGGCATCAACAGGAAGATGGTGGAGCCTGATGCTTCAGATGCATGAAGAGGGGACACTTCTATGGACAGACTTCGAGAGCCTGTTCCGGGCACAGTTTGTACCAGCCACCCTTCTAGCGGTGCGTATACATGAGCTACATCAGCTGCGGCAGGACAGCATGCAGTGGCGTAGTACTCACCGAGATTCACAGACCTCTCACGCTACTCCACAGATATGGTACGGGACCTGTTTTTCAGGGCCCGAACCTTCAAGCAGGGGCTCAGACGAGAGATTAGAGCTTCTGTTGTTTCTCACAGCATTCCGTCGCAGATAGGGGTGTTGGAGAGAGCCCTCTTAATGGACAGTTTCCTTGCTGAGCAGTCTCCAACAGCAGGACCCCCACTAGTCGACTTGTGGAAGAGTCTTCTGCAGTAGGCAGTCAACAGATGACGCAGAGGTCCAAGAGGACCAGACCTACCGGTGGCCGACTGCACGACTGAGGTTCAGTTGTGCGGGGAAACTGAGTTGGAGTCATAGCCAGACGTGCTGAGAGTGGACCGTGTTACTCCTGCGGCAGAATTGGTCACATGGCACGTGACTGTCCGACCCGCCATACAGATTACTAGCAGTTAAATGAAGAACCTCTGAGGCAGAGGCAGAGGTTCAATCAGGGCGGACCGCAAGGGGCAGGCGGCCATGGAAGAGGAGCTGGCCGTGAAGCTGGAGGAGGACGACGCTTCAGGATGTTGCCACCACCACCACTAGGAGGCCCACCCCGACCGCAGGGGAGAGGAGGACATGGGAGAGCTCAGCTTTAGGGAACTGAGGCCTATGTTCATGGAGCTCCGGAAGCAGATGGACAGGTGCAAGACTAGCTTCCGACCTGGAGGCTATTGATCCTGTTGCTTCTTGTTTTGTTGGTGTTTGTCTATAGTTGCTTCATGTATTTGTACTATGAGATGCAATAATAAAAAGACACTTATCTTTGTGATGTTTTCTTTTTTGTCCTTTTGTTTGGTTGATACTGAGTGGTTCCAGTTAAAAATGTTGACTTGACCCTCACTTTTGAGATTTCTACTGGAGGAGACCTAGTGAACTCACACTGTTGCCGACAGTGTGACTCGACCCTTGGAGGCGAGAGTGACAGTTGGATCACTTGGTAGTAACGTCGAGGCCTTACGATGTCATCCATGCCATGAATGCATCATTCATGTCAGGATTGACTGTATTAGGCAGTGGACGTGATTCATCCAGGGGATGAGACCAGATTTCTCTTATCGGCAAAGAAGAAATCATAACAACTATTGTGGTACCAGGGATAGTCCAGGCCACGATAGAGAAGGTCCAGGTCATCCTGGAGTGGATGAGGACAGCTCAGAGCTGGTAGAAGTCTTATGCTGACAGGAGGCGGAGGCCACTAGAGTTCGAGGATGGTGACCACGTCTTCTTATGGGTCTCACCTCGACGAGGTTTACGGAGATGTGGCCAGGGAGGAAAGTTATCTCCGAGGTACAACGGACCTTTCTAGGTCCTCAGCTGGGTAGGCAAGGTGGTTTACCTCTTGACCCATCCACCTCAGTTGCACCATGTGCACGACGACTTCCACGTATCTCAACTGAAAAGATACGTGCTCGACCCTTCTCATATCATCGACCATGAGGAGCTGGACGATGGTGATGTGGTGTCTTTCACGGATGTTCCAGTGGGGATCGAGGATCGATAGGAGCGGATCCTACGAGGACGATCGATTCCTCGGGTGCACTTTCTTTGGCAGTACATGATCCTCCAAGTGAGCACATTGGAGCATAAGGCTCAGATGCATGCTCTGTACCACTTTTGTGACCCTAGTTTATGTTGAAGCTTTACGGGGACATAAAGCCCTGTTGTGGGAGTAATGTAAAGACCCGGAAATTTCAAGGGAATGTTTTTTCCTAAATTTTCTTTGTAATTTTACAAGGGTGCAATTTCTGATGGCACCTAATTCCGAGGCCCGGTGTGCCCAGAATCATTTGGCAAAGTTTGGCTCGGGTACATTCAGTTAATGGAAAAGCGGGTTTTTCTAACATTTGAACCGGTTCCCGGAATCGAATTCTGAGGGCACCGATGGAATCGCAGCACCGCTATTTGCTTAGAAACACCTCTTCCGGAGTTGTGTTTGCTCAGTTGTGGTTTTTAATTTTTGGGTTTTAAGTAATGAAATAAAATAATGTTGTGCGACAATTTTATTTTTATTTCACTTAAAGCCACTTGAAGACCACTTTAAGCTTCTTAAGCTCAGTTGAAATTGATAGGGTGAAACCCAAAATATCATATCCACATGATAGGATATTTGTGGGGTGGGGCCCACACGAGACCCACCGTTTCTTTCCGCTAAGTAACGCACCCGTGAAAACCCCTATTAAATAAAAGTCAACTGGGGTGTTTTCTTAAACAATTAAACGCTCATATTAAATGGGCGGTTTATTCATTGAAATTAATTCTATGAATTAATTTCGTTCGTTTCATAACAAGTTTTCGTTTTGTTGGCATGATAATAAAATAAGGACAACACACCAAACTTTTGAAAGGTTGTGTTAAACCTTTGAAGAAGCTCTAAGTATCTTCCTCCTCCTTCGCGAAGAACGTGAAGAACGCGAAGAACGCGAAGAACACTGGCCTCCGACGAAGAACGCTGAACCCATGGAGAGTAGCGATGCAACGCCGTGTACCACGACTCCGATGATTCTCCCACTGCGACACTTCTTCCGCGACGATCCAACCCCGCGACAACCTTCGATCGAAAACGACAAGATCATTGACGCGACGCCCTTCCGCGACGCGACACACCACTTGTTTCGCGACGGTCAATTCCTCGAAAAACGCACATCTGATGAGGTAGGGTTTTTAATTTAGAATAATAACACCCTTTTTCCTATGATGATTCCTTTTGAAAATAAAGAACGCGGATCAACTCAATACGAAGTTAATCAACGGAAAGTTTGGTTGTGGGATGAGTATTCTTGATTGCGGGTAGGGGTTTTATTTATTTATTTGATTCGTGAATACCAACTTGATGATCTTTGTGGATTTAAACCATTTGTTATCAAATAATGTGAGTGGGTCAGACCGCACAAACACGGCCGATCCTCCTCCTTTTTTTCGTGATGGTTCCTTTGTGATTGGTACGGGAAGGCGTGGTGCAGTTGCACCACGTGGTTTTTCATGCGGAAGGATATGCGCGGTGCAGTCAAGTCGCGCCGCGGAAGGAAGTTTAAGAACGCGACACTGTCGCACCTCGTCTAAGAAAAGCAAAGAACCACGGTCGGAGTCGGGCCGCGGCGAAGGGGCACGACGCCATCGGGTCGCGCTGGAAAACTACAAAGACGTCGCTAATCGTTTGACGTGCGGACTGACGGGCGACGAAGAAGCAGGCCGTTATGGCGTTTGAATCCTTTCTCAGTAAAGGTGGGGACATGGGGGGACCCTAGGCGAAGACGACATGAGAAACGGACCACCGGAGCGCGTCGGGCGGTCCACGGAAGGCGCCGGCGGCGCGACGGCGCCGACGACCGGCGGCGGCGGCAGTTGCCGCCGGCGTCAATCAACGACGATGGGGGGGAGGCCACGCGCATCCCCGCCGCTCCGCGGTAACCGCCCGGCCGTGGCTGGCCGGTCGGGCCGGGCCCCGCCGGGTCGGCCCAGGTCCAGACCCCCGTTTTCGGACCACATTCGGTCAAATGATCATATCTTGAGCTGTAGTCCTCCGATTGACGCGCTGTCAATGGAAACACAATCCTTGGACCGAGACGGTCGTTTCATTATATCTCACTCAAGGTTTCGGAATAATTTGAGTTCTGCTGGGTTGGTTCATACACGAAACCAACCGGGCCCTCGGAGCGGAAACACTCATATCTTGCACTCCGTACGTCCGAATGAAATGTTGTCGACCTTGTTGAATTTCTCTTAGTGAGATGGATCTTTTGACTTACTCTGCTTGAGGTTTGGATGCCGTCGAAGTGTGGTCCGGTTGGTTCGCTCACGAAACCAACCGGGCCCCTGGAACGAAAAAACCAATAACTCACAGATCGGGCGTCCGATTGCCGCGCCGTCTGTCTCGTTGGTTTTACTCATGATGAGATGGAACTTTTGACATACATCTCCTGAGTTTTGGTTGCTGTTGGATAGTGGCCGGGTTGGATTGTACCCAAAATCCAATCGGGCCCCTGGAACGGAAAAGATGATATCATTCAGACCAGACGTCCGTTTGACGAACCGTCAGCGGTGTTGGTGATCATGTTGAGAAAAGGTCCCTATGAGTATACCATATGACTGTTCGAGGTATATTTGAGTTATGGACGGATTGGATCGTACACGAAACCAACCGGGCCCCTGGGACGTAAAGGCTAACAACTCACAGACCGGGCGTCCGATTGACGCACCATCTGTTGCGTTGAGACCCCTATGACGAGGCGATCCTTTGAGATACTTCTTTGTGGGACTTGTGATACTTCGAGTATTGACCTATAGATCGTGGAGCAGACCCTCCCGGAGATGATCGTACAGTGTACGGAAACCGTATAGACAGCTGAGACCTGACAACTGCTTAACAGACTTGACTTCGAGTGAGTCGACTAGCCCAGTGGACGGAGCGCCCGGTATTAGGCGACAGACCCACGATGGATGGAGTGCCCGATAGTTGGCCGCAGACCTGCGGTACTCGACAGGAGTAGTACCTCTGTAGGCTATTAGGGGGAGAGCCCAGTTTTTGGCGACAGACCCTCAGTGGACAGAGCGCCCGGTAGTTGGCCGCGAACCCTCAGTACTCGTCAGGAGGAGTACCTCAGCAGTCTTCGGTTAGTGAGCAGTATCTCAGAGTCGTGACAGGACCAATGTACACTCCAGAGATGGGGCTCTTCAGCAGATACAATTTCAATAATGAAAATCCTAGTTTCAGTTGAATCTTTTGACCTTTGTGTTTACATCATGGTTGGGATGGGTCACTTGATAACTTAGTTATATGTATGGGCATATACCTGGGTAGTGGTTATCCGTTGATTTCACAATCCTTGTGTTTCCTCATGATTGAGATGGGTTATTTGATAACATAGGTATATGTATGGGCATATACCTAAGTTGAGGTTATCTGTTGAGATCTTCTTTGTGGTTATCCTTGTTGGTTTAGTGAGACCTTGAGGGTCTCGGGGTCCTTAATGAGTATCGTTATACTCACCCCTACACGGGCTATGCCCGCACCTCATTGTGTTGGTTGCAGACGATGGGCATTGCTGATGGAGGATGAGTGTTCGAGGACTGGACGGTACCCGGAGGTCCACTACATGAGGAGTCAGTACCCGGAGGTGGACTACATGATGAGTCAGTACCCAAAGGTGGACTACACGACGAGACGACACACAGAGGAGGTCGACGGGCGAGAGCGTGGAGGAGGCTATCTGTACCTACCCTACAGGTAGGATCCGTGGTGGACGACCAGGAGCTGCGCCATCTGTACTTACCCTTCTGGTAGGATCCGAGGAGGATGACCCAGGAGCCGCTTCCATCCTTCCAGCTGTTATCTTTTCTATTGTACTTGTTCAGTTGTAGTTGTAATTTCTTTTCGGTTTGTATTTTGGCCCATTTACTTTTCAGCACTTCTCTGGTATTTAGTGTTTAATTTTTCCGTTTGCTTACTTTGTGGTGCTTGTTTTCTATTATAAAGGCAATGCCTTTCTAGTTATCGGGATTTACGCCTTTGGTGCTAGTCACCAGCCCCTGGCCTATGGAAGGCGGGTTTGGGGTAGTCACAGCACGGGCCCCGAGGACGGGTCGTGACAGGGTAAGACAAAATTTCTTGAAAGTATAATTCCAGGGACATTTATCTAAGGTTGTTGGATACCCTAATCTTTGGGTTAGAATATTTCATATTTGTAACTTGTTTTGTTTCAATTTTATTTCCGTTGTATTTTGATAAATGAAGATATTATAACTATATTATACTTTCTCATACATTTTTATATTGTGATATGTATGATTTGATAAGCTTTAAGGTATAATATTTTCAAAGCCAACATTTCTTAAGATTCATTTTCGGAACCATATTTCCAAAACTAAGAATGTTTTTAGAACTAAAAGTGGCATTGTAAATATATCTTGTTTAACCTTATTAAACAACGTTTTCTGTAAGGTTAAAAACTTAAGATTTTAAACATACAATTTACCACCCTCTTGTAATTGAGCATCTACATTCATATTTCGATCCTACAATTGGTATCAGAGGAGATATATGAAATACTTATATTCACCTATAAGTTTTCTTACTGAGGTTTTTCATTGTTCTAATTTTTTCCTCGCATAGGGATTTTTATCCTTGTTTATAAACTTTTACTATTAATAAGTTTTTTGGAAGGATATTTTCTTTTAGAATGAAAAGAATAAATGTTGGATCAATTGAAATAATATATCCTATTAGACAACATTTATTTTATGGGAATGATTATGAGTATTGGAGAGAGTGTATGATGACTTTTGTTATTAATACTCGAGTCGACAATTTGGTTATGCTAACAGGAGATTACAAAATCCAGACAAGGAAGTGAAAACCTTTACATATCAAGAAATTTCAGAATATCAACTAAACTACAAGGAACATAATACATTATTGTGTTTCATGACCAGGAATATATATAGTCAAATTTCTACTTATGAAGCTGAAAATTGGATATCTATGAAATTGGAAGTCACACAATTTGGTACACCAAATATTATTGAAACTAGAAGAGCTATGCTTAGAGAAGAGTACCATGGATTTCTATTTCTTTATAGAAAACCTGTATGTAAGTTACAACAATTATTTATGAATATTGTTAACATTTTACAATCTATGAGAGAGAAAGGTCTTGATTATGAAGCTCCTGTGGATAAGATTATAGATATCATGAATAATGAGTGTGAATCTCTGAGAACAACTATTAATGATAACAGGAAAGTATCTGAAATCACTCTTGATGGGATTTTTAGAACTCTTCTTCAACATGATACAAGATTGAAAAGATATTTTGATCTGAATAAGAAAATAATGGTAATGAAAGTGCACCCTTTACTACTACTAATGTCATGACTTCGGAGAGGGTTACAAGGTCCAAGTCAAAGAAAGTAATCATTTTATCTGAATATAGTGAATGATAACAAAGTGATAATAAACTGTAAAATATTTCTCGATGGATAAACAAGATAGATGTAAAGAAATACTTTATGTATAGATATAATAAGAATCAAATAACAGATAAGAAAGACTCTGAAGTCACTTGTTATCAATGCAAAATAGCATGGCATATAAGGCCTGATTGTCCTCTGATTAAGGGAAAGGATAGATAGGAAAAGAACTCTAAGAGGAATATAAAGATGTACTAAAAGGATAATGATAAGAATTTTTTGAAATCCAATGACCCATAGATTTCTAGTGGTGGAAACTCTTCTGATGAATCCTCAGAATATGAATCTTCTTATTAGAACAATCTTGGTCTACTAGCAAAGATACCCATTCAAAATCATTGTTTAATAGACAAGGTACACAATGATGAATCGATATCTAATGAATTTTTGAATGAAAATTATACTGATGATAAATATTATAAGTTATTATATGAATAATCTTTTTTTGAAAAAGATAATAGATTACCATTCTATGACGAAGTGTGTATGTTTTCTAAACATCATGAGAATGAAAAATATAAACTCAAGAAAAATCATGATAAGAAAAATTTTAGAATTTCTATTTTAGCTAAGGAAGTATCAAATCATTTTAAGGATCTTAATAAGAAAAATTATTATTTTAAAATTATTTACAAAAACCATGAGGTAGTTAATTCATAAAAGGATAAAAATTATATGGATATTGAAAATGTAATTTCTAATGAAAATATTATAGAAACTAACTATAGTTCAAGAACTAATGTTTTTATGATGAAAACATGGTTATAAAACTAAAGTTAGAAATATTATCTTTGACGATGTGTTTTTCAATAATTACATCTGGTAAAGAAAACATTGAAAAGATATATTCCCAAATACGACCTTTAAGGAATCATTATGGATTTGGTTATACTCATTCTAAACTATTTTTTAGTACTAATTTTTTTAATCCTCAAAATGCTCCATTTCGCACTAAATTTCAGTGAGGTGGACATTGGGGGAAAAATATTCATTAAAAAAACTCAATCTTTAGGTTTTCATAAATCTTATTTTTCAATGAAAATGGGGATACGTAAAAATTTTCATCCTAAAATTTCAGGATCCAAGCATGTTTGGATTCTAAAAGTCTAACTCTCTTATTTTCAAGAAGATAAATAAAGTAACAAAAGCAATATACATGGATAGTGGATGTTATCGGCATATTACTGGTAACAAAAACATCTTTGAAAATATTATCAAGGCAAAAAGAAGGAAAAGTAACTTTCAGAGATAATGCACAGGGAGAAATTGTTGGTATATGTGACATTGTTCTTCTTGAAAAAAACATTGATTTCAAATGTTTTATTTGTTAAGGGTCACAAGCACAACCTCATTACCATAATTCAATTATGTAATGAAGGTTACCTTGTGAATTTTTGGAATGATAAGTTCTTAGTACACAATTCCAAGGATGAGTTTATTCTTTCTGCCCACATGCAAGAGATTGTATACACACTAAACATAGAAAGCCTTAGGAGCCAAGATCTACCTTGCCTTAATGAAATGGATGATCAATGTTGGCTAGGTCATAGAAGGTTAGGACACTGTAATATTATGAATCTATGTAAACTCCCAATGAAAAGGCTTGTTAAGGATCTATCAAAGCTTAAATTTGATTCTTCAAAAGTTTTTTATCCTTGTCAATATGGAAAGAAACATAAATCATGTTTTAAATCAATAGGTGAAGTATCAACAACTGATGCATTATAGTTAGTGCATATTGACCTTTTTGGAAACAAACAAACTAGAATCATTGGAGGAAACTATTATGTATTTTTATTCATTGATGATCACAGTTAGTGAATATGGACCTTTTAGATCCAAAGCTAAAAATGAGACAAATATTCCTTTGATAACTCTTCATAGTGATCATGGAGGATAATTTCAAAATTCTAATTTTGAATCGTTATGTAGTAAAAAAGGCATTACTTAAATCTTCCCAGCACCAAGAACTCATCAATAGAATGGTGTTGTTGAAAGAAGAAATAAAATTATCCAAGAGATAACTAGAAACATGTTGAATGAATATTCTATAACTAAACAAATTTGGGTTGAAGCTTTAATTACGATGCGTTATACTATAAATCGAGTTTTAATAATCTCTTTCTTTTAATAAAACCCCCTAAGAATTGTGGAATGGTAGAAAACCTATGCTTTACTCCATCAATTTACTGGTTTTCAAAGTATTCATTCTGAAAACTAAAGTCAATTTACATAAATTCACACCCAAATATTATAAAGGAGTTTTTCTAGGATACTCCACAACTTCAAAGGCTTATGGAGTTAAAAAAACACTTATACTGTTGAAGAAACAGTTCATGTTAAATTTGTTGAAACTGATCCTTTTGTTTTTAAAGAATGTCATTCTACATATTTGGATGGGTTTTCAAAAACTGATTGTCAACCCTTGATATAATATCCTTCTGATAAAAAAAATTTTCAATAAAATTTTTCTGAAGAATTAACCATAGAATATTTTCTACCATAAGTTCATTAATAGGGTTTACAAAACCCAAATCAGTTGTTTCATTAGAATCATCCCAATGATAGTATCATTTGTGATGTAAATAAACCTATGAGAAGTAGATGTTCCTTAAGAAAATATTTATATCATCATGAATTCCTTTCCGAATTAGAACCAAAAAAACTAATGATACTTTAGGTAAATATGATTAGATTAAATCCATGCATGATGAGATAAATGAATTTGAAAAGAATAAATTCTGGACCATTGTCAAAGGACCTAAGGAAAATTCTATTATTTGAGTGAAATGGGTCTTTATAAATAAGTGTGATGAAAATGGAATCATTGTATGAAATAAAAAAAATATTAGTTTCTAATGTATATAATCACTAACAAGGAATAGAACATTACGATACCTATGCTCCAGTATCTAGACATGAATCTATTTGTATTTTACTTTCCATTGAGCATTCCTTAATTTTAATCTTTTTCAAATGGATGTCGAATGTGCTTCCCTTCATGGATATGTTGAAGAGGATGTTTTTGTTGAACAACCTCTTGGTTTTGAGGACACGAAACATTATGAACATGTTTTCAAGTATAATAATGTTTTATATGGACTTAAACAAGACCCCAGATCCTAGTATGATAGAATTATAGGATTTTTGTTACAAAAAAATTATGTTAAGGGAAAATTTGATTCAAAACTTTTTAAAAAGAATGATATTAAAAAAAATTATTGTACAAATTTATGTTGATGAAATTTTATGTGGTTCAACTCCCCAATCTTTAATCTATTTTTTTAACTAAAGAAATATGTGTTAGAAATTAATATGATGGGTGAGTTTACATTTTTATTAGGTTTTAAAATTTCTAAAAAACTAGAAGAGGCTTATATATCTCAATATAATTAAATTAATGATATTTTTAAAAATTATAGATATGACAACAGTAAGAGTTCAAGTACTCCCATTGGTACCTCAAATTCACTTGATCTTGATGAAGATGAGAAACTATTAGATCAAACATCAGTTGGAGGTATGATAGAAATTTTACTATACATAAAATATAGTTGTCCATACTTAATGTTTTCAGTATCCTTATGTGGAAAATATCAATCCAATACAATGGAATTTCATTTCATGTTTGTAAAAATAATATTTTTCTATTCAAAAAGAAAACCAAGGATTTAGGACTCTTTTCTAATTCTATAATTGACTTTTTTAAAAGATTTTTGGATGCTGATTTTGGTGGATGTATAATTGATACTAATATTACATCAGGAACTTGTAATTTATTTGGAGATTCATTAGTTTCTTGGTTATGAAAAAATCAATACAAAGTAGCACTATCCACTGATGAAGCGAAATATGTAGCAGCTGGAAGTTGTTGTGCTCAAGTGTTGTGGATGCAACACACACTCACATACTATGGAATAACTTTTACCAAAACAAAGATATTGTCTGAAAACACTAGTTCCATTTCTCAACGTAAAAAACATAGACATCACAGTTGTTCAAAACACATAGATATTATGCATCACATCCTTAGGGTTCACACACAAAAGCGATATATCATTCTTTAATTTATCGGAACACAAGATCAAATTGATGATATTATCACAAAATCATTAATCTCTGATAGTTTCGAATACATTAAACACAATTTAGGATTAATAACCATATGGTAATCCTCCATATTAACTTCTTGTTAAAAACAATCTCTTTACAGTAAACATATCCTTCTCATAGGTGGAGTACATATTCTTGTTAATAAAAAATTTCATAATCCAAATTTTTCTCAATAAAAAATTTTATAATCAATATTTTCTTAATCAAAATTTTCATAATCAAAATTTTCTTAATAAAATTATTTTTAGTCAAAATTTTCTAAATAAAATTTTTTGTTGTCAGATTTTTTGTCATCTAAAAACTCTTAATTTAAAATTTTTTCTTACTTAATAAATTATTCCAAAATATTAATTTATTCCAGAAGAATTTTCCATATTACTAATAATATTCCTAGAATTCTGGAAAGTAGGTTTCCGTTCATAAATTTTCATATTCAATTTTCTACTCGTTGGTATTTTCATCTTGTTTAAGAAAATTTTTCAAATTCACTTTTCTTTAAATCATAATGTTTATTTTAAAAAACATCAAAAGATTAGAACCTACCAAATTTCTTCATTGGTTATCATCGGAACCGTCAGATCTGATCAAGAGTGTTTCCACCATTGGATCTTTTTGGGAAGATGAATAGTCACCCAAAATTCATATATAATGACCTCTTTATGTTAGTACCTCATTGGTTTTAAAAGAATTTGCGTGTTAAAAATCTTCTTCTCTACAGAAGGGACATTCAAATATTCCATGTTTTCTCAATAATTAATGTATTTGGAAAATTTTCCTTCAAAAAAATGTCATCAATCAAGGAAATCTCTTAATGACATATCTATTGGGAAAGGTTAGTAGATCTTAAATTCATTTTCAAATATGATTCTCTTATTTCATAGAAGATCAAGCTAAATAGTTGGGAGAGTTTTTGTATATCCAAAACGAAGGCACAAGATTCAGTTTATCAAAAATCGTTGAAACAGTTTTATGAGTCTTTAAACATTTTCAATGAAGGTGGGAGAGACAAGTTCTCTTTTAGGAGTTCTGGGATAACCTATTCCATTTCTTACTGTATGGCAGCCAATATACATGGAATTCCTTATGAGGGAGAAGCTGAGTTCTGCACTCTCATGCTAATAGATTGTTCATGATCTTTTGATAAGTATAAATCCTTAGAATGCCTTGGTCTATCAGCAGTGAACACTTCAGACATTAATCATCATTCTACAAATTTTTAGATCTTTTAGTTAAGGGTTCATTTATTTCTCATTCAGAGAAATGGATATAAGGATACCCTAAAGAATAGTGATATATATGGTCTGGATTTCTTAGAAAATCTCAAAAAGATTAAATTAGTGAATTATGTTTTTCTTACAGTTATGAATATCAAGAATGGGACTCTCAAATGGAAAATAACCAGGTATTAGGTTATTCTCCCCAAAATTATAATTCTTCGTCTAGATTTGTTCGAAATCTCTTATAGCTCTAAACCCAGAAGTTTCAAGGTCAAGTTGCTTAGTGATGATACACTATACGAATAAAGGTTGGGTTTTCTAGTAAATCCAAATTATTATATGATTTTTAGGAATCAGAAATAGAAGCTTTATCAAATAAAATGGAAGTGGTTGTAACTTCAAAGAAGGATGGTCAAAAGAGAAAGGTGAATAAACCGAAAAAGAAATAAAAATATCATGTTATTAAAGAGACTCAATCAACACCACCTAATACAAATAAGTAAAATACTTATCCAGATGAGGTGTCTTCCAAATGGAGAGAATATGGGAAGAAGGCGAAGGAAGGGGAACCTAGTTTTGTCTTGAAACCTTTTGAGGAAAAATATTTAAAGATGAAGTCTTCTAAGGATATTGAGAAGCATGAAAAAGAAAAGAAGAAAAATAAGAAAATGCCTAAAGCTAATATTTTTCAATATCTTCTCAGGGCTACTGAGAAAGCCTCTGGACAAGTTCATGTACCAGAATTGTTTTTTCAAGAATCACTCACAGTGACTCCTGAAAAAAAATGGTGAATCTACAAATTAGTAGAAGAAGAATAATGTATGCAGGAAGAGGAAGTAGAAGAAGAACAAGAAGAAGAAGGGAATGAAATTGATGATGTCATATGGCAATTAGATATTTATCAAGAGAAGGAGATTCCTTCTAAAAAATTGTCAATCCAGGCTTCTTAAGACGAATCATCAAGACTTTCTACCCCAAGAAGAGACGAAAAGGATCCAGAAGAAGTTAATAAACCTTATGATGATGAAATAAAGAACCATGACGTCGTTCATCAAGAGGATCTAGTGGCAGTTGATGAAAAAGGAAAATTTAAGGAAGATAAGATAGTTCAGCTATCATATAGTGAACATGAATCTCCCATAGCTTCTGAGTTCATTCCAAAAGCTGATTAGGTAAAACATGTATTGGTTGATACACATTGGAAATCTGTAGTGACAAAGAACGATTCTGGTGGAACGTCAAGAGAAAATATGAAGAGATATTGAAAGAATCCTCACCAACCAAACAATATTATTTGAATCATCCTCTCTTGGACATGACATTGTAGTCCAATATTTTAGGAAGATGGTTTATAGCATTACCTTGTTTCCAAGTATAGACTCGACATTCCAAAAGCTTTATAACTCATTTAATTAGAATGAATATTTATTTACGATGCTCATTGATAAGTTTGTGAGACATGGGGATGATTTCAAAACACTTTTCAGTGGATATGAAGGTCAAAAAATATCATTGAAGTAAATCAAAAATTGGTCAAGTAAAACAATCGAAGAGATGATAATCCTTAAGGATTTTCAAGAAAGTGTGAAATGTGGTTCTGACACTGAAGATGGAATTTTCTAAGATCTTACTAAATGTTTTGAGGAAAATCTTAGTCTCAAACAAAAAACCCGAAAGCAAGAAGTTAAATATCTAAATGGAAAGCTCAACTTAATTACTTTGAATTAGAAATGAGAAAGAGTTCATAGAATTGAGTTCAATGAAAATATCAATAAGCAAGAAGATATTTTTAATGGTCAAGGAGAAATTCTTAATGCTCATTAAGAAAATATCAAATCCTTGGAAAAGAAAAATGATGATCAGGATCAATTTATCAAGCGTTTTGAATAGGGTCACAATGAACATATGAATATGAAAAACATTGTGAGGAAGTTAATGATAAAGGAGAAAATACAACGATCTTTTTTCAACCCGATGTTTTGTTTTATTTTCCTCTTTGAACAAATTTTTCCTATCATAATGAAATTTCGGTTATACTTCATGTGTTTTTTTGTATAGTACAAATATTTCAAGTACTATAGTTTTTCCATTCCATTTATTTCATTTTGAAAATCACAAAGGGATAGAAATGAATGATAAAAAGATTACTAAGTGAATAAGAGAATTAAATATTTAATGGAGAGTCTATCTAAGGTGGAGTTTATATCAACGATGATTTCTATATGCATGAAAAAGTAAAATGTCTTTTAGGAATACAAGAATACTATTCCTAGAGATTTCATAACCTAAGGGGGAGTAAGTCATATTAACCATGATTTATAAGTAAAGGGAGATAAGTTTTTTATTTTCATGTTCATTAAAATTCTATGTCCTTATAGTTTTTTTTCATAAGGGTGTTTGTGCTTTCCAAAAAGGGGAATATTGTTGAGTCAATGAGGTTTCCTTATGACTGTTTCATTCTAGTATGTTTTGAAAATAAAAAACACTATATCTGAATGAAATTAAATTTTATATTAATAATGAATATTTTCCTTCTCCAATGAGATTTTATCATTTCCTATGTTTTCATTGTTCATTTTATATTCTCCTTAATTGTAACTCATGTTATTCCTAAGTGTAAAAAATAGGTTTCACATTTAAATCCTTGCAATCCTATAAATACTTTGTTATTAATTATTCTGTTTTCAGGTTTCGAATTCTATGAAATTCAGGTTCTGAATTCTTTGAAATTCCAGTTCTAAATTCTCTGTAATTCATACTCCGAAATCTTTGAAATTTGGACTCCAAATTCAATGGAATTCGGACTCTGAATTCTGTAGTATTTGGAATTATAACTCCCTAGAATTCATACTCTGAATTTCTCCATATTCATACTCTAAATTCCTTAGAATTAGGACGCACAATTCCTTAGAATATTGACTCCTTATTCCTTATAAATCTGACTGTGAATCTATAATAAACCATTTGATAAATTATTTATAATTCCGAGTCTGAATTACTTAGTATTCATACTCTGAATTCCTAAGAATTCAAACTCCATATTCCTCAAAATTCATAATCCAAATTCCTCATAATTTAGACTCTGAATTCATGATAATTAAGACTCATAATTCAAAAGAATTCATAGTCTGAATTTCTTAGAATTTAGACTCTGAATACCTCAGAATTAAAACTCCAAATCCTAAAGAAATCATATTCCGAATCCCTCGGAAATTCAGATTCCAAATTCATTCGAATTCAGACTCAAAAATCTATATAATTCAAATTTCGAATTCTTTGTAAAACAAAATCTGAATATCAATGATCGATGGTCTTAAAATGTTTACTTGATTAAACTCCAAAAATTATTTTTCCCTATAATTAAAATATATATTTTGTTAAAAACCTTATTTTACTTAATCATTTTATAGTTATGAAATGATTTCGTACAATCTATTTTAAACTAACTGTTGTTTGAGTGTCACATGTATAGATCCCTCCGAAATTTAAGGAAAAATATGACTATATGAGGAGGGAGATGACCGTTAAAAAATGCCTATAAATAATATATCATTTGAATGAGCTCATTGTTTGTTGACCACTCTAGATATTACAAGTTGTTGAAGTGATTTCTAGAGAAAGAGACTCTCATGTATTGTGCATAATAAACACCTTGTTCAGATTGGTTCATGAAACATCGATTGTTCTTATGTACAATCAAGGACTTTATGGGATTGGAAGAAATAGGTGATGAATAACTTAATGTTCGAGGACTTCCATGGATAAGAAGGTAGAGGTGATTACCACCTTAATGATAAAGTGATTGTCGGAATAACAGGATAGATACTGATATTCCAATCGAGGGCATACCCTGTACTTTTATCTATGGTTGTTGGATACCCTACTTTTTCAGTTAAAATAGTTCATACTTTTTACTTGTTTTGTTTCAAGTTTTTTTTTTCTGCTTTAATTTGATAAACGAATAATGTATTACATTCTTATACTTTTTAGAACTTTTTTATACTATAATAATTAAGATATTATAAACTTTAATGTAGAATCTTTTCCTTGTAAACATTTCTTATGTTTCATTTCTGGAACCATATTTCCAGAACCTGGAATGTTTGTAGAACTAAAATAGGTCTTCTGAATTTACCTTCTTCAACCGTGTTAGTCATAGTTTTCTAATACCCTTCATTTTCCATTCCAAAATGAAATAACCATTTGTAACCTCAAAAAAAATATCATATGAAACTATAAGGTTATCTATTATGTACACACAAGAAAAGATAATTATTTCTTGAATAACATTTTTACATATCAAACTTTAGGTTTACAGAAACTAGAAAATTCTTCCAATGTAATCTTATCATTAATAAACTTAATCATATCATCATCCTTAGATCCAACATAACTCATCAAATCCTAAAATGTAGACATCATAGTCATTGAAAATTATTTATGATCCATTATCCTTGTTTTTACATATTATTATTTTACACTTCTTTCCTACAAAAATAATCATTCATAATGTCCTAGTATTTTAGATATGTCAAAACATGAGCTAAGAAATAATCCATACCTTTCATTGGTTATTGTCATCTTCCTCATCCTCAATTTGAATGGCATTAGGTATCAGTAAACATATATTTATACGTGCTTGGTGATCCCATTAACGAACCTTCATTATAGGATATCTATTTTTATAATTACCATGAAACCCACATTTAAATCATTCAATTGATTCTTTGGATGTAACTTCTTTCCATTTCCTAGAGTCTATTGGATGCTTCCTTTTTATATGGCATGTTCTTTCTTTCTGAACATCACTACCACATCTATAGTATCTTGATGTCCCTCTGAATCATTTTCCTAGGTGTTTCATTCCACATCCTTAACACATAAGTTTTTTAATATAATTACCTTAATGTTTATTACTTGATCTCCCATTGAGATTCATTTCTCGTATATATGATAACTTAAAAAACAAACATGGATTAGGTGGTCAATCATAAATCGAGATAGTTGGTTGAGAATAAAAACAAGAGTTTTCTTTGCATCACCCATTTCATTCAGATCCTTATTCATAAAACTGTCACAGTTTTCTTCACATCCTTTGTTACATTGGTTCCTACTAGGTCAAACCATTTACTAAAAAATTGTAAGTGTGAGTATATCAGTAAAATCATCCTATAATATCTTATGATGAGGGTAAACACTAAGATATATTTATTCAGGTTATCTTAAACCGAATCAATTTATCTAAAATATCTACGACTCTTTATAATATTCTCACCATTAGGGTTATGTCACTTATGGTTCAATAACACCCTAGAATCTAAAGCTAGCTAAACAGAACTTTGATACAAACTATAAGGCCTCAGCATTAAACATTAAATAGTCTTGAAATAAAATAATAATTCCCATTTAGGATATTTTTAGGATCATAGTTTTAGTGAATAAGTCCATAACTATTACATGACAACTCAGTAATAAAAATGTAGACATATCTACTCTATCCAAATTTTTCACAAAAATAAAACTCCTTAAATAAAAGAAGAGTTGTTTTCTTGATATAAATCTTCATGAATTCTTACATTCTCCTACCCTACCTTATACCCTATGAAAAACATTTCCAAAACATGGAATGAGTTTAAAAATCATAGTATGGGTTATAAAACAAGGAAATAAAATGTTTTTCCATCAATACATTCAAATTAATGTAATCATACTATTCAATCTTTAACATACCACAAAAAATGATAATCTTTATGAATAGAAAACGGAAATCAAAAATCATAAAGGTAAATTTTGTCATCCATAACATACTTATGGTGTAACTTTCACAGGTCTGTAAGGAGTTATATTTGGAATACCTATCCTAGTATATTCCCTAAATCTCTTAGGAGAAACATTAAAATTTACCTCTAACACATTAACCAATGAATTGGAGAGCTATCTCAAGCTCACCCACCCTAGGTTTATCGTGGAACCATTAATATGCATAAAAAATTTCCATGAACCACAAATTAATTATTACCCAACAACAAGTATAAAGGAATGACAACATCTCCACATTGTATTCACAAGATATCAGTTCAAGATATTGACACAATCAATTAATTTAAAACATTCAAAATGAAGAGTTTTGAATCAAAGTTTCCTATACCACATTGAAAATTATGAAATGATTTTACACTTTAAAATACTCATGTATATCTGAATAAATCCTTAAAATCATTTCTAAAACATGTACATGAAAGATAAGATTTTAATATTAAATCATTGAAACATTTAAAATGATGTTTTAGTTATAGAATCCTTTGCCATTTGAGAAACACTTAAATAAAAATATTTAAACACTAAAATCACAGAAAACTATATATATAATGATAATATATAAATACAAGACATAAAATTTCACTATGGTTGTATATACACCTTATAGTATAATAAAGGTGTATAATATCATGATACGCCTCTATGAAATGAGATTGAGACGTAGTCCCTTACAAAGATTGTATCACTAGACTTATGATAAATAAATGACATAATAACATGTGAAAAATATAAATACACACAATTAAAGTAGATATTAAGTGTAAACAAATCATAGGTCATTCACACACATTCATAGAATGACATAATCATGATGTATAAGTTAAACACGATGAATTGAAATTTGGTTAAGAAGTTCCGTACCTCGAGTCCAACTAGTCCCATATGTTCCTTGTTATTAATGAATAATATATTTATCATAATTTATACTTGATTCAGAACCATTTTCAAGTTTATTATTCCTTTTATATCACTTATTACCTTTCTATAAAAGTTAGTTAATTATTTTAGTCCATATCAGATATTTTGTCGATTTTTGGAACTTGAGTCAAAAATGAACTTGTTATAATTATAAATTCTCCATGGGTTAAAAAATTCCACAATATCCATAATTATATTCATTATTTAGATATCATATATATAATATATATCCTGAATATATGTATTTAAAATAGTCCATACCATTTTGGTATATGAAAATGAAGTGCACTGTTCATGAAGATGATAAGTTGTACGTATGCATTAATACTACTTTCATTTCTTTTTCCCATTTCAAGGAATGAAAACCAAATGATACATATGTATATTATTATTCCATTATAATATAATATTTTACATATCTGACATAAGTTCATTAAAACCATTCATTATACATTCCATTTATTGTATGAATGAGTCAAATAACATTGAGGGGCGGTAGTCTGCACTTTCTCAAATGAAATTATTGTATTTACCAATTATGGAAACCATAAATGAATTATATAAATCAAAAATACAGAATAATAGAGAAAATATAAATATAATATAAATCGCATATAAATTTAATTCCATCATAATGGCCACCCTGTAAGGCTGTAGGAGAAAATTCAACAATCATCATTTCGTGAGGAAGTAGTTTGTCGTCCAAAGAAATAGTATGTTCACATACATTAGATGAGGGTGTGTGGATGTGTAGTTATAATAATACTCATTAAAACATCCTATTATATTTAAGATACTTTTTTGTTATAAAATAATGGAATAATGAGTGTTTAGGGGGATAGAGAGGGATAATAAAATAAAAGAACTTGAGAGAAGATGTTACCATTAAATCGGGAAACTCCATTTGGTTTGGACCAATAGGTTTTCATGAATTGTTTTATTCCTAAGGGAATGATTATAATATGTATATAGTGATATTGGGAGCTTCTTAGAGAAATTTGTTGATGATACAAGTTTCTTTCGAGGTGTGATTAATGGGTTAGAGGTGGTGTCATTTTATAAGAGGGAGGAGAGGCTCTTTTAGAATGTTTGAAAGTATTATTTTATTATAAAATGATTTTTGGTTTCAAAAGGTCCAAAACTCATTTAATTTGAATATAAATTAATATAAGTATAAATAAAATAATCTAATAATAATTTTATATGTTTTGGTTATTTTTTAATCCTTATCTTTTCTATTTAACTTTTTGTTGACTTATTTCACTATATCATATCTTCTTGTATAGTCATACTATATGGGTAATATATTTAATATAAAATTCCATGGGCACAAAAATGAATCATTAATGACATTGGTAACATAAAATTTTTAATTTGGCTAAATCCTATACTTTTATGATTTTTATCATTTCATAAAAAATTGATTAATTTATAAACTCTTTTTTGTCAATTTTAATACTATTTATATCGTGACTTTTAAAAAAATCCTCAAAAACATGTTTCTTTCATAACAACTTCATTAATTCAAATATAAAAAGTAATATTATTCTCTAAAATTTGGTTATTTCACAATAAGATTCTATATAAAATAATTTTAAAATTTATAATCTCATATATTGAAAACATTCATTAATGAGGTAATCATTACATTATCATTGTGTTTTAAATAAATTTTATTATTTGATGTATAAAAATTATAAATAAAATACCATGATGTAGGAAATGGTTTTATCATTAAAAATATTATTTATAGTAAAAAAATCACTTATATATCATATTATAATTTTTTTTTACTATGAGATATATGATTATGTTACATTTTCCTTAACATTAAATTAATTTTTATAAAGTGTAATTTTCACTTACAAGTGGTTCCACGGGGTTCCAAAATCGACCCAAGGATGACCATGGTCGATCTTGTATCCGATAATAGTATTAGGACACATGTTAGTGTAATTTAATATTATTATTTTATTATTTTTTGTCCTTATTAACCATATTTAACTTTTAACCATAGTAGATAAAATATTTCCTAAAGTTACTCTTCATAATGATTAAAAATAAAATATACCTATTTACACAATTTGGACCACCTAATTCCTAATATTGAATCCATTTTTCAAAATTCAAAACACAGAAGATTCAAAAATTAATTTAAAATTTATTGCCGTTCTCAAAACCAATTATTTTGGTTTAAAAAAATAATAACAATAAAAATATTGACACTTATTTATGTCCATTTTTAAAATGAAATTACTTCTAATAACCATAGTTGGATTAAATGGTTAATTTATAATTTAACTAAACTTTAAAACCAATTACAAATATAATATAACCATATAAATAATTTAGATTAAAATGCAGTTTGGAATTTAAATGTAGTATTTTTCACTATTCATTAAAGATGAAATTTATCAGAAAATAAAAAAAATTACCAAAGATATTTTCAATGTCACTATTCTGAAAAAGAATTTTATATTCTGAAATAGAACATATAAATGTGAAATAAACTATATTTATAAGGGGTTTACCAAAAAAAGGGGTTAAAAGTACATTTTAAAAATATAAGAGTATTTATGCTTAAAATTGGATTCATTCTCATTTTAAGCCTCTAAATTTATCTGGATAAATGTAAAATAATATAACAAACACGTGTAATCATATTTTAGTTATTTTTGTGTAGTACCACTAATAAAATTTCTATTCGTTAACAACCATTTAATATAATATTATTATTATATTATTTTTTGGTATATCACAAAGTAATGTACCATGTAAGATTTCAAAGAAACCTGTTGTTGTGTGTTAAGTACTCTATCGAAAATTAAATCCCCTTGAAAGTAAAATTTATATTTAATTCCCGAATATTAAAAAAAATCAAAATTTTATATTCTTTATTTACATAGGATGTTACATCCTTCCCCCATTTTGGAAATTGTGTCCTTGCAATTTTAAAATTGGGCCTGAAAACATCATTAAATGTTCCACATCGAAAAAAGGGTCAATAAAACAATCAATTTAAATAAAGAAATTTATGTACAAAGTTCAATCAAGATAACCCATACTAGGATTACATATATGAGAACATGGATATGAAAGAAAAACTAACTCTCATATATTACTAGAGAGTGATATATATATTGATGAAGAGAAGTTAAACACCACAATGCCATAAATTTGTTGCTGGGTAAAAGTCTGATGGTAAAAGCAAGCATATGACATTTTTTCTTCATGATCCCTTTCCTAGAGTTGAAGAATTTTATTACTACCTAGACTAAAATCATAAGGAAATATACTTACTTAAAAATTATGGTTTCAACCATTAATCAAATTTCTATGACAAACTCATCTTTTCTCCAAATGATGAGTATTCAAGATGACTTGGTCACACCTGAAGCTCTAGAATCAACTTCAAGAGAATCACATAATCCACAAAATATGACCTATATATTTCCATTTTCTTTAGACATTAACCAAATCCAAAATGGTTAGTATGAGATCAGATAATCCCAAAGAGGGTAATCCTTTATAAAAAGAAATAAAACTCTTAATCTCAAAAATTGGACAAATAATACCCAAATTTCAATAAAGACCATTCAATAAACAACTATCCTTAAAAATTTTCAAATTATTCAAAACTATGATTGAAACCCAAAACTCAAAAGAATTTATTCACATAGTCTTCTACAATAAATATTAATATTTATCCCCAAAAAACATCGACTACTCTTAATGTATCAAACTGAAGTGTAATTAACCAAATGAAATATTATCTATGATAGGTTAATCATTTCCATAAATAACCTAAATCCCTATATTTCCACAATAAAAAAACATATTTTCCAAAATTAAATTCTACCATAACTCTTCAAATGAAATCACATAGTATTTTATTTTACTTGGGCATATAGTATTTCCAATAGAGTGAACCTCTTAGAAAATTACATTTATCACTAAATCACAAAAATCATTTTCTTATACTAATGATATTCATTTGATAAAACATAATCTAAAAAATAAACTTATTCTTGATCCATAAAATCATTTTACCAAAATTTATTAGTCATACTCACTCGGTACTTAATGTAGTCTAGTGGTTGGCGATAAATCCCAATCAAACTTTTGTTGTGGGTTCAATTCCCACATCTTTTTCTAACCCTACAGTTTTTCACACAGTCTTTGAGTTTTCCTTTTTCAAAAATTATATAATTTATTAAAATTTTAAAAAGGAGATAAATCCTCTAAAATAACAATAACATATTTTATCCTAAAAGGTTATCTAATACATTTATTTTTGCATCCCAAAATGTAATAACCATTTATCAAATCAGAAACAAAAGATCACATGAATCCCTATGGATATCCATTATGTACACAAAAGAAATGATAATTCATTATATAATAACATTTTTACATATCAAAATTCAGGTTTACACATACTAGAAAAAGTCTTCGAAAGTAATCCTATCATTAAATCATTTAAACATATCCTCATCCATATATCCAACATAAGTTTTAAATTACTAAAAAGTATACATAATAATCAGAAAACATTTTTCCTAATCCTTTATAAATTTTTTACATCTTATTCTTGTATACTTGTTTCCTACAACCAAAATCCTGTATAATGTCTTAAGATTTTTGTAATTTCAAAACATGAGCTATGAAATAAGAAATACCTATTTCGGTCATTGTCAATTTACTCATCCTCAATTGGAATAACATTAGTTATTGGTAAGCATATATTTTTAGGGTCCTTCTGATCCCATTCCCAAACCTCCTTCGTTGGATATCTATTTGAATAATGACCATTCACACCACATTAATGGAATTCAACTGATTCTTCATACGGAACATCTTTCCCTTTCCTAGAGTCAACTGGAAACTTCCTTTTTCCATGGCATGTTATTGCCTTATGTCCTTAATTACCACATATATAACATCTTGTCATCCCATTGATGCATTTTCTTAGGTGTTTCTTTCCATATCCTTGTAAAATAGGTGTTTTAATATACATATTTTATGGTAATTACCTGAACTCCCATTGGGATTCATTTCATGCATATATGATACCTTATAAAAATAAACAAGGTTCAAGTGGTAAATCATGACTCCAAATAGTTGGTTGAGAATAACCACAAGTTTTCTCATTTTAGATCCCATTTCATTCAGTTTCTTATTTAGAAAATCGTCATAGTTTTATTTACATCTTTTGTTACTTTGGTTCATGCTAGATCCAACCGTTTACTAAAACAAAAAATGTTAGTGTGAGTATATTAGTAAAATTATGATATAGTATCTTATAAAGAGGGTAAAAACTAAGATATACTTATTCGTGATATCTTAAACCCATTCTATTTATCTAAAATAACTATGACTCTTTAAAATATTCTAACCATTATGGTTATGTCACTTATGATTAAATAACTCCCAAACCTCTAAATTAATCTAAACCAACCATTTATACAAAATATAAATCCCCAACTAGAAACATTACATAATCTTAAAATAAGTTAATAATTAACATTTAGGATCTTTTCAGGTTTATAATTTTAGATAATTAGGTTGTTACCATTACAATAAATCTCAAAAATAATAATGTAGACACTTCTACTCTATCCATATTTTTCAAAAAAATAAAACTCCTAAAATAAAACACGATTTATTTTCTTAATATAAACTTTCTTGAATTCTTCCATTCTCTTACCCTTCCTTATACCTTGTCGAAAACATTTCAAAAACATGGTTTGAGCATAAAAATCATAGTAAGGGTTATAAAACAATGAAAGAAAACATTATTCCATCAATACATACAAATCAATGAAATCATACTATTAAAACATTAAAATACCACACTAAATCATAATATTTTTGAATAACACATGGAAATAATTAATCAAAAAGGTAACTTGTGGCATGCATAAAATACATACATTGTAGCTTTCACAGCAATGTAGGTAGTTACATTTGGAATACCCATCACAATATATTCCTAAAATCTCTGAGGAGAAACATTAATGGGTACCTCCGTCACCTTACCCAATGCTTTGGAGAGCTATCTCGGGCTCACCCACCATAGGTTTATCACGGAACCACCCATATGTGTAAACAATGCCCAAGAACTATAACATAATCATAACACATTAACAAGAATAAATGAAATATAACATTTCTATATTGCAATCACAAAATATCACTTCAAGATATTGACATAATCCATTCATTTAAAACATTCAAAAAGAAGAGTATTGAATCAATGTGTCCTATACCACTCGGAAAAATTTTAAAATATTTTACACTTCAAAACACTCATGTACATATGAATAAATCCATAAAATAATTTCTTATTCATGTACATGAAAGATAAGGATTTATAATATTAAATCATTAAAACATTTAAAATGATGTTTTAATTAATGAATCTTTACCACTTGAGAAACACTTGAATAAAAATCAATAATGATTAACATCAAAAAAACTATAGATATTAGTAGAATATATAAATTCAAGATTTAAAATGACACAATGGTTGTATATAAACTTTATATGATAATTAAGGTGCACAATATCAAGTTATGCCTCAATGAAAGGATATTGACACGTAGTCCCTTATAATGATTATATCATTAGTTTAATGATAAATTAATGACATAATAATGTGTGGAAAATATAAAAACACCAAATATAAGTTGATATTATCGATAAAACAATCAAGGATAATTCACACATATTCATAGAATGACATAATCAAGAAGTAGAAGTTTAACCCAAAGATTTGAAATTGGGTTAAGAAGTTCCCTTACAACACGTCTGAATTGTCTCATATGTTCCAAGTTCTTCCAGAATAATAAATATAAATTAATTTATAATTGATTCAGAACAGTTTTCAAATTTATTATTCCTTTTATATAATTTATTAATTTTAAATAATAGGTAGTTAATTATTTGATTTCATATCGAACATTTTTTCGACATTTAGAACTTGAGTAAAAAATGAACATGTTACAATTATGTACTATTCAAGTGGTTAAAAGGACATTATCTCAATAATCATATTCATGATTAAGATATAATACATATAATATATATCCAGTATATATTTTTTAAATATATTCCATATCATTTGGGAATATATGAAAATGAAATGCTCCGTTCATGGAGACGGTAAGTCGTACGTACGCTTGAACCCTGCTTTCATGTCTTTGTCAAATTTAATGGAATGAAAACCAAAGGATACATAGGTATATAATTATTATAGTATAATATAGAATTTAACTAATGTTACACATATTCATTATCAGTATCCTTTATATGTTCCATTTATGGTATAAATGAGACATATAAATTTGAGGGGCAGTAGTTCGCTCTTCCTCAAATGAAATTATCGTATTTATCCATTATGGAAAAAAGGGTATGCTATAAATGAAAAATACAGAAGCATAGAGACAATATAAATATAATATGTATCACATGTAACTATATTTCCATCATAATGGCCACCATGAGATTCAGTAGAAGAAAATTGAACCATCATCGTTTTGTGAGGTAGTAGTTCGGCGTCCACAGAAACAGAATGATCGTATCCATTAGATGAAAGTTTGTGGAAGTTTAGTTAAAATAATCCTCATAAAAACGTCATAGTACATTAGAGATACTATATTTGTTATAAAATAATGGAATAATGAGAGTTCAGGGGGTTGGAGAAGGAAAATAAAAAAAATGAACTTGAGAAAAGATGTTACATGTAAATCGATTAACTCCCTTTGGTTTGAATAAAAAGGATTTATTTAATTTCCTTATTTATAAAGTAAGGATTCTATGACGATTATAGGGATTTAGGGAGATTAATGGAGGATATTTTGGATGAGCCATGCGTCTTGAGAGGTGTGAGTAATGGGTTATAGGTAGTGGTCTTTTATAAGAGAGAGGAGGGGCTCTTTAGGAATGTTTTAACGTATTATTTCATTATTAAATGATTTTCGGTTTAAAAAGGAAAAAACACATTAAATTAGAATTTATGATAAAAATAAGACAAAATAAAATTATAAAAATAATAATTGGATGGGTTTTGGATATTTTTTTAATCCTTGTCTTTTTTATTCAACCCTTGGTTAACTTATTTAACTTTTACCATGAATGCTTGTATATTAATACTATATTCTTAATATATTTCAAATAAAATTAAAAAAGAAAAAATAGACCATTAATGATATTTATAACATCATATATTTTATTTTTTCATATATTATACTTGTAGGATTATTTTTGTCATTTAATAAAATAGTGATTGGTTTAAAAACTGTTTTACGTCAATTTTAATCATATCAAGACATTTAAAAAAATCCAAAACAACTTGATTGTTACTAAAAATCATCATTAATTCAAAGATAACAAGTAATAACTATATCTAAAATTCGTGGATGTCATAAAAAGTTTGAAAATAAATTGATTTTAATATTTCTAATCTCATATATTAAAACATTCATTAATGATGTAATTATTACATCATCATTGTGTCATAAATAAATATATTTATTTGGTGTCGAAAAATTATAAATAAACTACCATAATGTATGAAATATTTTTATATTTCTAATTTTTATTATATTAGAAAATATCAGTTATATAGCCCATTATAATAATTGTTTTACTAAGAGATATATGTTTATGTTACATATTCCATAACTTTAAATTAATTTTTATAAAGGGTTATTTCCTATTATAAGTGGATCTATGGGGACCCAAAATATACCCAAGGATTCCCATGGTCGGACATGTATCATCCAATAAGATTAAGACATGTGTTAGTGTAATTTAATATTATTACAATATTATTTCTTAGACTTAATTAACAGATTTACCCTTTAAGCATAGTAAATAAAATATTTACTAAAATTACTATTCATAATTTCTATAAATAAAAGTCACATATTTACACATTTTGGAAATATTGATTCCAAATAGGGAATCCATATTTTCCAAATTAAAAACATAGATGTTGCAAAAAATAATTTAAAATTTATTCCCGTTATCAGATCCAAAAAACGTGTTTTTAAGAAATAAAAACTATCAAAAGATTAACGCTTGTTATTGTCCAATTTCAAAGTGAAATTACTTATAATGGCCAGAATTGGATTAATTGGTAAATATATAATTTAATTACACTTCAACCCCAATTAAAAAAGAAAACATAACCATATAAATAATTTATATTGAAAGGCATTTTTGAATTAAAAGGAAGAATTTTTCAGTATTCATTAAAAAATGAAATTTATCCAAAAAATAACTAAATTTTACCCAAAGTAAATTATTATGTCCGAATTTTAATGAATAAATTTATTTAATCAAATATAAAATATAAAAGTGAAAAAACTATATTTAAAAGGGATTCACCATTAAAAGGCGGTAAAACCACCTTTTAAAAATAATAGCGTTTTTATACTTAAAATTGGATTCAATTTTATTACAAGCCTCTAAATTTTATTGGATAAATGTAAAAACATTTAACAAACATGTGTAATCATATTTTATTTAGTTCTAAACGTTCAGAAAAATATATTGGCAATGCGTTAACCATTATTTAAAATAATAATATTATTATATAATTTTTCAGTATAACTCAAAGTTGATTGCAATGTACGATTTAAAAGAAACCTGTATTTTCATGTTGAGTACCCTCTCAGACATAGAATCCCCTTGAAAGTAAAATTAATATTTAATTCACTAATATTAATTAATATTAAAATTTCATATTCATTATTTACCTAGTACGTTATAGAGCTCCAGGAGTCATAAATTCATTATGAAGAACAAGTATATAATACAATATTATGGTTCAGTTAACTCATTTAAGGATAATGGTAGATCATGTTTCATAGAAATATATCGCTAGTTATAGGAGAAGAATAATGGAGTATGACGTTGGATATCATGTGTTCTTAAAGATAAATAAATAGCATGGGAAGAAATTCCTTTTTAATTGGAGTACGCTTTATCCCAATTCTCATTATCATTTTGAGTTGTTGGATCATGTTTGAGTTATTTCATATTAAATATAACTTCCCCCATAGATGATCATAATACAAGATATCGTTCATGTGATATAGTCCTATCATTATCTGGATGATGAATCTCATGTTATATATTGGGTAATGATCGATGTTAATGACGTTTTGGCCTTTCAGTAGTGTCCTATGGAGGTCCAGGATAACCTGGAGAAGGTGGTGTGCAAGCATGCCATTCCCTTGGTTTTATCTTTTGCTGGAATGATGACATATAGGTGAGTACCTTAGAATGTGAGTGCTGAATCTCATGATTTTATCAATGGAATATTGGTTATTATGATTATGTAATTTATTATAAAACATAGAAATTACATTTATATACCAATAAAAACATTATTCTCATATGTGATGAATAAAAAAAGTTGTATTCATAGAAATTTAGGAGCATATTCTGAAGAAATAACAACCTGACCGTTGATATAGTAGTATGTCCAATAGGAATCATAATATTCCTAATAGAATAGTTTCGTCACCTATGAAACTATAAATATAATTTATGCATCTTATTAATGAAAATATGATCTAATTATATCATAGTATATATAAATAAATGTTTCAAAAATGTTACATTATGTTTTGATATTTATTTGTGTAAAACATAACAGTATATTTATAATTTTATTAATATTATATTGTTTTAATAGTAATGTTAATTTCATATAATATATACCTAAATTAATATTATTATTTTATAATTATGATTTAATTTTATGATACTTTAATTAATTTTTTTATTGGTCATAAAATCGTGTATAATATAATAATTTCTAATTTTTTAAAATATAATGATTTTATTTAAAAATTAAATATCTCATATTATTAATTTGTTTATTTAAATGGAATCGAATTTTTAAATATTAACTTCAAAAAATGTTTTCGGTGAATTTTTTGGCATCTTTCTAAAAGAGTTGATTTTTTTGAATAGTGAAATATGATAATTTACGGTATTGAACAAATAAATTATTTTTTGAGTCATCAGTGATTCAAGGATGATATATTTTGCCAATATATAGAACTATACATAACTAGTCACTATATTTATTCATGGGAATCCCTGATATTTATAGTTTGGATCCAAAATAACATAGAAATGAATGAAATATTCAAAAAATATGTCTCAGCCCCTAGAAATACCACCCATCACCAATAATTTTTCCCACACCTCTAAAGCCTTGAATAATTTCTAATTTCTTCTCTATACCCTTTCCAATCCCCTTACCCATTCCTAGGATCTCCTTACTCAACAATGCACCGAACCCATGTTCGTTAGGAATTTGGTCAAGGAGACAATATTCAAGTGGTAAAATCCTCAATCCATTTATTTTAATTTTTTTCTCTACATATAATATCTTCACCTCTGATATCCAATGAAAAATGATAACTATATTGTTACATATATACAGTAATTTTATTGTGTTAATGCAAGATCTATAATTAAATCTCTTATATTCACTTTTTAAAAAAATTTAAAACATCATTTGTAATGTGTCGATTCACCACCATTGTGGATGATAATTTTTCATTTTTCAATAATGCCATCATAGATGGTCAAAAAAACATTTTTATGGAGAAATAATATTTTTAAATACACAATATAACTTTTATAACTTAGTAGAACAAATATATAAAGATGATATTAAATAAATTGATAATAGTTTATAATGATTGAAAAACCTCACAAAATAAACAAATATATTTTCATTACTATTTTATAAAATAACCAATCCTAACATCTTAAAACAAAATATAAGACTATTTAAAATTATTTAAGTTCATTAATAGCACACAATGATACTTTTGTATAATTTTTTAAATTATACAACAAATATCATTATTATATAAATGTAAACAGATAATGAACCAATTGAAATGAACTATCATGAAATGAGGAAATTTAACACTATAACTCTTAAAAATTAGATACATATAAAAATAGTTAATATAAATGAAATAAAATAAATCTATATTATGTTCTAAATTATGAAATTATTTGATTTGATTTGATTTTCATCATTATTAAGAGCAAGTAGATAATGTATTAAGACTTAATGTAATGGGATTATCAATCCCAAATCATTTTCTTTGGGTTATACCACATTCATAAAAAAAATTTGTGTGGATTTTATTTTAGTATTACTAAAACATAATTTCCATTTTCTTCCTTTTTTAGGGATATACATTTTTCAAAAATTTATTTTTTCAAATACAAATAATTTCCAAAATAACTCTTGGTTCTGAAAAAACATAATGATTACTATTGATTTATTTCTTATTCACTATAGGGTGATGATTTATACACAAATTATGGTCTCCATTTTTCTTTTGGTAACCCCAATGTTTATTCAGGAATATGTTATTTATGAAATAATTTTGAAATCCATTACACTCCATGGGTTTTTTCATTGTTAGGATTGTTATATGTTTTATGTGGCATGTGTGATTATGTAAATATAGTGATGTGATGGGTGGGCCTGAAAATATATATCCTTCCAATGCATTAGGTAATGTCACATATCACATTATACAATATGTATTATAAGGGAAAATGATGTTATATTTTTTTTTGACAATGATGATGTTATGATTGTGTACATATGTTATGTGTGAACATGATTTCAATTGTGTTCACAACTATGTGGGGTATTAAAAAACTAAAAATTGATGATTCATTTTTATGCATTTCTATATTAAATTCTTATATCCAATGTTTCCATCGTGATATTGATAATTATCCCATATATATGTTATCATGATGATTATTATTATTCTTAACCATTTTATATTAACTCATTTCCTTATCAATCCTCTTTTGGAGATTTTTGATCATACCATTCATATATGTATATCCTTATGTTAATACAGGTAGTAAGGATAACCCGAGCATTAAAAGGATATAAAATATTTTTTTTGATAATGGATTATTCTTTATTATGTTCAAGTTACATATGATCCTTGTTTTCTAAATAACCCATTAATTTTAAGCCTATTTTATAACTATGTAATATTTATCTTCATAATGATGTAGTAGTCAAGTATAAAAAATTAGGTTCAGTATTAATAATATCATATCTTGGTTTTGATAATTTGGGAATAAGGATTAGATAATTATTTTTAAAAATATTTATATAAGTCTATGTGTATTAATTATCAAATAATATTTTTTAGAGAAATACTAAACATAGGGATCCCATAATATATTCCATTAGAGTAAATTGTGGTAAATAAAGCGTTATTATTTCTGGACTTGTTGAGTAATGTTTTTTTCAAACATTTTAAATTTTATAAAATGTTGGGAACCATAGGAAACATGGGAAAACTTTTGTGGGGGATAATGTAAAAAATTCCCAAATAATATCCCGCATGCCTTGGGAGGTGGATTTAAAAACAACATTGACATTATTACCATGTTTTCTCATTATTTTAATAATAGGATAAATAATGTCGAATTTCCACATTCAAATAATAAAGAGAGGTTTTTCATTGACTCATTTATGAGGAAATGAACATGGATCATTAGAAGAAAATTTTGTCTACTCTTTGTAGAAAACTGGGTTAACTGAATGGAGAACATATTTTTTGTGCTCTACTATTTCGAGAAGGAAAAAGTGACTCTAGCAATCTATCATTTGGATTGAATGTTCGATCAATGGTGGGAGTTTATTAAGAACCACAGTGTAGTAGACGAAATATGTGTTATTGAGTGGGATGATTTAATGAAAATATTTTTTAGTAATTATTTCCCCCAAACGCTTCATTAAAACATGGAGTCTGAATTAAAAGCGTTGAAAAATGTTATGTGAATATTTCATGGATTAGAAGCAATTTTCAAAAGGATTGAATGGTATGACATCATTTTTGTTATCAATAATGATAGAAAATAGATAGATTCACTAGTGTTTTAAAACCACACATTGAAAAGGCTCTAGATATTTAATTCTTTTGGAGTTATGAAGAATTATTTAAGATGTGATCTCAGAGTGGATATAGTTTTTGGATAATGGTCTCATGGATATGGGCATTGGAAATCAATGATGGATTTTTTATAAGAAATACCTAATAAAAAGGGTGTAATGAATTCTCAAACACCCATATGTCAAAAATGTGAAAAGAAGAGCCATCAGAACATCCTCAAAGGTATATGGAAATTCATGAAGTGTGGGAGAGAAGTCCAGGAAGCTCTTGAATATCAATGAAACATGAAGAAGCTAGAAAATGTGGTGGAAGAATAGAGAGAAACATCCATGGTTCATTGCTTCAACAATAGGGAGATAAGAAACTATGTAATCCATTTCACAAAATAAGAATTGGTTGAGATTAATCATAGTCCACAGCCACAAAACCAAGGTACTAAGGGAAATATTTTCCCACCACTACTGTTTAAGTGGATTAAATAAAATAATTTATATAATGTAAACTTAATTTTCTTTAAATAATGGAAAATTTCATATTTCAGTTTGTTTCTATGCATTACTTTATATCATTCATATTTACTAGAAAAATGAATCAAAGACCAAATAACTTTAAATAGTGGAATTCAATGCTTTAATGTGCGTGTAATGGATCCCATTAAATAGAGGACACATCAATTATCGGGAAAATGAAAAATCATTTCATATTCTGAACCTTACCAGGATCCATTAAAAATGCAATGAAGATCATTAATCTCTTATGAAAATTCCCTAAAGGGTGTCGGAGTTGATTCAATATGATGAATCCTAACATAATTAAATGGTTGAGTCAACGGAAGGTGTCAACATTGAGGAAATCCCTATTATGAGGGAATAAAAAGATGTATTTTCTACAGATATATATGGAATCCCACAAGATCATGATTTAGATTATTCAATATACCTTTTACCCATATCCACTTCTCTCTAATAATTTCCCTACATTATTTTCCATAACTGACTAGATGAGTTAAAGAAATAGTTGCATGAGCCCTTGGATAAAGGGTCTATACGCACTAGTGAATCACCTTGAGGATCCCATGTTCTATTTTTCAAATATAATGATGGATAACACTGGTCTTTTATTGATTATATATAGATCAAAAACATCACCATAAATAAAAAGTACCCTCTTCCAAAGAATGACAACTTTTTCAATAGACCACAAGGAGATCAGTACATATTAATTGTGGATCTTTGTTCAGGATATCATCAACTGGATTTGAACAAATATATTATTCAAATGACTAATTTACATAAAAGGTATAAAAACTATGAGTTCCAAATGATACCATCTAGATTTAATAATTATCATTCCATATTCATTTATTTAATTAATAGTGTCTTTAAATACTACCTCAAAAAAAATTTATAGTTTTAATTGATGATATTTTCATTTATTCCAAGAGAAAGTATGAGTATGAAGAACATCTAAGAATTGTGATGGAAACATTAAGGAAGGAGTGATTGTAATACATTATCAACAAGGGGAATTTTGGATATAGGAAGTCCCTTTCATGATGAATATGAAAAAAGTGAGGTAATTTCTATGTATTATATAACAACAAAGGTAATTCAGGTGTGACCCATACCCACACGTGTCATAAAAAATCCATAGTTTTCATGGATTAGTAGGGCACTAACTAAATATTTATAGGAATTTATCATGATTTTATAACCCACTAACTATGTTAACATATAAAAGGGTATGGTGTGTCTTGATGGAAAAATGTTAGGAATGTCTCATTGAGCTCAAAAGAGGATAATAAATGCACCTCTAATCACACTAACAATACGTGGAAATGGTTTTTTCATATAAATTGATGTTTTAATGAATGATTTTGGTCATTTTCTAATTTAGAATTATATAGTGATATCTTATGCATCATAATAGATGTAGTTACACTATAAAAAATAGTAGATGCATGATATAGAGTGAACATTTATAGTTTTTTCCCTGAAATTATGTTGGTACTACCTTTGTGGTGATAAGCATGAAATATATACCAATCACAAGAGTATATTGTAAATATTCACACATAAATATATGAAAATGTGTTAAATAATATGGTAATTTCTAATCAAGGACTATGATTTCTCTATTCAATAACATGTAGTATTGGAGAATATGGAAGATGATTCTCTTAACTGAAAATTAACTACTACCATATCTATGAAGTTAATTTATAAAGTCCTCATCTTTATGGATATTCAAATAATGGGATTTAATGTCATAATGGGAGTGAATAAATCTTACCTTTCAAAAATTATTAACTATCCATCTATATAATTGAATATCAAGGAGGCATAATGGGATGATCTGTTTCTATAAAATTAGGTAAATGAAGAAAAGAATGGGATGATACATGAGCTCGATATTGATGATGATAGTATGATTTTGATTGGAACTAGGATTTGTGTTCTTTTGTCACCTAATATGAATATGGCGATAGTGGATAATTAAAATAGATCATCTTTATCCATCCATATATGAAGGGTCAATATGTAATATGATCATTGAGATAAATTTTAGTAGGAAAACATAAAGAAAAATATTTCGGTTTATATATCAGGGATCCTGGTATATCCACAAGTTAATATATAGAGATAGATGTCCAAAGTTTTGATGCAAAAATTAAATATAAACACATATAAATAGGATAATTTCACACATTAAATTATCATTAGTCTCCAAAAAAATGGAAATATTGAAATATGGGTTTGGTAGATTGAATCGCCAAGGCTACAACTTTATACATTTTTGGGAAAATCTATCGCATGAGAAAAATTCCAATATATATATGAAGGAATTGATTAGGATACATTTGGTTCTAGTTTAGATCATCAAGGATCATGATCCATGGTTCAGAACTATATTTTAGAGAAGTATTAAATAATATTTGCGTACTAAAGTTAATTTCAATATGGCTTATCACCGAAAAATTAATGGTCAATCTGAAAGGACTATACAGACACATGAGGATATTCTGAGAGCCAATACAATGGAATTCAATGGAGTATTGGATCACCATATACCATTGGAAGAATTATCATATAAAAAATTATTCCACTAGAGAATTCAGATGGTTCAATATGTAGAAATGTATTATAAGAGTATTTTAAATACATCATTTTGGGATGAATTTGGTGAGAGAAAGCTGGTTGCACATGATATGGTACGTGAAATGATAGAGAATGGTCAGTTAGTCCAACAATATATCAAATATTCTCTATGTCAGAGAAATATATAAGCTCACAAATATAGAGTGTAATTGGAGTTTGAATTTTGAGACAAAGTATTGAATTAAATATCACCATGGACACAGGTCATGCAGGATAGAATGAAAGTGAATATTCTCCAAAGGTACATTAGCCCCTTTGAGATTATAAGTCACATAGGAGCTATATCCTATCACCTTGTATATACACAATATGGATAAAGTTCAAGATGTTCCTTGTATCTCACATAAGTAATTTCATACATTACCCCTCACATATACTAAATCTGGGGGTGCTACAACTAGTGAACAATCCTTTATAGGAAGAACAATATGTGATGATCAAGGACCAAAAAGAAAAATATATGTTCAATAAGAAAACTCTCTTTGTCAAAGTGTTTTGGAAGAACCATAATTATAAAGATTTGACATGGGAACTATAGTAAGTGATGAAGGAAAAATACCCTCACTTTCTTTCACCACAATATGTAAAACAAAAGAATGAGGGATAAATTTCGAGAGGTGCAATAATGAAATGAAACAAAAATTTATGAGTATAATTTTCCTTATTATTATTATTTTATATAGAATAAAACATATAAATCTCACATACTACCCAATATCAAAATTTTTCTCAGAAGTGATGAATTAATTAAGTCGTATTCATACAAATTAAGGAACCAATGTATATTGAATTATAAACAAACCATCATTATAGTAATATGAACATTATGAATATTAATATGGACAGTATAATAGTCAAATCAACTATAATAGTATATGTAAAAAATTTTCTTCCTATAAATGAAAATATATATAATTATATCATTTTGTAATTAAATAAATGTTTTTAAAAATGATAAATTAAGTATTGATGTTTTTATACAATGTAAATGTCTATTTTTAATTTTTTAATTAACATAATGATTTAAAATAGATTTTATCTTCTTTAAATAGATTCAATAATTAATATTATATTTAGTTATAATTATAAATAATTTTATGAGACCTTAAATAATTTTTCATTGTGTCGTAAAATTAATTTTAACATTGAAATTTGTAATTTTCAAATAACTAAATTATTTACACAAACATTAAATTTAAAAAAAAATAGAAAATTATTTTAATAAATTGGAGTTCATGTTTTACATCATCACATTGAAAAACTGCTAGGGTGATGTTTTGAAATTTTTATGAAAAAATGAATTTTTAGTGAATAATGAAATTCACTAATCTAGGATATATAGAAAATAAAAAAAAATTTGTGTCGTAAATGATTCATGGAAGAGGTATGTGGACATGATTTATAAACCTCTTTCCCAAGTTACTTTATTTATTTATATGAATCCACATTTTTGAAATTCATGATCCAAAATAATAAACAATTGATTAACCAATTTGGAAAACCCTTATCTCCTACCCTATAAATACCACTCCATTCCTTACACATCCAAAACCTGTAATCATTTATAATTTCTTCCCAAATATATTCCCAAGCCCCATAGCCAAATCTAGTGACTTCAGGTCTTGAAAAAGTATCAATCTCATGTTCTATAAGGATGTTCTCAAGAAGATAATATTAAAGTGGTAAAATCCTCAATCCTTCTCTTAAAATTTATTTTAAATTATTTTCCACATATCAACTCCACTATACAAAGTAGAATGAAGAAAAAATAAGTAAATATTAATGTATATTTTATTTTTTTATATAATAACCATAATAAAATATCTTCTCTCTCCTTTTATTCTAAAAATTAAAAATTCGTCTATGATGGGTTGATTCACTACCTCTATGGATGGTGACTTATCGTTTCCCATTAACACGTTCAACGGTGGTAATATATCAATTATTATAGTTAAATAATATTTTAATATATATATTATAACATGTATGATATAATCGTTTCAATATATGATAATTATATTAATTAAAATTATTCAAGTTCATGATGGGTAAAACCCCACCAAAATAAATAAAAAAATTCATTAAATATTTATATAATGAACCATTATAATATTAAAATAAAAAATAGGAAACCATTAAAAATTTTACACTTTGTTAGGAACACATAATTTTAATTATAGATAATTATTACTATTTTACACAAACATCAATAATTATATATCATGTAACATTTTCATTAAAACATGAAAACGAATGCTTACAAAATAATGAAAATAAACACAATAACTTTTCAAAACAGATGTAAATAAACATAATAAAATTATATTCATTAAAATAAATATATTATAGGTTATTAATTATTTAATTAATTAATCATATTGGGTTATACATGGTATTAATTTCAATTGATTATCACATTTTGACTTATGGTAATGGGATTCTTAAATGCAACTCCCTTTCGTTATGTTATAACTCTTTAAAGTAAAATTTTAGTGTCAGTGTTCATTTAATATTCTTCAAACATGATTTCATTTTTCATACATTTTTTATGTATTTACATATTTCCTATTTTTTTTTATTTAAAATAAATATACTTTTCAAAAAACTCTTCATCCTAAAACACTACTTGATTTATCATGAGTTATTCTTCATCTCTAAAGAGTGATGATTTTTAAACAAAATATGTTCTATATTTTTCATTTGGTTACCCAATAGTGTTTCATGAATTAATTATATATTAAATATTTATGAAACCCATTCATATCCATTGGTTATTTTTTTGATATGATTGTTATATGTTCTACGTGGAATGCCAGGTTATGAAAATGTTATGATGTGACGGGTGGGTCCAGAATAATATTTTACCCAAATGCATTTGTTAATGTGGTTTATCTCATGAGATAAAGTTTATTGTGAATGAAAATGATTATATATTTGTTCACAGTGATTATGTTATTATTATTAACACATGTTATTAAATGACATGATTTTATCATTGTTTAAAACTATGTTTGGTATTTGACTGATAAGACATGTTTTTTTATTTTTTTGAATTACCACATTCCAATAAAATATCCTATGTTTCCATCATAGTGTTGATAATGATGCCATGGATATTTTATATTGATTATTATGATTATTCTCATTAGTATTAAATTTATTCATTTATTTATCTATCCTCTTACGAGGATTTTATCATACCCCTTTCTTTTTTGTATATACTTAGGTGACTATATAAACTCTAGATGGTGTAATATTTATAATAATAAATAACATATTTTTAAATACATGTTTATCCTTAATTATTTACATTTTTTTAATTCATAATTATCCCAATTAAATAATCCTATAGATCCTACTTTTTTAATGTTATTATATTTCTCATCATTAAAATAATGTAATTGTAATTTGTGAAAAAGTATGGCCCAATATAGTGATTCATTGATGTGTTATTGGTACCCATAAATATTTGATGCCTAGATCTTATCTTGTAACATTTTTATATTGTGGATGTTATATCCTATAGTATATGAGTTTCTCCCTATTATTTCTTATATTTTCTTTAATCTCTATTGATATGTATCTCCCTCGAGAGAGTGTTCAAGAGATGGTTGTTTTTTTTCATGGGTTAGTTATAGTTTCCTATAAGTAATGTGTTTGGGATCAGGAGATGTTAAGATCATTAAGAGGTATCTCACTGGGTGAATGTTCAGGAAACTATATTTCATTTCAAATCAAGGATTGGTTTTGGATTACCCAGGAAGATATTTTTTTGAGTGGTATCTAATGTAATTGACTAGATTAAGGTGGCCCAAAAAAATTTCTTGTTTCTCAGGATAATTTTTCTTATAGGAGACTTGGAAGAATCCTGGAGGTTCTTGTTATATAAAATTTGGTAATAGAGATGTTAAACATTTTGTAATAATTACACACCATAGAAACGAGGTTCACATCTTCTATGATCCATCTATTTTCATATAATCATATTATTTGTAGATGTTTTCTAAAATCTAACATATAATTTAACAATGACTGTTTTCATGAATTTTTTAGATATAGGATTTTGGGACATCAATGAACTATTCTAAAGGATCTAGATTTTGGAATATACTATCCCACACAGCTTATTAATCTATTTGAGTATTTTAGGAAATTAAATTTTTTCGAACATGTATTGAATTTTTTTCCATGATGTATAAATTTAGTGAAGTGGTGATTCATGAAGAATATTAACATATTCACATTATGGAATAAGATTTAATGAAAACAAAGTTATATGTGGAAATATAAAAATTTGTTAACATATCTTTTATTGAATACATGTTTCTATGAGGATACAATTGATATATAATTATGAGTATGATATTTTAATAAATGTAGTGTGAGATCATATTTATTTTCCATTTTGATTTGTTCAAAATAATTCAACTAAAAAATTATTCTACCTGAGGATTTTTTGAATGTGTTGTTGAGATTACTGGTTTTTAATTTTATGAAATTTATCTTGGAATACAGAGAATATTTCTATGTATATTAATTGTGATCGACACAAAACATGGCCATGGATACAAGCCATCAACTTCCATGTATAATTAGATAATAGTGAAACTAAGAGGTCAACCACTTGAATGGGAGCCTACTAGGGATTTCCCTCATGGTATAATGAGTATATGGATATATTAAATGGCAACATGAGTGCATGTGATAATGTTATGTTGGGTAATTGTGTATTGGTATGAATTGTGAATCATTCGTGTTGTATATATTGCCTCTAATGTTCATTATTATGTGTAAAGGTGTTTTTATGATAATAATAATATATGGTAGTTTTTTGCTGATGTTATTTTTATTGTGGGAAAAGTTTTGTGTTTTCAATTTACATACATATTAAAAGATACATACATTTCAGCCATTTCTCGATTGAACTAATGAGAGCTATCTAATATTATGATGGATCATATTAATCCTTTTTCCTCATCTGAGCATTCCTCTACACTATATCATTGGATAAAAATATAATAATTTAAATAAGTATGACATGAATGTTACAAACCTGAGTTTATGATGTGATGTGGCCAAACTATCCATGGATGCATATTCTATTTTTTAAGAATATTAAAACTCAAATAACATTCTTCTCTACAAGGAAAATGGAGTTAAATGATTAATTTTGATTATAATATATTCACAAATTTTTCCGATCATTAAAATTATAATTCATGAAAACAATATTGCATTTACATGAGGAGTTAATGGTTATTTAATGATGCAATGAATATCAATTTTAGATATCTAAGAACCCTCAAGTTGTATCATTGATTTTCTAAGATCATTGAAGACATTAAAATAATTTTTGACATGACCTAAATAGAAGAGGTGGTGGTGGTGACATGGAACAATGAACACTAAATAAATAAATATGATTTAATTCTAAGATCCTTTCTACTAATATTTAAAGATTATTTTTTTAAGAGAACATATAAATTAAAAAATATTCTATTTTGATAAGTGAGAACATAGAATCTTATACTATCAGAAGGATAGAAAGGTTGTATGAATTCAACATTTCTATTGATCACATAGAGTTATTTTTTATTAAGCTATTATATTACAAACACTTACTCATAAAGGGGTAAATCATATGTTATGTTTTTAAAGATTACACAAAACTGGTTCACTGTGTTCTAAGGAGGAGAGTGCATCGTGTAAGGAATAATAGTGATATTTTTCAATATCTGTAGTCCATACATGTGTTAATCCCAAAAAAATATCTATTATATGAATTGTGAAAATATTAATTTTTCACTTAATCCCTTAAATTTTTTAAAGGATAGACAATTTCTATGAACAAATGTATAAAATAATGTGAATATTCCCATACCCTCCCTTTAATGAAGGAGTTTCAGAAAATGTGAAATACACATAAAAGTGATAACATTATGTCATGATGTATAAGTTATGTGATTTGTGAAACATGAAATTTGATATTTATTGATAATATGGACATTCATATTTCTGATCAGTTTTAAGGGTAACCCAAAATTCGCTAAAATATTAAAAACAATAATTTTGTTTGATACGGTTTATAAGAACCCGTAACTGTATTCTACATGCATGAAGACACATTAATGAATTTTTGTTCTTATATTTCACAAATTATGATGAGTTAGTGACATCAATAATAAGCAAGAAAATTCCATAAAATAGTTTATCATAGTTAACTGGTCAATTATAGGTCATCAAAATATTTGAGCAAGATCGATAGACTTGATCAGATATTGTTGATGATTATTAAGCCTATAGATTAAAATGTAATATCATTAAATATCATGGTAGATATTAAATTATCATCCTATAGTGGATCTTCCATGAAATAATTTATAAGTATCAATGTTGGATGCATGAGTAGTTGATTTCTTTTTGTCAGATACAGAAACAAAAGTAGTGTCTAAAATGGTGTTGAAAAATAAAGTGTTTTTTGTGTAGATTCAAGATATTTCGTCTATGGATTCTAGTTAAATTATAGGATTTAGTCTAATTACTATCATTTTTATATTTACAAGATTAGATACCCAAATCATGAAATTCATATACATTATATTACTTTTTTAGAATACATAGTACATGACAAAAACAGACGCCCAAAGACCGTATTAGTTTAGGTTCTTTGGAAACTCAGAACGTAATCTTCTAATCATGGTGAAAGTTCTTCATGATCTCCCATAAATATCTTCCCTTTTGTTTTATTACCTAAAACATTTATTTATATCCTGGGGAAAAGAAAACATAAAAAGGGTGAGCTCAAATGCTTAGTAGGGGTAAACATAGAGAACACAAAACAATCCCTGAACATTCGAACGTAATAACATGAACATAAAACCTCAAAATAATGAGTAATGACATAAATCATGGAATTTCATAACGCATAGATCATAAATGAAAAATTAATCATGATAACATATCATAGGAATAAAACCTGTAATTATGGAAAAACATTAAGCACATGTTATTATTTCCATATTAGCCAAGGCATTGTTGCCAAGACCATCATAGTAGACAAAGTCCATTACTGAACCGAGTTTACTTGTCGTTCCAGCCCTGTATTACTGAATCAGATTCACTTGTCATTCAAGCCATGTCTATCCCATGAGATATTAGTCTTTACCTAATGTATTATAGTAAGATATATGTCCCACCCATCTCATAAAGAAATCATTATTACTTGTGACAAAAAATAAACATAAATCATTCATCATAACCTAATGAATAAAATGGGTTTTATAAACATCATCCATTCATAAAATAATCCATATAAAACAAATGGATATAATTTTAACATAAGGAGAATCGAACCATATAAATAATAGAGAGATTATACTTGAAACCCATGCATACTAAATAATGTCATCTTAGATGGAAAATAGTTTTGACAAAACACTTGAAATGAATTCGTGAGGAAAATATCATTTCTTCTTCAAAATCATTTTATTTTTACAAAATTCTATTCCATTTTAAAATAATATGTTTTTTTTTGAAAATATATGCATGAAATATTGTAGAGTAATCTTCATGAAAATCAAGCATTGTGAAACCTTAAAAATCCGTTCATGCCGTATAGGATTAAAATAACATTCTCCTCGTACTTTTACTGAAAAGTCAAAAATTACCTCGTATGGTAAATAAAAGAAATATTCCTTCCATAACACAAAGTTAAAGTCAAAACGGGGTAAAAATGACATTAAAAAAACTTGGAAGAATATTAAAAACATTATAAGAAACATTTTTTTGTTAATGGATGAAAAATATAACCCCAGTAAATACTTATGAATAAACAATCTCGGATAAAAATGAGATTGGAAAAATTATCCCTTACCTTATGTCAAATTTATTTTGTATGTGTCCGAGAATCCTATATATTGGGTTTAAACATATCATTAACTTGTAACATAACCATAATAATATTTATGATATCGTATATGATTCACTTATGACTTTATATTACCCTTTATTTTGTCAATTCCATGTTAAAGCAACATTTTGGGTAAACTCGTTTCTTTTATCGTATGTGTTTGGACATGTTGTTCTTGATATTATTACTTATAACCTGATTTACTTAATTCTAGAATGTAAAAAATGATGTATATATATATATATATTTATTTATCATATAAATATATATTATAGATCGATAATTGGAATTAAATACACCGTTCATAGAGATGGTAGACCGTTCGTACGCATGAACGATGTATTTGTTTCCGTATTGAATTGAATGGAATTAAGTAAATGAAACATATATGTAAATAAATCCAGTATCATTATTATGTCATAACTTTCATGATTAATTATTATATATTCTTTATAATCATTCTTGAATAGTTAACATGGAGAATGAATCTCATCGTGTCGTGGAGACAGTAATCCGTACGTACGCACGAGCAATGATATCATTCCCATAATAATTGAATGGAATTGGAGTGGATGATATAATATCTCATATTTAGTATGATGTTATAATAACCATATATAGTTATTATTTACACCATTATACCCATCCAAGTACGGTGGTGGTGGAAAAACAGATTTCACCATGGTGTGGAGACGGTATTCCGTATATACGCACGCTTGGTGATTTCGTTTTCTGGAGGATGGATAGAAGCTGAAATGGGGTTGTTTCATATTTATAATATCATATCATTATATTAGTGATACTTAATTTATTATTTTATAATGAAACAACTAAATAAGTGGAATTTGAATAAGAAATAAACATGAATGAATTTGTAGAAGAGATTACCTCTTCTTCGACATGCCTCTTCTAAACCTCCTCTTAGGGCACTAAAGATGGTCTTTTGAGAAGACCAGGATCTCAAGTATGTTTATAGGGAAGGGGAGAAGAGAACTATTTAGGTTTTGGCCGAGCTTTAAGGCTCAAAATGGTGTGAGAAGGAGATGGAGGAGGCGCCCTTTTATAAGGGAGGATTTGGGCACTTTTGGAAACCGCTAAAATATTAATTTATAATAAATTCAAAACCTACTTAAAAACCTCCGACAATGAATCAAATACTAATATTAGATGATATAGGTTTGTAATCTCAGTAACTAATAATATTTAGACATGTTGGAAAATTATTTTAAACCTTATCAACCTGATTTATCCTTATTTAATCTATTTAATTTTTTTGTGGTAATAATATTCTAAATTTTAAATTGTTATAAATAATTACATATGTGTTGTGAATTGTCCATAATATCATACATTATGGAATTTTATACCATATAAATTTCCATTTATAATTTTTAAATATTTTTTTGTGATTTTTAAACAATTTTATTATTTGTTATTTTTATAAAAAAACAATAGTGTCATTTTTGACACTATTCATTTATTTGAATTTAAATAAAATCCACACAGAGGATATATTTGAACCAAAATATTTAATAGACTCCTAACATATCATATTCATCTAGAAAATTTTTGGAGAACATTAATGAGTTCATATAATATTTATTTTAATATTATTAAAACCATTTATTTGATATTTCAATTTATAAAATAAATTCTACATCACTATTGTGTCATCATTAATGATAATTATTTAATCCCTAAAAATTATAAATAAATTATAATGATATATATAATTTTATTAGATTTTTTTAGATTATTCATGTTCGATGTTTTATTATGTTTATCACTAAATTAAAATTATTACACTTATAAGATATAAGAGAGCGACTTGTTGTCACTTTCTTTGGTTTTAAAAATAATTATATACTTTTCATCATCAAAATACCATGAAATGAATCTATTCCGACCCTTACGTGATATGGGTCGACTTTTATTCATCCAATAGAATTTTTTTAGGGGTTAGGGTAATTTTATAATCTTATTTTTACCCTTAATTACCAGATTTACCTTTAACGGTAGTAAATAAAAAATATCATAGTTACTATTCATAATATAAAAAAAATTCATGTTAACATAATTTGGACCCACTAAATACAAATATGGAATCCATTTTTCAAAATTCAAAACATAGAAGTTTCAGTAATTAATTTATAATTAATCCCACTGTCGAGAAAACGGGTTTTAAAAGTTAAAACATTGCAAAAGTTGAAATGTTTTTACCTATAAATTCAATGTAAAATTAATGATAATTAATTAAATATATTAAATGATAAAAAATATTCTACTTATAATTTAAAACCTTTCAATATTATAATTTATCTGTATAAATTATCTCGATGAAAAAATTTGTTTTTAATTAAAAGTTAGCATATTTTTACTATTCATCAAAATATGAAAATTATCAGAATAATATCAAAATTTTATCCAAAGTAAATTTTGATATCCTGATTCCAAGGAAGAATATTTATTTTTCAAATTTGACTTATAAAAAATTCAAAAACTAGATTTTATGTGGGTGTTCCATCAAAAGGCGACAAAATTTCATTAATTGAAAAATACTTATTTTACCTGAATATTTACATGGTTCTCATACTATGTTATATAATATGTGTAAGATGAATTATAATGTCATAAAATTTAAAATTTAGTTACTAATATTCATAATGTATAGTTCATAATAATATTATAACAATATATCATGGTTTAGTGAATCTCAGTATTGCATACAACACATGCTATCGTGGAAGGTCACTCTTGCGTGTAACACAAGCCAAGAATAGTGCTTGTGTATACTACAAGATAATACAGTGTTGCATATATCTAAATCTAATATTAGTGTAGCGTACAACACAATACATCAACAAAATTAAAAAGAATCTTTCTCATAAAATTTGGGGTGTTACATTCTGCCCCCCTTAAAATGAATTTCGCCCTCGAAATTATTCAGGGATATAAATGGTTTACTACATGAATGTTTATTTCATTGAGACCCTGAAAGTGCGGCCGATTGTCGCCTATCGACCGTTCAAGGTTCCGGTGCTCTGCTAATGTGTATAGCAGCACTCGGGTCGAATCCTCGGTGATGATACTTTGTAGTAGTCGTTTGTTTTTAGTTGATTGTATTTTGATTAGGGGGGTTTGTTTGCAGAGCTTAATTGAAATGATTTATGGATGATGTTTGATTTACCAAATTGATAAAGATTGGGGTGAGTTCATCATTAGGTTAGTTAAGCTTGTGATATCCTCGAGCTTTGCTTTATATTGCATTTAAATTAACACCCATGTCACAAGATGATGTTGATTAGAATTCTTAAGTGTTAAGGCTTTAAACCAAGACTTAACTTAACTTAAGGTTATAATTTCAATCAGATCTTATTTATGGTTGTGTATTTATGGTTCCAATAATCCATGGAAACCACATGTTAAACAAAACAAGTCATTAATCCATGACATGTTAAGTCCAACATACACAATGTTAATTCAAAGAATATTCATCGAGCAGAAGCTCTCAATCACTTAACATACCTAAATTATAACTCACCCCAATGAGAGATTTACTCAGCCATTTGGGTGATTAATAATCTGGTAATATATGTTTATGGTGATGAATTATAAAGAGAAGAAAAAGAAAGGGACAAGATAAGAGTAGTGTGCCGAACACACACACAAAATAATTTAAGAATCAAAAATGGAATTTCGATTGAATGAGGAAGCTTAAGAAGGGAAGGGGATTGAACTGAATTTAAACTATTTTAAGAACATTAATATTAAAATACAGAAGGTGGAAGAGAATAAGAGATATTGAAGAAGTAACTTGCATTAAAACAGAATTACAAAGAAAGAGAATTACAAGATTACAAAAATGAAGAACACAAAAGTAAGTGAAAAGAAAGAGAGGAGGAAAGGTCTCTCAAGTGAAAACTTGAGTATGGCAGGTCCTCCCAAGCCTTTGGCAAAGCTTTTGTCGTGCCAATGTGATCTCCTCTCTTCTGAAATGTCAACCCCTCTCAAGGAGAGAAGGGGAGAGTATTTATAGCCCAAGGAGTGGACTGTTTGCATTCCCAATCTGTCCCTCGACTTGCATCGCCAATTTGACAATTCAGACAGCCTAATATTCAAATATCTTCTTCTTCAAAGTTGTAGGCAATAATGTTGGACGACTACTCTCAAAATTTGGAGTCATTTGGACGTAATGATAAAAAGTTATGGCCGGTTGAATAAACAAACTTAAACTGTCCATTTCTATCCATTCTTTTTTCGATGGCCAAACTGTGAATGGATTTTTGAACAGGAAGATGCCTTCAAATGCGAATGACTTCTTCAACAAAGTCGGCCGCCTATATCTCCTCTTTCACACCGCAAAATCTCAGCTCGATTGGATGCTTACATCAGGAGATATGTCATGCATACTATACTGATTTTAATTCTCGGCCAGAATGGTGGGCTGGACTTCAAAGGTTTATTTGGGCCCCTTGTACTTGGATTTGGGCCATGGAATTTTTATCCAAGATGCAATGTAGTTTCCCCCGAATTATGGTGGAGAGTTAAGGTTTTTGAACTTCTGGATGGAGCCCAGTAAATCAATCTTCATGAATAGTCCAGTTTCTTCACAGATTCTTTGGTCTTGTTTGTGAGGACCATATGACCCTTCAAATGGTAGAATTGGATCATGGTTCCTTCTAATGAAATGTTGTATATTGAAAGGAGAATCCTAAAAAACAAGAACCACACAATTTGGATCAGTATAGTGATAGTTATAATTAAAACATTAAACAGACTCAATTTGACTACTTCTAAAAATGCTCAAATATTATACTTAATATTAAAACATTAATATTTCACACAAATTATGCACATTTCATATAAAATAAGTAAAGGGGGAATATAATAAGTCATGAAAATATTAATAACATCAACTCCCCCACACTTATATTTGCGTGTGTCCTCATGTGCAACAAATATAAAAACATGACAAAATCATTTTCACTCACCAACAAATATTAAAATTTTGTTTTCTCCAATCAGGGGAGGTTTAGACTATTTTACTCATCCATAATGAATTCCATCACAAATTTGGTTCACAATAATGCATCATAAACAATTCATTTTTTCATGTTCAAGGTTTGAATTGGAAAATGTAGGCACTCCAAAGTTACTCCTCTCAAGATGATAAAAATGTATTTTAGGAGGTTCACTCATTCACCAACAAAAAGTGAAAATCAAGAGTTTGTAAGAGCTCTCAGCTTCCATTCCCAAATCTAATGTGTACAATAATCAAGAGGTCTTTTAAGGGGTTTTTCAGTGGCTATGGGACGGTAGGTATATAATGTCCAAAGGAAAAGAGGGGTTAAAAACACCAACATGGAAAAATCAATGCACATTTTTTTTGAAATTTGATTTGAAAGGAAATAGAAACACATATTTACAAGGGAATGAATGTGTGATGAATGAAAAGTGATGGAGATAGAAAATGGAATAGGGTGAGATGATGGAATATGTACAACATGGAAGACTTCCAATAATGACACAATACAAGATGATTCAAGTGTTCTTTTTTTTTTCTTTTTTTTTTTGCTTTTTTTTTCGAAAGTTGTGCTTGAAACAAGTCTCACAGTCATCTCCCAACCCATGTTTGATCTTCTCATGGAACTAATTTTAGTAGTTATAACACGATCAAAGGTTGAGGATGAATGATTTTTGACCCACACAAGACACAACCCATTCCTTTTTTTTCATTTTTTTTTTAATATAAATTTTTTTCATTTTTTTTGAACACTTTTCAATGACTTTTGTACAAATGACAATTACACATATACACCCCAAAGCTCACAGAATTAAAACATCTCCCCCACACTTTAATGGATGCTTGCCCTCAAGCATATGATGACACATTGGAAATCAATGAAAGTACGCCCAAAAATGAAGTCCATTCCCCCCACACTTAAATTTCAATAAATTGTACAATGAAAATCCATGAAGATGTTGGGTGGGACAAGGTATTAGGCTTGTAATGTGGCTATCAAAAGAAAGGTTTTCATAGGCTCAAAGGGGCTTTCAAAAGTAGGATCAATGTAAGGGTAACGGGAGGCTATTTTGCTATTCTGATTCTCATGTGGCTTAGAAAATGCCTCTATCATATTAATGCATACAAAAGATGGAAATTCAGCTCGAAGGTCCACAAACTCAAGACTCACAATCAGTGGTGAAGACACACAATGAAAAAGATGGCCATAGATGACCTTGACATGAAGGCTAATGTTATTCCTCACGGTAGGGGAGAATCATTTTCCACCAAAAATTGTTCATTCAAAATGTTTGTTATTGACACAAAATTGTTTACCCAAGTTTGAGATAAAAATTCAATATATTTGAGTTTAAAACAAGCCTTTTGACTCCCCAAAATGGTTGGACAAAATTTCAAAACTAGATGATGAGTAAGCATGACTCTTTTTTTGTAATTTTTTTAAGTAATTGTGTTTTTTGTTTTTTTTTTTAGTTTTTAGGGTTTTTTTTTTAAAATACACAGCCACACATGAAAGATAAAAAGAAAGGGTTTGATGAATAAAGTGGTAACAAAATGAATGAGAGAGGAAGAAGAAGAAAGAGGTATAGAGAGGAAGAGATAGAGAGAGAGTTAAAGGGAAAGAGGTGCCCCCTGGTTTGGATTTGGTGGGTCGCCATTTCCATCTAGTGGTGGGTCAATGGAAGTCGATGTGGAACCTGAAGTGAATGGCCTCTCATGGTGATGCTTTAACCGATGTCCATTTACCGTGAATGTTCTTTTTGAAGAAGGGTCTTCGACTTGCACTGCACCAAATGGGTAAACATTAGTAATAATAAAAGTTCCATCCCAACGAGAATTGAGCTTACCTGGGTGAAGTCGAAATCGAGAATTGAAGAGCATTACCTTTTCACCTTCATGAAATACCTTTCGAAGAATGTGCTTTTCATGGAGTGACTTTGCCTTTTCTTTGTAGAGAATGGAGTTCTCATATGAATCGAGTCGAAGCTCCTCCAATTCAGTCAACTGCAACAATCTTTCTTCACCAGATTTTTCACAATCAAAATTACATGTTTTGACAGCCCAAAATGACTTATGTTGGATTTCAACTGGTAAATGACAGGCTTTACCAAAGACTAGCCTAAATGGAGACATCCCAATGGGTGTCTTATAGGCTGTTCGATAGGCCCAAAGTGCTTCACCAAGTCTATCGGGCCAGTCTTTTCTTGTGGGCTTAACAATTCTTTCAAGCACTCTTTTCACTTCTCTATTAGAAAGTTCAGCCATTCCATTTGTTTGAGGGTGATATGCAGTGGATGTTTTATGTACAACCCCATTCTTTTTCAAAAGTGACTCCATGGTTCTATTACAGAAATGAGTTCCTAAGTCACTTATCAAAGCACGTGGTGTTCCGAATCGATGGAAGATATGGGTTTTGAGGAACTCACTCACAGTTTGAGCATCATCTTTCCTAGTGGGTTTGGCCTCGACCCACCTAGAAACATAGTCAACAGAAAGGAGAATGTAGGATAATCCATTGGAAGGGGGAAAAGGTCCCATGAAATCGATGCCCCAAACATCGAAAAGCTCACAGAAGATTAATGGCTTTTGAGGCATTTCGTTTCTTTTGGAAATTGTGCCAAACTTTTGGCAAGTGGGACATGATTGACAGAACTCGTGTGAGTCCTTGAAGAGTGAAGGCCAAAAGAATCCATAATCTAGGACCTTTCTAGAAGTTCTTTGTGGTCCAAAGTGGCCACCTCCAGGCATTGAGTGGCAGAATTCCAAGATGGAGGATTGTTCAGTTTCATCAACACATCTCCTAATTACCATGTCAGCCCCAGTTTTCCAAAGTTTATTATCTTCCCAAAAATAATGCTTTGAATCACTTTTCATCTTTTCTTTTTGTTCTTTTGAAAAATATTCAGGGAAAACACTAGAAACCAAGTAATTGACAATTGGGGCATACCATGGTAACTTTGGAGTGAGAGATGAGAGGTGTTCAGTTGGAAATTCAGGATCAATTATTTCAGAATGAGAAGAATTAGAAATTCTACTCAGGTGGTCAGCCACAGGGTTTTCTTTTCCAGGTTTATCTTTTATCAAAAGGTCAAACTCTTGGAGCATTAAAATCCATCTTATTAGCCTTGGTTTGGAATCACTTTTCTTAAGTAAGAACTTTAATGCTGAGTGGTCCGTGAAGATGATGATTTTGGCACCTAAGAGATAGGGCCGGAATTTATCCAAGGCAAAAACCACAGCTAAAAGTTCTTTTTCAGTCACAGTGTAGTGTGATTGAGTTTCATCCAATGTTTTTGAGGCATAAAAGATGACATGAGGAATGTTTTCTCTTCTTTGACCAAGAACAGCCCCAATGGCCCTATCAGAAGCATCACACATCAATTCAAATGGTAAGGACCAATCTGGGGGTTGGATTATTGGAGCAGATGTGAGAGCAGATTTGAGTTCAATGAAGGCTCTCTTGCAAGCCTCGTCAAAATTGAATGTGACATCATTTTGAAGTAAACGAGTGAGTGGGAGGGAAATCTTGCTGAAGTTCTGAATGAATCGCCGATAGAAACCAGCATGACCAAGGAAGGACCGAATGTCTCGAACTGATTTGGGTTCAGGAAGTGATTGGATCACCTCAATTTTGGCTGGATCAACTTGGATACCCTCTTGAGAAATGATGTGCCCTAGAACAATCCCATTTGAAACCATGAAGTGACATTTTTCAAAATTCAGCACAAGGTTGCACTTGACACACTTTTGAAGGACCAAAGAGAGTGAATTTAAGCAAGATTCAAATGACTCGCCATAAATGGTAAAGTCATCCATGAAGACCTCCATGCAATTCTCAATGAATTCAGAAAAGATACTCATCATACACCGCTGGAATGTTGCAGGAGCATTACAAAGGCCAAAAGGCATTCGCCTATAGGCATAGGTTCCAAAGGGGCAAGTGAATGTGGTCTTTTCTTGGTCTTGAGGTGCGATTGGAATTTGGAAGTAGCCGGTGTAACCATCAAGAAAGCAATAGTGGGACTTTCCGGCCAATCTCTCAAGCATTTGGTCAAGGAAAGGAAGTGGGTAGTGATCTTTTCGTGTTTCAGCATTCAGTTTGCGATAATCGATGCACACACGCCATTTGTTTTTCACTCGAGTTGTGACCACTTCTCCATGTTCATTTGTGACAACTGTTATCCCGCCCTTCTTAGGAACGACTTGAATTGGACTAACCCATTCACTATCAGAAATTGGGTAGATAATACCAGCTTGAAGAAGCTTGGTAATCTCTTCCCTAACTACCTCAAGTATGAGTGGATTGAGTCTTCTTTGAGGTTGCCTAATTGGTTTGGATGATTCCTCTAGATGGATGTGATGCATGCAAAGGGCAGGGTTGATTCCTGGAATATCCTCTAGGGTCCAACCTAAGGCATTTTTGTTTTCCTCTAACACTTGAACAAGTTGGGACTCCTCAGTTTCAGAAAGTGAAGCAGAGATAATGACAGGGTAGGAGGGATCATGGAAAAGGAATGCATACTTGAGGTGTGACGGAAGTGGTTTTAGATCAGTTTCAGCCTTTATTGGAGAGATAGACAAGTTAGGAGTAGGAGAAGGGATTCCAGATGGGTTTGGATCATTTTCCTCAACACTGTCCAAGGTGGAGCAGTAGAGATCAGAGTTGATGTGGGATTCAAGAGAGTTTTCAAGTTCCTCTAGATTGATGGAGTCTATGAATGAGAGGTCCACATCAACTTCACCATTTATGACTTTGTTAATCATGGTGCAGATTTCACAAGATCCTTTATCATTAGAACATGAATAACATGGTGGATTGGGGTTCGATTGAATCTTAGAAGTGTCCTCAAAAGCATGGATTGAGAATGCAGAGTGATCCTCAGATGGATATCGCATGGCTTGGAAAATGTTGAACTTGACCAGTTGGTCACCGAATTCCATGGATAAGATGCCTGAGTGGACATCAATCTTGGTTCTCGCAGTCATGAGGAATGGTCTTCCTAGAATTATGGGAGATCGAGAAGAGGTCGTCTCACCTTCCATGTCAAGGACATAGAAATCAGCTGGGAAGATAAGATCATTGACCCGAACAAGAACATCCTCAATTATCCCCTCAGGACTTGCAGTGCTTCGATTGGCTAATTGAATGACAATACCCGTTGGGTGCAAGGGACCTAGACCAAGGTTGGAGAAAATGGATTTGGGCATGACATTTATTGAGGCTCCAAGGTCTATGAGTGCATCATCAAAGTTGTAACTCCCTATTTGACATGGAACCGTGAAGGTCCCTGGATCTTTGCACTTTATGGGAATAGACTGCTGGGTGGAAACATTTTCAAAGGTCCTAAGTTGCCTCTTATGGGTGCACAATTCCTTAAGAAACTTGGCATACTTAGGGATTTGTTTGATGGCATCTAAGAGGGGGATGTTCACTTCAACACGTCTAAACATGTCAAGCATTTCTGGATCAGGTTCAAAGGACTTCTTAGGCTTGGAGATGGCTTGAGGAAAAGGAATTGGGTTCCTTAGAGGAATGGAAGGAGGTGAAGGAGTGGATTCAAGTTCCTTTTCCAGCTTTTTGTTCTTTTCATTTTCTAGATCAACATTGAAAGGGGAGGTAGATGAATCAGCATGGGGCATAGCAATTTTCTTTCCCGATCTAAGTGCAATTGCACTTACATTACCCTTAGGGTTGGGTAAAGGTTGAGCGGGGAGTTGGGATGAATTGGATGGTTGTTGCTGGCTAAGGTGGGATGCAAGTTGACCTATTTGGGTTTCAATGTTCTTGAGGCTAGAACGGGTGAAGGAAGCAAGATCCTCTACAGCACTTTCCCATGGTTGTTTAGAAGAAGAGGCTTGTCCCAAATTGGGTTGGCCTTGATTTTGGTTCTTGGGAAAGCGATTGTATTGGGTGGGGAATTGGGAAGGCTCGTTAGGATAGTGGAATCCAGGAGGAGGATTGTTCCTTTGGGGTTGAGGGACAAAAGGGTAAGGTTGTTGGAAGTTACCAACACCTTGACCATATTGGAATTGGTTTGGGTTTTGAGGAGGGAATTGAGGAGGATGAGAAATGGGATTACCATACCTCAGAGGTGGGTTAAAGGTAGAAGAGAAGGGCTCAGAGTGGGGTTGGTTGAAGTTTCTAACAAACTGACCTGATTGTTGAGGGTTGAAGTTTCGCTGAGCATATGCCGCATTGAGCTCCATTGGACTAGATGAATCAGATGGATCATCTTGAAGTTGTGGACATGTGTCAGTCGGATGAGATGGAGAGTTGCAGATTCCACAATTCTTGATAGGTCCAGGGAATAGTGACTGTGGAGAAGATGAGGTTGGGGCTTTGGTAGCCACCGCTAGTTGACGCACAAGACCAGTAAGTTCACTCATCCACTCAGTCATCTTGTTGGGCTCTATGGATTGATTCTCTTGGGCTTGTTTCACTTGAGCATGTGCTCGAGTATGGAATTGCTGCGTGTTTGCAGCCATGTTACTTATGAGATCTCTTGCAGCTGCAGGAGTTTTGTCAACAAGAGCACCGCCACCTGCGGCATCAATGAGAGTTCGCTCCATAGCCAATAACCCCTCATAGAAGTATTGGATCAGGAGTTGGTCAGGGATTTGATGGTGTGGACAAGTTTCCACAAGCTTTTTGAACCTCTCCCAATACTCATGGAGTGATTCATTAGGGAATTGACGGATGCCGCTTATTTCCTTTCGGATAGAAGCTGTTCGGGAAGCGGGAAAGAACTTCTCAAGGAAAAGTCTCTTCATGTCAACCCATGAGTTTATGGAACCAGGTGGGAGGTAGTAGAGCCAAGACTTGGCAGAATCTGCTAGGGAAAAGGGGAAAGCACTAAGCTTGATTTGTTCTTCAGAAACCCCTTGAGGTTTCATGGTTGAGCAGACCACTTGGAACTCTTTGAGGTGAAGATGAGGATCCTCACCGGCTAGCCCGTGAAAATGAGGGAGAAGATGAATCAAACCCGACTTGAGTTCGAAGTCAGCCTCTATGTTTGGATATTGAATACCAAGAGGTTGGTAATTCATATCAGGGGCAGCAAGTTCTTTCAATGTTTGTTCCCTAGGATTGGCCATATCTAATTCAATTGGTAGGGCAATGATTGGTTCTTGGGTGATTTGGTTATCCCTAATGGTCCTCCTAATTCGACGAAGAGTTCTATCAATTTCAGGGTCAAACAGATCCGAGGGATTGTTTGGAAGGCTACGGGGCATTCAGAGAGATTTTGGAAGAAAGAGGAAGACGGGTTTTTCTTTGTATTTTTTTTCAATTTATGATTTTTAAGAGGAAGACGGGTTTTTCTTTGTGTTTTTTTTTCAATTTTTTTAAACTTTTGTATTTTTTTTGGGTTTCTTTTACAATAACCAGAAACTAATGACTACTTAAAGCACCATCCCCGGCAACGGCGCCATTTGAATGTGCGGCCGATTGTCGCCTATCGACCGTTCAAGGTTCCGGTGCTCTGCTAATGTGTATAGCAGCACTCGGGTCGAATCCTCGGTGATGATACTTTGTAGTAGTCGTTTGTTTTTAGTTGATTGTATTTTGATTAGGGGGGTTTGTTTGCAGAGCTTAATTGAAATGATTTATGGATGATGTTTGATTTACCAAATTGATAAAGATTGGGGTGAGTTCATCATTAGGTTAGTTAAGCTTGTGATATCCTCGAGCTTTGCTTTATATTGCATTTAAATTAACACCCATGTCACAAGATGATGTTGATTAGAATTCTTAAGTGTTAAGGCTTTAAACCAAGACTTAACTTAACTTAAGGTTATAATCTCAATCAGATCTTATTTATGGTTGTGTATTTATGGTTCCAATAATCCATGGAAACCACATGTTAAACAAAACAAGTCATTAATCCATGACATGTTAAGTCCAACATACACAATGTTAATTCAAAGAATATTCATCAAGCAGAAGCTCTCAATCACTTAACATACCTAAATTATAACTCACCCCAATGAGAGATTTACTCAGCCATTTGGGTGATTAATAATCTGGTAATATATGTTTATGGTGATGAATTATAAAGAGAAGAAAAAGAAAGGGACAAGATAAGAGTAGTGTGCCGAACACACACACGAAATAATTTAAGAATCAAAAATGGAATTTCGATTGAATGAGGAAGCTTAAGAAGGGAAGGGGATTGAACTGAATTTAAACTATTTTAAGAACATTAATATTAAAATACAGAAGGTGGAAGATAATAAGAGATATTGAAGAAGTAACTTGCATTAAAACAGAATTACAAAGAAAGAGAATTACAAGATTACAAAAATGAAGAACACAAAAGTAAGTGAAAAGAAAGAGAGGAGGAAAGGTCTCTCAAGTGAAAACTTGAGTATGGCAGGTCCTCCCAAGCCTTTGGCAAAGCTTTGGTCGTGCCAATGTGATCTCCTCTCTTCTGAAATGCCAACCCCTCTCAAGGAGAGAAGGGGAGAGTATTTATAGCCCAAGGAGTGGACTGTTTGCATTCCCAATCTGTCCCTACACTTGCATCGCCAATTTGACAATTCAGACAGCCGAATATTCAAATAGCTTCTTCTTCAAAGTTGTAGGCAATAATGTTGGCCGACTACTCTAAAAATTTGGAGTCATTTGGACGTAAGGATAAAAAGTTATGGCCGGTTGAATAAACAAACTTAAACTGTCCATTTCTATCCATTCTTTTTTCGATGGCCAAAATGTGAATGGATTTCTGAACAGGAAGATGCCTTCAAATTCGAATGACTTCTTTAACAAAGTCGGCCACCTATATCTCCTCTTTCACACTGCAAAATCTCAGCTCGATTGGATGCTTACATCAGGAGATATGTCATGCATACTATACTGATTTTAATTCTCGTCCAGAATGGTGGGCTGGACTTCAAAGGTTTATTTGGGCCCCTTGTACTTGGATTTGGGCCATTAAATTTTTATCCAAGATGCAATGTAGTTTCCCCCGAATTATGGTGGAGATTTAAGGTTTTGGAACTTCTGGATGGAGCCCAGTAAATCAATCTTCATGAATAGTCCAGTTTCTTCACAGATTCTTTGGTCTTGTTTGTGAGGACCATATGACCCTTCAAATGGTAGAATTGGATCATGGTTCCTTCTAATGAAATGTTGTATATTGAAAGGAGAATCCTAAAAAACAAGAACCACACAATTTGGATCAGTATAGTGATAGTTATAATTAAAACATTAAACTGACTCAATTTGACTACTTCTAAAAATGCTCAAATATTATACTTAATATTAAAACATTAATATTTCACACAAATTATGCACATTTCATATAAAATAAGTAAAGGGGGAATATAATAAGTCATGAAAATATTAATAACATCAGACCCACATTATAAATAGGAATACTAAAACATAATTTTGAAACTAATGTATGAAATGTAATAGTTACAAAAATTAACTCATCACTGGGTTTTCACATAGAAGAACATAGATGAAAATATAGATATAGAAGAGAAATCTTACCATCATGTTCTGATGGATAGTGGTAGAGAACATGGCTATAAAAAAACAGCAATCACAAAGGGATGAATTTGTGATTTTCTAAGGTACCATATAATTCATCGAATATGAGGGTACTAGGAAAACATTTTTGGTTTTCATGATCATTTCACTAATGTTGTATAATTTTTGAATTAAAAGAAATACTTACTTGAGATTTGTACTATCTCACTGTTGTTTGTGCCTTGAACAATTTCCACTTAATCTCTGAAAAAAATGAAGTTGAATTTGTCTTTCGTGAGGTGTTAGTAGATCATGTGATAGAATGATAGGTCATTCCATCTATCTCAAACATAAGGATAGAAAAATTTATATACATAAGTACATATAATGGTGGGATTAATCGTATATGGTTTCAAAAATGGACTTAAACTTTATCTATCATACCACATAAAAAAATAATACTAGTTTATACTAACTAGGGACTTCTTGTTGTTCAGTGGTAGGCAATAAAGCCATGTCGCACTTTGATTGTGGGTTCGATTTCTGCTTCCTTATCCGATGCGACGAGTTGTCATCTGTCCTGCAGGTTGTCCTTTTTCTAAAACGTCACCATTATATCATTCCAGAAATAATATCAAAAAAAGGTCATATCCTTAAACAATACTATCTGATGTCCAACTTAATTAATTACAATATTTATACTTATCCAAAATACTTCTATCTAATCTCATAGTATATAGTAAACGATTACTAGAAATGTCATATACCGAGCTTGTGAATACCATCATTTATCCTACGATATGTCTTGTTGGTCACATTCCGAACACGTGAAAACCTTAATCAAGTATTCTATTTAAAAATGAATACCCATTAAACCTTAGTGAAAACATGAATTCTGTCAAAAGTTAATTCATTCGACATACAAAAATCAAAAAAATTCTATATACTCAAACCATGATATCACTTTGTCCTTATATCAGTCACGAGCTCATTAATACTATCAAACATATTATTTTATCCTTATCCCTTCATTATGTTCATATCATCTGATTTCCAGAAATATTTCAATCACTTTTCATGGTTACTGGTACCATATAATTATTGAAAACCACAAGAAACCAATAAATAGATATTCCAATATTCCACAATACTATAAATGAGATTCCACAATATTATTTTGCAATCCTATTACATAAACACATAATCATTCAAACACGTTGTTTTCATACTCAACAATGAAAATACATATAACATGTGACTTCCCTTTGTCATTTCCTTAAGAGGTTGTTGATATCGATCATCATTAACCCTTGGATTAGGGCATTGGTTAGCATAATTCCCAATTTCCTTGCACTTGTAGCATTGAAGTGTTGGTGGAGCGTTCTCTGTAGTCTTTTCTCTATTAATGTCATTAGAAACCTTTTTCCCATTACTTCGGCACTCCGATGCTTGATATCATTCTTTTCCACACTTAAAGCTTTTTCTAGTACCATTATACAATCTCCACCATGCTTCTCTCTACACATTGAGCATAACAAAACATTCTCCTTCTTTTCACCTTTGTTCTGAGGTTTTTCCTTGAACTTCATCTTTCTTTTGTTGTCAAAACAATGAGATGGATATGTAACACCAACTTCCAGTTCAACCGTGATATCACAACGCACAATTTATTCATAGCTACTTATGTATCTTATAGCTAATGTCCTTTGAAGACTTGGTTTTAATCCACTGAGGAATCGATCAACTTTACTTTCAGGTTTGATTATAAAGCCAGATTCATACCTTGAAAGCCTTGTAAAATTCGATTCATATTTACGAACAAATTCATCATCATTTTTCATAAGCTCAAGGAACTCCTTTTCCATCTTTGTTTGAAGAATATGAGGGAATTAATTATTTAAAAACAAGTTATTGAACTCGTCCCATTCCATGGATTCAATTTCATCTTGGGGCCTTGTATTCTTAATTAGAATCCACCACTAGTCCGCTTCACCTTCTAACTAGTAAACAGCTAAAAAGACATTTTCATGATCTATACAGCAATGTATGGAAAATATTTTTTCAATGGTATGGATACATTTTTCAGGAACAAGTGGATCAGAAGTCCCACTAAAAGAAGGTGGACGTTGCCTCATGAAATACTCAATAGAATATTGTTCCTCTATCTGCTCATTTGGAAGTCCAAAAGGATTCATAGCTTGTGTAAGTATAACAATAAGATTTCCCACTCCATCTACCATCAAATATGGTTGTTAGGGAAAAAAATCGTTACATTTTCCATTATATTGATCAATATTGTTCCTTCTGGTTCTAACCATCGTCTAAAACCCAAAAAGAACAATTTGAGAGGAAAAAATCATGCAAGGAAAACAACATAATAAAGTGGTAGTACCTTCAATATATAACATCTTAGGTTTAATTATAATATAGTTACAGTAATTCTAGGACTATAACCTATACTTATACATATCCTTAGGGACATCCCTAGACATACCTTAGAAATATCTCTAGGGATTTCACTAAAGTTTTTTCATCCTAGTATCCAAAGGTTAACTAATCCTTTTCTCTGATACAAACTGTAGAGACCCAAAGATTTATGTATATAGACATTACATTACTTTTACGGAATACTTAATACATGAAAAAAATAGATGCCCAAAGGCAGAATTTTTTTAGGGTCTTTGGAAACTTAGAACATAATCTTGTAATCATGGTGAAAGATCATTAAGATCTCCCATAAAGATCTTACCATTTGGTTTTCATACCTAGAACCGTTATTTATGAACTGGGAAAAAGAAAACACAAAAAGGGTAAGCTCAAAATCATAGTAAGGGTAAACATGGAGAACATAAAACAATCCCCAAACATTTGAACGTAAGAATATGAATATAAAATATCAAAAGCATGAGTAATTGCATAAATACTGGCAATTCATAAGGCATAGATCGTAAAGAAACATTAATAATGATAAAATATCATGGGAATAAAACATATAATTATAGAAAACCATTAAGCACATGTTATGATTACCATATTAGCCAAGGCATTGTTTCCAAGACCATCATAGTGGACAGAGTCTTTTACTGAACCGGGTTAACTGGTCGTTCCAGCCCAATATTACTAAACCATATTTACTTTCCATTCCATCCATGCATATGTCATGAGATATAAATCTTTACCCAATTCATTGGAGTAATATATCAGTCCCAACCATCTCATAATGAATTAATTCTTACTTGTTCCAAAAAATAAACATAAATCATTAATCATAACCCAAAGAATAAAATGTGTTTCATAAAAATCATCCCATCATAACTCAATCCATATATAAAAATGGATTTAATTTCATCATAAGAAGAATAGAATCATGTGAATAATATAGGGATTATCTTTGAAACATAAGCATACTAAATAATGTCATCTTATATAGAAAATAGTTATGAAAAAACACTTGAAATGAATTATTGAGGAAAATATCCTTTCTTCTTCAAAATCATTTTCTTTTAACCAAATTTCATTCAATTTTAAAAGAAAATGAATTTTTCGAAAATAATCATGAAATATTGTATCTTAAGATTTAGTATAATTAGGCGTTAGGAAACCGTAAAACTCTGTTCATGCCGTATAAGTTTAAAAAAACATTCTCCTTGTACTTTTATCGAAAAAGTCAAAAAGTACCTCCTAGGGTAAATAAAAGAACAATTACTTCCATAACACAAAGTGAAAGTAAAAACGGGGTAAAAATGACTTTAAAAAAACATGGAAGAATATTATACAATTTATGAAAAACATTTTTATGGACAAGGTTGAAAAATATAACCCTAGTAAATACTTACGAATAAACAATATCGGATAAAAACAATATTTGAATAATTATCCCTTACCTTATGTCCAATTTTATCTATATGTGTCTGAGACTCTTGTATAGTGGGTTTAAACATATTATTAACTTGTAAGAAAACCATAATAATATTTATGACATCATATATTATTCACTTATGTCTTTATATTACATGCTCTTTTTTCAATTCAATGTTAAATTATCATTTTTGGTAAAATTGTTTCATTTATCGTACATGTTTGGAATTGTTGTTCTTTATATTATTAATTATAATCTGATTTACTTAATTCTAGAATGTAAAACATGATATATATATATATATTTAGCATATAAATATATATTATAGATTGATTAATGGAATGAAATATACCATTTATGGTGACGGTAGGTCATTCGTACGCATGAAAGCTGTATTCGTTTCCTTATTGAATTTAATGGAATTAAGTAAATGAAACATAAATGTAAATATATCTAGTATAATTATTATTTAATATCATTCATTATTACTTATTATATATTTATAATCATTCTTTAATGGTTAACATGGAGAATGAATCTCATCACGTCGTGGAGACGGTAATCCGTACGTACGCACAAGCAATGATATTGTTCCCATAATTATTGAATGAAATTGGACTGGATGATATAAAATATCATAATTTTTATGATGTTATAATAACCATATATAGTTATTCTTTACACCATTATACCCATCCAAGTAAGGTGGTGGTGGAAAAACAAATTTCACCACGGCATGAAGACAGTATTCTGTACGTATGCACGTGTGGTGATTTCATTTTTAGAAGATTGGATAGAAGGTGAAATGGGGTTGTTTCATATTTATAATATCATATAAGTATATTAGTAATACTTATTGTATTACTTTATAATGAAACAACTAAAAAAGAGGAAGTTGAAGAAGAATGAAACTTGAAAGAATCGGTAGTAGAGATTATCTCTTCTTCGATGCGCCTCTTCTAAACCTCCTATTAGGGCACTAAAGTTGGTCTTTTGAGAAGACCAGGACCACTAGAATGATTCTACAGACGGAGATAAGAAAAATTTTCAGGGTTTGGCCGAGCTTGAAGGATCAAAATGGTGTGAGAAGGAGAGGGAGGAGGTGCCCTTTTATAAGGGAGGAGAGGGGCACTTTTGGAAACCTCTAAATAATTAATTTATAATGAATTCAAACCCCACATAAAAACCTCCAAAAATGACACAAATACGACTATTAGATGAGATAGGGTTGTAATATCTTTATTCTATACGATTTAGACATGTTGGGAATTTATTGTAAACCTTATCAACTCGATTTATCCTTATTATTCTATTTCTTTTTTTGTGGTAATAATATTATAAATATTAAATTGTTATAAATAATTCCTTATATGTTTTTAATTGTCCATAATGGTATACTTTATGAAAATTTAGACCATATAAATTTAATTTTATAATTTTTAAATATTTTATTGTGACTTTTAAACAATTTTATAATATGTTATTTTTGTAAAACAACAATAGTGTCAATTTTGACACTATTCATTTATTAGAATATAAATAAAATCCACACAGACGATATATTGGAACCAAAATATTTAATAGACTCCTAACATGTCATATTTATCTATAAAATATGTGGAGAACATTAATTAGTTCATATAATATTTATTTTAATATTTGTAATACGATTTCTTTGATATTTCAATCAATAATATAATTGCTACATCACTATTGTGTCATCATTAATGATAATTATTTAATCCCTAAAAATTATAAATAAATTCTAATGATATAGATAATTTTATTATATTTCTAGAGACTATTAATGTTCAATGTTTTATGAATTTTATCACTAAATTAAAATTATTACACTTATAAGATATAAGAGAGTGACATGTTGTTACTTTCTTTGGATTTAATAATAATTATATAATTTTCATGTTAAAAAGTCCAAGAAATGATTTTATTCCGACCCTTAGGTGATATGGGTCTACTTTTATTTATCTAATAGAATTTTTTCAGGTGTTAGGGTAATTTTATAATCTTATTTTTACCCTTGATTGCCCAATTTACCATTAACTATAGTAAATAAAAATTACCGTAGTTACTATTCATATTATCAAAAAAATAAGAGTAACATATTAACAGAATTTGGACCCACTGAATCCAAATATAGAATGAATTTTTTAAAATTCAAATCACATAAGTTCCAGTAATTCATTTTTAATTAATCCCACTGTTGAGAAAATGGGTTTTAAAAGTTAAAACGTTGCAAAAGATAGAAATGTTTTTACGTATGAATTCAATGTAAAATTAATGACAATGACTAAAATTATTTTAAATGGTAAAAATATATTCTATTTATAATTTAAAACCATTCAATATTATAATTTAACCATATAAATTATCTCGATAAAATAGTTGTTTTTAATTAAAATTTACCGTATTTTTACTATTCATCAAAATATAATGTTTATCAGAATAATCTCAAAAATTTATCCAAAGTAAATATCTATATCATGATTCCAAGGAAAAAGTTTGCTTTGTCAAATTGAACTTATAAACATGTTAAAAACTAGATTTAATGTGGGTTTTCCATCATAAGGCGGAAAAACTGCATTTATTAAAAAATACTTATTTTACCTGAAGAAATTATTTTGTTCTCAAACAATATTTTATAATATCTGTAAGATGATTTATAATGTCATAAAATTGAGAATTAATTACTACTATTCATAACAGCTAGTTTATAAAAATATTATAACAATATATCGTTGTTTAGTAAAACTCAATATTGCGTACAACACATGCTATCGAGGAAGGTCTCTCTTGCATGCAACACAAGCTAGGAATAGTGTTTGCATATACTAAAAGCTAATACGGCATTGTGTATAGCGCAAGCTAATCATGGTGTATCACACAACACAAGACATCAAAGAAATTAAAAAGAATCTTTCTCTTAAAATTTCGGAGTGTTACAACTAGTGTATATGGTGTGGTTCATTATTGAAATTTAAAATTGATAAAAGTAATTATAGTATAAAGTCCATGTGGGGGTTATAAAAAACATGGAAAGGCATCAAAAATTACACAGAACCATTGAAATATTGTGTAATACTCTCTCAATTATTACTACTACACATGAGGATGGATTTTGGGATATCACAATGTTGATTGATATAATTATATGTTTAAGACAACTAATTAAAAAGTAAAATGATTCATAAATTGTGTACACCACATATTCACCCTGATCAATGTCATGCAATCAGGCCATATTGAGTAGTCAATACATTAGAGCATAGGCATCCTCTACTATTATAAGTGATTCATTATGAATTATATATTTTATAATATGAGAGTGATAAATTAGAGAAATATTTCTAAAATAGTTCATAAAATTAATTGATTTTATAGGTATGAAAGCTGATGAAGAATCATGTAGTAACGATTGATCCAATACTAACTAAAGCTAATAAATTTTGTTAATGTTTTAATGAATCAATTGATTAAAATTCTTCTTTTGAACGTACCGTATGTATTGATAATGATATATCACTTAGTTATCTTTGTTATTTTTTCAATGATACATATGAAAACATTTCCCAATGAAGTGGTAATATATATTATTGGTAATTATAATAGATTTGAGATGAAAAGTTATGACATGAAGAAGAGAATCATTCTATTCTATATTCTTAGTTAAAAGGATAATAAATCAAACTATCTCAAATAGTATGTGAAAAAAATTGAATAAAAATTCTATATTAAAATGTTTATATTTAAAAAAAATTATAATTTCATCAAAAAATTTAGGGGAATTATATATTATGTTTTTTAATTGTAGAGGAATTCAATTAATTTAATAATTTATCCAATGTTTCTTTTATTATCAATGTTTTTCTATTAGAGGATAAATACAAAAAGTTAAATTATCATTAATTATTTCCAATTCAAAAAAAATTCATGAAGAAAAAATATAAATGATGATTTTTTCCTGAAAAAAAAGTTGAGATAAAATGAGGATGAGAAGAAACCCTCAACATAATTTGTATACTTTTTTTGATGAATTTATAGAATCTATAATCAAAACAAGGATAAAATTAGAATGTATTTTTAGGATGGTATAATTCTAATCAATTTATAATAATATATCATAAATCTATGAATATCGTGATTAAATAAAATAAAAAATAGGAAACCACCAATAATAAGAAGTATATTATCATGTGAAATAAGGTTGCTTCGATTGATGGTAAAAAATTTAAACTAAATATAAATGAATGTATAAATGTTGAAAACTACTGATATATCCATCAAATTAAGGGTTTATGTGAAAGGATCAATATAGATATTTTTCAAAAAAGGGAATCAAAAGGTGGAGATTCCCTCAAATAAAAAAATGTTCACAATTTGTTAAATAAAAGCATACTACACCCCTAAATAAGAGAATATTCCTCATAGATTATTTCTAGCAATACAAAATTTATATAACAAGTAATTATAATGTTTTATTAACATATTAATTTATGAAAAATAAATAAGGAATGAATTTAGGGGGATAAAATTTGGGGAAAATAGAACACCTAAACTAAAGAGGAAAAATATATAGAGAATGAAAGGTAAAAATTGAGAATTGGAATTTGATAAGAATAAGAAGACTGTAAAACAAACTATACCCAGAGGAACAATGATAAATCCTATCTTATATAAAATTGAGAATGACGTATTAGATGATTAGTATACCATAGGAAAAAAAGTTTTTGTTTGATGAAGTACAATGACAACAAGTATCTATACATAATATGTATCATTGTAAAATAATTATGAGTTCATGTGCTTTTTATAGTATTTTCATTTTCATAGGCACATATAATACTCATACTAGTATAAAATTTTATTTCTCAGAAACATGCATTAATCAATGAGGTGTCATGGATGATTTTTGAGATCATGATATTAGAGAAGGAATGTTGTTAACAGAACTTCTTGGAGGAATCCAATACAAAATTGATATAAAGGATAAAAAGATGTATGTTATGGATTTAATTTGAAGGGTCCTAAATATGTGAAATTCACATAATGATTAACATGAGATTTTACCACTGATGATAAAGTGGGGATTATTTATCTAAAAAATTCTATTATGTCATGGGATGACTCAATGAAGATTGAAAATGTCAGAGGACAATGCCTTGTTTTTTAGAAATTTATAATTCTAAAGTAAATCAAGTGGCTATAAATACTAAAATTTAAAAAGTGATCCCACATAAAAATTAATATATTTTGATGGATTATTGGTCAAAATAATGGATCATGTTGAGAGGCATTTACAAATCATAATATTAATTGAGTTTTAAAAATGATCACTCCTTAGTACACTTTATATATAAATATATATATTACTAATATAAATAGAGATGAAGGAGATGGATAAATCCAATAAGGGGGATAATTGATGAAATGAATTTCATAAATATTTATTGCATAAAGAATATGTATGTTTAAAATATATTAATAAAATAGGATGATCCGGTATGTAAAGATCACATTCATCCATCACTATTAGTTGAATTAATCTAATAAATTAAGGGGGATTTCTTAATTATTGAAGATATAAGACAACAATGGAGTCCTATATTTTTTATGGGAACATTATAATTCTTCATCGAGCATATGTTTAGTATTAAAAAATATGGGTAAATATGCTTACTTATAACCCAATAAATGAGAATTTATAATTTATGATCTTGATTTCACATGCATGATGGTATAGAGATATCTTAGTTATTCTTGGATATGTCTATATTGTGGTATACAAAAGAATATCCAATGTATGAGTTGAGGTGATTATCAAAGGAACATTTCAATTCAAAGTATGTGGTATCATCCCTCTATCAGAAGTGTTTAAGAAATAATTTTAAAATTGTGGAGAACATGTCATTTAATATAAATATGAATTGAGAATAACCTATGTACACTTTTCATTTTATTTCCAAATAATGGGGATAATTTTTTACCACATATATTTAACTTAATATATTTCTTGATATAATAAAAACAAATAAAAATCGTGGAGTTTGAATGGTCCATAATTTTATTTACGTTCAATGATGTTTTAATTAAATAATTCAGTGATACATTGTGAATTTTAATGTATTCATAGTATATATTTATATATCTGTAATGGATAATTATTCTTAAAAAGGTTGGAAATGATAATTTAATATTATTTTCCCATTCATTAGTCAATGACGACACATTGTTTACATCATTATGAAGAAGAGGACTTAATGAACGTCATGAGAAATAATAGTTTTGGTTCTTCTTGAGTAATTTAAAATAATAATAGAAAATTTTTATTTTTCATGGGGATTATTATAAGTTGATGAAGAGATTTGTGGTTCTAAATTTTGTTATAATTTTATAGGAATACATAGTATATACCCATGTATATGAAATATCCATTACCTAAAATAGTTTTGAAAAACAAAATCTCGTCTCACCCAGGCTCATAATAGATATTATGGGACAACTAATGTTCTGATGGTCAAAGGATCCATTAAGGGAGAGCTCTCATGATGGAAGGAGTATTTTTTTTATTTGTATAATCCGTAATAGAGAAATTGATAGGGTTCGGTTTGTCTGGTATGTGTCTACATGGCCAATATGGTGTGGGTGATGTGTATATGGCTGTTTACCCTCCACCACCATCTTGAATACATTGTAGCAATAATATTAATATATTATACTACATGAACAAGGACATATATTGTGGGGTATATTAAAGGTAAAATCACTATTCATTCATGTTTAAAGATATTTTAATTTCATCATCATCTTGATCAAACAATTGGGAGTCCTTTGATCATATGAAGAATCCCCATCATCCTTGGACCTCATATGGGTGTTCCAACACACTGGTGTTTAAGATGAACATAAAATATCTAAAAAAAGATACCTGCGACTATTATAAGAATTTTAATATAAATCTATAGATCTAGAATCGTTGTGTATGATTTCTCTTAACTTTTTGGTTTTATATCTCGAAGAATGAACTATAGAAAAATGTAAATAGAATTTCATGTGAATTTTTGAGTAGATAATATTAATTGATGGGTTAGGGAGTTAAAATTGAGACTGTTGTGATCAATATCACATGTTAATGAGGAGTTTTTACTTAATTATATACACCATGAAATTTATCATTATAAAATTGAGAACATTCATATCATATCATTGCTTTTCTAAGATAATCATATATAATAAATTAATGGTATATATGAAATGAAATTATGTGGTTATGTCAATGTTGGGAAAGCAATCTCTTACTATAAATAAATATTCAACATGGACTAAATTGTTTTTTCTTATATTATGTGGTTATATTTTTTATGGAAATTGATCCACTATAAGGCATATATTTTTATCAAGGGTGAAATTCAAGCCTCCAAATTGAGATAAGAAGATAAGGTTACATGCATTTGTCATGTGTATAGAAAACATTATGTGATTCTTGAAGAAGGGATTCCTTAAATAACATCTATTTGTATAATGGAGTAAACCATACTAATTCCAAGAAAATCATACACCAAACTAGTGCGGTGTTTGTGAAGGAGGATAATACCTGAGGGATGGTATTTTAGTTCACTTGGGGGATGTACAATATCCCAGCACCATTAATCAATCAGTAATTTTCTATAGTGAGACTTTTAATAGTAATAATAGTACACCCACACCCATTTCAGTTTTTCAAGGTAGATAGTTTATGTCAATTAAGAGATAAAAAGGAATGAATTAATTGATACATGCACAGCCTTATGAAAGGAATTTTCTTATTACATGTAATATAGATTCATAATTCAACATGAATTCCTAATGTATAATTTATGTGATATAAAAACCCTAATTGTGTCTTCTGCATGATCACATAAGCACAAGAAATCATAATAATTTAATATGATAATCCGAATAATAACATAACATATTTATAAATAATAATTATTATGTGTTAGTGTTTTTGATGGCCATGCAATGAACTATATATTAATGAAGTCTCTTTGAATAATTTTTGTACACATAATGCACAAATTTTTTTGAGGAAATGAATTTAATTAGTAAAATTATTTTCTATGTAATTTTTCAACTGAGAAAACTAATCAATTATAGGATACCATAATATTTGATGAAGATTGAAAGAAATAATCGCATGCTATTGAATATTTCTTAATAGGTTCACAAGAAATTCATATCCATAATTGTAATTGAAGTACATAAATAGGTAATAATCTTGTGGTTAGGCCTTTTATAAAGGTATAAGTATCTCAGTAAGTGGTTGGATGAATTGAAGTACTATATGAATTATAGTATAATTGTGTGTTGTAGTATAAATAACCTCATATGTGGATTACTAAGTGGACATTGGAAGATTTTTTTACAAATGTTTATATTGAAATACTGATTATAGTATATAATCCTTGTTGGAGGGGTATAACCAAAATTTCAATGAGTATTTCTTTCATTTGGAAATATAAATACTATGGGATCATCTTTATAATATTACTATTTAACATAAGCATATACTGAGTGATATTACTTTGTGAATCGACATCCTTATGAGGTTCAAGAGGTTGAATTAAAATGAAAATAATTCATAAAACATGTATACCACAAATTCTCCCTCATTCTGTCAGTGGAAAAAAATACATCGATGGTCTCAATAGAAATCAATTTTTATTAAATGAAATGACATAAAAATTAGAAAATTTCTCTCTGAGTTTTTAATTTTTTTAAATATTTCACTTATAGGGAATTAATTTAATCACTCCCCTAATAAATTATTATAGTTATTCTTATTTTTATAACATTTGATTATGTTTTAAAATTATTGGAAGAAAAATACAGTAATACAGATAATGTAATTATTAATTTTTATTTTTCTAGGGAAATTTAATTTTTCGTTTTTTAATCACAATATTTATATTTCATGACTATAAAATAATTTTTTTTACTTAAACACGGATTATTTAATGGCAATCTATAGAGATAGTGGAAAAATAGTAATATCATACCATTAAAAAAAACGTTTAAAAGTTAACGCTAAAAATGGATATTAAAAGAATTATAATAATTTATTTCAATCCATATAAAAATATTTGAGCTAAGGGTTTAATGATATGTAGTGTGATTAATAAAATTATTATAAATAACAATTTATTGAGACTATGTTGATTAATCTATACATAAATATTTTATGAAATTGTGCATATAAAGAAATTTTATTGGGAAATTAGGTAAATTATTATGGATTTCTAGAAAAATTTATAAGATATTTTATTTTTTTTTCTTAATTAGAAGTAATATAGAGAGAAACATTTATAAATTTGTGAATTTATTAAGACAGAAAAACAGCCCCATTTAATATCTTATTCAATAAAAACACCAATCTGAGAGAAGAAATAATGCTTTAAAACTAATGAATTAAATTTTTGTTTTAAAATCTTCCTTCCTATTAGTAAAGCTAATATATTATCACTGATATTTATAATTTATTTATTATATTGATAATAAATTAATGAAATAAGAACCCATTCCTAATAAATGTAAAATGTATAGTGAAATATTTTTGGATTCATTTAAATGAACCAATGGACATGACCACGCTCCTCCAACCCATTATGAAATATATACCATTGTAATACATTCCATTTATATATATATTACCACTACACTAATATTAAATATATATTAAAAACATTTATTTGGGAATCAATTTTAAAATAAAAATATTCATGTTGGGTTGAGGGAAACCAAATATAATTTGGGAAATGAAATTTTTCTATGTCATAAATTTATATTTTTTGGGATTATTGAACATATTGACCTAAAATATAATACCTTTTTTTGATTAGAATATATGATTTTTGTGAGGCATTATTTTATCCTAAATACTCAATATTTTGAATAATACAATAAAATTTTATCTATATTCAATAAAGTATATATTTTTTTAAAAAATTACTGATTTTTCAATCCCATAAAAGAAATACTATCTATTATTATAATCATTTTCCATAGATAAATAAAACAAATTATGAAATTTTTATCAAACTTAACTTATTTCCTAAAAACCCCACTCCATTGATAAATAATTATAATTTTTTTATTTTTAATTAAAATATAATAAATTAAGTAAATTCTATTCAATATTATTAATAAATTCATCTGATTATATATACTATTTTACAATAATAATATGTTCAGTCCAACATTTTGATATAAAACATTATATCCCTAAGAACACATCAATTACCATTCATTATAGCCACATTTCATGGTTGAGATCCTCAAATACCCATCTATATATGTAATTTTATTTTCATAGTTGAAATAAAATGTTAAATAAACCATATTTGTGAGAAAATATGAGGCCAAATATTAATTTTTTAATTATAAATGGAAAATATAATTAAAAAATATAATTTCATTTTATAGATTTGTTTGATGTTTAACGATATCTTTTTTCCTTAAAAATTAAAATCTATATATAATTTATAAAATTAATATAATAAATAATTTAAATTGTAGAATTAAATTGTGATAAAATATGTTGGCCTCTATAGAAGTATATATTTTCTAATAACTACATAATACAATTTGATGTGTTTTCAGTTGAATGCTATTAAAGGTTATTGTATGAGGAATATTTTCTTCTTTGAAATGATTTATTTCTTTCATCATAAATTAGATACAAAACATAAAAATTGTACATTAAATTATTTCAAAAATTTAACCCAAAATCCTATTTGTACATAAGGATGAAAAATTCCCTCCCGAGAAACACACTTCCACTTTTTATTGGTTATAGATTTAGAATCCTTTAATGCTAATGTAAACTCTTGGAAGATGATATTAAAATATGTGTTTAGAGGGAAATAATTTTATATTATTGTTTTTAAATGATTATGGTTGGATATAATAAAATTAAACTATTTGAATTTACTTTATTGAGAAAATGAAATAATGAACATGTTGTAGTAATTATGAGAATGAGTGATGTGGATATCAGAAAATTATATCACAGTTTCTGGTTTTTTAATATTTATCATGTACTATTTTTAATTTTCTATTATTGAGGAGTATTATTATTATGTTTATGTGAATGAAAATATGGAATAAATCCATTATACTTTGCTTTCGTTTAATTAATTATAATCTCATATACTTATGAAATTTTATTTTGGGGATTTTTAAATTTTACTAGTAATTTTGAAATATTTTTCTAATATTTATTAAAATGAAATAAATTATTATCTAATATATTTAATTTAATTTCGTAAATTATATGAATGGAGAACTTTTGTAAAATTAATTTTACTTTTTAATATATAAAGAGATGTTTAATGATGTTTATTGTGGAAAATTTCTACTAATTTCATTTCCTTTTTATTTTGGAATTTTAAAGGGACTACAACTTACAATATACGCATTACATGGAAGTTCTCATTTTAATAGCTAGTTAGTTTATAAAATATTAAATCCTTATAAATTTACAATTTTATAATATACCCTTATTAAAATTGATTGATATATAATTTTACAATCACATTTTACGTTGAATTTTTTTAAATGAGATTTTATTTAATTATAGAAGTAGAAAAACAACATTAATGTATATTGGCATCACCGTGCCTATTTATTACTGATTGATACTAATCTATAGAATGAAAATAAAAAATTGTTTATATAAAGTGGTGATGAGGTGGTGATGCTTTGATAATTTTTATGGATCCATTGGATTTTAGTTGGTAGAACAAATATACATTACTAGTGATAATGACTAGAGAGTTGTTATGGATTCATTGCCTTTCATTGGGGTAGATAATTCTCCATATAAATCAAAGAATTATGATATTTCTATTATGTTCAAATTAATTTACCCATTTCACTAGGGGGTTCACATTTTCTAGAAAATTTTATATTTTTGAAACCATGTAAATATTTATTTTCATGAGGGTCATATTTTGATGATTCATCATTGTTTGATTTTTAAATTCATGTATATGAAGTATGATGGATTCCTATTTTTTAAAATATTATGAAGATTAAAATATATATATATATATATATAATGAAGTATTTTAATTAGTTAATTCATAGAATGAAAAATTAAGGAGATGAAATGAAAAATTATTTCATGATGAGTATTAATAGATCATTTCATTACAAAATAGTTTTTTGGAATTTTTATTTCCATAAGAGAATATTATAGAAAAATAATGTAAGAGCATGAAAAATTTAATAATATGAATAAATGATTTGTGACATGAACCACTCCATCAAAATATGGTCATCTAGGGATTTCAATGAAAAAATGGAGATAATAACCTATGAGTCCCGCCTCCAATTGGCCCAAGGTTAGAGACTAACACCAGGGGTATAAAAATCTCACAATATGGATGGAATTTCCCTTTTGATGAAACAATATTGAGAGATGTTATGGATTATCCACAAAAGAACTCCATGAAATATATATATGTGTGTGTGTGTGTGTATGTGTGTATTATAATTCCAAAAACACTATCCCATATGAATACATAAAGTAGATCTATTACAAGTAAAAATGTATCCAAAGTAAATACTAAAAGTAAAGACAAGATGTGATACATCAACTGTCATGATAAAAAATATCAGGGTCCTGAATAGTAAAAAAACCTCATACAAACCAAAAAGAAATTTTATATTCACAGGGTGACCATACCAGTATAATCAGTAGAAAAACTAAAGTCTCAAATGAACACAGAAAGGAGGCATACTAATGTAGATGTTAGAACATAGCATAACCAAACAGCACCTTAAAAGGTGTCCTTACCATCCCAACCTCCCTAAGGCATTCTCACATAAAAGTTAGATTGAATTATATAAATCACATAGATTATAGTGAACCCCACATCACTTTCCCAAGGATTTCCCTCTCTCACACTCTAATTTAAAATGTCTTGGTTCTCCCACATCTTCCAAACATACCCCATCTATACCTGCCTACACAAAAACCTGGGCATCACAATAATATCCCTCCTGGAGACACCTAGGCCACATACCACATCACATACCACCCTAGGTCCCCTAGGAATTAAACTGCAATAAATCCCATGCTGAAGACACCTGGGAAATCAGAACTCATCTCATTACGAAGACACATTGGGTAGCATAACTCCTCTCACACTAATGACACCTAGGAAAATATAACTCTCCCGCTCACACCAAGCCTTCGTAAACCACAACCTACCCAAAATAATCATTGTTCCCAACACATATAATAGAGATAAGGGTGGACAGGGTGGACTCCCATCCATACCCCATAAGGATGATTATGAACGATGCCCCTAGTGGAAATGGGGGTGTTCGGCACATTGTGCTCCACTACGGAGGGGTGTGTATAGAAATCATAATTACCTAATGTGTATGTATATATATTATAAATAACTCAAGGCCAACCTATGGGACTCCCAATAAGAAATATCCAACTCACAAAAAAACCTACTTTTATACTTCTATATATGCATTTATTAGTATCATTAATAGTAACATTGGAAGTTGATAAATTAAATCATCTTCACACGGATTCTTCTCATAACCACAAATCATTTAATTATTTAATGTTAACCATTATTAATAGTGTAACCATTCATTTTACTTTCCATTAACAAAAAAATCCCATTAACCATACCAACTAATGTCACCTCATAAATACTAATAATTAATTTATTTCAACATTACTTGGGTGACTATTAAGCACAACACAAACCAAGGAATACATGATGCCACAACCTACCCCATTAACACCCATTCATCATAAACTACTCTCCATCCCCAAAACACAGGGTGAATATTTCTTCATCTTACTCAAGGAAAACTCTAGAAAAATTACCCATTAAAACAAATACCAAAATAATTCATCATATTCATCCTTCCCAATCAATAATCTTAATAGAGAAAACCCCAAAATCACAGTCATATCCAACAAACCAACTCACTAAAACCATTTTCAGTATCCCTACTACAAAACCACAACCACCCATCACAGCCCCAGCATACAACCACATATATTAACTTCATAAAATAAAAACCCCATGATAAACCACAAATAAAAACTATAAAAATATATTTAGTTCTAAAATGGTATATTATTTAAATAATTATTCATAAATTGAGGGTGAGATCACAGAATCCACAATATTCTGGGGTATCCATTTAATTGACCAAATATATTTGGTTCATCCATTTCATATAAATTTTCTTTCAAAATAAAACCAATAAAATGAATTCATATTCCATAATAGGAACATAAACAAGGGACACCAATGACCATGATTTTCAGTGGTTAGTTAGCCCATATATTTCAAAATATCAAAAGGGAACGACGAACAATAAGAACATACCTCACTTTTTTGAGCCCCTCATATATTAATACTAAGTAGATTAAATTATCTTTTTTAATCAGCATTAATCCATATTTTCAAGGGAAAAACTTCATACACCCACCTCGCATGATGTACATTTTATTGAGATGAAGGAAAAATGGCATAGAAGAAGAGGAGATCTACACACCCCAGTTCCACCAAGACATGGGATCACATATGCAGCATGAAAATTCAAAAGAAAAACAATACAGAAGCCATAACCCAATCAAACAACTCATACTAGAATAAGGACTCTGAGAATCCAAACCAAGGGGAAAAATAAAGAATAATAATGGTGAAGGGTATCTTAGCCTAGGAAACATCTAAACCGAGCATCAATTTAGATATGTTTTTTATTTTCTAAAAAGGTCGATATAGTCATGATAATGTGTTTTTACTGAGTAAAATACCCGAGACTAGGAATTTATGATATGATTTTTGGGATTTTTGGTTTCCTCAAATCCATTCAAATATAGCACTAAATTCATTCTACAATAAAAACGATGTCAAAATGGGGGAAACTAGAATTGGGAACACTATTCACAAGACACCATCGAGTGGGGTGTTTTTGGACAAGGAACCACTAGGAGAGTCACCTTTAGATGAGGAACTTCATGATGAGTTACTTCTTGGTTGATACATTATGATAGTGCGACTGCAAACATGAGATACTTTAAATGAGTGACCATCAGCATGCAAATGATATGGTGTGCTACCACCAATGGGTGACCACTAATGTGAAACTGCTTCGATGACACTATCGATAGGTGACACCACAAAGTATACACTTCCACTAGGTGATATTGGAATAAGGTGAAACCACAATGGTGACACCATCATCATGTGACACCATTAGCGAGGCAATGTTGGAAAACATGAAATCCCTGTCAATTTTTCAAATTGTTGGAAAGAGCCATCATGATATACCAGAACATATGAAACTCCTAATTCTAATAAAGGAATTGCTAGGGGAGGTCTGATCCATTACATTATATACCTCCCAATATATTCTCACCCTTAGTAATTCAAAACCAATCTGAGTGTAAAGAGTTTGAAAAGAACCATCCAACAAGATACCTCTCCAGTGTCTCTCTACACTTGAAACAACACTAATAACCTAACACATCAACATCCAATGATAAGCCAACCTGTGTTGTTTGAAAGGTGTATTTGAATGTTACACATACAAGAACATGTAATTTGAAATCTTCAAACCCAATACAACACATGGCACACCACAAAATCACCAAAAACACATAGTTAGAACACACAGACTGGGTCATTCCATCAACCATGTCAAGATACTATCTGCTATGGGTGGCACTGACTCACCTGCATGGGTTTAACTGCATCCCAATTAATTCATATTGATAATGGATTATATCCTCCACCTTCAAAAAATTAGGAATTTATTACATAGCACACTACACATAACATTTTTTTAGGAGAATAAACAATCTCATATAAAACAAGTTTCAAGAAATATATCATAAAAAAACAGAACAATGTAAAAGTAAAAACAACTCTAGGTTATGGGCACCCATCTATGTCTCTCGCCTCCTAGTATTCTCTTCATGGCCACCATGGATCCACAAACCAAGAACCAAAGGAATGGTTAGTCCACATATTAGCTTCTCTCAATGATCTTGGATCTCCACTGGTCAAAGCACTGAGTTCACGTCATCCTCTATATCCAATTCTCCCCAGTCAATAACATGGGAGTCATCCTGAAGATACCAATAAAGCAGAGAGATATGGAATATATCATGGATCCTCTCAAACCGTGGCCGAAATTCCAAATTCTCTTCAACCTCACCTACTCGCCCTAATACCTCAATGGGCCTAACAAACCCAAGAGAAATTGTACTCCACCAACCCATGTTGAGGGGATAACATCAATTATACGTGGTCTCTAAACATAAACTCCAAGGGTATGCACTTGAAATCGACATAAGTCTTTTTATAGTCATGAAAAATATTCATCATTTCTATAACATGTTTAATCCTCGCAGTCGTTTTGTGCCTCACATCAAATAGTATCCTCCCCAACCATTATCTAAGATAATAAATAATGACACAACCTTCTGTAAAATTCCAAAAATGGGTCCATGAAAATGGAATAGTAATAGAAATTATAATAAGCGAACTCGAACAAGGGAATGTGTTCTACCGAGGGACTTCCAAAGTCTAGGATGCACACCTGCAACATATCCTCCAGTGTCTGGATAGTCTACTCTATATTATAATCTCCCTATGTGTGGAATGCAGTGTTGAGACACAATTGGGTGCCACAATCATACTACAATTCCATCTATACTTGTGAGGTAAACCGTGCATCCCAATTTGAGATAGTAGTCATTGGAACCCCATTAAACTATACAATCTCACCCACATACCATTTCAAAATGGATTCCACTATTCCCCACTCCTTGATCTCTAAGATGTTGGCCGGTTTTTTAACCAATTGACTATCTCAATGATAACATCATACCCTCCCACATGCCAAGGTAACTCAGTGATTAAATACATTTACATTTCATCCCAATTCAACTATATATCATCCATGGTGTATAATAGACCACCAAGAACATGTTGTTCAGCCTTCACCTACTGGAAAACCAAGAACATCACTAAAAACATTGCCACTTCATGTTTCATCATGGGCCATAAGAAATACATCATTATGACATAATACATCTTAGAAACACTTGGATTCAATGAAAAGTGTGAGATATGAATCTAAAAATGAAATATATTATGTGTTGATATTGGAAAACATAACATCACTTGAAAAAAATTTAGTTTTTATCATCCTCTTTCCTCCACTATGAAGCATCACCATGGTCAAAAAAATCATACATCACCTCTACCTCTAAGTCTCCCCACAGTGACTCCTCCTCATACTGAATCATATAATACTAAAACTCCCTCTTAAACAAACATCCTCTACCACCATCCACCTTTTCATCCATGTTTAAGGATGTAAACTCCTCCATTGATATCCCAGTTTCTGCAGACACCTAAACAACCTCCCTCTGTGAAAGCCTTCTCAAAGCATATTCTTCCACATTTCACCTTACTGAGGTGTAGGTGATTTAAAAATCATCTTCTCAAAGAAAAACCATCCATCTTTGTTGTTCTAGATTTTTTTCGTGCTAGTAAAAGATATAAACCCATCTCTAATAATCTATGAATACCAGAAAGAACTCCCCAATGAGGTAAGTTTTTGATAAATATAGCATGAAAAATTCTTATTTGATCTACAGATCATGTGTGGTGTAGTTATACTTGTAGGAATGTAACTTCCTTGACCCATAAGAGATCACATCTCATTATTGCATCAACACACAACCCAAACCCAAATGGGAATTATTAAAAAACACCTCCAACATGACCATGTCCTCAAGAACTTGGAGCACTAGAGAACTACGAAACTTTCCCTTTAGATAACTACGTGTTTCCTAACACTAATCACTCTACACAAATGTTTTTTAATTTCTTGTCACAGTTGTCAACGGTTCCCCAATACAAGATAATTTATGTAAAAAACTATGATAGTATCCAAGAATACCATGTAAATTTTGAACATCTTCCACATTCCTGGGTGATTCTCAAGAAAAAAGAACATGAACCTTTGATGGGTCCACATACATAACCTACCGATACACCATGATCCCAAGGAAGTGCACCTCTCGTGTCCAGAACATAAAATATGAAAAATATTTTGTAGAGTTTGTGGTGTTGAAGGACTTGCAGTATAGTTATGAGATGCTCGGTGTGGTATCCCGCATTTTCATTGCATAAATTTTCATAACATTTTACATAAAGAGGATCATTAATGTCTAGTGTCTTAGAAATAAGGAACAATAAAACTTTAATACAACATAAAACATTATTTTAAACCACTTGTAAGGATAAACTATAAGATAATCCTACCTACAATTACTGCCTTTCATATCATAGAGGCATACATCAAATCAAATGGGTGAGTAGAAGACCCAATAAGGGTAAACAAGGGAATCAATGTACTTGTGATATCAATAAGAACTTGAATAACAACATAAATATATGAGAAATGGAAGTATAGGCATATCATAATAAAAATAACTTGACACATAACTTGAATATTAGGCTACAACATATCATTTAGACATTCATGAACATATCACCAAGGTCCATCCCCATGGTGTCATAAATATTACCATGGTTATTCACCAAGGTATCGTGAAACACGTCATCTCTAGAGATTAAATCATTATCAAATGAATTGGAGTGCTATCAGGGTGAACCATTAATATTTCTTTACATACATGTTATCCACATAGATCATAATCAAACATTTCATAAATAACCCATAGAGAATAAATGGAATAGGTTTCATTTCAAAATTGTGACGCTTTAAAAGCTCTTAAAAATAAGATCATTCTATCATTCATAACCCATGGAAATGGAGTGAGGGTTATATTTATGTGAATTCTAGAATAAAATATATCATATTTATATATTTTTGAACACCCTTATAAACTAAATAGGTCTGGGTATTTTAAAGGAATTTCTTAAGAGAAAGAGATAGAAATTTTGAGATGACATTTCTGCATCATAACTACTATATAACATGGTTTTAGAAAACATTGAAAAGAGAGGGTACACGGATAAAACACTCATAAATACTTCATAATATAGTATGGGTAATGAATAAGATCATGGAATGGATATTTTAATTACATACCAGATAAAAAGGAAACATGAAATAAAAGGGAAGATGCGATTTCGTTTACAAGAAATTCAGCAGCCTATCGGCGCCACATAAAAATTGAGAAAACAAATTGATGAGAGAAGAAAGGGTCTCTAATCAATTCGAAATGAAATGGGTAGTAATAATAACATATAAGAATATAGAATAATCATAAAGAGATGGAAATTATAAGACACAACATAAAGGATGTCATGACTTAAAAGAGGAGGGTGAATGGATCCCTTACCGTGAAGATTAACTTCAAAAGCTAGAAGGTCGGGACCTTAGGAGGATTGAGGGAACCTTGGGAGGACTCCTTGGGAGGTAATAAGACTATAACTTCGTTGAGGAGGATTTGTAAATGAAAATAATGATGGAAAGGAATGGTATTTATAAGAGAAGTGAGGGGAAAATTCATTAATGGCCATGGGACACCTCATCGGTGGTATTAGCAAAACCATGGTCTTTCCCATGTTATTTACACATGGTATTGGAAAAATAGGACACCTCATACCTTATCTTACTATTAATAGGTCTACCAGAATGATTACATAATTATTACATCCTTATTGATGTCATTAAACACCTGAAACTAAAAACTGTATTTTCACTATTCACCGAATATTCATTTTTTTAGAAAAATCCCCAAAAATCACCTTAACCTAATATCGATGATGTGAATTCAAAAATGAACTCCATTGTATAAGAATAATTTTATAAATATTTTTAATATAATTTTTAATCAAAAAACTATTCACCTGAAAAAACTAATACTTGACTAATTATTTCTGAAATAGTTATTTACCTATATTATTGAATCACATTACATTATCAAGGTGTATAAATTATATTAATACATTCTTGAAGCGAGATTACTAATCCATTTGGTCACATTACTAATCCTAAGTGTAAAACCACTATTCATAATTTACTATTCACATTAAAATTATGTTGATCTTATTAGATTATAAATTTCATACTGAACACATTTTTAGAAGACGATTTTTTTGAAAATAATTACACATCATTATTTATTTATGGTTTAAACTAATATTTTAAAATATCCCCTCTTTCCAAAAATCATCAATATACATCCTATATTTTTTCAAATATCTGATAAAAAACCCAAACTTCATCATAGGTATAAATCACAATTTTATTTATCTCGAAGGAGTACACATAGTAACTACGGTATCATTACATAGCCCCTTATAACCCCAGCATAGGACCTGAGTGTAAGGTGTGCTAAAGTGAGAGAATCTGAGGGTGGCTCAGCCAACATTGCCCGAGTAGTGATTTATATAATCTTGAACTTCTTCCAAAGGAAATTCCGCTCCAGCTTTACACAATGAAGTTCAGCTTGGGTTTGGTCTAGAGAAAATCCCAGTGGTGATACCTCCTTCCCAAGCTTGGTCTGATGGGCTTTAATCAGCCCGAGACTACTGGATGAGGCCATTGAATCTTCTTTCTGTGTTAATTAACCAAGACCACATGTATTTAGAGAAAAAAATTGCAACATTTAGTTTCCAACAGTCATATTGAACAATGGTCATATAACATTCAAAACCCAAAGGTCTCATTTTAATTATACTCACATAACCAATTAAAGAATATATTTTTGTTGAGTATATACTAAAATAACACACAAAATTAGGAAATAAAAATAAATTCAAAATTTCGGTTCGTTAAACTCGGTATTCTCCTTCTCTGACTTTGAGTAAATCAAGATGTTATAGCTGAATATGAAAATGAACCTATATAATAGAAAAGGGAGCTCATAAGCCCCATGAACATACCTAGTTTGTTCATAACACTGAAATACATGATCGAGAACATGAAGTGTACATATGTGTATCTAAAAGAGGTCATTGCGATATCACCCTCCATCACCCTCAATTTGTGATATCTAGGCTATATATAAATCTACGAACACAACATTGAATCTCTCGGCTATTCAAAAATATCATATATCTTTATAAGGGGGTAATAGTTCTTAATAGTTACCTAATTAAACCTCTAATAGTCTATACACATCCTCACACCACTGTCTTCCATTTTTTCAAACAATATTGGGGAACCGAATGTTGACACACACGTCTAAATAAAACCCCTCAATGTAAAATCAACGATCTGAATCCTCAAATACTACTACTATGAGGTTGTCATCCAATAATGATCTACTAAAATCTGAGAATCAACATGCTACATTTCTATCTCAAACTCAACAACAAGTTGAGGGGGTCTCTTGACATCCTCTTCGGGGAAAACATCTAATAACTACCCAATTACAATGGGAACCTCTATAATATCAACATACAATTGTTTTATTAATATCTCTTCCAATAAGGTAAAATGGGTCCCCACATGACCAGTTCCCACTTGAAAACACGACTCACCAATGAAAACCACATTCTCGCCATCCACATGTGAAAATATTGGTCTCCTTGAGAAGTAGTCGATAATATCATGTACGGAATAACACCAGCCGATGACGGGGATGGAATAATATGAATGAATCTGTTATAAGAAGAGATCACCATGGAATTGTTGTTGTCCCATCATCACTCTACACCCCTGACACACTTCAATAAAGTTGGTATAGCCAATAACTAGCATACTCAACATCAAGGTCATGGGAAGCCTCTGTATGTCTAGTCCGAGAACATGAGCTAATGAGGGTGAAAGGAAGGAGTGAGAATCTCTTGAATCAAACAAGGCTCAAACATGGATACTAAATAAAACAGTCATACCTCTAATGATATTTATCTCTACTGGAACTATTACCTCTACGGTATGAAACTCACTAGGTACAGCTTCTCTACTTCTCTAATGACTGCCACCTCCATGTCTACTCTTAGGTTGTAGTCCTAGAACCTAAGGGATATCTTGAGGACAGACTCTACTAGATCCATCTCCCCTTAGTGGAGAAAAATAGAGATCTCTCTACTATAGATATTGCCTCACTATAAACTACAACTGAGGATATCGATGAGCCAGTCCACCTCCTCCAAAATGGTCATGGGCATCCACTGTGAACTGACTATGAAGATGGATGTGAACCCTGTATAAGAATCATATCAGCCCCAAGCTGGCTCTAATGGCACAGGGGCCACGAACAACAAAATTCTAGAAAGGAAGATGTGGAGTTCGACTCCCTATAATTTTAAACCTCAAAGGCCCTGGCACTGGAGACCTGCCACTGACTACCCTGCATCTCCATGAACTTTGTTGGCTCCCCTCTCTTTGTAAAACTAATCGCTAGTGAATCATCTTGATCACCACCTCCTTCTTCAAAACCTTGATATACATTGGAAATATATATGGGGAAACAAATATTGGATAAAAGGACATAATGACTCTTTATGTTGCCTCATGCGATACATCTTGTTCTAAAATGGTTCAGGTGAAAAATGTAGTTGGTCCATGAACTTGATTCTGATATCCTATAATGAAACACTCCCATACTAATGTGAGAGTATATCATTACTCTTCTTAGATCCATAGTTGAATTACGGATGTCCTCAAGAAATTCCTTCTAAAATTCATCCCACAAAACATCTGATTCCTTCCTCTCCCATAGATTAAGCATCTAATCCTAATGGGCATCATCCCACATCTAGCTGACCACCAAGGGAACCCTGTACACTGTCAAGGCCCGGATAAAACAATAGGTGATCTCAATCTCCTCAAGCAATATTTTTATATCCATATCTAAGACACAACCCTTTTATATTTTCATGATCATTTTTTGAAATAACACAATGTATTTTTCCAATGATCATCATCCTCAACAAGACCAACCCTATGATGATTAACCGGTTCGGCTTACTGATCCTCAACTTCCTAACCCACACAAGAACAATGCCCATGATCCATATCATTAATGTAATCAATGAGTTCTGATGACTGAGTATTATAGAATTTAAATAAGATTCATTTTTAACACATTTAACACAAAAGTTTATTCTTTTCAAATTTCCCCAAACAGCCTATTTCAAACAAGAACACAAGTCATTATGATGCGTGTATCCCTCCTAGTACATTACCATTCCAATGGTGTGGCATCAGTTGATCGTTCAGTAGGCTCAAATTCATTTCATAATATCACTGGGGGCCCATGAATTTCATGTCATATCTGGTCTTCCTTGGCCTATGTAATATACCAATGTCAACTGACATTATTTACCTACCAACCCAGGCATCCCCACATTGACTAACCCCAACATACATCCTATATCCCAACCATCACCTCTGATACAACTCTAAGATGACCCCATCCATACAAATATTTTATTCCCAAGGTGTCAATGAAGAAAGGGATATAATGCCCCTCGATTCCCTCATCCAATAGGCCCTAGGTTGGTGAATTACACCAAGGGTATACAAAAATCACAATATAGCAGACAATACACTTTTTGTTGAAATAAGATTGGGATATTTGATGGAACATACACAAAACAACTCCAAGAATATATATATATATAACAAATCCTAAAACACAAACCCACATTCATGAACAATATTGAACTGTTACAATTATAAAACTCTGAAATGTTAATACCAAATGTATAGATAAAAATTAAAATAAAAACTGTTATGATCTGAGCTAGTAGGTTCCAACACAGACTACATATTCCTCATAAAATCCTAAAAATAGTTTTATATACATAGGGTGAGCATACAAGTATACTCAATAGGAAATCCAAAGTCTCTCAGGAACACATTATGGATGACTCATAATGCACACGTTTGAAAATAGCAGAACTAAATAGCACCAATGTAGATATACTAACCATACCATACTCACAAAGGCAATCTCACAAAATAATGCATGTCAGGTAGTATACTATAATGTAAATATATTATAGAGAATCCCAATCCACATTCCCACTAATTATCCACTCTCAAACCATAATGAAAAACATCCTGGCACTCCCAGATCATCCAGACATACCACATCACCACCTACATGCACACACACCTGGTCCTCACAACCACATCACACCCATAGACACTTGGGCCACATACCTTATCACATCCCACTTATAGACACCTAGGCCACAAACCACATCACAACCCATCATAAAGACACATGGGAAAGATCATTTCATCTCATATCAATGACATATATGGAAGAAAAAAATCATCTCATCATGAATACAAATGGGAAAACAGAACTCGACCTTACACACCTAGGCCTCGCAAACCACAATTTTCCTAAAGAATCTTGGGAAACCACCACCTGAAAGTGGGAACAAGGATGAGAGGGTGACCAACCATGATATCCTCCCACCATGATGTTTAGGAAAGATACCATCCTCCATGGAAATGGGGATGTTTAGTACATAGTGCTCAAATATGGTGGGTTTCCTATATAGATTACAATAACATACAATGTGTGTATATAGAGTATCAGTAACTCAAGCTCAAACTAAGGGACTCATAAAATGAACTTTTTAACTAACAAAAAACCATCTTTGCTACTACCTCTATATGTATTTATAATTAATAGTTATATTTTATTCAGAAGATGAAAATTTTAAGAAGATTCACAATGCTTCATTACTTAACTCCCATTCATTTCATTATTTAGTTTTAACCATAGTTAACCGCACAACCTATCACTTACCATTCCATTATAAACTCTTTCCAATCAACCAAAACAACCCATGTCACCTAAACAATATTGAGAATCTATTTATTCCATGACTATATGGGTGACTGTTAAGAACCACAAGAACCAAGGAACATATCATGCCAAATGCTCTCCCTTTAATACCCATTCTTAGTAATACACTATCCTACCCCTAATCATAGGGAGAAGTTTTATACATGATACTCATGTAGAATCTCTGGGATAATTTACCATACCTACCACTACCACCATGATTGTACAATGTCATCCTACCCAATCCTTCATGCCAATAGAGAAAACCCCTAACTCATAGCCACACCCAAAAACACGTCTCATTACAACCATTTTTGGTAGCCCTACTGCAAAACCACACCACACCCAGCAAAAACACAAATATTAAACCACATCAATCCACTTCCCACACACCAAACCCATGACAAACAACACATCACAACCATAACACAACATTTTTTGTTTTAAAAGGTGTGATACCATTCAAGTTCCACTTCTGAAATTGAGGGTGTGATCAACGAACCCATAAGATCATAATGAATCCATTTAATTAACCAAATATACCTAGATAATCTATTCCATATAAATATTTGTTCTATAGATGTCCAAAAAACATGAATTTATAAGACATCACAAGTGAACAATGAAGGATTTCCCAATTCCATGATTTTTACTAGGTAGTTAGCCCAAATTGATCAAAATATCAAAAGGTAACTACAAACACAAAAAAAATGCATATCTGTTCCCATCCCCTTGTACATTAATCCATATAATATTTAATTATATTTATAAATTTTGATTCAACCATATTCAAAAAGGGAAAACATTCAAACACATACATTACATGATAAAAATTTGATAGAGTTGATAGAAAATCTAAATGAATGAAGAGGATATCTACACTTCACGATTTCACCAATACAGAGACTCACATATAAAAAAATAAAACTCAAGTGTAACATGATAAATAAGCCACAACCTGATTGCATGACTCCTATGGGAAGAAATTTTGGAATCCCATACCAATGGAAAATAAGAAGGAAAAAATTAATGAATAACTATATAGAAGGGAATCTCATCCTGAGAACGATCTAAACATATAATCAGTTTAAATATGTTTTGATATTCCATTAAAGGGGGATCTAGTCAAGATCATTCATTTTTATTGAGTAAAATCCCCTAAGCACTTAATAATTCGAGGTAATATTTTTGATCATTGAATAATACTCATTAGATTTAAAACATGACATTAATGTCTGTTTACAAGAAAAGAGATGTCAAAAAGAGGGAAATTTGAATTAGAAAGACTTTTTATGAGACACCTCCTGGAGAGGAACTGATGGATGAGGCACCGCTTGACATGTGACTACAAAGTTTTTACCCTGCTAGTAAGTGACCACTAGGGTGAGACTCTACCATTGAAAGACCTCTAGGGTGAGCTACATCAATCAAGCAATTATCTAGGTGAGTTACTATTAGGGTGAGCTACTGCTAGTGAGGGACTACTAGGGTAACACCGCCAGTGTGAGACTACCACCAAGTGACACTTCTTAGGTGACACCCCAACTAGGTTACACGACCAATGTCACACCACTAATAGGTAAAATTACCTGGGTGACATTTGTTCCGGTGATTCCATTGGAAATTTACCATTGTAAAACATGGAAAACCATGAAATCTTGAAAAAGTGTTGGAAAGATCCACCCTAATTTCCATGAAAAGCTCAACAACAATATTCTCATAATGATATAGACTGGGGAGGCCTAGGAAATTACAATTTTAAAATATTAAATTCATGATTATAAAGACAAAAATCATTTTCATGGGGAATTAAGGGTTCCATTATTATAATATTATATCATTTTCACATCTATGTGTAAGAAATTCGATTGCCTAACCAAATCCAAAAAATTGGTCCACTTCAATCTCATATGGGATATATGTCCCATTAATGTGAGAGCCAACCCATGCATGGGATGAAATAGTGGAAAAGTGTGGTTGGACGTGTATCACCCATAACATAGGGTAGATGGTTCACATACAACATTTATTTGGTAAGAGTGGATCGAACAGTCCAATTTAAGGTGTTTTAGAGTGTCTGGATGTTGATAATGGTTTTATGGTGCTTGAAATTATCAAAATGAGATAACATATGGTTTATTTTTCATACACATAGATATGTTATATTTTATTTTAATTTCATACATGTTTTTCCATTAATATTAATATTATGAAATAAGATATTCTATTTGATTCATCTAATCTAAACTATTTGATATATCTCTCTACATAATTTAAACCAATGTCCATATATTGATCCTCTTGGTTAAGAGTTTATTTGACCTTTATACAATTTAATGATGACCAAATTATGTCCATAACTATTGATCAACACCATTTAAAAAAATAATGAGAATGTGTAATACTTGAAGTCATTTTTGAAATATCTTTGTTTTATGAATTCATTTATCCATAGTTGATGTTATTGCAAAATTAGAAATATGTTTTAGGAGTACATTTAAAACTATAAGATATTTTAATGAGTTCATGTGTTTAAATATTGATTCTTCTTGTAGTTATCCTCACATGTATGTGATGAGTTCTCACATAAGACGGATAGTCATTATTCTTGACATCATAAGAGTCTGAATGATTTTTTTAATAGAATCCTTCAGTAATATTTTATTGTGGAGGATATAAAATAATTTTCAAATATTAAATATCCTACATGATATGCATTTCTCTAGAAAAAATATATTGAAACATTCATATAAGATCATAATCATAAAATCAAGGATTTTTTTCCTCCAATTGAAAGATAAATCATTTTTTAATAAAAATGATGTATCTAAGAAACACATGTATTGATGATTACCGGAGAGGCCTTCAATTTGTGTGATATGAACATCCTTAAACATTTATTTTTTTAAATGATAATTTACATATGTGCCCCCATATGTGAAGAATAAAAATTAAAATTTCCTCAGAGGCTATGTGATGAATTATATCACACACTCAAAATATCCATATTGAATTTTTTTTCATTAAAGATAGTGCATGAGTGGAAAACACACACATTTTTATGTGAGGAGACTCTCTACAAAGATCATTATTATATGTGGATGTTATAAATCACCATATTTTCATGATGTAATAACATTTTTTTATACATCCTATTTTAGTAACTTGTGAAATTTAAATTTTATTTTTAATGATAACCCATCCTCAACAATTGCGCTAATGAATATATTAAAAAAGGTAGTGATAAAAGTTTATTCATACATAAATTCATTCCCACATGAGAAAATATTTATTTTAAAAATTAAAATAATTTAGAAATATTGTCTATTTATAATAATTAAAATAAATTTTATATGGGATCACATAAAGAGAACAACACTTCTATGTAATTAGTGTTTTTCATTTATTCGGTTTAAATTTTTGATAATAATAAATCAAGATTGAAGCCAGGAGGTATTTCATAATGCATTGATACCCATTTTTTTAGTGTGTATAGAAATATTGATGAAATGATTAATATAATTTTTTGTGTCTGGAAAAATTATTATATTTTTATTCTAATATAAGTGTGATACAATGTACAACTAATATCTTCTACTCATCCAAAAGAGTATACTAATCTATCAAAGATGATGATTTTGTTGAATATATTTAGTAAGAAAATTTGTCTTAGTAAATGTTATGATGTTTAGTAACTGATCAGTGTAATATTTTACTATGTGGACATGAATTGTATAGAGGCTAACAAGAACATTGTATCAGTATGAAGAAGCAGTTGAATACCAGTTCAAAGGACTTTATTTACGGCCAATTGAATATTGGAAGTGTTAGTATAATTAATGTTAATTACTCTTTTTATGTTATTTATATTACCTATTTCAATTTTTTTAATTTAACATCACTTTAGATTACTAAAAATAGCAGTGATATAAAAATCTCCGAAACTATGAGAGGTTAATCATAGAAATTAGTATTATTTTATTTTATTTTTAATATATACTAATTTTTTATTAATTGAATTAATTATATATTTTTTTTGAATGGTATATTCTATGAAACTTAAATCAAGGGTTAACGTTCCACTGATGTTGAATAAAAAATGTCATTTTATAAAAATTAACTAGAATTCACTCCATCCCACTCTTAATGGATCTTGTTTGGGGATCTATATGTGGTATATGATCACAACGATCCCTCTATTATATTTCATTCATTTTAAATTTTTTTTTAATTATTTTAATATACTAATTGAATATATAATTATGTTTCTCCCTATAGAATATCATTCTACATCATCCCAGATCATTAAATCTTTCATGGATTAGATTAAAATAAAAATAATGAGAATAATAAGATGATTAAGATGCTACTCTTGTAATGTGAGGAAAAACATATTTAGTTCATCCAATAAATAATGAATTAAATATGATATTATTAGAAGTGAATAATTGTGGTTTTAATAAAAAGGATATAGGCTATATTTTCACCATAATGGGATCAAGGGATTCATGTTATCATATGGAATGTGATAATTTTGATCCTTAAGATGGGATAATTAATTTGAATGTTATATAATGGAATTTTATATTTTAATTGAGGCATTAAGGAAAATAATTTTCAATTATATGAATGATATTATTTAAATTATCAATGTAATTTTTTATAGCATGAAACAGTTAATCACTTATCATTAGTATTTGTATGAAAACATTTATGTGATATTTTAGAACAATTCCAAGACAAGTGAGTATATATCCACTCATGTTAGAGTCTAAAAATATTTGTTTTAGGATATTTAAGGATATTAATAAATATATTAAGAGGACTTTATTAATAGAAAAAATAATATTGATGTTCTCACAAAAGTATTGAGGTGAAGATCATTTAATTGGATGAAAATAAGAAATAATATTATATTGTTAAAAATCTAAAATTAGATATTAAATCCAACTTAATCTTAGGTATTGAACAAATAATGTACAATAATTAATATATACATGATGTGGTTGTTGATATAATTCTAAAATATTATGAAGAACGAAATCCATTTACTAATTATCAAAATATTGTAATGAATATTACATATATTGAATTGGAAATCAAAATTTGAAAATATTAAAAATACTCATGTTGAGAAATCAAGATCAAATAATCATGTTTCTACTAACAAATAATGTTCTCTTGGGGGTATAATTTTAAAAAATATCCATATATGTGAAAAAAATTATATCACATAATGATCTCTCTTAAAAATTCAGGTTAAAAAAATAATGTATAAATATATATGGGGATAATTGATGAAGACCCATCCAAATTTTCTATTGTGGGATGATTAATAGTAGAAGATAGTTATCATTTAGAAAAAATAATTTTTGTGATGATAACCCAAAACTAGTATGTTTATTATTCTAGAAATTCTTGAATATATAGATAAGACTGAAAAATTTCATGATTTGTGGGTCAATGTTAGACATGAAAAATATTTTTTCATTGTTCACTGGATATTTGGTTCAATCCCATCAATTCAAATGATTAAAATAAGACTATGTATTTAAGGGTCCAAGAAACTAATGACGGAAAAATAAGATAATAATAAGAATCTATTTACATCAAATAGATTTTACAATATCATGGATTTGTGTGATTTAAATGATTTTATGGTCACAATATTGAGGCATGCATATCTAAAGTTATATCAAATGTAAATGGGAAGATATAAATGTAAAATAATAAAGATACATCCTTCGGTATAAATAATAATATGGTTTTGGAATAGATTTCTCCTAAATGGATTTAGTATAATTTATCCATAGACAACAATTTGAAGAAATTATATATTCAAAATCGGTGTTAGATTGTTATCAAGAAGTGTTCTATATCTTATAACAGATATGGAAAAAAGGAATTCAAATGAATCCATGTGAAGATTCAAGGATGTATTTTAATAACTATAATGTTATATTAGTTATATGGGAACATATTTTTTGATAGAAATAAATTTTATTGAACCAAAAGAAAATACTTATGGAAATGTTAAAATGTTGATTATAAATGAATAATATTAAATTCAAGAGATTATTTTGAGAATTGGAAAATATTATGGAATTTTAGTTCTTTGTTGGAGGTTTATCAAAGCTAGACATACTACTAAATTTTTCTCAAAAAAAATTCATTCCCAAAGAGTGGACATAAAATGAATAATAATTTCTCTAGTATATACAAATGAATTGAAATATATTTTCAATGAAATGTCCAAAAATAAATATGTTGGAGATATAATGATATATATGAAACCTATAAAAAATTACATATGTAGATCGGATTTTCATAAATGATGAATATGGAAATTTGAGAAACATTATTTAAAATACATCACATGATTTTTTTAATGTTTATGAACATTAGTCCCCACATTACTCCAATTATATTTATCAATTACAATTATACTTATAGTAAATGTAATTTAAGGTGATAATGTTATCATGGGGGAGAACATAAGAAGATATGATGAAAATACTGTCAAAAGTGTACAAAACAACGATGATGGTTCTATTTTTTCATCTTAGATGATGGTATAATAAAAATAAACATATTTTACAAAAGATAATACTTTATTACTATTTGGATATAGTAAAATAGTTTTGAACACAATTTAATGATTCATTTGTTTATACACACATAATAAAATTTATTCCACCCTAATCTTGATGATCTTTAACATTATGGTTTTTTGTGGAGTTTTTCTCTCGAGGAGGTGTTAGGTAAAGAATGATTGATTGGATACTAGAAATTATGTTCTCATAAAAACATAAATATTATGGAAGTCCCTTCATTGAAATTTTCATTGATGAGTAGTGCATTATTTTCTATAATCCCTAAAACTGAAATTCTAAATTCTAAATATAAGTGGGATAAAATTTATTTTAATGGTGACATGAAAAATTGAATGATTAAGTGGTTGCAAGAAAATTATAAAACTTGGATTTTTGTTCATAGTTGTTCTAATATTGTTTATAAAGTGACTGCTACAGTTTTAGGATATTATGTTTGTATTTAAATTGAAATATATAATATTTATAATCCTTGAATTCAGTAGGATATTCCCTAAAAGAGATTTTGTGATTTCATCTCATTTGGTATCATTCCATTTTATAGGTTACAAATATGTGTTCTACAATAATCCCTCTTTTATTTATAGATCAATAATGGCTCAATTACCCTTATAGTATAGTGGTTGGTGGATCATTTCAACGAATGAATTGATAAAACATTTTCCAAGTACTTTTTATTTCAAGTTAATTATATGGAGAGAAAGTGAAATGAATGTTTGATAGCAAAGTGGTATATAATACATGATACATATAAACATATAATTTCAATGTGGGTATTGAACAAAAAACCAAATTTGGATGAATAAATATCCAACATTGTGTTTTAAGTGTTTTAAAATACCTTTTAAATATGTCTTGATGATGAAAATCTTCATATAACTGAATAAGTGTACCTCGGTTTGTTTATCATATATTATGTTCCATTTTTGGATGATCAGAAATAATTTTTTTTGACTAACAATTCATTATGTTTTAATTATTTCTAAATTATTATTGATTTATTGCATGACAGTTGGTAACAAAATTCTCAATGATTAGTGATAAATCATTCAGAATTATTATAAATTAATTGTGTGCAATTTGGTAAGAAAATTAATTATGTATGTCTGATTATTATAGTCAATTTTTATGTTTAAATACTTATACCAATTTTATTAAGAGAGTAGAAATTTCAATTAAAATTTTTAATGGTTAAAATATTGAATAAATACATTCATAAAGATCATATTTTGGGGATTGATCTTTATTTGAAATTTTGAACTGATAAATAAAAAATATTACAACATCACATTTTTTTCAACGTTTTCAATATAAATACAATCCTTATAATAATGCTATTTATTGGATGAATATTAACAATTCTCAATAAAAGAAATTAAAAATAACATTATTGAATAAGGGGTTTTAATCTGTAATTTTATGATTGAATATTTCATTGGAATTTATATTCTAATAAGATAAGAATAACAAAACATAAGTAAAGAATAATAATATAAACAATTTCATGATTAAATGTTTTGAAAAGATGAATTTAAATAATGAAAACACATAAAAAAATTTATGATGAATTGATGGATGTTTGAATAATTATATTATGTCATTATCTCTTCATCATTTAAAAAAATCTAAAAAAATCCACCCAACATGGCTATTTTAACAATATAAGGGAGACCGTTCACAACCATGTTGGATCTATCCTGTTTATTTACATCATTAGTGGGAAATTATAGGTGAATGAATAGTGACCATATGTTTTCTCATAGGGTTAACATTGTAGAAACATTATTCATGGGATGGCTATCCCACCCCATTTATGTTATGGCCAGTGTGTTTAGGTGTCAACCCTAGTTGTGGAATGAGCCACTATATATATTTGATTACTTATTTGAAGGAGTTAATCCACATGAAAAATTTATATGGGATAGTAATTATATAATTTATTCACATGTATTATAAATATATTCAAATAATATGTCATGTCTGATTCAGCTGATCTCATATAAATGATCTCCAGAAACATGCCAATATAATCCATCACCCTTGTCTTGGACCAACTAATTAGTAGTTTCTCTACCCTAAATTTTGAGAGTTGATAATAAAGGTCTGATCATCACAAATGATAAATAATAGAATAGAATATTTATAGAATAATTCATCATAATATCATAAATTATATATATATATATTTAATTTTAAATGATATTTTATGTAGATAATATTGATAAATGTCAGAAAAGTCATTGAAGTCTATTTAACAATCCTGCAATTATTCATGAGGTAGTTCATTTCTAATGAGATGATTCATGTGAACATCATCACATAAACATGATTATTTCTCATTAAATAAGTGGTTACATTTTTCAGGTAATTTTAGGATTCATAATGATTTGGTTTACCAAATCCATTAGTATTTGGTTATGGGAGAAATAGAAGTATGTGATGGGTCATGAAAAACTATTATTTTATTCGTGATTGATGATTAATATGGGATTTACATGAAGATGAATTCCATGATCAACATATTTGACTCAATGTTAATATAAAAGCGGTCTAATGTTGTAACCATGCACGTGATCATCACATGCTATTTAAAAATAATATAATCAATTGTAGAATTTACATGGATGAATTATTTCTTTGTTGGTGGATATGAAAATAGATCTATATTGTATGGTCACTATGTTTTAGGAATTAATAGATGATTTACTATATAGGTTATCAACACATGTTCCAAAAATCTAGAAACATCATTTAATGAATCTCTATGTTCTAGCACAAAAGATCATATCGCATGTATCATTCACATTTGATCACCTCAAGAATCACATCCAAGGCCTTATCCTAGATCTCTCTATATCCGAGAGTCTTATATGGAGGAACATCACATTATATTCTTGGAATCATTCTTGTAGAAGAATCTCTATAGGGCATGATATGACTCTCTTTAGTCATTATTGTGAAAACCTATGATTTGGATATCTTGGAAAAATTATACAATTTTTTTAAAATAACATCAAGGTTTAGAAACAAATATTTTCATAAGTTCCCTTTAATACATATTTAATCCCTTATGGAACACCGTGTCTAAAATAAAAATATTATTATTATTTTTTTCCATGGGCATATCTTTTGAATTAAATTAAAAATTATTTAATCAAATAATATTCTATATATATTATTTAACATCAATCCTAAAATATCAATATTGCTTACCCCCAAAATATTTTTCAGTACATAATAAATAATATTTATTTAATATATATATATTACTACTTTATTACCAATTAATAGATTAATATTAAATTCACTAAATAGATAAAAAATACTTATTATATATTTAGATGACATTAAATTCTCTTAAATAACAACTGATGAAATATTTTCAATGAGGAAGAAATGAATAATAACTAAATTACGTGAAAGAATATTATTAATTCATCATGGTAATTAATAATTAATAATTTATTATTTAATTGATATTTTGGATAAACATAGTATGTGGCCCTCTAGGATTATTTCTCAGTGGTAATAGGAAAAGATGCCTAAAGGCCATGGTTAGAGAATACAAACATGTTCAAGAACCCATATAGAGATATGTTAACACCAATTTAACATAGTTCATCATATGAATTCTCACAATGTAATATAATAAATTATTTATGATATATCTGATCAATTTTTATTAATGAAGGTTCCACAGTACTATAATATTTATGTCACTTTCATTGAATTTCCTAAAATCGGACTATCCCATATAACACAATGGAAATTGATTTATTTGGGAATTATAATTTACAACAAAGGGATTTATATTTGAATCATTTTTAAATAATATAATTAAAAAATCCTTTCCCGCATTACTAATTAATGAAATATTACACATGATGCACCCATTATATTATACCTCTCCAAAAAAATTTTCCATCATGGTGTTATCCAATACATAAAAGTACACAACTCATATTACTAAATAATAATATTAGTTTTTTATAAGTGTTATTACACAAGTCCATAGATATGAACATTCAATGACATATATGAATATGGTTTTCCAATTGGAGGATCATGTTATCATAATATCTTACACTAGATATTTCTTATGGAGGACATCATGAGAGGGTACCTCAATGTCCTATGTGTCTCAACCCATGATAGAATATATCATTTTTCCCTAAAATGATATCATATGGATATAGAAAATATATTTAATAATAGTGTTGTGGTACTTCTGTGTTCACATCATAGGAGGGAACTACTATAAAATTTTATTTTGATATCTACATTTAGACAATATTACATACAATGTTAGGGATAATAATAATCATGAAGTTATACAATGTTTATTAATATTAAATACACTAAATACATGTAATCATACTATACAATGATTATGGTTCTAGAGAACGTGCTCAAATAGAAACACACATTACAATGATCCAACTACTAACAACCTTCATTATGATTAATCTCACATGGTAATCATGGTTCAACTAAGATAGTCATTTAGTCAAGGGGTCAAACATATTCTATTCTCTATGTAATATTAATAATTAAACCTCACCCCTTGGAAAGAAATCCCCCAAGATATGATACTTCTAGAGTATTTTCTTTCTTTGTTGGTATGACCATAACTCTTTTGAAAGATACACCACTATAGTATTATCAAATACAATTTTATGGAGTCATTAATTCTATGTAACAAATAAAGATCCCATTAAAATTTCATATCTAAGTCACTTCCATAGCTTTGTCAGAGGCCTCAATATACTTGGAATCCAGCATAGAATAAATAAAAACTGGCTTTATTGAATAATCTCATCTCATATCTCTTCTTTTCTGGAAAAACAAAAATCATAACTTTTACATCATATCATTATGATATGTTTGAAAACTAGAATCTATATTATCCATTATGACCCAATTCTCATCTTCTTAATACACCAATAATATATCCCCTGTTCTTTATATATACAGGAGGATAGCCTTAATAGTATACTAACTTTCTTCCCCTCAGTCAGAATGATATATTCTAACCAAGGCCTATGTATAGGTAGCATGAAGTCTAGTACGCATCCTAGAATTCATGATTTTCCATAACATTGAAGATTCAGGGATCTTACTCATTATATATTTCTCTTATTTTATTGAAGATATATTTTCATTGAATTATGTAAACCAAGTGACACTATAAAAAATTCCCTAGTAGATTATTCAATATAAAAATCATTATTATCTAAAAAATCTGTATACATTAAATCAATCCAAGAATCCCCTTGGATATATCAAAAATTATCATGATCCATAGAATATGGGATTCTTCACCTATATAATTAATATATAAACACTTCATTAACTATTCCTTAATAGACTATAATTCAATAATGTTGTTTCCAATAAGTAATATGTCATCAACATATACTACCATTATAACAACTACATTATCACTAAACCTATTATAAACAGATGGTTCATTTTAATTTTTAATAAAATAATTGTATTTCATAGATTCATATGAATGATTTGTCCATAACCTATATTCATTCTTTAATCTATAAATGGATCTCTTCAGCATGAGAATCTTTTTCATATCACCTGGAGTAATAAAATCTTCTTGTTTTGTCATATGGACATCTTCCTTAAGGTTCAAATATCATAAAGTTGTTTTTATGGCCATCATCCATATATCATATTCATGGTGAGCCATTAAAGAATGTATACTTGTGATGGATTTATACATGGGTAATTGTTACAAGGGTTTCATCATTTTCATTTTCTTTATGTTTTTAAAACCCAATAGCATATATCCTTGATTTATGGGTATTAAATTTACCATCAATGTCCATTTTTCTCTGGAATAAACATTTTCACCATATGGGCATTACATCGACTATGCATTAACTAGATCCCAATCACAATTTGGATAGATGGAATCCATTTCAAAATTAATGGAATCTTTACTTCATTATTTTTTTGAGCACTCTACTATATCATTGTGAGATTGAGGTCCATCCTTATTCACTAATAATTAGTCACCATCTATGGTAAATAAAAAACCATGTCTCTTTTGTTTTATTACCTCTATTTCTCTCCAATGATGTAGCTATGTTTTGAGAACAACTTATTCTATGCGGACATGTGGAATTTTTCTTGTATAAAATCCAATGTATCTTGAGCATCAACATAGTAGAATTCAATCTTTCACCCACTATATGTTTTTGGGATGTTCTCCCTATCAAGAAATATGTTTTTCCTTTCATCGGACATATTCTTGTCTGAGGGATTTTATAGGTATTTTACATTTGTTTCATTGGGATACCCAATAAGTACACACATTGTTCCCTAGGGTTTCTAATTAAGTTCCTCTAAATTCCTTAACAAATTCCCCAGAACCACATAAAAAAGTAATGCAACAATACTTGTTTTGATGTACTCTATATATGGATGGGAATTCCTTTTCTACATTTTTTGGTACTATATTTATTGTATATTTCATAGTTTTTAAGTCATATCCCCAGAATGAAAATGGAATACCTGTGAGGAACATTATCGAATATACCATTAATAATAACATATAGTTCATATTTTCACTAATACCATTACACTATTGTGTATAAGGTGGAGTGAGTTGAGATAAAATCCCAATATACCATAAACAATAGACAAACTATTTTTTAATATATTTACCGCCTTGAGCTAAGAAAATATTCTAAATATTCCTTCTATATTGATTCTCTACTTCATTCTTGAATTCCTAGAATTTATGAAAGGACTCGGACTTAAACCTCACCAATTAACCATTACCATATCTACTTAATTCATTAGTAAATCTTATGAAATAAGAATTCCCACCACTATATTCTATTATAAATTGTCCACAAACATTACTGTGTACAAATCCTATAAGCTCTATGGCCACTTCAACCTATCTTTTTAATGAATTCTTTGTTATTATCCCATGTAAACAAGCGTGAAATTGTTCAAGTGGTTTTAGCGTCAAAGATTCTAAATAACCAGATTTAAAGAGTATCATAAAATTATTCTCATTTAAATGACCAAGAATTTGATTCCACTATTGGGTGTTATATTATTCATCTAAACATGATTCATTATCAATTTTCAAAATGTGGATTTCATATTTCGATACATAAAGGCCATTATTTAAAAGTGTCTTACCATAATACATGTTTTATTTATAATAGAAATATCTTTATTTAAAAACATTAAAATAAAACCATATACAACTTTAAATGATACAGAATGTTTGTTCATGGTAATAGTTGGTACATAATAACAGTCCTTTAAACCCAAAATCATTCTCATTTGAAACGAATGGTGGTAATCAACAATGCCTAGAGAAGTCATCCTCACATCATTTTCATCTCAAAAAATTCATGTATCCTATATAAACCTTTGGATGTTAACATCGTTCTTGTGTTTTAATATATATTTGATCACTAAAATATTTATCTGTAACCAAATTTTTAGATATTGATGGATTATATTCAATAATGAAAACACCTTTAGCTTCAAATTCATTTTGGGTGTAGTTCTTATTCTAGTAGAATTTCCCTCCCTATAAAAAATGTACCCCAAACTTTTCCATTCCTTATCATTGGATCTTCCACTTAATTGAAGGATACTTATTGGGAGATTTATTATATACATGGGTCATGGTCCCCTTAACCTTATTCTTCCATTTTTTATTCACAATAATGAAATTGGGTTTATAAATCAATATTTCTTCATTCACTATGTGAAATAATTTATGATGTTTCGAAACAATATTATCATTATTGATCATAGGGAGATAACTCTTCATTAGTATAAACATTTCCTAAAACTTTAGGTATTGGTACTTACATCACATAAGAGTTCCATTCATGGAGAATGATAACGCATAAGTAGCTTTCATATTCATGAAAATTGTTTTTAGTGAGAATGTTATCCTTCTCAGTTAAGGATTACAGTCATATGGATTGTGACATTTTTATTTTTTTTCTACATGTAATATGAGAATGGATTTATTAATTTATATGATAAATTTTAGATAAATAAATATTTATTTTATTTCTTATTCTCACACTATTTAATTGAAACTGAGTATACCTCATCATTGGAATATGAATATTCAATTTCTTGGATATTCTAGTGGAAGGGATCCATTTTCCCCTTCTCATTTATTATACATAGGTTAGTCAAGAAACTTTAATTTAATTTGGATGGAATTATAAATTTTTAATAAATTAACTAATAGTTATTTAATATCATTAGTGGACCCCCCAATCATTAAATCATTAAAATGGATTTCCTTAACACTTTCCTCCCATTTTCATGAAGTCATAATTTTACATAAAACATTTATGTGAACTATGATATGTCAACCAAGAACATCATATTATAATTACATAATGATTAAAATTACCCCAAATTTGGTAATTCAAACAAATTGATCTATAGTTTCATTTTAAGGGATGCAGGTGAAGAGTATACTCACATAATATATGATTGATGGATTTTATATTTAATGAGTAAATTTCTAACTATAATCTTCAACACTTGTTATTTAATAATAAGTGGGTTTACTTATGTGATTAACCATGTATTATATAATATTTACATTTAAGACAATTTATTTCTGTTCTATATTATGTGCTTGTGGATACCTAAATTCATGTGATCTCATCAAAACATACATAATTAAATAACCATACAACTTTACAAAAATAAAATAATAAATTTTTATGATTATGAGATATTACTAATGTTTAGTTTTTATAGTGATTTATAAAATAACCATTCACATTGGTGAAAAATTGAACAAATTATGGTCTTTATTATAGATTTTCACCATTCCATATATTTATATCTCTTGGATTGGTAATTCCTTATCTCTATGCTTATAACACTTCCTCTAGCATGGGAGATCCATCCATTACATATCCTTTCACTCACTTGTATTTCAGTGAAAATGTTTTCCATAAAAGAAACCATTTCAATGTAGGCCCAAACAAGAAGATATGAGAGATGAAATTTCATCCACGAATTTTATTTAATTATACATTATATGAAACTAATCACATAAAATGTTCTGGTCATTGATAATTATCATCCACATGCATGAAACACATTACACATTTAATAAAACTAGCATTCACTTATTATACATACATATTAAAGAGATATTTCACTCGAATCAATTAATTATATTACCTAATTAATCAATTAATTTTTCCAAATTATAATCATAATTTTCTTATGATATTCATCCATCATAATTTTTATCACATTATATAAATATATTAAAAAAACTATGTTCATAAATTTACCATGGACGGAACATGGCTAGGAACCATATGAATATACCCAACATGTTTTATACTCAAATAATGTTTACAGTGATGACAGTTGGAATAAATGAATTATCACATAAATTCATTATGTGTACTATAAAAAAATTATTACATTAATTACATGATTTCTCAATCGCAAGTTATACTTCAATGAACATATTTTAATAATTTTAATTTGGCTCATACATGATAATATGATCAGAAAATTACATAACAATTAATTAAATATTTATATAAATATATAATTTGCATAGTGTGTCCAATAAACCTAATGAACACATGAAAACACATTTTCATAAGTTTCATTTAGTATGTTTAATTAATTTTAATTATATCAAAATTGGTTAAATTACATTACATCTAGGTCTATTACCCTTTATCTGAGGCTCAAAAGTTGGGAATCTATGTGTAAACCATTCCTCAAAAAAATTAATTATAGAGGGTACAAAAGGGATACATGACATATTATTTTGAGTTATATAGTCACAGGTTATATAGGTTGTTTATGAAAATGCATGGCCAAACTATGACTTAAACGACTATATTCCTGGTAAGTGGGTTCCTCTATGTGTACTTTGGCTGAATGTGTGCTAGTGTAGGCAAGTCAACACATGGTGTACAACATTATAGACACCATGTAATGTGTGCACATAGTTAGAATTAATTCAGAATTAGTTCATGGTTCATTGAACACTAGTACACTATGTATAACTTGGATTACACGATGTGTACTCTTGTGTTATCTAGGAGGAATCCTCAGCACCCCTCTATGAGATATTTTAATTTATTTCATTTGAAATATGAATAAATTTTATTATATCTACCAGAATGTAAATATGAAGAAGAATATCTATAATTTCATATTAAAGATAAGTTAAATGATAATTTAAAAGTAAATGAAAATTGCATAAATAAATCAATGATATAAAATATCATTATGAATAATTATGTGACTGATTTGAATGAACATGTTGGTTCCAGGTGCATCAGAAGCACGTAATGGGTCATGCCGAAGTTTTTTTGTATTCATGGTTTATGATAGATCAGATAATTACACAATGATGAATGTTATTATCAATATAATTTAATAAAATAAAATGTAAAATGTATTGAATGTTGGAACCAAGCATTTGATCATCACATATTATTTAAAAATAATTTAATAAATTATAGAAGTACCATGAACAAATTCTTTCTTCATTGATGGATATGAAAAAGGATCAAATATTTATTGTCACTAAGGTTTTGGAATCATGAGTATATTCACTGTAGATATGATCCACACATTATCCAAAAATATATGAAAGTTACCTTAGGTATCTTAGGGTCCTCTCATGGTATATCCTATCAAGTTCATCATTCAAATTTTATCGCATTGATAATTTCAATCAAATCATTCATTGTGATCTCTATATACACAATAGTGGGATATAGAAGAAGATTACTCTCTATTCATAGAAGTGTTCTTGGAGAAGGATCAGTCTATGGATTTATAGGATTCTCTCTTACATTCAGTGTGAACAATAAAAAATCATTTATCTCTCTTGGGATGAAAATATATAATTGAGTTTAAATACTATAGTGTTTGGAAATAAATATATTCAAAAGTCCCCATAAAAATTTATTTATTCCCATGTTGAAACCCATTTCAAAAATAATAATAAAATTATTTTTTTCTCTACATGTGAATAAATTTATAATAATGGAATATTCTTTAATCAATTATTATTAATTATATATTATTACTCCTCAGACCAAAAAACATTTTCAGCCATTCCTCCATAGTATTTATCATTTCTTGAATAATTAATACTTATTTAATAAATAAAAATCACTACATTATTGACCAATAAATAAATAAATTTTACACTCAATAAATAAAAAATTAATATTTATGAAATATTTCATATATATTATATTCTTTAAAATAATCGATGAAGGAATATATGAGATCAAGGTCAAATAAATAATTACTATGTCTTTTATTGGAATAATATTTTTTAAAATTATTAAATAATAAATAATATTATACTATTTATATGAGATTATTATACACTTAGTGTGTGACCCTATAGGCCTCTTTTATATTGGAATTAGGAAAATAATCTTAAAATACAAGGATATCATATTGAATCAGACCATGTCTTCCATAGAGAATGAATCTAATGTCACAATGACCTAATACCTCATATAGATTCTCAATGTGTAATATAATATTTCTATCACTATATCTAAAATTATGATGGTTTCATGATGGTTCCATAAACTTATGTCCTTGATAACTATTTCTTGGATTTTTTAGAAATAATAATATCTAATAGAACTCCCTTTCCATGTATTTACTTTTTCTATAACATTTTCATCAAAGGGATAAACATATCAACTTATTTTAAAGAACATAAGGGATAAATAATTTATCAGATTATTCATTAATTAAATATTAATGGTGAAACACTATTCATATCCAACCACTCCCCAACATTAGTCACAACAGTTTTCATAAATATGTAAAATTAAGTGACTCATAATACTCATTAATAATAAACATAAAGAATATGTATCAATACCCAAATATATAGATATGAACATCTTATTAAATGTATGAATGTGTATTTCATACTAGTGGTTCTTGTTCTCATAATATCCAACACTAGATATTACTAAGGGTGTACACTATTCAATGGTCTATCAAATTCTTATTAGTGTCCACCTTTGACAGTCTGAATCATTTGTATCCCTCAAATAAAATTATCTTGTTAAGAACAAAAATTTATGAATAGTTTCATAAAACAAATAGGTTATCATAATAGTAGGGAACAATTTTGACCATTTAGTGAGATAGCTACTCTTATAACATTATCACATACTATGTTATAAATAATAAAATCATGATGTGATGTAAAGTTTCTTAATATTAAATAATATTAATATATGTAATAATGAAGAATAAATAAGTTAGTTCTAGGACACATACCCCCACATTATCGATACAAAAATATGAAGGACATGTAAAAATTTACTGATATTATATATATTCCATGATGTGGAAATATATTATAGTAGAGACAATATAACACACCTATAAAGTATAAGCTCCAATTTTGGGATTTGTTTTAAGAGATTGAAATATATATTCATTTTTTTAGAGAAACTAAGAATCTGTGAAACATGTTTCATAAAGATGACCCATGAAGGCTTCTTATTGAGTGAATAGAACCTCCCAAACCATTCAATTAACTAATTAGAAAAGATTCACAAACAGGTATACATGAATTAGATGATTTCTGCATGCCTTTGAGGCTATGTGATGATATATATCCTTTGCTTAACACATTCTCAAAATGATTATAGTTCTTATGAGACTGTGATTGAGTAGACTAATCCCATATGATACATTATGAGATTCACCATGATTATTTTTTATTTCATGTTGATGTTCTCCAGAAATATATTTCCTTCACTGAATATCATTCTCTTGTGGAATCTCTTGGTAGGACAATAGATTATATAACTGGAATATTTGATGATAACACATCTTCATCACTTGAAAGAATGAGTAAATTTTATGGTGAGTGAGAAAATACCATGAAATCATATATTCATTTACACATTAACAAATATTAATTTTATAAATTAACTAAATCCTTAATAAAAATTACATAATAGTTGTGAAAATAAATATTTTATAGATTAACATAGCTCGTACTACACATCCAAGAATGAATTGTATTCATTTTCTCAGGTGGAAAATTAAAGAATAATATATTTTTGTTGAATTTAAGAAGTATTTAAAAGATAATTAATGTTTTATTTTTCTATATTTTGATAATTAAACAATAAAAGAAAAATCAACATGTATTGTATTGATAAATTTTATGTAGTTCATTCTTATATAATATTTAAATGATGGTGAAGTTATATCTTATACTCATCTAGAAGAGTATACTATGGAAACATGAATGAGGTGGTGTTGATAATATAAAATGGAATTTTATCTCTTTTATTAATGATGAGAAAGGATTTCATCTAATAAAAAGATGATTTTTCAGAGTTATCATTATGTGGAACAAATCCAACATGCACACAACATCAATAGGCATAATCAGTTGACGAATAGTTAAAAAGAGTTTGTTGAAGATCCATTGAAAAACTATTTTTTCCATTATAAATATATAAAACAATAAATTATATGTTTTGGATAGTGAATTTTATAAAATGAGCGAATATTATACTTTATTTTAGTTTTTGAAAAAATAATTTTGTATGAAAATATGTGAAAAAACCATAGCTTGATTGGAAAAAAATGGTCTATTGAATATCATTTAAAAAATACTTGTGTTAAATTAATTGCATTCATTTTTTATATAAGACATATGGGTATTCAAATAATAAGATATTTATTCTTTAACTGGTGATTGTGGTTTGTATTAAAAGGGAGAATTCGTAAAATGTAACCACTCATTCACATACCCGCTCGGTAGATCCATCTTAGGATCTATATAAGTGTTGTTCTTATAAGGTTTTATATGTGTATATGTTAACTGACCACATAAGTCATATTTATAACATGATATATAATGTATTTTCTAGTTATTTATTTTAGTTCTCATTACTATCATGTTGAAGAAGATAAATTTATTTACCACCATAAGTAATGATTTGATGACCCTTATGAAATATAAGAGTGGATTGGTGATTCGATGTTACTTGTAAAGGATAACATGTCAATACTTAACATAATATATGGAATAATTCCTAGAGAATTGATGTTAAAGATAATAAATAATGGCTGGTATTTAATTTTCTATATATAATGATAAAATCTGGAAACATTATAGTATGTATATTTTGTATCAACTATAAAATATACATAATTTAACTCTGTATGAATATAAATAATTATATTATTATAATAAGGATTAATATATTTTTAAATCCTATTTATGTAATTTTTATGATTTATATGCTGATATTGAATGGGAAAGATCATCAAAGAAGATAAGAACGAATGCATAAGACAATTGGGTAGAAATAGAGGGTAAAATAAATATAACATTTTGATTTGTAGGAAGTCAATAAAATCAAGTGTGATATTTTAAATATTCTTGTATAGACCATTTTTATTGTTATATATAATTAAATTGGAAGGGAGTAATCTATAAATGATGTCATATTCTTTGAATGGATGGTTGATCAATGTTATTATTTTATATTCAATCTAATATATTAATCTATTTTCATTTTTACACTTCATATAAACACTAATAGAGAATTGAAAATCAATTTAGGGATTATAATATGAGAAGTAGGAATATTTTTTAATTATTCATTCTTAAATCTAATGAATAAAATTATTTTTCTGTTAACTAGTTAATATATTCAGTAGTAGAAGTTATATTGATTGTGATCATGTTTTGTATATTATTCATTCAAGTTGTTTACTATATGGGTTAGGGTAGGGAAAATTATCTTTGGGATTTAGATAGGGGTTAGGAAGAACTTTTTTACAATTTTTTTAAAATAAATAGAATGAATTAAATTAATTTTAAGTTAATTGATTACTATATTTGGTTGTAGGATGTTATATTGAATTTTATTGTGTTTTTTTATTATTCTTGAGGTGTAGTTAACTTCATGGGTTAGAAATCATAATTCTCTATAAATTTATTTTTTCTAATATATGAAGTCTTAAAAAAGTCTTTTTTATGACTATAAATTATTGGTAATACCTGTGTGGAAGATAGTATGTTATCTCCAATATATATGGAATGTAATATAACGAGTTTGGGATTTACCTGAGTAGCTTTGGATAAATTTATAATTGTGGTTTTTTTGGATATATTTTAATATATATTGTTTGTAGTAGTGATTACAAATTCATTATGTAATGAAATGTTATTTCACTACATATTTTCCTTAAATACATAATTTGTTTGATTTCATTCTCAATAAGAAAGGTTGATCATAAAGGAAACGTGTGAAAAATTTAGGTTAAACTATATGATTACAATATAACTCTAAAAACGTATCCATTTTATATATGGATAATGATAAGAGTAATCACAATAATAAACATGGTTATATATAAAATAATTCCTACTTTTAATACTAATGTAATGTAATTTTTATATTTTTAACAAATAAGGAAAAAAATTATGTTAGAATAAATATTTTTCTAAAATTGGTCATTTATGTCAAGAAAGTAAGTATAAAATTGTTAAACAAAAAAATTATAATATAAACAATATACTACCTGTAAATTAATTAGTAAATGATTAGGGATAATATTATATAATACTTATTAATTAAAAAATATATTTTCTAATATAAAACATTTTCTACTATATATTATGATTATATTAAAATAATTAATTATAAATTTTAAGAAATTTAATTTTAATAAATGAATATCATGATTTTAGTTTCCAAGGATATATTTATTTTAGATTAATTTTAAGGATATAACTAGTAATAATTTTTTATGGTGAGTAAAATATACTCATCGTACAAATAACGTGATATTTATGAAATTATTAATATATATGTTTGAATTTAAATTTAATTAAAGGATTTTAGAAAAGAGAATATATAATTTATAATTAAATATAATATTATTAAAAAAAATCTAATAAATTAACCCATATTTGAAATTTTATAATTTATGTTTTATAAGTAAAAATATTTAATACATTATACATTGATATTTATATAAATAATTTTTCTTGATTTTAAAATTTTCATTATAAGAAATGGATTTAAGTTTTTAAATATTTTATCATAAATTATATAATAAAAATATATTTTTTAACATAAATGATAATATACATGCATAAAAATATGCTACCATAATCAAATGAAAAATAAAAAAATTATTTAACATACAATGTGAAGATAAAAACATGTTATAATCATGTTGGAATTGAATATTTGAGTTCCAGATCTAGCTTATGTCTTATGTTCTCTATCATTTTTAAATTTTCAATCCACGTTACTTTATATCTACTTTCACTTATAGAATTTTGTTGGATATTTAATTAAATTCCACTCATTTTCAATTATTTAAGTGGAACCACTCTCCTCATTTCCCTCACACCAAATCCTCATTTGATTGGAAGAAACTATTCACAACGTTATCTCCCGTTGTCCTAGATATATTTTGGAGTTGTTATTCTTCATATTAGACCATAAATCAGTGGATTAATCCCTTTTATAAATTTTATAAACTTTGAATTTTGTGGCATTGAATTCATTCTACAGATCAATAAAATAAGGTAATGTAATATTCATCAAAAAATTTAATCCATTGAGATATTATTGTGTTATTTAATATGTTTTCAATTCAATGGTGTAAACTATTTCCCACTGTATGATTTTTTCTATTTCCTATTATGTTTCATGATATGAAGAGTTCTATCTATTGGTAAAACTCTCATGTGTTATTGATTTAATTATTTCAAATTCAATATAATGATTTCATGGAACAAATCATTACCTTGTGACATAATCAATCACTATTGATTAATATATTCAATGACTGATCCGTTTTAAATTACAAAAATTTAATTTTTTTACTCCTTCATTTCAATGTAAATATGTTTTTCCCCAATGTAATCATCCACAATGATTTTATCTTTTTAAATTCAATTTTCTCTATCTATAGTGGTAGATAAATGTTTTTTAGTCACGAATCCTTATTTTTTTAACCATTATTTATTTGAAAAAAGTCATCTTCAACCTTTCAAATTTGTGGATTATGAATGACATTTTTTAAAACTGGTTTATTAATAATTTAATCTTGATAAAACAAAATAATTTCTCATCCACTAAAATATTTATTTTTATTACATTTATTTCATTAAGATGATAATTTATATGATCTCTTTATAGTCCAGTTTTCAAATATATTCTATTTCCCTTAACAAAATAATTTGTATATATTAATTATATAAATGTTTTTCTGAAAACATTAGTATATTAAAATATATATACCTACAATATTTTATCCTTCATGAAATGAGGTTTTAAAAAAAAACTATTTGTTATTGTGATATTATCTATTATATGCAATGATAGATTTTTTATCCTATTATTTCATATTTTTATGTTATGTGAATTTTTTAATGTTTTAAGAAATATATTGTTCTTTGATTTTATCATTGTGATTGGTTTATGATATATTTTATATAGAACAGATTTGTATAATTGGTAATTGGTTTGGTCATATACTACCCTATAATTTATCAGTAACGGTTTCAAAAAACAATACTCAATGAAATGATTCTTTAATGAGATATTGGATGCTTTCATTACAATATTTATCTATGAATGGGATGTAGTAATATTTATTCACTTTTATATTTTTTGTGAAAGAGATGTGGGATGTTTTATTAGAATTATATTTTTAGAATGAAATTCCAGTTTTAATTTTTTTTGTTTGGATGTGATGTAAAACCTTTAATCAAATCATTTTATAAAAATATAATTTTTACAAATTTTTTATTTTTCTATAATGTTCTGTTAAATTTTCATGATTCATATAATTTACCAAAATTCCATTTCATTATAACTATGCATTATTATTTAGGTATTACAAACATTAATATCATGATCAAATATTATATCATTATTGAGATGTTTTTATAGCATGTTAATATAATTTCTGCTTTTATAATGATATTTTTATGGTCCTATGATAATATGAAAATTTATACTATTATAAACTAATGTATTTGTATCTTATATTATGATAGTAAATTCATCAAAATGTTCCCCATCATATCATGATATACTTTCCCCTTTCATATTCTGTGAGACAACCACTTTCTCATTATTTAATTACATAGCTTACGAATAGAAATATATTATTTTTGATTAATATAAAAGGGTCTTATGGTTGATGATTGTGATGAATTATTTTCCTTTGTTTTAAATTTGATATTATATTGATAATTTAAAAAAATAATTTTGGACTTTTCCTTGTGTGAATGTTTTTTTGATGTGTTATTTGATCATTAGATTAATGTATTATAAAAAAGAGTTTAACATTAGTCACATTAATTATAATCACAATAAGAATTAGATATTTATAGGTATTTAAAACTAAATAAAAATGAGTCTATATGTAAAATTAAGGAGTCCAAAAACCTAAATCCAATGTTTACATTATTAAATTATCAAATATATAGGGGAAAAACAAATATTCTGATCAGTTTAGTAATATTGGAAATCAATAAAAGCAACCCCAACCTTTTACATCTACTATTAAATTATTTTAAGAGTACTTTTAAATGAAAAATTAAACAGTGATTAAGAAGTCAACATTCCTTGTTACACAATTTACATGATTAGAAAACTTATTAATAAAAATAAAAGAATCATTTCTTTAATCTTTATAGTGATATACAAACTACCTTTGATGGTAACACCCGAACCCCAATTAACTAGAATTGGGGAATTATTACATAACATTTTCATGATACAATAAATAATTATTTGAATTACTGATCAGTTTAGTAGCCTTTGAAGTACTAGATACATACATGAGTTTTACATTAATTAATGAAATAAAAAAACATTGTGTCCCTTTGAACACTCTTATATCCCATAGCCTATCCATGAAGGTTAATCGTAATATACTTCATTGCACACTAGGAAAACTATAAATAAGATATATGTTAGCTCTGATGCCCAATAAGGACAACAATATAACGAAAACTATCATAAATAAGAATAAACATTTAAGGAAATTCATAAGACTAGAACACAAGCCTTTTAAACATAAACATTAGTATATTAGGGAAAAGATAAATCAAATAATTACATTCACTTATTCACATGGATATTATACTAGTTAAATAATCACATATAATATCAATATCCAATTTCATAATGATGTAATTCATAATTCCAGACATCATAACCACATAGTCAAGACCTCGTGCCAAGACTACAAATAGGAATTTGTCAAGGCCTGGTTCAAAGACAATAATTTTTCTCATGAGACCTACCGACGCATCGAGGTGCTATAGTGGTCTCCACCCTTGACTTACCAAGTCCAATGCATTTCTTATATGAAAGGTTGAAACATAATCTAAACATTCGTATTAAAACTTTCATATGAAATGTCAATATTTTATGAACAATCTAGAAATGGCATAAAAATAGCACATCCACAATCAAACATAACTCATTGAATACAATATAGATGATTGAATTATGATAAATCAACCTCAATCAAGAATAAAATACACTGAAGGATAGAGACCTAGATTAAAATAGTCATTAAAACTATTTGAGAGAAATATACATTTTCTCTTGAAAACATTTAAATGTCGAACTATTTATCGAAGAAGTCATTTAAAAGATATTATTGAATCAAAGATTCTCATACCACATTGAAATTATAAAATGGAATTTTCATTTCAAAACATTTATATTCATATAAATAATTACTTAAAACAATTTTTAAATCATTTAAATTAATAATAACGATTTAAAAGAATAAATATTTAACAACATTTCAAACAATATTTTACTTTATGAGTTCCTAACCCAATAAGAGACGCTTGAATACAAGTAATTGGGGAATAAAAATAATCAAAACCTTATAATATCATGAGAATAAAAATATTCATGATATAATATGTCAAATGACATTATATAAGACATATAAAAGAGAACTGGTGCATAACAACAAAGAGGTCACAAAGGAATGTAAATTGAGATGAAATACCTTATAATGATCAAATCCATAGATTAAGGATAAATCAATGAAATAATTGTGTGTGAAAAATATAAATACACACAATATATTTGGATATTATGTGTAAATAAATAAGGTTACATTCACACATATTCTTGTAAAAGAAAAACTAAGGACTTGGATGTTTAACTCAATGAATGGAAATTGAGTTAAGATTATCAATAAAAATTTCATATCAATGGAATGTGAATTTATCAATGGAGTGATTATGTGTATCAATGTTATATAAAAATAAAGGGGAGTGGATGTTACTACATAAATAATAAATAGTGATTCCACACATTATCTTGGAGGAAAATAATCAATGAAGTATGTGTAAAACACAATGAGTGGAAATTGAAATTTGAAATTCCCTTACCAATTTGGTAACATACGTAACATAAACCCCATGATAAATTATCATACAATGAAGATGTAATTAAACATAAATAAAAGTAGATTACACAATGAATATAATCATGCTCAGTACATACACCACACAAATAGAAATAGTGGCAATATAGCATTAATTCACGAGAATAAGAAGTGAGATGAAAACCCATTACCTTATAATTTTACTTAATATAGGGTAGGTTAACATCCAGTATAATGGTGAAATAATTGTTATTAAATTATAAAAGAACAAAATATATAAATTTTGTATCATATATTATTTTCTATACTTCAGTTGTATCATTGTTTTGGTTGTTAACTGATTCGTTTTACTATATATGTTTTGTTACGTAAGTCAAGTTTGTTATGTATAGGCTGTATATTATTCATATCCTGAATTTTATTATGATACAAAAGCAAATTTAACTATAAACTGAAAATTATTCTTAAATGATTGCGTTGGGGAATGAATATCATCGTGTTCGTGGAGTCGGTAATCCATACGTATGAAAGAGATACAATATCATTATTTTGATAGTGATATCGTATATGATAGGATTGTATATCCTATATAAACAATCATTGACATTTTATATTTATTATTTAAATTATTTATACTCATTATTATACCCTTCCAAATTATAAGGACTCGGCCTTGAACATTACATAATATTGAATTAAATGAATAATTCACATTGAGGATCTTTTCAGGTTTAGAATTTTAGAGAATTTGGACATAACTATTACATATCAAAAAATTACAAGGTAGACTTATCTACAAAGTTTAGATTTTCTTCATAAAATAAAATCTCTTGAAAAAAATGTCATGTCTTGTTTAATGTTTTAGACAGCATGACTTTTCCTTGATCCCATCCTTGACCCTATTCATCGTTAAGTCCTGCGAAAACATTTCAAAACATGGGATGTGCATAAAAAGCTCAGTAAGGGTTATAAAACAAATAAATGAAACATTTGTTCATAAATACATACAAAACATTAAATCATTTACAAACCTCATGAAATCATAAGATTTAAGAAGGACACATAGAAATAATTAATCATAAAGGTAACTTGTGGCATCCATATCATACTTACATTGTAGCTATCACAGCTACATAGGGAGTTACGTTGGAATACCCATCACATCATATTCTCTAAATCTCTTAGGAGAAAAATTCACGTTTACCTCTTTCACATTACGCAATGAATTGGAGAGCTATCTCGGTCTCACCCGCCCTAGGTTTATCCCGGAACAACCCGTATATGTAAATAATGGCCAAGAACTATAACATGATCATAACACATAACATAAACATAAAGGAAAGATAAAATTTCCACATAAAATATCATTTCAAGATATTGAAATAATAAATCCATTATCAATATAATTTTCAATACCAAAATACATAAAAATATTATATGGTATTTATTCTTCCTTTTAAAAACTTTCTGGCTTGTTAAGGAAGACAAAGATCAAATAATACTTGCAGTGGCGGAAAGGTCGTTGTCACCGCTTATATAAAAAAAGAAAAATTACTTTTTTTCATTTAGTAAAACACTTTGTATAAAATGATTACCTTTGAATAGAATTAAAATTCAAGGTTGTTTATAAACCTTATAAAATAAAGTCGTGCATGAAACAAAAAATTCCTCAATGAAAGGAGATTGAGACGATGTCCCTTACCTCGTGTCCGACTTGACTCGATCATTATTTAATCTCTAGAATAATAAACTAAAGTTAATTTATACTTTATTAAGAACATTTTTCAAGTTTATTATTCCTTTTATATCACTTTTTACCATGTTATAAACATTATACAATCATTTATGCTAAAAACGTTCATTGTGTCGATATTTGGTACTTGAGTAAAAATGAACACTTTGTATTTATATGTTGTCTATGTGGTAAAAGATTCATTATATATAGAATTATATTCATGATTTGGATATCAAATATATCATATATATAGATCATATACATGTTTTTATAATAGTACATAACATTTTGTGGTAAGAAATGAAATGCTCTGTTCATGGAGACAGTAAGTCATACGTACACATGAACGCTACTTTCATTTCTATTTGTTATTTTAATGGAAATAAAACACAATTTTAAATAGGTATATTATAATTACATTATAATATCCTATATAATATTGTTAACTCCATCCTTTATAAATCCCACATAAGGAATTAACGAATCAAATCACTTTGAGGGGGCGGTAGTCCGCACTTCCTCAAATGAGATTATCATATTTACCCACCATGGAAACCATAAAGGTGTGATATAAATGAGAAGTACAGAAGAATAAAAAAATAAAAAACATAATATATATCATATATAAATACAGTTCCATCATAATGGCCACCATGAGAAGCGGTAATGATGTAATTGAACAATCATCGTTTCGTGAGGCCTTAGTTTTCCATCCAGAGAAACATTATGTTCTTCATCCATTAGATGGAGGTGTTTGTAAGTGTAGTTAGAATAAATATCATAACTACATCCTAGTATACTGACTATACTGATGTTGTTACAAAATAATGTAATAAAAAGAGTTTAGGGGTTGGAGAATTAGAATAATATAAAAAACTGTAATAGAAACTGTTACCTTTAATTTGGGTAATTCACATTGGTTTGAACCAAAATACTTATTGAAGCGATTTCTGCCTAAGTTAAGGCTTCTAGGCATTGGAGAGGGAAGTAGGGGGCTTAATTGGGAAGTGTTTGGATGAGACATTTGGCTTGAGTGGTGTGAGGAATTGGTTCGAAGTTGTCTCCTTTTATAAGGGGAGGAGGGGCTCTTTTGGAAAGTGTGAAAATATTATTTTATTATAAACATACCTTCAGTTTTAAAAGGTCCAAAAATATTTATAGTCAAAGATGAGATGACTCATGGTCGAAATAAAATCATCCAATCAGAATTGGACATGTTTTGGATAATATTGTAATCATTACAATCTTATTTATTTAAATCATTTATTAATGAGGTAAATACTGCATCATTATTGTGTCATGAATAATTTAATTAATTCGATGTCTAAAAATTATAAAAAAATAAAATCATGTAGGAAATATTCTTATCTTTGAAATTATTATTTATAGGTAAAAATATAATTTATATATCCCCTTCTAATAATTAATTTACTAAAATATATTTTCTTTTGTCATATTTTCCTTTACTTTACGTTAATTAATCTAAATTGTCATTATCACTCCCATGTGGATCAATGGGGTCACAAAATCGACCAAAAGATGCCCATGGTCATAAATGACTCAAACAATAAGGTTTGGACAAGTTTTAGAGTAATTTTAAATTATTAAAATATTCTTTTAACCATTAATTACCATATTTACCTTTAATCGCAGTAAATAAAAATCAAAAGATACTATTTACTGAAAATAATTTTCATCTTATTGAACCAAATTTTACTTCTTGATAACAACCATGTATGTTGGAATTTCAAAATTCAATTCAAAAAAGTGGTAAAATTTCATTTAAATGAAAAAGTTAGTTTTTTAACTACCACTCAGTGGTTTCACTATTCATCAAACATTGATGTTTTTCAGAAAAATACCAAAAACTAAAACTAAGGTATATTTATATTCTGAATTAAAAAATGATGTCTATTTTTCAAAATTCAAAACAAAGAAGTGGAATTAATTAATTTTAAAATTAATCCCCATTATCAAAACAAATTGCGTGTTTTTAAAAAAAAAAATTATCAAAAGATTGATACTTGTTTATGTCCAATTTCAAAGTGAAATTATTTCCAATGACCAACAGTGGATTAAATGGTAAAAATATATTTTAATTTAAATTTTAAACCAATTAAAAAGATAATCTAACCATATTAAAAAATTATATTAAAAGTCACTTTTGAATTAAAATACAATATTTCTCACTATTCATTAAAAAATGAACTTGATCAGAAAAATTCCAAAAATTTACACAAAGTAAATTTTGATGTCCCCATTGTAAATAAGGATTTTATTTTGTCATATATAATGTACTAATGTGATCAAAACTATATTTAAAAAGGGTCCTCTATTAAAAGGCGATAAATCGGCCTTTTAATATAAATTATCCTTAAAATTAGATTTATTCACATTTTAAGCCTCTAACATTTATTGGATGAATGTAAATACATTTTACAAACACATATAATCATATTGTAGTTATTTTTTTTCATTCTTTCCTATACAACGGCTAGGAATTAACTACCATTTCAAATAATAATATTATATTATTACTGTCAACGTAAGATTTCAAAGAAACTCGTTGTTGCATATTGGGTACGCTATCGAACATAGACACCCCATTAAAGTAAATTAGATATTTAATTAAAAAATATTAATAAATATGAAATCTGTCTTATTCTTTTTTTTCCTGGGATGTTACATCCTTCTCCCCTTTTGGGAATTACACCCTTGAAATTTTTATTCACTTATCAAAAAAACTGGGGGTATTTATCCCTCATAGCAATTTCAGATTCCCACATTGCCTCTTCAACAATATGGTTTTTCCAAAAAACCTTTACCTGGTGAATCACTATATTCCGCAACACTTTCTCTCTATGGTCAAAAATTTGGACTGGTTGTTCTTCATAAGAGAGATTATCTTCCAACTAAAATACCTTTGGGCTAAAAACATGAGATTGATCTGGTATATACTTTCTCAATAGAAAAACATAAAAAACATTGTGTAACTTGGATAAAATTGGAGGTAAATCCACTCTGTACTCAATTGATCCAAAATTCTCCATAATTTCATAAGGTACAGTGAACCTCAGACTCAACTTTCCCTTTTTACCAGAACACATTACACTTTTCTATAGAGAAACATTGAGAAAACATGATCAACTACCTCAAAGGAAAGGTCTTTCCTCCGGGTATCTGCATAACTTTTCTATCTACTTTGTGCTATTCTCATGTGCTTCTGAATCAATTGAACTTTCTATGCCATCTCTTCTACCAATTCTGGTCCCATCAGCTTTCCTTCACCTACTTCATCCCAAAAAGCTGGAGTTAGACAACTCTTTCCATATAATTCCTCAAAGGGAGCCATCTGTATAATAGAATGAAGACTATTATTGTATGAAAATTCAACCAAAGATAGATGTTGGTGCCATCTTCCCTGATAATACATCGAGAAAGAACGTAACATATAATCCAAGGTCTGAATTGTTCGTTCTGACTGCCCATCTAATTGATGATGAAATGTTGTACTGAAATTTAATTCAGTACCCAGTGACATCTTAAGGCCTTTTAAAAAGTTAAAAGTGAACCTGGGATCACGATCAGACACAATGGAGAGGAGAACTCCATGCAACATGAATATCTCTTTAACATACAACCGAGCAAGTTGATCTAGAGACAAAGTATCTCTAATTGGAATGAAATGAGAAGATTCAGTCAATCAGTCAACTATAACTTAGATTGTATTATTACCTTGATATTTCTTTGGTAATCCCACAAAAAATTCCATTGATATATTTTCCCATTTCTACTCTCGTACCGTTAAAGGATGAAGCATTCCGTTTGAAAATTTTCACTTTGCTTTAACTTGCTGAAAAGTCAAACACTTCACAGTAAAATCAGCAATATCTCTTTTTATTCCATCTCACCAGTACTACTACCAAAGATCTCTATACAACATAGTACTGTCAGGATGAACTGAAAATGGAGATCAATGAGATTCATATAACAACTCATTCTTCAACTGGGAATCACAAGGCACACATAATCTCTTTCCAAATCTCAAAACACAATCATTATTGATGTTAAAATCAGGAAGCATACCCTTCTAAACCAACAGATCCTTTTTCTACAACTCACTATCTTCCTTCTGTGCTTGCTTAATTCTGTCTGATAGAGATGGTTTCACTGACACCTGAAAAAAAACCAATGAATATCCTCCCACAACAACTTCTATGCCAATGTTCCTCAAATCAAAAACTGAAGGATCTCGTTCCAAACATAACATGGTTAATGAAGTATTACTTTTCGACTCAAAGAATCAGCCACATTATATGCATTCCCCGAATGATAAAGGATCGTGCAATTATAATCCTTGATTAATTCCAACCATCTCCTCTATCTCATGTTCAATTCTTTTTGAGTGAATATATACTTCAAACTTTATTGATCAATATATATTTCACACATCACTCCATACAAATGATGCCTCAAAATTTTTAATTCAAAAACAACTATAGATAATTGCAAATATTATACAGGGTAATTTAACTCATGAGGTTTCCACTGACATGAATCCTAAGAAATTACCTTATCATTATGCATAAGGACGCATCCATGTCCATTCAACTAAGCATCAATGTAGTTAACAAACTCACCATTTCTAGAAGGTAGTGCCAAAACTGGAGAATTCACCAATCTTATTTTCAATTCCTGAAAACAATCATCACATTTTTTTCAGATTAACATAACACCTTTTTGAGTTAACTTACTCATTGTACTAGATAACCGTGAAAAAATTTCAACAAAACTCCAGTAATAACCTGCTATACCATGAAAAATACGAATCTCGGTTATATTTTTGGGTCTTGGCCATTAATCAACAACATTCATTTTAGCAGGATCAATAGTTATGCAATTTTTTTGAAAAAATGTGACCAAGGAAAGAAATTTTTTGTAACCAAAACTCACACTTGCTGAATTTCCCAAATAGTTTCTTTTCATTTAAGGTGTTCATGATAAACCATGAATGACTTTCATGTTCCTCCTTACATTTGGAATAATCCAAAATATCATCAATGAACACAACCACAAACTTATCCAAGATCTCACGGAAAATTATATTCATAAGATCTATGAATACAGTAGGTTCATTGGATAACCCAAAAGGCATAACTACCTATTCATAATGGCCATATCTAGTAAAAAATGTGGTCTTTAGAATGTATTCTTCCTTTACTTTCAACTGATGGTACCCCGACCTCAAGTGAATCTTTGAAAAATATTGAGCTCCCTGGAGCTGATCAAGAAAATCATAGATATGAGGCAAAGGATACTTATTCTTAACAGTGATGTTATTTAATGCTCTATAATCAATCAAAAGTCTCATTGAACGATCTTTCTTTATAAAAAACAGGACAAGAGCACCCCATGGTGATGTGCTAGGTCAAATGAAACCATTATCTAATAACTCCTGCAATTTCTTCTTTAACTCTAGAAGTTCAATTTGAGCCATTCGATAATGGTTTTTTGAAATTGGATTAGCATCAGGAACTAAGTCAACAGTAAATTCAACTTCTTGATCAGGTATAATACAAGGAAACTCATCAGGAAAAACATCAAGGTACTCATTTACCACTGGAACATCATTAATCTGAATTGTTCCTTTGTTAACAACAATATGTGCAAGGTAACATTCTTTTCCATATTTTACTAGTTTCTCCGCTTCCTGATATGTTATCAACAGCAAGGGTACATTTTTGTATACAAATTGAAAATCATTCTGAAAAGAAACCTCTTTAGCTCTACAGTCAATCTTAGATGATAAACAGAAAGCCTATCCATGTCTAATACAACATCAAACTCTACTAGAGGCAAAACAATAAGGTTTACAGGTAGATTCTTTCTGCACACAAGGACAAGAATGTTCTTATGTTTTCTTTTTTGACTCAACATTTCCTCTATGTGTTTTTAATATAAGTTTATTATTAATATCATGAGATGGAATTCCCAATTTACTAGAAAACATCATAGAAATGAAAGAGTGTGTAGACCTTGAATCCAACAACACATTGGCTTAATCTGAACAAACAAACAGTGTACCTGACACAACATTATTTGATGGCCCAACATCTGCTGAAGTAGTTGCAAAGGATTTCACCACCCCTTTCTACTTATAGTATGGTAGTTATCCTTCAGTTGAGTCCTTTTTTGGACACTCATTTGCATAATGACCCATTTAATTGCACTTAAAACATTTTACTGACTATAAATTAGATTTTTTCTTACCATTACCCTGATCTTTTTCAGTGCAATTACGAGCCTTATGTCCCATTTTACCACATCGGTAGAACATACCAGAATTCAAAATACATTCCCCAACATGATTTTTACCACAATTTTCACAAACTGTAAACTAAAGTTTCTTACCATAAGACTTTTTTGAAGAGTTCTTCCCTTTTTCCTGCCACCTAGACCTCTTATTCAGTTATTTTTCAAATAATACATGATCATCAGAAAACTCCGTTTCCACCATCTCCGCAAAACGAACAAGTTTTTCATAACTTTTGAAGTCATGAGAAACTAAATCCCTTCGATACTTTGGTTGTAATCCTGAGTAAAAACGGTTGATTTTACTATCAAGATCTTGTGTAAAATTTGGAGCATGCCTTGCCAGTCGAGTAAATTTTTCTTCATAGGAAGCCACTGAGTCTTCCCCCTACCTCAATTCTAGGAATTTTTTTCCATCCAAAGATGAACCACGTTAGGAAAATATTTCTCAGGAAACATACCATTGAATTCATCCTAATTGAGAGCATCAATCTCCTAACTATCCCTGATATTTTTCACCATAGACCACCACTGATCAGATTCACCTTAAAATGGAAAATAGAAAGACTAACCTTTTGATGTTATGAACAACCCATGACATTGAAAATCATTTCAAGTGGTTTAATCCACCCTTCTGCTAGCATTGGATCAGATGGTACTCTGAATGATGGGGGATGTTGCCTCATGAAATGCTCCACTACTGACATGATCCTCTGCGGTTGATCTGGCTGATCTCATGCATGAATACCACCACCATTTATATCCTGATTCAACTATTCCATCGCTACAACAAACTATTCAGTTCTAATTCCGACAATCTCAGGTTGCTGATTTGGAAGTCTGTCTTCCTCTTGATGTCGTCCCAACACAGTTTCCTTGTTTCCTCTGCATAAAACAATTTTGAATACAAAAATATCTTAGGCGAAGAAACATGGTAATCTATTAATGATATATTATTTCAATATTAACATAAATTACTTTATGTATATTAATTTAAAAATACCCTAACTCATAATGTTATCTAAACCGATCTTTGATACCAATTATAAGGACCCCGCCTTAAACATTACATAATATTGAATTAAATGAATAATTCACATTGAGGATCATTTCAGGTATAGAGTTTTAGATAATTAGGACATAACTATTACATCTCAAAAGAATACAATGTAGAAATATCTACACAATTTCAATTTTATTCATAAAATAAAAACTCTTGAAAAAAAGTCATGTCTATTTCCATGTTTTAGACAACATGACATTTCCTGGATCCCATCTGTGACGCTATTCTTCATTAAGTCCTGTGAAAACATTTCAAAACATGGGATGTTCATAAAAAGCTTAGTAAGGGTAATAAAACATTGAAATGAAACATTTATTCAGAAATAAATACAAAACATGAAATCATTTACTTACCTCAAGAAATCATAAGATTTAAGAAAGACACATAGATATCATTAATCACAAAGGTAACTTGTGGCATTTATATCACACTTACATTGTATAAATCACAGCTACATAGGGAGTTACTTTGGAATACCCATCAAAATATATTCCCTAAATTTATTAGGAGAAACATTCACGTTTACCTCCATCACGTTACCCAATGCATTGGAGAGCTATCTCGGGCTCACCCACCATAGGTTTATCACGGAACCACCCGTATACATAAATAATGCCCAAGAACCATAACATGATCATAACACATCACATAAGCATAATGGAAAGATAAAATTTGAACATAAAATTTCATTTCAAGATATTGAAATAATAAATCCATTCTCAAAATCATTTTCAATACCAAAATACGTAAAAAGAGTATATGGTATTTATTTTTCCTTACAAAAACATTTGGGCTTGTTAAGGAAGCCAATGATCAAATAATAATCGCAGTGGCGGAAAGGTCATTGTCACCACTTATGTAAAAAAGAAACATTTATTTTTTTCATTTAGTAAAATGATTCTTATAAAAAGATTCCCTTCGAATAAAATGAAAATTCATGGGGGTTTATACACTGTATAAAATAAAGTCGTTTATAAACTAAAAATGTCCCAATGAAAGGACATTGAGATGAAGTCCCTTGCCTCATGTCCGACATGACTCGACCGTTCTCTAATCTGATGAATAATAAACTAAAGATAATTTCTACTTGCTTAAGAAACTTTTTCAAGTTTATTATTCCTTTTATATCACTTATTACCATGTTATAAAGATTATTCAATCATTTATGTTAAAAACGTTCATTTTGTCGATATTTGGTACTTGAGTAAAAATGAACACATTATATTTAAAAGTTGTCCATGTGGTGAAAGGTTCATTATATAAAAAATCATATTCATTATTTGGATATCATATATATCATATATATCCAGCATATAAAAGTTTTTATAATAGTACATAACATTTAGAGAGAATAAATGAAATGCACCGTTCATGGAGACGGTAAGCCGTACGTATGCATGAACGCTACTTTCATTTCTATATATTATTTAAAAGGAAATAAAACATAATTATACATAGGTATATATTAATTCCAGTATAATAACTTATATAATATTGTTAACTCCATCCTTTATAAATCACACATAAGGCATTATCTAATCAAATTACTTTGAGGGGGCGGTAGTCTATACTTCCTCAAATGATATTATCGTATTTTCCCACTATGGGAACCATAAAGGCATGCTATAAATGGTAAGTAAAGAAGAATAATGAAATCATAAACATAATATAAATCATGTATAAATATAGTTCCATCATAATAGACACCATGAGAGGTGGTAAGATGTAATTGAACAATCTTCGTTTCGTGAGGCCTTAGTTTTCCATCCACAGAAACATTATGTTCTTCATCCATTAGATGGAGGTGTGTGTAAGTGTAGTTCAAATAAATCTCATAAAAACATATTACTATATTGAGGATATTGGTGTTGTTACAAAAAAATGGAATAAAAAGAGGTTATGGTTTGGAGAAGTAGAATAAAAGAAACAAATTTAAGAGAAACTGTTGCCTTTAATTTGGGTAAATCCCTTTGGGTTAAACCAAAAGACTTCTTGAAGAGATTTTTCCTAAGGTAAGGCTTCTAAGGAGAGGCTATGGATATTGGGAGATTAATTGGAAAGACTTTGGATGAGCCAAATATCTTGAGAGGTGTGAGGAATTGGATAGAAGTTGTCTCCATTTAGAAGGGGAGGAGGGGCTCTTTTGGAATGTGTGAAAATATTATTTTATTATAAAATTATTTTCGGTTTAAAATGGTCCAAAAATAATTATAGTCGAATATAAGATGACTCATGGTAGAAATAAAATCATAAAATCAGAATTGGACATGTTTTGGATAATTTTTTAATCATTATAATATTATTTTTTTAAATCATTTATTAATGAGGTAAATACTAAATCATTATTGTGTCATTAATAATTTAATATATTCGATGTCTAAAAATTATAAAAAAAATACTATTATGTAGGAAATCTTTTTAACTTCATAATTAATATTTTTAGCAAAATGATAATTTATATAACTCCTTATAAAAGTAAATTTACTAAAAGATATTTGATTTTTCCTATTTTCCTTTACTTTAAGTTAATTAATCTAAATTGTCATTATCACTCCCAAGTGGCTCAATGGGATCCCAAACTCCACCTAAAGATTTCCATGGTTGTAGATGACTCATCCAATAAGGTTTTGACAAGTGTTAAGGTAATTTTGAATTATTATTATATTCTTTTAACTTTGAATTACCCTATTTACCTTTAACCTCGGTAAATAAAAGTCAAAAATTACTATTCACCAAAAATTATTTGTATCTTATTGAACCACATTTTACTTTTTGATAACATCCATGTATCTCGGATTCTTGAAATTAAATTCACAGAAGTGGTAAAATTTAATTTAAATGAAAAAGTTAGTTTTTTTAACTACCACTAAGTGGTTTCACTATTCATTAAAAATTGAAGTTTTTCAGAAAAATACAAAAAATTAATCCTAAGCTATATTTGATCTTCTGAATTAAAAAATGATATCTATTTTTTCCAAATTCAAAACATAGATGTGGCATTAATTATTTTTAAAATTAATTCCCATTATCAAAACAAATAGCGTGTTTTTAAGAAACAATAATTACAAAAGATTGATACTTGTTTATGTCCAATTTCAAAGTGAAATTATTTCAATGACCAAAATTGGATTAAATAGTAAAAATATATTTTAATTTAACTTTTAAACCAATTAAAAAAATAATCCAACCATATAAATAAATTATATTAAAAGGAACTTTTGAATTAAAATACAATATTTTTCACTATACGTTAAAACAATAACTTTATCAGAAAAATTCAAAAAATTTACAAAAAGTAATTTTTTTTAACCATTATAAAGAAGAATCTTATTTGGTCATATGAAATGTATTAAAGTGACCAAAATTATATTTAAAATGGGATCTCCATTAAAAGGCGATAAATCGACCTTTTAATGTAAATTATGCTTAAAATTAGATTTATTCACATTTTAAGCCACTAACATTTATTAGATGAATGTAAATGCATTTAAAAAACATGTAAAATTATATTTTAGTTTGTTTCATTCATTACTGCCAATAAAATTTCTAGTAGTTAACTACCATTTAAAATAATAATATTATATTGTTAGTGTGCAACATAATATTTCAAAGAAACCTATTGTTGCATATCGGGTACGCTATCGAACATAGACAACCCATCAATGTAAAATTAATATTTAATTCACAAATATTAATAAATATAAAATATTTATTATTCTTCCTTTACCTGGGATGTTACACAAGTAATTATGTTTTTGAATAACAAACTACAACACGACGTGGAGACGGTAAGCCGTACATACACACGTACTGTGACTTTGTCATTTATATGATGGATTGTACAACGAATATGGTTGTAACATATTAATAATAACATTAAAATATGTAGGTGGTACTGGAGTTATTATTTTGGCATGGAAACAACAATTAATGATAATGTGGATGAAGAAAAGAACTTGAAAATGGTGGTGAATTTATTACCTCTTCTTCAGGTGTTTCCATTTGAGTTTATATAAAGGGATCCTTAGGTTGGATTTATGACCAATTAAGGTCTCTAGGGTTATGTGAGGGAATTTAAGAGGATATTTGGTCCAGGGTTGGTAGATCCAAATGGATTATGAGGTGTGAAATTAAGAGAAGATGAAATACCCTTTTATAAGATAGGTGAGGGTCACTTTAGGAAAATATTGAAATATTATTTTATAATAAAATAATTTTCAGATTCTAATGGCTCTGAAATGATTTATTTCGAGACTAAGGTGGGTATGTGTTGAAAAAATGTCAACCGATAGGTTTTAGACAGGTTTAGGTCACCATATTAACCTTATTGTTTAGATTTAACTCTTAGTTAAATTGTTTAACATTTACCATGTCTCAATGTATTTTTATATTATATGGTTAATAAACATACTATAAACATCCAAGAGAACCCCAAGGGGTTAATTATTAATATTTATAACCTTATATAAGTTATTTGGACAAAAATTTGTTTTTAAAAAATATTATATCAATTAATAATTTATTATTTGTTTTAAAAAACCCAATTATGTCAATTTTGACACTATTTAGTATTTGATTTTTTTGAAAGCCATAAAAACATTATCACTTCAAATAAAATTTATTTAGTCAATCATATCATGTCATATTAACCTAGGATATTAGTGAAATATATCATAACTCTCAATTTCAATTTATTTGGATATTTATAATATCAATTTTTTTAATATTTCATTAATACGGTAATTACTACATCATCATTGTGTCATAAATAAATTAAATTATTTAATGAAAAAAATTATAAATAAAATACCATTATGTATGAAATATTATTATATTTCTATTGAATATTTATACATGAATTTATATTGTGTGTATCCCAATATTAAAAATGTTTTAGTTATTAAACTATGAATTTTACACTTTTAACTCTTCTTTAAATAAAATAATAATAAATGAACTAATTTAATGCATGTGAACCAAAATGATCATATTTTATTCCTAGGGTTTTTTGGTCGAATTACACTTATCCTATTGAATTAGGACATGTGTTAGGGTAATTATAATATTATTTTTACCTTTAGTTTCACTATTTACTTTTAACCGTGGTAAATAAAAGTCAAAAGTTATTATTCACCGAAAAATATTTTCATCTTTCTGAACGAAATTTTACATACTAATATTAACTTCATCTCTTGGATTTTTAAAATTCAACTCACAGAAGCGTAAAATTTATGTTTAATACCAATTTTCTAATGCTCTTGATGGTTGGTAAAAGACGGTAAAAAGTTCAATAAAATTTTATACATCTAATTTTATTATAAAAATGACTCCAATGAATCACATTGAACTATTATAGATATTTTGTATCTATATTTACTTAAATAAATGAAATAAATAATTATTTAAATAAAAATTCAGTTTTTAAACAATAACGTAGTGTTTTTCTCTATTCATCAAAAATTGAATGTTTTTAGAAAAAATACCAAAATTTCACCCTAAGATAATTTTGATATTCCCAATTGAAAATTAAATTTTATTATAGAAAATTCAAATCATAAAAGTATAATTAATTAATTTAAAATTAATTCTCTTTGTCAAAACAAAAAGGAGGGTTTTTAAGAAGTAAAAACTATCAAAAGATTGACATGTGTTTATGACAAATTTAAATGTGAAATTACTTATAATGACCTAAATTGTATTAAATGATAAAAGTATAATATAATTATACTTCAAAACCATTCAAATTCATAATTTAACACTATAAATTATTTTGATTAAAAAAATTGTTTTCAATTAAAATTTATTATTTTACACTATTCATCAATATATGAATGTTATCAGAAAAGTACCAAAATTTTTACCAAATTAAATGTTTATCTCCTGATTATAAATTAGAATTTAATTTCATCAAATTGAATATATAAAATTTTCTAATATTTGTTTTAAAAAGTGTTTTCCAATAAAAGGTGGTAAAATTATATTTTTTGAAAAATACTTATTTTATTGAAAAAAATGATTTTGTTCTAATATTAGGTCGTAAAAATACATAATATGAATTTTAAAATAATATAGAGTATAAAAAATAAAAAATTCGGTAAATACTATTCCTAACATGTTTTTGAACGACTAGTTTGGTATGTCGTGGTGTGCAAAAACTCAATGTTGCGTGAAGTGAAAGATATTCAATTATTTTAAAGAAAATAACATACTATGAAATATTTTGGTGTTACATTCTTCCTCTTTTTTGGAAATTTCATTCTCACAATTTTAAAATTGCTCTTGGGAACTTCTTTTAAAGTCACACATCGGAAAAAGAGTTAATAAAACTATCACTTTAAAAGAATGAAAATGAAGTACAATGGTCACCTGAGATAACCCATTCTAGGATTCCATGTAAAAAACATAGATATGGAAGATAAACTATGTGTTATGTTTTTATAGAGAGTGATAGAAAACATGATTAGTAGAATGTTAACAACATGTAACCACAAACTATTGATGGGATAAACGGTCATTATTATCATAGTTGGAAAAGTAAACAGACAACGTTTTTTTGTTTTAAGTTCCATTTCATAAAGTTGAGGAATTTATTTATGATATTGACTAAGAACAGAAAGATATATACTTATATTTTGAGTAGATACTCATCCTTTAATAAATTTATACCACTAAATCATCTTTTTTAAATCAATGAGTATTCATGATGACTCAGTCACACCTGAAGGGATAGAATCAAGTTCTAGAGAATAACATGATCCACAAAGGATAAACTATATATTTCACTTGTCTTTATAGATTAACCACAACCAAAATAGTTAGTACAAGATAAGATTATCCCCAAAAATAATAATCCTTTAGATAAAGAAATACTAATATTAATTTCTAAAATTAAACCAACAATACACAAATTTTAACAAATACCATTTAATAAAAAATTGTCATTAAAATCCATCAGTATAATCCAAACTAATATTGACACCCAAAACATAGAAGAATTTGATTACATAGTCTTCCAACTTAAATTGTTTCTCCAAATAACATTGACTACTCCAAAAGTCACATACTTAATATTAATTATCCTAATCGCATATTCGCTAGGATAGGTTATAATTTCCACAATTAACTCAAATCCATATAAATCCATAATAAAAAATTATATAAAAATACACCATTACTCCTCAAAAAAAATCCCACAGTATTATATTTTCCTTAGGCATATATTGTTCCCAACAGAGCGAATGTCTTCCAAAATAACATTTATCTCATTATCACTAAATCATTTTCTATACTAAGGATATCCATTTGATAAGATAGAAGATACCAAATCAACTTATTATTGATCAATAAAATCATTTAACTAAAAATAATTAGTCACACTTACCAGGTACTTCACGTAGTCCCGTGGTAGGTGATAAATCCCAATCGCACTCTGGCTGTCAGTTTGATTCCTAAAGCCTTGTCTGACATAATAAGTTGTCACACAGTCTGCGTGTTGTCCTTTTTCAAAAACAATATTTTATAACATTCCCAAATGGAACTAAATTGTTCAAAATAAACATAACATAATTTCACCACAAATGTTATCTCATACCTCTCATTTTCATCCCAATATTTAATAACTTGTAATTTCCTCAAATTCATGGATCATATAAACCCAAATGGTTATTTATAACTATATCAATAATAGAAAAGATAATTATTCCTAAAATAGAATTTTCACATAACAAACTACAGGGTTACACATACAAGAGAAAATTCATCCAATGTAATAACATCAACAAAGAGCACTAATACTTTTAAACATTTCAACATCCATTTATTTCCACATAGGTTCTTCCTTGACCAAGAGGTTATCCTATAGAATAAGGCATTCACTCGGCTAATTCCCATGTCCCCTATATTTACGAAAAATGACTATAAGTGGATTATTGGGACCATTTTTATTTTCTTCCATAGTACTCTTCATTTTTCTCAGAAATTATTTACTTTATGTCTTTTTTTCCCAAACATAATGAATTTATTTTTTCCATTGAGACACATTCATAGGTGTCTCCTTCCAAATTTCCTACATGATGGAAATTGATCTTTATTTTCCTTATATTCTACACTTTTGGAGATCTTATCATTCACTTCCTTTCACTTCTTTTTTGAGTCTAGGAGTTGGTTAATATATATGTTGTTGATCGTATTTTTTCAAAAACTGATTCATAATGAACATGATATCTTTTAAACCAATCAATCTTCCATTTAGTTTTTTATTTGGACCGTCGTTCCGACAATGTATAGAATGTTCAATATTACTTTTTTTCCATGTAATCCTACCATTGACTAACACAAGAAATCATAGTGTGAGTCATAAAATCAATTAGATAATATCATAGCACCTTATTATCAATCTAAAACACCTTAGGATTAACTCATGTTATTTATTCTCATCTTATATTAAAATCCTTCAAATGGGTATGTAATGAAAATTTGAATTATCCAAACATATCCCCCAAGAGTTTCGTAACCAAGAGTGTAGCAAGGCCCATTGTCATATACCAGGATACCCTAGGTCAAGCCCGAAACTCTTTGTCAGAGTTTTCACTCTTGGGTACATCTGTGCTAGAGCCGCCACTACCTGATCGTATCCAGATAGGGATGCATTACTTGGAAAACCCACATAATATTTACATTACCAATTTTTGTGGATGTTCTTATATAAAAATCCTAAATGTCTATATTAGGGAAGTGTTCCCTAATCAGAGTTATTTCTAAATCTATATTCCAAGGTCTGTACTGAACTTCCTCTGATACTAACTGTAATTACCTGAACATAGTTACTTGGAGTCGATGCATTATTACATGACATTGGCATGATACAAGGAATCATGTCCCGAAAGACCAATCCGTTTAGTAGCTTCAATGTACTAGATACTTACATGAGTTTTACATTATATCACGAAATAAAAAAACATTGTGTCCCCTTTAAACACTCTTATACCCCTTAGCCTATTCTTACAGGTTAATTTTAATATACATATTTTCATCCTAGTAAAAATAAACCATAAGAAATGGGTTAGCTCAGATGCTCAGTAAATATAAAAATATAGTGGAAATTATCGTAAATAATAATAAAAATTTAAGGCAATGTATAAGAATAGAACACAAGCCTTTTAAACTTAAAATCCAGCATAATATGGAAATGTCAAATCAAATAATTCCATTTACTTATTCACATGGATATTCTAATAGTATAATAATCACATTTAATATCAATATACAATTTCATAATGATGTAATGCATATTGTCAGACGTTATAACCACATAGTCAAGGCCTAGTGCCAAGACAACAAATAAGATTTTTTAAAGGCCTTGTGCCAAGACAATAGTTTGTCTCCTGAGACCAATCGATGCATCGAGGATCTATAGCGGGATCCATATGTCACATACTATTTCCATATCATTCCACATATGAAAGGGTGAAAAATAATCTAAACATTCATATTAATACTATCATATGAAATGTCAATATTTTACCACAAACCATGAATGGTATAAAAATAGCACATCCACAGTCAAACATAACTCATTCAATATAATATGGATGATTGTATTAGGATAAATCAACCTCAATCAAGAATAAAATACACTGAAAGATATTGACATAGATTAAAATAGTCATTAAAACTATTTGATAGAAATATTCCCTTTTTCTTGAAAACATTTAAATGTTGTAATATTTATCAAAGAATTCATTTAAAAGAGATTTTGAGTCAAATTGTCTCAAACCACATTTAAATTTTAAAATTTTAATTTTAATTTCAAAATATTTATGTTCATATTAATAAATACATAAAACCATTTTTAAAACATGGACATTGTTGAGAAAGATTTAGAAGAATAAGTATTTAAAACAATATTTTAGTTAAAGAGTTCCTAACCAAATAAGAGATGCTTGAATAAAAGTAATTGAGAAATAAAAAAAATCAAAACAATATTATATCATGAGAATAAATGGATTCAAGAAATAATATGTCAAAGGACAGTATATACACAATATAAAAGCGAATTGGCACATAATGACTAAGAGGTCTTAAAGGAATGTAAATTGAGATAAAATGCCTTATAAAAACTATATCCTTAGATTAAGGATAAATAAATGAAATAATTTTGTGTGAAAAATAGAAATAAAATAAATATAATTGGATTTTCAGTGTAAATCTATCAGGTTACATTCACACATATTATTGTAAAAACAAAACCAATGACTTGGTTGTTTAACTCAATGAATGGAAATTGAGTTAAGATTACCCTCAAAAAGTTCTTATCAATGGAATGTGAATTTATAAATGGAGTGATTATGTGTATAAAAGGTATATCTATATAAATGGGAGTGGGGATTACTACATAAATAAATAATAGTTATACGACACGTAATCTTGGAGTAAAATAATCAAATGAAGTATGCATAAATCCCAATGAGTGGAAATTTAAATTTGAAAATCCCGTACGGTTTTGGTAACTTACGAAACATACACCCCATTAAAATAGTATCATTTAATGAATATGTAAATAAACATAATATAAATTATATTACACAAATAATACAATCAGGTGCAGTACATAAATTACACAAAAGGAAATAGTGGCAATATAGCATAAATATCACAAGAATAAGAAGTGAGATGAAAACCCCTTAGCTTATACTTTTCCGTAGTATAGGGTAGGTGAACCTCTCATATAATGGTGAAATAATTGCTATTAAGTTATAAAATAACGAAGTACATTAATATGTTATCATATATTATCTTCTAATATTTCTTTGCTAATGATATTTCAATAGTATCATTGTTTTGGTTGTTAACTGATTCATTTTCATTTATAAGTTTTTTTATGTAAGTCGTGTTTGTTATGTATAGGATTTATTTGAATAATATTTAAAATTATATTATTTTCTTAAAAATTATTTTTAATAATATAATTAAAATTATTCTTGATTGATTATGATGGGAAATGAATCGCATCACATTCGTGGAGACGGTAATCCGTACGTACGCATGAGTGATAATATCATTCTTTTGATGGTGAAAACGTATATAATTTGATGGAATATCATATATATAAAATCATTAACATGTTATAATATTTATTTAAATCAGTTTTAATAATTTTTATACCCATCCAAATAATTATGTTTTTGAATAAAAAACTACACCATGACGTGGAGACGGTAAGTCGTACATACGCACTTATGGTGACTTTTTCATTTCTAGGATGGGTAGAATAACGAATATGGTTGTACCATATTAATAATAAAATAACTGTACGTAATAGGTACTGGATATATTATTTTGGTATGGAAACAAAAAATAAAGGGGAAGTGTAAGATGAAACGAACTTGAAAGAGGGTGGAGAAATTATTACCTCTTCTTCAGGTGTTTCCTTTTCAGTTGATCGAAAGGGATCCTTAGGATGGTTTTATGATCAAATTAAGGACCCTATGATGATTTAAGGTAATTCTTGAGGATATTTGGGTAGGGTTTGGCCGAGCCAAATGGATTTAGAGGTGTGAAATTAGGAGAAAGGGAAGTACCCTATTATAAGAGAGGTGAGGGTCACTTTAAGAAAAGATTGAAATATTAATTTATAATAAAATAATTTTCGGTTTATAATGGAAAAAAATGATTTAATTCGAGGATAAAGTGGGGATGGGTCAAAAACCTCTCAACAAATTGGTTTTAGACAGTTTATGTCACTATATTAACCTTATATTTTAGATTTAACTCGTAGTTAAATACTATGACATTTACCAAGTCTCTTAGTATTTTAATATTATATGGTTAATAAAAATACTATAAACTATCAAGAGAACCCCAAGTGATTCATTATTAATATATATAACCTTAAATAAGTCTTTTGACCGAACCGTAGATTTTTAGGAAAATTATATCAATTAATAATATATTATTTGTTTAAAAAACTCAATAATGTCAATTTTGAAAATATTTAGTATTTAATTTTTTTGAAAGCCAAAACAACATTATCACTTCGAATAAAATTTATGTAATCAATACCAACATGTCATATTAACATAAAAAATTAGTGAAATTCATCAAAAGTCTCAATTTACATTTATTTGGATATATATAATATCAATTATTTTAATATTTCATTAATAAGGTAACTACTGCATCATCATTGTGAAAAAAATAAATTAAATTATTTAATGACTCAAAATTATAAATAAAATAAAATTAATTAGGAGATCTCTTTATATTTATAATGAATATTTATAGACAAATTTATATTTCATGTATCCATATATTAAAGTGGTTTAATTATTAATCTTTGAATTTTACACTTTTAACTCATATTTAAATAAAATAATAATAAATGTCGTCATCTAATCCAAGTGGACCAAAAGGATCATATTTTATTCCTAATGTTGTTTATGGTAGAATTAAACTTATCCAATAGAATTAGGACATGTTTTAGGGTAATTATAATACCATTTTACCTTTAATTACCCTATTTACTTTTAACCGTGGTAAATAAAAGTCAAAAGTTACTATTCAAAAAAAAATATTTTCATCTTATTTAACCACATTTTACATATTGATATTAACTATGTTTCTCTGATTTTTGAATTTCAAATCACATAATTGGCAAATTTATATTTTCTTAAAAATTTCAAATGCTCTTAGAAGGTGGGTAAAAGACGGTAAAAAGATCAATAAAATTTTATACATTTATTTTTATTATAAAAATGACTCCAATTAATAACATTGAACTAATATATGTATTATATATCTATATTTTTTAAAATAAACATAATAATTTTTTATTTAAATAAAAATGTCGGGTTTTAAACAATAACGCAGTGTTATTCACAATTCATCAAAAATTAAATTTTTTCATATAAATACCATATATTTACCCTAAGATAATTTTTATAATCCAAATTCAAAAATAAATTCTATTTTACCAAATTCAAAACATAGAAGTAGAGTTACTTAATTTAAAATTAATTCTCGTTGTCAAAACCAAAAGGTGGGTTTTTAAGAAATAAAAACTATCAAAAGATTGACAAGTGTTTCTGTCAAATTTAAATGTGAAATTACATATAATGACTTACATTGTATTAAATTATAAAAATATAATATTATTATACTTCCAAACCATTCAAATGAATAATTTAACACTTTAAATTATTTCAACTAAAAAAGTTGTTTTCCATTAAATTTCAGTATTTTTTATTATTCATCTAAATATTAAAGTTATCAAAAAAGTACCAAAACATTATCCCAAATAAATTTATTATGTCATGATTCTAAATTAGAATTTAATTTCACTAAATTTAAAATATAAAAGTGTCAAATATTGGTTATAAAAATGGTTTTCCATTAAAAGGTGGTAAAATTGCATTTTTTTAAAAAATACCTTTTTTATCTGAAAAAAATGAATTTTTTCTAATATTATGCCTAAGAAACGCATAATATGGACTCTAAAATTATATATAGTATATAAAATTTAAAATTAATTTAATACTATTAATAACTACTTTTTGAACGGCTAGTTTGATAAGTCATGGTGCGCTCAAACTCGGTGTTGCGTGAAGCATAAACTATTGAATTACTTTAAAAAAATAACTTACTATAAAATATTATGGTGTTACATTGATATATTTTAACTGAATTGGATAACATAGAGAATACCTAGGAAAATGTGAGGAGATGAAAATTCTAAAAATGGAATAAACTTTCGAATAAAGCATAGTACCTAAGTTAGAAGGCATAACATGATAACATAAAAGTCATGGATCAGGAATAAATTTTTGTGTCCTAACATATATAACATGGAATAATATGATCATGTAAATATTATAATGTAGATTAAATATATTACATTACATTAAAAGAGTTAAATATATTAGAAAATATTATATCACATGGTGTAAAAATTACCATAATGGATTAGTTTTTCTCATGAATCACATACATTATTTCTCACGAGGATAAAAATTACCCCATTCATTAGAGAAAAATCTAGATAAACCCTTCACATAATGTTCATGCTTATTTGTGAGACATGAAAAATCATATATAATGACTAATTATTGGGATTACCCATGATGAGAATTGGGTTTCATAATCATGTCATATGGAAAACCCAAATGATGTATCAAAATTGTTTCCATTAAAGAAGGTAATAAATCATGTGTGTTCAATCACTAAGTAAAAAATAGTAATATATCATTATAAAATATTTATTTCTAATGTGATTATATAAAAAGGGTGTCTAGAAAACTATATATTTGATCGACTTCAATGATGTTTAATGGAAAATATTAAGGAATCATTATAGAAGATAATTGAATGATTAGTTCTATAAAATCATAAATTAATTAAAATAGTTTTTTTTTGGTAAAATGAGTTGATTTGGAAAACTGTTCAATACTTAAATTATTTTATGGAGTTTATATTTAAATAGGCAAGAAACTTATAATTTTATTTTAATCAGGCTTTCATATCAAATTAATTAAAAAGTTTACCTTATTAAACATGTCATTACCCATCAATGAAATTGTAATTGGGATAAACATATTTTTTAGAACATATAGGAAGAATATATGAGTAATAAAAAGAATAATGAAGGGATAAACTGAGGTAATGATAAATAATTATTAACCAAATTGATAACATAGATGTTTGGAGAGATCCCATACATTATGTCTAAATATTTTTTTCACTTCCACATTATGTCCTAGGTATTTAAATTATATTCACTTATAATTTAATTCAATACCTATTACACATATATTTTATTTAATATAATTTTTTATGATTATTTATTCTTATTTTGCATTTTCCAATAACAAATTTTTTCATTATAAGATCATTCAAATCATGGTTTCATGATTTCATCACATGGGTATAATTATGGAAGTTATTGTCTATTAGGAAAGTACACTACATGTGAAATTAAATGGTTTCGATACACATACGTATTTTTTAATGCTCTCATATATTAATTTTATTTCTTTTATGAAGTTTATTCATTCAATAGAACATTGATAATAAATGTTAAGTTTATTTTTCTAGTTTTTTTATCATAATGAACTATTTTAATTTAATTTTTTATGATGTCTATATATTAGTTACAAAACATGATACATGTTATAATTTACTTATAAAATATTTTTTTACTATATTAATTTTTATGACCATCCTTGATGGAGGTAATGGAAAACAGAATCTCAATTTCCTCAAAGGAAGTGATCAAACATTTCATGAATGATGTTTTCATATTTAGAATAAAAGGATACAAGAAGATATATATTAATAAACATTCCATTGTAATAAAATTATATATATACATATATAATACAAGAGTTTTCAACGTAATTTAGATAGGTTAGGTGAGGAGGGGAGAGAAAAATAAAAGAAACATAAAAAGTGGGATTTATGATATTACCACTTGAATGTTTCCTCCTTGAAAACCTCATTACAAAACTTGGATTGGGTAATTTCTTGAGACCAATAGCTCTGTTACATGCGGAATATCCTTAGGAAGCTGACATGGATAAATTTTTAAAATAAAAAATTATTAGAAGGTGTGACGATACGGGGTGGTATTTATAGGGAATGAGAGGGTTTTTATTTTTATATTAATTAGTTTATTGTTTTTGGAAAATGAATATCAAAAATGAATACTATTAGGACAAAATAATGTAAATAGTGAATACATAAGAGAGGTAATGGTTTATTAACTAATTCAAGTCTAAAAAATTCATGTCTTTATTTTTTAATATTGAATACCATAAATTACAGTTTTCTACTATTCCAAAAAAAATTTATCAATTTTGGAAGCATCCCACCAAATTACCCAATCTAGTTTTCAATGATTAGATTTGAAAATTTTCATCCATTTTATGAAAATAATTTTCAAATTATTAATAATTTATTTTCTAAATAAAATCATCATTGTTTTAAAAAATAATTATTTTAATATTAAAATCTATTTTTTTCACATTGAAAAAATAATTTTGGTAATATAATTTTATATTAAAATTATAATAAAATATAAATCTAACCTATGAATAATTTTATGAAAATGCATTTCTTGTTAAAAATTAAATAATTGTTATATTTTAATTAAACAATTCTGTTATATAAAAACAACACATAATTTACCATTCATTAAAATTTTATTTACTTATAAAAAGACATAAATATATCATTGTTAATTTATTAAATACCAATATTTTACATTGTACTTTCATTAGTGCGGTTACTATTCAAACAACTATATTATTATTCATAATGGTCATATTACTATTCTAATGACCGTGTTAATATTTCAGTGGTATAGGTTCCTAAATATCTATAAATTACACTTATTTCATTCACTATTTATTCACTTTTATTTTCACATAATGCATTATATATACTATCAATGTAAAAATTAATATTTTATTGTAAATATTATGTATTATTTATATAGTTTTATTTATGTGTATGTCTTTCTAGTGGATCCTGATTATCCTGATTTTCCTATTCTTGTTATCATATTTTCTACTTATTATCCTTCTCTAATAAATTGAATTATTTTTAGTTTATTTGATGAATAGTGTATCGTTATTTATTTATGAGAATAATTTTTTATTCGATTCTATGTATGTGCTTTATGAGATTATTATAATAATTAAAATTCTATTAATTAAATTATGGGCCATTACATGATTCAACCCCTATGAAATTATTCCCATGAAATTTCATTTTTCATAATATGGTTAAAATAGTATAGGGTACTTCTCCTTCATCACTTCCTTAAGTTCCCATGTAACTTTTTCATACTTATGGTATATTAATGGTACCTTGAATGCGTGAGTAGTACTGTTACGTATAACCTTATATTAGTGGTCCAAAAAATGTTACTGGCTTCTCCTAATAAGAGAATTAATTTTCATGTTGTACCGCTTCAATGTTTTGTTCATGTGAGTTATTCGGGATGTACATCATTTAGAGGGATACATGGAAGAAATCATGTACATATGACATGGTTTCTGAAAGTGATAGTCAATAAACCACAACTCTCACACAATTATGAATCTCAAAGGGGCCAATTTATATGGTACATATCATTCCCTATATCCCATGTCTCATGACTACCTTCCCTAGAGATATATGGAGGAATATCATTTCACCAACTTCAAACTCTAATACCAACTAATGATTATTTACAGAGATCATATATTGACAATGGGAAGCCTAAATATGATGTGATATGGTCATTAATGATTTTTTAATTTCCTCGACCATTTTATTTCTTTGAAACTGAAGTTATCGAACATCATCCAAATGACTAGGTGTTTTAAAAATTTACCCTTAAATGGAGTCATAAGTATCTATTTGGATGCTTCATCAGAAAATGTATTTTGTATGATAACTTTGTCGGATGTTAAATGTGGGTCAATTCCTCCTTTGATGATGATCGAGCATGCATTCATCATATATTCAAATTTAAAAATAGTCTGCTCAGACTGGCGATTAATTTTTTGGGTTTTAAGACCTAATTATGTTCAATATAGTGTTTATGTAATGTTAGATACTCTTCATGAACATTGAGGAAAATCTAGAATATATATTAGATATAATAAATAATGGTACTCTATGAATACTTAACACTGATTTGATGTATATCCATACAAATTTAGAGAGTAAAATGTACACCTAAATTATAGTTAATTGATACGACTTTGTACGACGATCGACATCAACCAATATTTCAGTATTTCGTTTAGATGTCTTCATAATTGTAGTTTAATATTCTATAATGATGTTTTCCAAATTCCATATCTATATAGGTAATGGTTTCATAGTTACCTTATAATTTTTTATTTCATCCTTTACTTGATTACTTAAAAAATTATTGGATATATATTCAATGATAACCTTTTTCATATTATCCCACTAATAGTTCTCTCTAGTATAATGATATATATATTTTTGATCCCTATATGGATAGAGAAGGTTGAGGTATGTTAATAATTTAAAATATCCATAAATATATTTGGATCAGATGGTACAAATAGTCATAACCTAAACCATATGACTTCATACACATAAATTTTTAACAACTATGATATCTTATTTTTAAAAATATTGACATTCATCTAAATTTAAACCTCAATTCATAGAGAATACATTTTATTCTATAGAAAAGTTGGTTGAGAAATCAGTTGTTAATGGAATGATTATATACCTTACTCTATGAATACCAATATGATCATTTTCATGTCTAGGGAGAACGTATCCTTCTCAATTATCATCATTGATGAATTTAAGGAATCTCTTCTACATATTAAATCTACCACAATACTTTATCTACCAAGATGACAGTGAATTAATAATTCAAAATTCATGATGTTCTCTAACCATATACACTATATCATATTAATATATTTCTATGTGAATATATATTTGAGTCTCTTATGATCTATATATATTTCAAAATTTTCCCCCTTGAGATAATGACACCACATTTTCAATGTGAAGATCACATCCACCAACTCTAGATCAAGGGAAGGATAGTTTTTATCATTATATTTCATCTTTCATATGGTGTAGTCTATCACTTTATCAATTTTTTTAGTATACATCAAAATCCATTCTTTTCATCATTGTTGAATACCAATCGGGTTACCCACTTATCAATTGTGTAAGTACTGGTGTGGTGATATGCCTTTTTCAATTACACTAATTAGTCATCGCATCCACCAGTATATACAAAAATTACTCCCTTTTGATTAAAAATTATTTTTTGGTATATGAATTTTGATATTTTCATCAAAAATCATTAGTAATAAAATGATATTCTAACTAAAATATAGATCTCCATTACAGATATTGGCATGGTCCATTTTTCAATTCCATTTATCTTTTAAGGGTCTACATATTTTCTTTTATAGGTTATAAAATGTGCCATGAATTATAATTCCTCTATCTGGAACTCAAATTTATTGTACATTGCATATAATTTCTCCTTTAAAAAAGTCATTATTACAGTACGCAAATTCTCATCATGCTTCTCCTTTCTCATGGTGTATATCAGAATAGCCTCAATAAATACTACCACAAATATTTTTTGGTAATCTAAAAATACTCTATTAATTGTGTCTATGAAAATTTATGAGGAATTAGTTATTTTTAAGAGGATTTATAGGAACTCATAATGTCTATCACTTATTCTAAATGAAGCCTTGTTAATTCAATATTTATTGACCATTAATTAATGACATCCTGATCGATAGTCCACATTAGGGAAATACATTCCCCCATATATTAGATCGAGTAGGTCATATGTTAGTGGTAAGGGAAACCTTTCCATTAAGAGGATCATCTTGAGCTCATGATAATCAATCCATAGTTGAACTAGCCAATCCTTCATTTTTATTAAGAGTACAAGCACACTAAATTTTGAAGTGATCATCCATATGAAACCCTTGTCTATATTATTTTGTAAAAATGTACTTAGTTCCCCCAACTCAATGGTGGTTATCTTGTAATTATTCTTTGATATGGATAGTCATCTAGGTATATGTTCAATTGATAACTCAACCACTTGGTCAAGAGGAAGAATGGGAAATCCATTATCAAGAACATTTATGTGGCCCCTTACTGTGATCGTGTCTTAAATGGTGATCCTCTAATTTTTCTCATTCATAATAGATACATATTCTTTCTCATAAGTAAATGATATTTGTAATTGAGATGATTATTCTAGAGGATATTTATCCACATCATAAAACATATTCATAATTGGTGGATTCCTTGTGATGTGAAGGGTGATCCACCATTCCCTATATTCTCTGTTATATTTCTATAATGATACATACACCATTACCAATATAACATAAAACATCACCAAATGTGGTTAGAATATATTTATAGGGTTCTGTAGTCTAATAAAACGATCTATAGAATTGTTATTGTAACATCCCACATAAATAAATAATATGAAATTTTCATATTTATTAATATTTGAAAATTGAATATTAATTTTTCTTTAAATTGGATACTATGTTCAATGGAGTACCCAACATGAAACAATGAGTTTCTCCAAAATCTCATGTTGCACACAAGGTTGAGTCAGGCTGAAAAATAATAACATAATATTTTTATTTTAAATGGTAGTTAACGCCTAGCTATTTTATTGGTGGGAATGAACAGAACTACCCATGTTATGATTAAACATTTTTTTTAAATATTTTTACATTTATCCAAAAAAATTTATAGGTGTAAAATGATAATGAATCCAATTTTAAGCATAAATACTCTAATATTTTTAAAAGGTAGTTTTACCACCTTTTGATGGAGAACCACTTTTTAATCTAATTTTTGACACTTTTATATTTTCTAATTGACAAAATATACTTCTTTTTTAGAATCGGGACAACAAAATTTAATTTGAGTATGTTTTTGGTATTTTTATGATAAAGATTATTTTTTAATGAATACTGAAAAATACTACATTTTAAGTCAAAACCGTCATTTCATCTGACTTATTTATATCCATATATTATATTTTTAATTTGTTTTAAAGTGTAATTAGATTATTTTTTTACCGCTAAATCCATTTTTTGTGATTGAAATTAATTTAAATTTTTTATTTATACATTAAAATATGTCAATATTTGGATTGTTATTATTTCTTAAAAACACAATTTTTTATTTTGACAATGGGAATTAATTATAAATTAATTTTTTCAACTTCGATGTTTTAAATTTTGAAAAATGGATTCGATATTTCAAATAATTGACACCAAATTATGTAAATAGGTATCTTTTATTTTTAGACATTATGAATAGTAACCTCAGTAAATATTTCATTTGCCATGTTTAATGGGTAAATTTGGTAAATAGGAGATAAAATTAATATAATAATAATACTAAATTTCTACAACACATGTATAGAACCTATTGGATGATATATGTTCGATCGTGGAAATCCTTGAATAGATTTTAGGACCCCATTGAAGTAACTAGTATGTTAAAATGACATTTAATTACTTTTAATTTAATATCAAAGAAAATATAACTTAATCATGTATATTTTACTAATATATTTTTTATATGGAGTTATATAAGCGATCTATTCAACTATAAATATCCATTAGAATGAAAAACATATTTCCTACATAATGGTATTTTGTTTATAATTTTTAGATATTAAATAAATAAATTAATTTATGACACAATGATGATGAACAGAATGTTTCATTAATAATGTATTCAAATAAATATTATTATAAATGTTAAAATAAATATAATTTGGTTATATTGATGTCATGAACAAATTTTATGGATTCTTTTTACATGTTATATTTTTATTAATTATGTTTTTTAAGTAAATCATGTTTTAATGGATTTTTCAAAAAATCAGGATATGAATAGTGTCAAAATTGACATAATTAATATTTTAAAATATTAAATATTTTATTAAATATTATAAAATTCCAAAAAAACAATGATTCATACAAATAGTTATCATAAGTCTAAAATGTCATTATTTAATCTTTAATTGGATATTTTTCATATTTTGGTAACTATTGTGATTCTCAATATGTTAAATGGTTAATAAAATGGTTAGAGAAAAAAGGGTTAACTAAAAAATATAAGGATTAAAAAATATCCATAACCTATCTAATTCTTATTAGATGGTTTTACTTATACTTATATTAATTTTATCTTAGAACTAGATTAATTTTGACTCATTTATTCTGAAAATATTATTTATAATAAAATAATAATTCAAGATATTCTTTAAGTGCCCATCCTCCCTCTTATAAAAGGGAACCACCTCTATCTGATTACTCAAACATATCAAGCCACATGTCTCATCAATCCTCTGCCCAAATAATCACCCAACATCTCTCTCTTACTCCTATAATAATTACCCTAGGTATAATGGAATCCAAGAGATCCCTTTGTCCCAACTAAAATCTTGTTACCCGATTTGAGGTAGTGTCTTCTCTCAAGTTTCGTTCCATTATTTTTCCTTCTCCACACCCTATGATCTTTTTATGCTTTTTTTACATAACAACAGCACTATCCAGAATAAAATATATTTTTTAATGAGAATAATTAGAACTACACTAACACACACCTTCGTCTAATGGGTATAGAACATATTGTTTCCGTGGACGGCGAACTACTGCATCATGAAACAATGATTGTTCATTCTTCTCCTACCACCTCTTATGGTGGCCATTATGATGGAAATGTAATTATATATGATATATTTTTTATTTATTTTTCCTATATGCATATTTAATTATCATATAGAACATTTAATTATTCTTTTAATGTTGTATAAATACGCTAATTTCATTTGAGGAAGTGCGAACTACCGCCCCCTCAAAGTGATACGACTTGTTCATGCTATACATGGAATGTATAAAGGACAAAATTAATGAAATAATGTAACATATATAAAATCTATATTATACTGGAATTATAATATACCTATGTATAATTCATTTTTCATTCCTTTAAATAAGAAAATGAAATGAATGTAGTGTTCAGACATACGTACGACTTACCGTCACCATGAACGGCACATTTCATTTATTATATCCAAATGCTATGGAAAATTATAAATACATATATACTGGATATATATGATATATATGATATCTAAATAAAGAATATCAGTCTTGATATAATGTATGTTTGACCACATGGACAATTTATAATTACAACAAGTTCATTTTTGACTCATGTCCCGAACATCGACAAAATTTTTGATATGAACTCAAATAATTATCTAATTGTTATATCAAGGTAATTATTGTTCATAAAAGGAATAATAAACTAAAAAATGGTACTAAAAAATTAAAATTAACTTAACTATATTATTCAAGAAATTAAAAAATGAAGCAGTCAAGTTGGACATGAGATAAGGGACTTTGTCTCAATGTTCTTTCATTGTGGCATGTTTTGATAATATACACCTCCTTATTTTACACACTATATAATAAACCCATTTTACATTTACTTTCATTCAATGTGAATATTTATTCTACCTAGCATATTACTAAACGACAATGGTAATATTTCTTTTTAACATGTGCGACGACAATAACCTTTCCGCCTTCGTGAGCATTATCTGAAACATGGATTCCATAAAATGCTTTGAAGTTTTCAAATTAAGAAAAAATACCATATAACCATTTTACATAATTTTGTATTGAAAATGGTTTTGTAAGTGTATTTACTATTTCAATATCTTTAAATTAATTCTTGTCATTGAAACTCAAATTTTATGATTGAAATGTGGATATTTGAAATCTATTATGTGTAATTATTATATAATGGTACAAGGAAATGTAATAAGTGGTTACATGATAAAAAAAATGAAGGGTGGTTTCATGATAAAACATGGATGCCAGATTAATTTATAACCACTAATTCATTGGGTATGGAAGTCGGTCATATGGATATTCTATTTGTAAGAATAATTTTTGGATGTCTTCTATATGGTTATTCCGTTTAAGTATGATTATGTCCCAAGTTACCTTTATATGTTATACATTGTTTTATATGGGAATTAATGTAATTATTTTGATAAAAAAAATTTAACGAGTGACCTTATATTTAGTGAAGTGATTTTGATAATTCTTTAAGGTGAAAAGTATTACATTTTGATTATGTATTCATGGTTTGAATGTTGTTTTGAAAACTAATTGGTTTCCTTCTTTCTGCATCCCATACTGATATTTTTATGCTCATCCCATGTTTTTTGAAATGTTTTTCCCAGGAATTAAGGGGGGATGTGTTCATGGATGAGATCAAGGAAAATTTATACTATTTAAAACATGGAACTAAACATGTTTCTTTTCTTTTATGAGTTTTTATTTTATAAAAAAATAGATACTGTGTAGATGTATCTAAATGTAATATTCAAGATGTTTTTCCTATGTTATGACTTAATTCCATAAATATCTAAACCTGAAATGATCATAATGTTGAATTATTAACGTAATTCAAGATTATTTAATGTTTAAGGATGGGGCCTTATAGTTTTTATCAGAGGTCTGTTTAGATAACTATAGCAGCTATAATTTTGTTAATAGAATATCCATAAATTAAGTTTACTTTATGGTATGATTGAAATTATATAGAATATGAATGATTCCATGTTTCTTCATCTAAGATATGTTTGCACTAAAAGGATATCATTATAGGAATCATGGAAGCACATTTGGGAAGGCATATAAACGAGAATAACCTTATTAAATCAGCATCTTGAGATGATTGGAATCGGATCCGAACTGTTTATTACAGTGATGGACCAGTTGACTCAGGAAATAAAATTTGGTTGTATATATGCACAAGATCCACCAGATAAACCCCATATTAATATGTTTATAGTATAACATTTCATGAGACAACATCCACATCTTTCAGAGGATCATATGACACTATTCAAGTAGAAGGGTGGATCAAAGCACTGGAAAATATTTTCAATGTCATGGGTTGTACAGAAAATCAAAAGGTTGGTCTTTATCTATATCATTTTGAATTAGAAGCATATCATAAGTGGATGATGGAAAAAAATATCTATTATAGTGAGGAGAATGATGCTATTGGTTGGGAAAAATTCAATGGTATGTTTCTTGAGAAATATTTTCCTAAGGTGGTTCAACTTAGGATGGAAAAACAATTCTTGGAATTTATATAGGAGGATGAATAAGTGGAATCTTTTAATTAAAAGTTCACTCGACGAGCATGTTATGCTCCATATTTCATCTTAGATATTTATTGTAATATATTTCAATTTTACTTAGGACTCAATCCATGATATCGAAGATCATTAGCCTCTTATGAATTTAAATGCTTTGAGAAACATGACAGATATGTTGAGAAGGTAGGAATAGAGTTTTCTGATGATCATGTGTTATAAGAGAGTATGATAAAGTAGTTGTCCGATTAGAAGGAAGAGGGAAAGAATTCATCAAAGAAACCTAGATGTGAGAAAATCATGTTTCTTTCATGTGATAAGTGTGGTAAAAAGCATCCTATATAATTTTTATCAATGTCTGAGATGCACTTATGGTGTGGTAAGACTAGTAATATTTCTCATAACTATAAGGAATATGATTGTTTATACAGGAAATGAAAATCCAGAAGAAATAAGTTTTAGTTGCAATGAGGTTTGGAATTTTACCAATGTGCATCAAAATATTATTACCTAATTTGGAAACCAGGAAGATCAAAAGAAAAAGGGAGGGGGAAAATATTTTTCTACTACTTTGGCTGATGTGGGACCATCAAGTGAAGTGGTATCTGGTACTTTTTTGGTTTTTTCATATTATAAAAATGTGTTGTTTGATTCAAGATCTACACATTCATTAATTTCTGAGAAATTTTCTAGTAAATTTGGAATTCCATTTCAATATATGAATCCTAAACATGGGGTAAAAACACCAAGGTAAAATGTTGAGGAAAAAGGGAAATCATTAAAATATACCTATACGTATTTTGGAGATAATTTACTTGCAAACCATGTTTTTTTCGTATAGTAGTATTTTATGTTACATTGGGAATGGATTGGATTTCTATTTAAGATGATAAAATTTAATGTAGAGCTAAAAAGGTTTATTTTTAGAAATACGTTAATTTTTTGTACAAGAATGAACCCTTATCTCTTATAACATATAAGAAAACTGATAAACTAGTGAAATATGGGAATGAATGTTACCTTGAACATTCTTCTGAAAACAATGGAACCGTTCCGATTAATGATGTGCCAGTAGTAAATGAGTTTCTTGATTTTTTTGTATTTGTTTTCCATTATTATACCTGATTGTGAAGTTGAATTTACTATTTACGTAGTTCCTGGTGCTAAGCTAATTTAAACCCCCCTATCGAATGGCTCCAATTTTACTATTATCGTTAAAGAAACAATTTCATGAGTTGTTAGATAATGGTTTCATTCGACCTAGCACATCACAATGGGGTGATCCAGTCTTGTATGTTAAGAAAAAGATTGTTCAATGAGACTTTGGAATTATTATTGTGCTTTTAATAATATCAATTCTAAAAAAAGTATCATTTCCCTCATATTGATGATTTGTTTGATCAGCTCCAGGGAGCTCATTATTTTTCATAGATTGACTTGAGGTCATAGTACCATCAGTTGAATGTAAAGGAAGAAAATGTTCTAAAGACCACATTTCATACTAAATATATCCATTATGAATTTGTAGTTAAGACTTCTAGGTTAAACAATGCACCTGCAATATTCATGGATCTTATTAATAGAATTTTCTACGAGTTCATGGATAAGTTTGTGGTTGTATTTATTGATGGAATTTTGTTATATTCCAAAGGTAAATAGGAATATGAAAGTCATCTGAGGGTTATCTTGAAAACTATATAAGAAAAGAAATTTTCTGGTAAATTCAAATTGTTTCATAAAATGGAATAACTATTGATCATGCTAAAACAATATTTTTGAACAATGTCCAAGACATAAAAATATAACCAATATTCATAGTTATCTTGGTTTTGTGGGCTATTATCGAAGGTTTTTTTTTTATTTTTTCATGGTTATATTGCCCCCTGACTAAGTTAACTTGAAAAGGTTTTATGTTTATCCAGACAAAAGGATGTGATGATTTTTTTTCATGAATTGAAAAGAAGATTAGTGAATGATCTATTATTGGAATTACCTTCCATAAATGGAGTGTTTGTTATATATAGTGATTATTCATTGAAAGGACTTGGTTGAGTCCTAATAATGAATGAGCAGGTAATAGATTATGCTTCATATCAGTTGAAACATCATTAGTTAAATTACAATACACATGACTTTGAATTAGCTTCTGTTGTTTTTCATTAAAAATTTGGAGGCATCATTTGTATGGTGTAAAGTGTGAAATATATACTAAAAACAAAATTTTGAAGTATATATTCACTCAAAAATAATTAAACATGAGACAGAGGATATGGTTATAATTAATTAAGGATTATGATTACATGATCCACTACTATCAAGGAAAATAAAAATAATGTGTCACACGCTTTTTGGGGAAAGAGTAATGAAACATTAACCATGCTAAGTTTGGAACATGATGCTTCTATTAAAGATTTGTTGAATGTTTGCATAGAAGTAGTTGGTGCACAAAATTCTCTTATTTTGTATCAAGTGGTAGTGAAATCGTCTATAATAGACAAAATAAAGAAAGCATAGAAACAAGACAATGAGTTACAAGAAAAAGGTAGAGTTGGATCAGTAGGGTTAGTTACATAAATTTAACAATGATAAAGCTTTTGTTATGATGTTTGGAAAAAGATTATATGTGGCTTGTGATTCACAGTTAAAGAAAGAGTTGTTATGTGAAGCTCATAGATCATTACTTTCAATTTATCTAGGTATTACTAAGTTGTAAAGAGATATTCGGGAGTATTATTGGTGGTGTTGAATAAAAGAAGATATTACTGACTTTACTCTAATGTGATTGACTTATCAAGAGGTTAAAGAAGAGTATCAGTGGCCGAATGGGATGCTTGAGTCCTTACCAGTGCCAGAGTGGATGTGGGAAAATATATACATGGACTTTGTTGGGGGATTACAAAGACATCGTGAGGTAATAAGGAAATCTGTGTTATTGTGGATCGATTGACTAAATCTACTCATTTTCTTCCTTTTTAATATACTTTATCTCTATATTAACTTTATCGATTGTATATTAAAGAGATAGTTAGGTTACATGGAGTTCCCTTCTCCATTGTATCTGATCATGATATCGGGTTCTAATCTAAATTTTGGAAGGGCCTTTAGAATTCATTGGTTACTGAATTACATTTTAGTACAACTTTTCATCTTCAATCAGATGGGATGTAGAACAAAAAATTGAGATGTTGGAATATATGCTACATGCTTCTTCAATAGATTTCCAGGGAAGTTGGGACCAACATATTTCTTTGGATGATTTTTATTATAATAACAGTTTTCATTCATGAATATAGATGTCTCTATTTGATGCATTATATGGAACGAGGTGTTGAACTCTAGATTTTTCGGATGATGTAGGTGAAAGAAAGTTGATGGGACCAGTATTTATAGAAGAAATTGCATAAAAAGATCAGTTAATTCAGAAGCACATGAGGAAAACACATAGTAGATAAAAAAGTAATGTGGATAACTGTATGAAGGATATTTCTTTTGAAGTAGGTTATCATGTATTTCTCAATGTTTCTCTATGGAAAAGTGTGATGAGTTTTGGTAAAAATGGAAAGTTAAGTCCAAGGTTCATTAGACCCTATGAAATCCTTGAGAATGTTTGATCTGTTTCCAAAATAGTGGCTTTACATCCATGTTTATCCCAGGTACAAATTGTTTCTCATGTTTCAATATAGAGAATGTATATGCAGGATCCCTCTCATGTTTTGAGTAATGATATGGTTTAGTTGGAAAAGAATCTTATTTATAAGGAACAACCAGTCCACATTCTTGACTGAAGAGATAATTTGTTTCAGAATAAGGTAATAAATCAGGTAAAGGTTTTGGGGAAAACCATATGGTTGAAGAGGAAACATTGGAATTTGAAAATTATTTGAGGGATAAATAACCCCACTTATTTGATATGTGAATAAATATTGCATGGATGAAATTTCCAAAATGGGGAAGGATGTAACATCTTGGGTAAATAAATAAAATGACATTTTCATATTTATTAATATTTTTTTAACTAAATATTAATTTATCTTTAAAGGGGATTATATGATTGATATCATACTAGACATGCAACAATGGGATTATCTGAAATCCCATGTTGCACACAAGGATGAGTCCTAATGTAAAATAATAACATAATATTATTATTTAAAATGTTAGTTAATGCCTAGTTATTGTACTGGTGGGAATGAATACAACTAACCATATTATGATTAATTTATTTTGTTAAATTGTTTTACATTTATCCAAATAAATAGAGGCTCAAAATGATAATGAATCCAATTTTAATCATAAATACTCTAATATTTTTAAAATATAGTTTTACCACCCTTTAATAACGAACCCCTTTTAAATATAGTTTTTTCACTTTTATTTGTTTTATTTGACAAAATAAACTTCTTATTTAGAATCATAGCATCAATATTTAATTTTGGTTATTTTTTGTATTTTCTAATAAAGTTCATTTTATAATGATTAGTATAAAATACTGAGTTTTTAGTCAAAATATCTTTTCATATGATATGTTTATATGGTTATATTATAGTTTTAATTGGTTTTAATGTTTAATTAGATTATTTTTTTAACAGTTCATCCAATGTTGGTCATTGAAATTAATTTAACTTTTTAATTAAACATAATCACATGTTAATCTTTTGATAGTTATTATTTCTTAAAAATTCATTTTGGTTTTGACAATGGGAATTAATTCTAAATTTATTTCTAAAACTTATGTGTTTTGAATTTAGAAAAATGGATTCCATATTTGGAATCAGGAGGTCCAAATTGTGTAAATAGGTAACTTTTATTTTTAGATATTATGAATATTAACTTCAGTAAATATTTTATTTAGCATGGTTAAAGGGTAAATCTAGTAAATAAGGGTAAAAAGAAATAATATAATAATATTAATTTACCCTAACACATTTCCTGTCATGACCCGCCTTCACAAAAGGAGGAAAGGGACAACAGATTTCCAGACCCTTCCTTCTTTATGTTTGAAGGAAAGATAATGACCCCCCAGATCTGCCATCAATAGGTCCCAGAGTGGAAACTAGCACCAAGGGTATAGAATCACACACAAGATGGAAGGCATTACCCTTTATATTTTAATAGGATCTAGAGATAAGATAGAAACCCCAACAACACCAAAGATGAATGTAAAGGTAAATCCAAACGTAACCCATTCCCATATGCATGTTCAATAGTAAATGATACAAGCCACCAAAGACGCAAAAGGTAAGTACCAAGAAAAGGAAAAAAGACAACAGCAACTGCCCCAAGGTTCGAGCTAGTACGGTCCCGCACGATCCCTAAAGTCCTCCTAGAAACTTGAAAGAAGGTTTATATACATAGGGTGAGCATACAAGTATACTCGGTAGGGAAAACCAAAATCTCTCGTGCACAATTGGGGGAATCATTCTAATAACCTTTGAGAAAAGAGAAACCAAAGCACCTAACAAGGAAAACTATCCACCCAAGCCTCACTAAGACACACTCCCAAAATAACGCAAGGTAATTAAAGTACAGTAATAACACATTGATATTTGTGTACCCCATGACACATTACCACTGGTTATTGAAGACATTCTACACATCGAACCAGTCCCGCCATTCTCACCGCAGTCCCACTACCAAACCCCACCTACACACACTTGGGCCAAAACCTCACCATAGTCCCACTACCAAACCCCACCCGCACACACCTGGTCCATAACCAATATCCCTCCCGTAGACACCTGGGCCACACCACCACGCATAACCACACCTGCAAACACCTAGGTCAGAACAACTACTGCCACGCCTAAAGACACCTGGGCCTCATCCCAAAGACACATGGGAAAAAACCTGCCCACAAACACCTAGGCCAACCACCACAACCACCCTTTTCAAAGATTCTTGTGCAAATAATAGACTTCAAGCCATCACAGCCAACCCGAAGAGTCTTGGGATATTTTTCAAAGGGAGAAGAAATGAGGTAATAACCATCCACTCATAGGAGTTTTGGAAAAAACACCCACCCCATGAAATGGGGTGTTTAGCACTAAGTGCTCAACATGGGTGGGGCATGAATAAGAAACATAAGAAAATACAATATATGTATAGGTAACAGGCACTCATCCCAACCTAGGGGCTCCAAAACCTAAGCACAATCACCCTTGTTACAATTCATTCATAAAGAAAAGCACAACACTCAAGGCCATGTCCCAACTCATCCCAAAAAACCAATTCCCCATTTAAACCATTCTTGTTTTCATGATCAAGTGATCCGATTTTGGTGAATTCTTCACTACTGGGAAACTAACATGCACAACCACAATCCAGAAAAGAGAAACAACCAAACATCAATTTAAGCATTCACACCCAGTTCTCTTGTAAAGTTACAACAACAAAATGGGATTAGTGAGATCCCTCAAAGTACTGGAACCAAAGAAAACCTCACAAAAGTGATATGTGAGATCCCTCGAAGTACTGAAAACAATTCAAACCCTGAGACAGAACCCCTTGTCCCCAAAACCACGAACCAACAATTTCTCAATAATAGAGGATCCCACCGGTGTTCGTGTCACAGGAGAGAAAACACACAACTTCATATTCACAACCAACAACCATACCAAAATGGAGGATCCCATCCTCTCACACTTTCCCCCATAAGCATCGAATAGAACAAAACCCACTACCAAAATACAGTAGGAAAACTTCCAGGTTCAAGCACATCATTTATTATTTTCTTCTTTCTGTTGGTTAGTCGGGGTGACCACACAAGGTTTTATGTTTGCAGGGCATCCATTTAATCCACCGAGATCACGTGATTAAAAAATTTCTATGTTACATCCATTTGATAATCATAGGAGACAAGAGTTTATTTGGTTACAAGGAAAGACCACCAATAGCCATGATTTTCACTAGGCATAAACCCACACTATTTAAAAAATAATGATCAAGGAAGAGGAGAAAATAGAACTGTAGTATATCGATCACACCCCTCCCCTTTATTCTTTAAAACTCCATTTTTTATCTTATTTACAATTCGATTTCATCCATTCCCCCAGAAATAGTAGAGTAACCCCACCCCCACCCCCACCAACATGATACACATAAAGGAGAGACGAAGGAAAAATCCCTACCTGGTTGTTCAATGATCGATGTTTTTCTCCACGCACCAAGAACATGGGATGTGTGGCTTGCAGGGGAGGAAATAAGTGGAATCTAACACGTATAGAAGGCTATAGTAGAGGCACACCACAAGAAACAAGAAGGAGGACTCCACGCGCACCAGGAAGAAGAAATAAATTTAACTGAGAAGAAAAGGAGAACTCTAGCGGGAGATATAAAGAGGATATCAGGATATGGAATTTTGAACGCCTGGAAAAACAGTTCGTGGTTTCCTATGTGGGCGCGTAGTTAAACACGATGATATTAAGGTGTAATTTAATAAACCCCCTCATCGGGGAGGCCTCTCTATATTTTTAGGAATTAAGTATGGGCTTTAAATAGCTTTAAAAAGGAAAAAGAATTAATTTACGTCAAAAGATACCTTACGGGAGCAGAAAAGTGGGGTACTGGAAAAAAGGGAACGAAAGGCTCGGCAAGGGGACATGGTGCCACCATCACGGTGTCTCCCTCACGGTGCCACTGTCACGATTCCACAATCATAGTGCCACCAGGACCAGTACCACCTTCACGGTGCCGCCGTGACCAGTGTCATCCTCACAGGGGAGCTGTGTTTTTGGTAAAGTAATGGCCAGGCGGTCTGGGCCATTACATCAGATACCTATCAAACTATTCTCACACTTGAGAATTAAAACAAGACCCAAAGAAAAAAGCGGGGTCCGAACAACCACATCAAAACATACCTCTTAGGAGTAGACCTCCTTGCTACCAAAGAATGCCCCCTTCCTCATGCATTCATGAAAAACAAAGATTCAAACAGTCTGGTCATGTGGGTGAGGGGTTTCCCTTCCTCTATGTTAAGATACTATCCACTTTGGGTGGCACTGACTCACCCAAACGAGTTTAAGTGCATCCAATTTAATGCGTCTTAACTAGGGATGAGGTCCTCCCCTCCCCACATTTCTGGACACTTCACACACATCCACAGAAAAAAAGAAACCACACATTCCATAGTCAACAGAGTAAGTGTTCCATCAACCAAGTACAAACAAAACAGAACAACTCAAAACATCTCTGGGTACTAGTCACTCATCTGTTTCTCCCATTCCTAGGTACTCTCCTAAATCCCACCATGAGTCCATAGAACACGAACCAAGGGAATGGTTCATCCATGAAGCACCTTCTCTTTACAACTCTCAATCATCACTGGTCGCTCCACGAACATTATATCATCCTTGATGTCTAGATCTCCCTAGTGGAGGATGTGTGAATCGTCATGCAGATACAGTCGGTGCCGGGCACATGGAAGATGTTGTGAACCCTTTGTAGCGGTGGTGGCAACACCAACTAATAATTCACCTCGCCGACCCGCTGCAACACCTCGAAAGGTCCGACGAACCTGGGAGAAAGCTTACTCCCCATGTAGAACCTTCACTGGCCATGTCGATGGGAGACCTTCAAGAACACGTGGTCCCCAAGTTTTTACTCCACGTTTCTCCTCCTATCATTGTCAAAAGACTTCTGCTAGTCCTGAGCCGCCTTCATCCTCTCTCGTATAAGATGAACCTTCCCTGTCGTGCTCTGCAGCACCTCCGGGACAAGAACACCTGCCTCCCTGACCTTTGTCCAGCTCACGGGTGAGCAACACGGTCTTCCATACAATTATTTTAATGGAGCCATTCCAATAGTAGATTGATAGCTATTATTGTAGGCAAACTCTACCAAAGGCAAGTGCCGCACCCGCAATCCCCCAAAACCCAGGACACATGCCCGTAGCATATCCTCCATGGTCTGGAGGTGCGCTCTATCTGTCCAGCTGTCTGGGGGTGGAAGGAAGTGCTAAGATGTAGCTGGGTGCTGAAATCATGCTGCTATCCCTTCCAGAATCGTGAGGTAAACCATGCATCCCAATCCGAGACTATAGACCTTGGAACTCCATGTAACCACACCACCTCATCCACATACCTCTGTGATAAGGCTTCCACTGCACCCGACTCCTTTAACGCTAGAATGTGAGCCAATATCATCAAACATTCCACCACTCCCCAGATAGTGTTGCAACCTCCTTTAACATTGGGTAGCCCTGTGATGAAATCCATCGAGATGTATTCCTACTTCCACTCAGAGACGTCTAAGGGTTGCAAAAAAAACACCTGAAACATGATGTTTTGCCTTCACCTGCTGACACACCAGGCACATGGCCTTGAACTCTGCCACCACCTGCTTTACCTTAAGCCCCCAAAACTGTACCCTCAGGCTCTGATACATCTCAGAAAATCCCGGGTGCAACGAAAGGGGTGATTATTGGAACTCATCAAGAACTCTCTCGCGCATCACCTCTGGAATGATGATCTTCCCTTGGAAAATAATTTTATTCTAAACATCCTCCACCCAGCCTTCCATGGCATCAACCTGGGTAACCCAGTCACACATCACTTCACTTTTGGAGTCCCCCCACTAGGACTCCTCCACCTTCCATAGAAGAGAGGATTGCACTGTCATCTAAAATAGGAAACCTATACTACTATCCATCCTCACGTCCCGGTGCAGGGAAGCCAATTCCTCCATCTCTTTCCAAGCATTTTCCGACTCTCAAACTGCATCCTTCTGCGACTTCCTGCTCAATGCATCGGCCACTACATTCCCTTTTCTTTAGGTGTATGAAATATTGCAGTCGTAGTCCTAAAGGAACTCCATCCACCTTCACTGTTGTAAGTTCAGGTCCCACTAAGAGAAGACATACCTCAAACTCTTCTAATCATTGAATACCACAATGAACTCCCCAATGAGTTAATTCCGCCACAACATTACTGAAAACACGACTGCCAAAAGATCTGGATCGGGGGTGGCATAATTACACTCATGATGATGTAACTACCTTGACCCATATGAGATCACCCCTTATCGCTGAATCCACACACATCTAAGGCCTGGCCCTAAAGCATCACAGAACACCTCACACACTGCCCCTTCTTCTGGAAACCTCAATACTGGGGAACTAACAATCTTCTCCTTCAGATAACTGAAGGATTCCCTACACTTCTCATACCACAAGAAATCTTGGTCCTTCTTGGTCAAAGCTGTAAAAGGTGATACAACTCGAGAGAAGTTGGGTATGAACCTCCGGTAGTATCCTACCTTCCCAAGGAAACTACGAAATTCTACCACATTCTTTGGTGCGGCCAAAGAAAAAACCACCTCATCCTTCGATGGGTCTACTACTATCCCCCACTCGGACACCACGTGCCCATGGAAGTGCACCTCTCGTGTCCAGAACTTGCACTTGGACAACTTCCCATAGAGCTGGTGCTGTCGGAGGATTTCTAAAGCTATCATCAGGTGCTCGGCGCGATCCTCCTATGATCTAGATCAAATCAGGATGTAGTCAATAAACACGACTACAAACTGATCCAGGTATTCCTGGAATATGGAGTTCATGAGTCCCATGAAAATGGCTGGAGCGTTCGTAACTCCGAACGTCCTGAACATGAACTCAAAGTGGCCATATCGGCACCTGAAGGCCGTCTTCAAGATATAACCATCCTTCACCATCAACTGGTGATATCCCGACCGCAAATCGATCTTATAGAACCATCTTCCCCCCTTCAATTGTTAAAGAGATCGTCTATTCTTGGAAGAGGGTAGTGATTCTTGATCGTCACATGATTCAAGCTCCTGTAGTCTATGAACAACCTGAGACCACCATCTGCCTTCTTCGTGAACAGGACTGGAGCACCCCATGGTGACACACATGGTCGAACAAAACCCTTCTTCATCAAAACATCAATCTGAATCCACAACTCCCAGAGCTCAGAAGGTGCCATCTGGTAGGGGACATAGAAATAAGACGAGCACTAGGCTATAAGTCTATCCCAAACATGATATCACATCAAGGGGGTAGAGTCGTCGCCTCCTCAGGGAAGACTTCCATAAACTCGCTGAAGATCGATGGAACATCCACCATTTATTCATCCACCGACTCCAATAATATCTTAGATAACAATGTGAGGAGGGGTTACCCTTGGTTGCTGCTTCCCTGGAAACTCCTCTCACCAATGCAAGTCACACGTTAGCCGCTCAAGTCTAAAAACACGACCCTTTGTTGGAAGCAGTCAATGACGAAACATACATTGAAAAATCAGTAAATGCCTAAGATGAGATTGTATGGGTGTATCTGTAATAGTATAAGATCCCTGACTAACTGATGTGGCCCTATCATCAGTCTGCATCCACAAAAAACTTACAAAAAGTCGGTCAGACCTCTAACTTGTGTGCTCAACACCAGGGGAACTGGAAGTCTCTCAGCGCCTAAACCCAGAGCATGGGCCAGAATGGGTGTAACAAAGGAGTACAAAGCTCGTATATTGAACAAGGAATATGCAAGTGTACTCAACAAGATGATCAGACATCGAATGACCTCTGGCCCTGCTAGAACTACTGCCTCCATGGCGTGCAACTGCTCGCGCCCAGTTCCTCTGCCCCTCGGTTGTTGGATACCTCTATGACCACTCCCTGGTCGAGGTCCCTGAGAAGCGCCCTGAGGGTGGCCACCTCCTGCAATGTCTACCCTCAGTGGAGAAGGAGCTCGCTGACCCTGCTGCTGCTGAAAGGACCTGGCTGGAAACTGCTGCTGCTGAGGTGGGCGCTAAACCTGCCCACCGCTGCCATACTTCACTCTGTCCGGGCACTGATTCCGAAGGAGCACATGGATTCCACAGATGAATCATCTCTGTCCTGGTCCTGAAAAGAAAGGTTGAGGTCTGCGAGATCAGAACTGGAACTGCTGGGTAATGTTCCCTGCCGATCGGAACCTAGAGGGTCCTGATGCTAGAGGTCTGCTGCTAACAACCTTCCCCTTTGACGAGCCTGACTGGATTCCCTCCCGTGATACACCTCCAAGCGTGTGCATCCACTCCACCACTTCTACCTTCTTCTATACCTCTATGTTTTTTGGTAAGGTGATGGGAGTAACGGCATACTGGAGGGAAGGTCAAAGTGCCTCCTCCAAACGTCTCGCCCGATACTCCTCATCCAGAAATAGATTTGGAAAAAAGCGAAGGAGATCCTTAAACTTGATCCCCAACTCTCTCACTAACATACCCCCTGCTGGAGGGAGAGTAACTCTTGCCTCTTCTCAGATTTCATCGCAGAAGAGAGGAATTCTTCATGGAACTCCTTCTCGAAACCAGCCCATGTCACCTCAGCCTCCCTCTTCTCCCCTAGATAAAGTGTCCACCACTGACATGCCACTCCCCGCAACTGGCTCACGACCAGAGGAACCCAATACTCCAACAGAGCCTAGATCAAGTCGAAATCTATCACCATATCCTCTAGCCAACACTCCATATCCATGACTGAGGTGCTGCCCTCATACTTCTCGAGGGTATGTCTCTGAAAGGCACGAAACATCTTCTGCCACTAATCATCCTCCTCCTTTCGGTCGGTCCTCCACAGATTAGCCATGTCAGCCTTCTGGGCCTTGATCGCCCGCACAACTTGTGGTCATCTCCCAGGTTCCATAGTTTCCTGGTAGACAAGGAATGCCTATGCACCAGTAGTGTAGAATATTTTTCTGAATTTTTCATAGACTTATTTATTTATTTTGAATCCCCTAGAAACCCATGAAACATATGAACACAAGTCATTATAATGTATGTACCTTTCTTAGGGACTCTACCCTGCAATCAGTGTAGCCTCACTTGGTCGTATGGTAGGTCTAGATTCCTTGCATCCGATCATGGGGGGCCCAAAAATCTCATGTCCTAGCTGGTCTTCCCATGCCAATTTCACACACCATGATCACCCAACACTGTTTCCCTACCATCCCATTCAATCCTCACTGTACCTAACTCCAGACTTCATCCTATCTCTCAACCATCATCCCTTTGATACCATTCTGTCATGACCAACCTTCACCAAATGGATGGAAGGACATCAAATTTCCAGACCCTTCCTTCTTTAAGTTTGAAGGAGAGATAATGATCCACGATAAACACCTTCAATAGGTCCCTGAGTGATGACTAGAACCAAGGGTATAGAATCACACAAAATATGGAAGGAATTACCCTTTTTATTTTAATAGGATCGAGAGATAAGATAGAAACCCCATCAACACCAAAGATGAAAGTAATGTCTAAGCCAAAAGTAACCCATTCCCATATGCATGTTCAATAGTAAATGATACAAGATACAAAAAACTTCAAAGATAGTTAACAAGAAAAGGAAAAGGATAACAGCAACTGCCCTGAGGACCGAGGTAGTACGATCTCGCATGATCCCTGAAGTCCTCCTGGAAACCTGAAAGATGTTTTATATATGTAGGGTGAGCATACAAGTATACTCAGCAGGGAAAACCAAATGCTCTCGTGCACAAGTGGAGGAAGCATTCTATTGCCCTGTGAGAACAGAGAAACCAAAGAACCTAGCATGTAAAACTATCCACCCAAGCCTCACTAAGGTACACTCCCCAAATAACGCAAGTCAAGTAATGTATAGTAATAGAACATCGATATTTTGGTACCCTGCACCACTTTCTCACTGGTTATTGAAGACATAATATGCACCAAACCAATTGCGCCATTCTCACCGCAGTCCCCCTTCCAAACCCCGCCCGCACACACCCGGGCCATAACCTCACCCCAATCCCACTACCAAACCCCACCCACACACACCTGGGTTATAACCGCTATCCCACCCGTAGACACTTGGCCCACAACCACCACGTGTATCCACCCCCAAAAACACCTGGGTTAGAATAAATACTACCATGCCCGAAGACACCTAGGCCTCATCCCGAAGACACTTGGGAAACAACCTGCCCGCAAAAACCTGGGCCAACCACCAAAACCACCCTGATCGAATATTCTTGGGATAATAATGGACTTCAGGATATCACATCATGCCTGAAAAGTCATGGGCTATTCGGGAAGGGGAGCAGAAAGGAGCTAATAACCAACCACTCATATGAGTGTCTGAAATCGCACCCTCCCGATGAAATGGGGCGTTCGACACTAAGTTCTAAACATGGGTGGGGCGCGAATAAGAAACATAAAAAATAAAATATATGTATAGGTAACATGCACTCATCCCAACCTAGGGGATCCAAAACCTATGTACAAACACCCTTGTTACTATTCATTCATAAAGAAAATCACAACACTCACGGCCAAGTCACAATTCATCCCCAAAAACCAATTACCCATTTAAACCATTCTTGTTTTAATGTTCATGTGATCCCATTTGGGTGAATTCTGCACTCTTGGGAAACTAACAGGCACAACCACAAGCCAGAAAAGAGAAACAACCAAACAGTTATTTATGTCTCCACACTCGGTTCTCTTGTAAAGTTACAACAACAAAACGGGAATAATGAGATCCCTTAAAGTACTGGAACCAAAGAAAACCTCACAAAAGGGATAAGTGTGATCCCTAGAAGTACTGGAAACAAGGAATAACCTGAGACATAGCCCCATGTACCCAAAACCATGAACCAATGGTTTCTCAAAAATAGAGGATCCCACCTGAGTTCGTGTCGCAGTTGAGAAAACACACAGCTTCAGATTCACAACCAACAACCGTACCAAAATGGAGGAGGCCATCCTCTCCCACATTCCCCCATAATCATAGAACAAAACAACACCCACTACCAAAACAGAGTAGTAAAACTTCTAGGTTAAAGCACATAATTTATTATTTTCATCCTTTTGTTGGTTATCCAGGGTGACCACACAAGGTTTTATGTTTGCAGGGCATCCATTTAATCCACCGAGTTCATGTGATTAACAAATTTCTATGTTACCACCATTTAATAATCATAAGAGACAAGATTTTATTTGTGCACAAAGAAAGACCACCAATGGCCATAATTTTTAGTAGGCATAAACCCGCACTGTTTACAAAATAATGATCAAGGAAGAGGAGAAAACAGAACTGCAGCATATCGATCTCACCCCTCCCTTTTATTCTTTAAAAGTCTATTTGTTATCTTATTTAAGGTTAGGTTTCATCCATTCCCCTAGAAAAATAAGAGAACCCACCCCACATGATACACAGAAAGGAGAGACGATGGATATATCCCTACCTGGTTGATCAACGATCGTCGTTTTTCTCAGCGCGCCAAGAACATGGGATGCGCGTCTTGCAGGGGAGAAAATTCCAGGTCTCCAAGACTTGCAGAAGTCTCCAGCAAAGGTGCACCACAAGACATTTGAAGAAGGACCCCAAGAGAACAACAACGAAGAAATAAATTCAACCGAGAAGAATAAGATAACTCTAGCAGGAGATAAAAAGAGGAGATCAGGATATGGAATTTTGAATGCCTGGAATAACGGATCATGGTTTCCTATGTGGGTGGGAAATTACACATGATTATATTAAGGTGTTATTTAATACCCCCCTATATGGGATGCCTCTCGGTATTTTTAGGAATTAATTATGGGAATTAAATACCTTTAAAAAGGTAAAAGAATTAATTTAGGTTAAAATATATGTTATGGGAGCGGAAAAGTCAGTTATTGGAAAAAAAGAAACGAAAGGCTTAGTGAAGGGACACGATGCCACCATCATGGTGTCACCCACATGGTTCCACCATCACGGTGCCACTGTCATGGTGCCAATGTGACCGATGCCACCATCACGGTGCCGCCGTGACCGATGCCACCATTATCGTACCATCGTGACCAGTGCCACTGTCATGGTGGAGCCGTGTTTTTGGTAAAGTAATGGCCAGGGGGGTCCGGGCCATTACATTTCCTAAATCTATTGTACGAGACACATCCAACCATGTGATTCCTTGTAAAGATTTTAGGTCCCCATTGAGACTATTGTGTGTGAAAATGACATTTAATTACTTTTAATTTAAACTTATGGAATATATAACCAAAACATGTATCTTTTAACAAAACAATTATTATTTGGGGTTATATAAGTGAAATCATCGACTATAAGTATTAATTATGAAGATAATAATATTTACTATATCATGGGGGTTTATTTATAATTTTTTGATATTAAATAAATAATTTAATAACAACGAAATGGTGATGCATTGATTGCTTCATTAATAAAGGATTAAAATAAATGATATTATAAATGTTAAAATAAATGTAATTTAGTTATTTTTTTGTCATACACTAATTTTCTAGATGATATTTATTTTTTATATTTTTATTAATGATGTTTTTTCGAATCAATCAGGTTTTTGTGGATTTTTAGAAAATTAATGATATGAATAGTGTCAAAATAGACATAATTCATATTTTAAAATTTAAAATAATTTATTAAATATAATAAAAATCCAAAAAATATAATATTTATCCAAATAGTTTTTATATTTCTTAAATATTATTATTGACTATTTAATTGGATATTTTTTAGGTTTTGGTAACTATTTTTATTCTGAAAATGTTAAATGCTTGATAATATGGTAAGAGTAAAAAAGGGTTAAATAAAAATGAAATGGTTTAAAGAATATAAAAAACCTGAATAATTCTTATTATATATTTTATTTCGAATTATATTTATCTTATATTCACACTAGATGATTTTGAACTCATTTATACTCGAAATATAATTTATAATAAAATAATAATTCACGATATTTTTTACGTTCCACACCTCCCTCTTATAAAAGGGAACCTCTTCTAACCCATTAATTAGGCCTCTAAAGCCTTTTGGATCATCTAAAATCTACCCAAATAAGCTACCAATATCCCTATATTATTCCTAAAAGCATTACATCATGTAGAAGGAAATTAATGAGAGTACTTTCGCTCAAATCCAAAGAAGTTACCTCATTTGAGGTAACTTCTTCTCTCATGTTTATTTCCCTTATTTTTCCTTCTCCACTACCTATGCTCTTCTTCTTATTTATTTAAATAAAAACAATAGTATCATAAATATACTAGGTTTATTTTTAGAATTATTTTAACAATAATTACACACCCCTCCATCTAATGGGTATAGAAAATATTGTTTCTGTGGATGACGAACTACTGCCCCATGAAATGATGATTGTTCAATCTTATCTTACCACCTCTTATGGTGGCCATTATTAAGGAACAATAATTATATATGATCTTTATTATATTTACTTTTTCTCTATGATTCTTTAATTTTCATTTAGAACGTACCATTATGCTTTTCATGTTGTATAAATATGATAATTTCATTTGAGGAAGTGTGGATTACCACCTAATCAAAGTGACATCACTAGTTCATGCTATAAATGATACATATAAAGGATTGAATTAATGAAATTATGTAACATATATAACATAGATATTATAATTTAATTATAATATACATATTTATCATTTATTGTTGATTATTTTAAATATGATAATGAAAATAATTTAGCGTTCATGCGTACGTACAGCTTACCATCTCCATTAACAGTGCATTTCATTTCTCATATACAAATGATGTGGAATATTTTAAATACATATATACTTGATATATATGATATATATGATATATAAATCATTAATATTATTTTGGGGATAATTTAATTTTGACCACATGGACAATTTATAATTATAACCAGTTAATTTTTTACTTAAGTTCTGAACATCAACAAAATGTCTAATATGAACTAAAAAAATTAAGAAATTATTATTGAAAGATAATAAGTCATAAGAAATGAATAATATAATACAAAAAGGTTCTAAAGTATGTAGAATTTAACTTAAATTTATTATTAATGAAATAAAATAATGAACAATTGAAGTCAGACACAAGGTATGGAACTTTGTCTCAATATACATTCATTGACACATGTTTTCATAATATACACCTCCTTCTTTTACGCGGTTTATAATAAGCCCCATTGACATTTAATTTTGTTCAAAGGGAATATTTTTTTTCTACGTAGAGTTTTACTAAATGAAAAAAGGAATGTTTCTTTTTAACGTATCTGACCAAAACTTCCTCTCTGCCACCGTGAGCATTATTTGATATTTGGATTCCTTAATAATTCGTTATGTTTTCAAATGAAAAATAAATACAATATACATTTTTTATATAATTTTTTATTGAAAATGATTTTGGAAGTGGATTTCCTATTTCAATATCTTGAAATTATTTCATGTGATTGAAAATGAAATTTTATGATCCAAATGTTGATATTTGAAATCTTTTATGAATGATGATTATATTTTGTACATTGAAATTTTACGGGTGGTTACGTGATAAATCAAATGATGGGTGGTTCTCTGATAAACCAATGATGGGTGGTTACATTATCACGTCCAATGACTTGTTTATGGAAGTCAGTAGTTTGGTTATTCCATTTGTTAGAATGATTTGTGGAAGTCGACCGTATGGTTATTCAAATTAAATATGATTATGTCCCAAATTATTTTTATATGCTATAAGTTGTTTTATATGGGATTTAGGGTAATATTTTGGTTATAAAAAGGGTAATAAATGAGCTTACATTCAGTGAAGTGTTTATTATACTTCTTTATTGTGAAAAGTATTACCTTATCCTTAAGTATTAATGGTTTACATGTCTTTCAGAAAACTAACTTCATTCATTCTTTATGTGACCCTTACTAAGCTTTTTATGCTCATACAATGTTTTTGAAATGTTTTTCACAGGACTTAAAGAGGAATTGGGTCAAGGATGGGATTTTGTAAAATTCATGTTTTTTAGAACATCTAAGTAAACATGTTTGTTTTATTTTAAGAGTTATTATTTTATGAAAAAATGGATACTTAGTAGAAGTGTCAAAATATAATATTCAAGATGTTTTGTATAAGTTAAGACCTAATTCTCTAAATCAATAAACCTAAAAATATCATTAATGTGAATTATTAAAATAATTCAATATTATGTAATGTTTAAGGCTAGGGCCTTTTAATTATATCCTTTGTATTCAATAATTTCCTTATTCTCTATTATCACAGATAACTTGATCATTATTTTTTGTGTAGTTTTTTGAATAGTTATACTAAACAAGAAAGATATTATATAATTTATTGATCCAGAATCATACAATAAGTTCATTACTCCTAAATTAATTACCAGAGTACATATCATCACATCATTTTTGGGATCCTCATTAGCAATAGTTATAGAATACTCTCCTCCTTGTTTCCATGTATGGGTTCTCTTCATACACCCCAACATATTCATCTTTATTTTTCTTCAATTTATAGAACTCAATCACCATGTTAATATAAATATTTTCTGAAAAATATCTATTGAATTGTATTATCTTTAATCTTTTCCAATTCATGGAATAAATTTTCACATAATTTTTTTTGGTGTGTTAACACCACTGATTGTATTTTCAATCAAAAAGATAAAATGCCAATACCACATACCATTACTATGAGTATTAAAGTATATAGAACATCTAATTAATGTAATTGAACCATTATTAATTGTAATGAATATTATAATTTCAACAAATGATAGGAGTTATTTATCACATAAAGGACTAAACCTCAAATTTCTAATTCAATGGATACTGATTGTATGATCTTGGACTTCATGTAGATTTTTCCTTTCTATAAAATTTCATTAAAACATTATCTGGTTGATGAATGGTTTCATGGGACTTTTAGTGGACTCGGGGTTTTTTTGGGGTTCACTACATGAATGAAGGAATACCGGTCCAAATTGTGCAAGGCACATGGTTTTCACATTGCTTATTAAACTATGAGGCCTTATTAGGAAAACAGTGCCACCATGGATAGTGGAATATTGCTTAGTTGGCATAGTTTTTGTAAACTATGATGTTCTTACTAGGTAACCATGCGACCCAAATTCCCTTAGATAGTGTCATGCACACGATTTGCGCAGGGTTTGGAAAACCATGTTGGTAAACCATGAGCGCTTAAAAAAGATGGAAAATTAATGTATATACATTTTAGAATTTGAAATCCTAAACTAATTTTCTTCCCCTTCATCATACCTCTAACTATAGGGACGAAATCAAAAGCTAAAACCATATCAATGGTGTTTATCTCTTAAATCCTGGACATTTGTAGTGTCATGGGATGTGAATCAAATATGCGGTTGAGTTTACTCCTTTCCATTCATCTCTTTTCTGGATTAGGGCTTGTATCGTGGTAATCTTCTTCTGAAGCCCAAAAACATTATTTTTATGGTAGAATTAAGGTTGAAGAATTATGGGGTGTTACAATCCAATGATAAGTCTATGATTATGGGTGAGTTCATTAAAAAATTTGATCTAGGTGGTTTATATGTTATATCACATAGTTCATATGAGTATTTGTACATATAAGCTCGTGTTCTTGATTTCATATGTTTTTTTATGGGCGGTGTTAGTGATATTTGGTAAAATGGGTGTCCAAATTAATAATTGAACCCATAGAGATCCCTATGGGAATCATAGATGATTAAATAACCAATATAGAGCCACCCATGAGGCGTACCCACCATCCCTAGCATGCTTGACACAAAAAGTTAATTACAATATTGACTTTTTATTTAATAGTTCCTCTAATAATGATGTTAAATGGTTAGTTTGTTGACTAATAAGGATAATGGATAGTTGTGTCTCGTGGTAGTTAATGGAGAATGGATTATTTTTCTGAGCATAAAATGGGTTAAATAAAATATAACTTGAATGATCAGAATGGTTCCTGATTTTTATTCACAATGCATAGGTGGGGTTAAGTCATGGGGAATGATGAATGAGTTATGTGAGCGTACATGTGTTAATTATTGAATTTCTTAAATCAGTTGATGTAAGAAATCTATTGAATATTATTATTGTGTCTATAAATAGGAAATGAAAATCGGGGTTAATGGATATGTAATGTAAATGGTAATATGATAATTGGTAATGGAATAATATTGACTCCCATGATGAGTAGGATGTATTGTGGTGGTTTTGTATATTATTGAATGTGTGGTTGTTATTTGGTATGTATGAAAAATTGGTTATATATAATAATGTGAAAATCGATTTGTGGTGGGATATAGCACTAAGTCTCATCCCATGGGTTTGGTTGGATTGATGCTCTAACCCCACCTAGGAATACATGTGTTAGGGTGTCAAACAGATTCTATATGGCCCAAATTGTTGCATTTGATGAGATTAAATATATGAAGGATCCATGTTATGTTGTGATGTGTTTATACCTAGTGATATGGGGAATTGTATTATTCCTTTGTACTAAATTTTGACGTCCTTAACCCCTATTTATATGTTAAAAATTCATAACTAATAAGTCATATGACAGGAATGGAAAAAAAGTAATGAAGATGATGTCAATGAAGAAATGTGAATAATGATTGAAATGGTTAAATTAAGGATTCTTAATAACTGGATCCCAAACAATATTTTCTTTAATTTTAATTTATTTATTATTTTCATGTAATATCTATTTATAATGGATATTTTTAGACACTATTGGTGGGGGAATGGTGGGTTATACTCTCACCATACTCAGGTCCTCTTTGTGTACCTGAGATGATTTCATTATTGTAGGTAAGGACAAGGTAAATTTCCATATTCCTGGTTGTTGAGTCAGGCTTGGGATATGCATTGATTAGTATTTAGGCTTGGGGTAATAACATAATTAGGGATTCCATAGTTTGTCTTTATTTTGGATTTTGTTCACTTGGCATGATTAACAAGTAATGACATATTTCCTCCAGACTATGGTTTGTACCCAATTTTAAAGATGTTTGAATATCATGTATATTGGTTATTTCATGATGTTTATCCAATTATATTTTTTTATATTCTATCTTACTCTGGTATGTAGGGTATAGTATCTACACAAGGATTATTTATACCCTCGCAGGCAGTTGGAAACCTCCACTATTCATGGAGGCGTCTGTATGTTCATTTGGTGACCCAGACCAGGGCACTGTTATGTGGAATTCATGGTAGAGAGATTACAAAGTGGACTCATATGAGATTAATTCTTTTATTACATACAACTTTGGGATAATATAATGAAGAATCCGAAATTTTCAAGTCATGGTAATGAAATTGTTCTTAGGAGTAGATACTCAATGTATCCCAGGGGGGGAATTGTTGTTGTTATTGCGAATTGTTACCATTGATAATATTTCACTAGTGGGTGATGAACTTGTTATGTGATGTAAACGATTTAAGATATTATGCACATGGACATAATGTCACGAGTTTATGCATTCATTTATCATTTAAGAACCTAATTACATAGGTCACTTGTATCATGGTAGGAATGGACAAGGGATTGGTGTGGGGGATAGAAATGGTTTAAATGCATTTGACCTTCATGAACAAACTGATGAAAATAATTATTAATAGAATGATGATAATGAAAAGAACGATGTAAAATATTTAATAGTTGTTAGAGAATTATTTATATCGAATGGTCATAAATTATTTTTGATGTTGATTTTAATGAACAGTAAAATGGGAAATGTGCCTCAGAGGAAAGGTCCACGTTTTAATTTACGAAATGGTTCAAAAATAGTTGTCCCATGTATGTCATGTTACCATTTTATAAGGTTTACCCTTGTTAGTCATGGACCATTGTATGTATGTTCGATTGTAGTGTTTCGAATGTTATTATGACCTTTGGAATATTGTTTGAAATGATATATTTATGTGTAGTAGATATCCTACTTTTATATATACTATGAAAGCCTTGAATTATGTATTTTGAGATATGTTTAGGGAATATAAGGAAGATTTCACCATGATGATATGGTCCTATTGAGTGACAAGAGGATTCCTCTAAGAATTCTCCCATGAAAGTAAGTATGAAAATATATAGATTCAAGAATACATAAGATAAGTGAAGTACCATGATAACTTATCCCATTTCATGAAGTTGATTGAAAGGGACCATGGGTGGGTTCTTCCAAACATGTTTGATCTGACTAGATAATTTTAGTTATAACACCCTTAGACATTTGCTTGAGAGGGTGGCCCTAACAATGAACATTTTTGGAAATAGTCTAGTTAGATGATTTTGGATCACATAGAGAATCTTACTAAGAATATGGTCAATATGGAAACATATATGTTGTGAGGCCATGAAATGTGTCTGAGGGATGTTCTCTTTTAGACCTAGAAAGGTGACAATATGTGTTAGAATGATTTTGAGGAGCATTTAATGGATCAATTTTATCCTAATACCTTATGGTATGATAAGGATCTGGAGTCTATGAGGTTGACCGAAGGGTCTATAAAGGTCATGGAGTATGGTAGTCATTTCTTAGACACTGCAATGTTTTGTTCTTGATTTTTTGGTGGATTATTCATCCTTAGAATGATGTTTCCACAATGGAATTAGGTATGTGATCAAGTCTTAGGTGAATATATTTCACTTGAAGAGGATCCATGAAGTGTGAATCGTGCCCTATTATCAGAAGGAAACCTCCAGGAGGCTTCCAGTGGAATACATGATGTTCTCGTTAGATGAAATAGGGGTGAAGCTTCATATCATTAAAAGCACTAATTAAAAATATTTCCCCATGGTGGGGGTAGACATGGAAACACGAAAAAGGAAACCTTATTTATGGTTAGAAATTGTGTTTTCCGTTATTAGTGTGGCATACTAGGACATGTGCGTAGTTATTGTTTATGACCAGTAGTTGAGTGTCGAGCATGTGGTCGATTGGGCCATGTGATGAGGTTTGGTAGGAACATATGGTAGTCAGTAAATGATAGATGTACAAAGCTCGTCCATAGTATTGGTTGGGGTCAACTACCTCATAGTAGGTAGGTAGTTGGATCTTGACTGGCAATACCGGTAGAGGCAGTAGACATGGATTTCATGGGTAAGATCATCCATATCATTCGGGTAGTATATCAATAGAAACTCAGGCCAAGGAACATGATTTAGGGAAAGGTCAGTGTCATGAATTTTAGTCTACATGAGATGTTGGTGAGGATGACCATCATCATTTCGAGGTATTGTTATTGTTTATTCTATGCTTTCTAGTGTTTTATTTAATATTGGTTCCTCAAATTTTGTTATTTGTTCATATTTTGTAGTCATTTTTGGTCTAGAGGTGGAGAATTTTAGTAGGATAATTTCAATCAACATGCTATTATGGGTTGGAACATGTCATATCAGACAGTTTAAATGATCTGTTGTGGAGGTTGGTGGGTACTGTTTTCTATGAACATGTTTTTCCTTGAGATGTTAGGTTTTCATATAATTTTGGGATTAGAATAGATGTTGTTGTGTCAGTCCCATTTCAACTTTTTTCATCATATAGTAACAATAAAACTTCGTGACGGAGACACCCATTTCAATTGTGTTGAATGGGATGTTCGAGCAAGAAAAGCGAGGTCCATTTTTCATCAGTTGGGTGAACACAAATCTCATGTGGCTAGAATAATCTTTGATAATGGTTGAAAAGATCAAGATATAATTCCTCATGTTTTGGGGTAGTTTGAGGATGCGTTTCATGAGAATTTTTCTAGGATTCCACTCGAGAGTAAGGTTGAGTTCATGATAGAGTGCATGCTAGGAGAAGAATTAGATTTAATTCTACCATATAGAATAGACTTGGTAGAACATCAGGAGCTTATGACTTGGTTATAGAAATTTAATAAAAAAGGTTTCATACATCCTAGAACATCACCATGGGTATCACTAGTCTTGTTTTCCAAGAATGTTGATAGATCAATGAGGTTGTGTGTAGATTATAGAATATTGAATTATATGATGGTCAAGAATCAATACCCAATTCATTGAATTGAGGATCTGTTTGACTATATGGGAGGTTCCTTGGTGTATTCCATGACCAATTAGAGAACGTGGTATCATCATCTAAGGGTTGATACCTCTAGACCTACCACAACTAGATTTATGGAGTAGGTATGAGTTTTATGAGTTTTGGTGATTTTATTCAAGTTATATAATGCACCAGATGTGTCCATGGTCTTAATTAACCTTATATTTCAATCACATTTATATAAATTCATATTTTTATATATTTTTTACATATTGGTGTACTATATAACCCATTAAGATCATTCCAAACATCTTGACATTATCCTGAGTACACTAATATAGCATAAGATATACACAAAGCTATCAAAGTGCCACATATGGATTGATAGGGTGCATTTATTTTGTCACATTATATCAAGGAAGGTGTGTCTATGGATACAAAAAAACTTCATATAGTTTTTTCTTGAGAGAAGCCCGATAATATTTCAGATTCTGAATATTTTTTGGTTTTCCCAGTTATTACTGATGTTTTATTAATGATTTCCCCTATTTAGAAGTTTCATTTTGGGGATTAGCTAATAATATAGTTATGTTTATATTGTATGAGGGTTGTGGTAATGCTATTAGAGTGTTGAAGAAGTTTTTGAGGACCACACCAATCTGGATATTTCCCACGACAGGTAAGAGTTACACCCTGTTCTATGATGTGTTTGGTGTTAGAAATGGAGTTGTGTATATACAAGTCGATAATGTAGTAGCATATAATTCAATACAGTTGAGGCCACATGATATAAATTAACATACTAAAAGTATTGATATAGCTTCTATTTTATATACCTTAATGTCATGGAGGTAGTACATGCTGGGACAATGTAATGTCCCAAGTCTAGAAGCCACACAACTAGATCCCCATACTCAGTTGGCCACATGGCCTCAAGCACATTTCCTCAAACTCCACAGGCTTTTGACATGAAGAGAGAGCCTAGGGGTGATAGTGGTAAAACTATGCCCTCATTGGTAGAGTGTAACATAGAAGAATAAATAATAACAATAATAGAAGTAGTAAACTTCATTCAACTAAAGTAAACAATGAAATACTGGAAGGTAAATATAACCATAAGGCATAACATATTATAATGATGTATCATGTTACATGTTATAAAATATTAGTGAAAAAAATACACTGCAATCAAGTAAAATCAATAATAATCTATAACAATAAAATATGAAAGCCAATAGAATAAAAAACCTTTGCTTGGTCCCATTCTCTCATACTCATATAAAGTAATCATGTACCTGTATTAGAAGCCTTTCCCCTACTGACCTCTGAAACAATATTGACTGCATGGACCCAAAAATGTGACCCAAAAAGGGAGTGTGAAATAAATCCCATTAGGCAACTACCAATGTTTTGTTCCAATATGTTACCGAGTATATGAAATAGTAGTGTATAATAGTAAAATTGTAGTAAACTAACAGGTACTCAAAAGCATCCAATCCTACAAGTACTGGCATTCATTTACACTCATTTCATGTTCTTTATTCTATTCAAATTCATTGAATTATATAAGTCTTTAGGGATAGCCTAATCCTATAAACCCCCTACATAATGTAAACACAACAAATACCTTAATAGGATATCTCAACACAAAAAGTGAAGACTGAATCCAAGCTTGTGCTTTGGCTTGGAAAAAGCATCATAATCAATATATTTCAATATGTCTCAGGGCTAAGCCTGATGTATAATCATTTCAGCATATTCATATCAATGACAATCTGGGTGTATTAGTATTTTAGCATATTATAGTCATGGAAAATCCCGGTGTATTATCATTTCAGTATATATCAGGGTGAAGCCTAGTGCATCGGCATTTCATTATAGTATTACTGCCAATGTCGGTGTATCGAAATTATAGTATAGTAAACAACACATGTAAATTACAGTATTACATGGTTTTAAAAAATCAACTCAAATTGGAAAAATTCATTTATCAAGAAACCCATGACAATAAAACTATGGCAGAGATTTAGCATTTAATAACTCACATGGGAAAATTTATATAACCTGACATACAATTAAATTGAACTATAAAAAATATTTAACAAAAAATTCACATGGTAAACATTTACTTAACAAATTTAATTTTAAAAAACCCTTCAAAGGAAAGCAAGGCATGCCCATCGGTATCATAGGCCAATGGTATAAAAATGTTCATATGAGGGACATCACACCCAAGGGGGGTCCCCTAATAAAACCAAACTAGTTCACACCAGCATCAATTAATTTATCTGATCACCCAATGATAGTAGAAAATGGTACAATTTAAATAATCAATCAAGATACATCCTAGTCATGGTCACGTGGCACTACAGAGCATATAAACCAACTGACATTATGAAATTAGTATGATACCGCATACCACATTGTGGAATGACTCTTTTCATCTAGCCCCGACTACTAATTGTAGCTATAACGATAGATATCTAAGAAATGAGGATATCTATTCAACCATAAATAACAATCTTAAACTAAAATCAATATTAAAGCCTTATGTGTGATTGAGAACATGATGATTGGGTTCAAAAAAGAATTACGGTGATCAAAACAGAGTTCAAATACTCAATTGGGAACTAAATCCCCTTTTGGTGCTACTGCCTCATGAACCCGGTGCCTCGACATTACAAAATGCCAAAAAAACAATGCTATATCCCATTTTAAGTGAAAAACAAAAAATACACGGCATATAACCCCATATAAATGGTGTGTAGTTCATTTAACTATTCATTTGGCATCTAATTTCCATCAAATTAGTTTCCCAGACCTGCCGACATGACTATACAACATATACCATAATGTACACAGCGTGTAGTTGTTTTTTCCCTTTTACTTGCCTACATCCCCACATTCCATGTATTCCCATCTTACTTAGCTAAACTACATGACATGGGCCTAGTATTACATGGAGTGTGACACCTGATTCCGTTAAATTGATCAGATTCTCTTATTTTCAAAAAAACAGCCCAAATGAAAAAAGAGTAAAAAATACGTATACCTCAATAGAAGAACTGGGTTCTTACAAACATCCCCCCTGAAGAAAATTCATACCGAAATTCCCTTCCAAGGGTGGTGAAGGAAAATCTTTGAATAACTCTTGACACTAAGCACATACATTGGCCTCCCTCTCCCATGTCTTGTTCTATACTCATCCATGCTACCATAGCACCCATACGAGAGAAACTAACTGACCTTGGAGAAACTTCGTGATCCAGTCAACTATACAAATCATGTTCTCCTCAAAGTATGAATCAACCTAATGCTCAACCTCCTCGGGCTAAAAAACGTGAGACGAGACTGAGTGATAGCGGCGTAGTTGAGATACATGGGATGCATCATGCAGGATGTGGGACCTCTGAAGTAATTGTAACCGAAAGGAAACTGAACCTACCCATTCCGATATCTCAAACAGTCCAACATACCTCGGTGAAATATTACCCTGTCTCTTAATTCTTTTATGTCCCAGCATCAGTATGACATGCAGGAAAACTAAATCCCCGACCTTGAACTCCAATGGTCATCTACGGTGATATGCATATGACTTCTAACGAGACTATGCAGTACCCATCTACATCCGAATTAACTTAACATACTCAGTGGTATCTTGGAAACGATGAGGTCTCAAAATAGCTGCTTTTCCTTTATCCAACATAGGGGTGATCGCCATGGCCTCCCGTACAAAGACTCCTCTGAGGCCATCTGAATAGTATCCTTGAAGCTATTATTATAGGAAAACTCAACCAAGGGTATATTTTTCTCCTAATATCCCCCTTATGGACTAGGAAATAGGCACACAACATGTCCGATAGAACCTGTATCATACGCTATGACTAGACATCAGTATGAGGGTTGTATGATGTGATCATAAGCACCAGTGTACTCAGTGCCCTCAAAAAATCCTTCTAGAAATGAAATGTAAAGAGGGAGTGCCTATCTAAAATGATATAATGAGGGACCCCATGAATTCGTACCACTACTCAGATATAAAACTTTCGGAGCTCATCAATATAGAAAGTCACATTGATTGGTAGGAAGTGAGTGACCTTCGTAAGCCTATCAACTATGACTCACACAACATAGTTCCCTCTAGGTGACCTCGGTAACAATGTCATGAAATTCATCGTGAGATCATACAATTTCCTCTCTGGAATAGGAAACAACGGTCAAAACCCAATCGACTACTGATGTTCTTCCTTCACCTACTGACTGGTGGAACTTTAGTAACAAAACCAGCTACATCTCACTTCACACCTGGCCACCAGTACTGATGGAGAATGTCATAGTACATCTTTGGGACTCTAAGATGTACTTCCCAAGATGAAGCATGACACTCCTGTGACAGATCCTCATGTATATCCCCTACCACCCACACATGTCCATGGTCATTCAGAACTTTAGCCTCGCCTATCGTCCACCTCGAGGGTTGTTCCTCACCTGACACACTCTTCCGTAGAACTAGGCCTTCATAATATGATATATTTCTCATCATCGATATGTCTAGTAGGGTATAGGTAATAACCAAAGATGAAATATATGTCTATCATTGACTATCAAGAACCTATAAATGCATTTTAGAGAAAAAATCCAAAAGCATCAACTCACCACTAGACTCCTAAAGTATATATATCAGAGTTCTCTTACTCAGTGTGTGATCCATTTCATTTCCTTTTCCAGGCGTATAGGTATAGTTAAAATCGAACAAATGATGGTATTACACACACATTCACTATCTCAAATTAAAATCACGCTATGTAGCGATTTATTTGATACTTTTTCGGTTATTGTACACCAAAAAATGTTCTCCCTAAAATTAATGTCTCCAACCGCGCAATGCATGATCAACCGCATAAAAATACACATCATTAGTAGGGTAATTCCACTCATGTGGCCTCAAATGTCGGGAACGGTATGAAACAACTCGATCCCATGGCATAATAACTTCTCCTAATCAAATAACTAATGCATCATAGTACACTGTGTAACACTTTCCCAACTCTAAAAATATCAGTATCAGCGCTGAATTCAAATGTCCCATCAACTCTTGAAAAGATGCTTCACAAGAAACTAACCACTCAAACATCATACTATTATTAGTAAATCCTGTCATTGGTGCTTCTAGGTGTGACATGTCGTGTATAAAATGCCTATAGTAACCTGTCAGCCCCAAAAAACATTGCACCTCCTAAATTTTCATGGGATGGTCCTAGGTAACTACTACTCTCACCATATCTGGGTCCACTAATACTCCAGTATCTAAGATTATGTGACCCCAAAATTAAATCTGATACATCAAAAAGTGACATTTTCCAAGATTAGCATATAACTAATGGTATATTAGTGTATTCAAAATGATCTCAAGATGATTTTCATGGTCATGTGGATTGTTAGAATTCAATATCATATGACCCACAAAAATCATCACAAAAGAATATAGATAACGATGGAACATTCAATTCATCAGCACCATGAAAGCGGTTGGCGTGTTTGTGAGACCAAACGGCATAACCATGTTCTCATAGAGACCATACCTTCTACTAAAGGTTTTATGAGGTATGGATGTCCATCGAACATATATACAGTGGTATCCTAACCTTATGTTAATCTACAAGAACACTCAATCTTCTCTAAGTTGATAAAACATGTCATCTATCAGTGGTGAGGGCTAAAGGTTTTTAACCATAAACTAGTTTGTTTTCCGATATTCCACACATAGGTTAAGGGTATCATCCGAAATTTTCATAAAAAAGACCAGTAAACCCCAAAGAGATGTAATAGGTCAAATAAAACCCTTAGCTTAAAGACCTTCCAACTTCCTCTTGAAATCTTGAAAATCCATCGTGGATTCCTATAAGTAGGAATGTATACCTGTGAAGCTCCTGGAACTATCTCAATAGTGAACTCCACCTCTCTGACTAGAGGTATGATTGATAAGTCTTCTTGGAAAACGTCCATGAAATGATCAACCATGGGAGGGAAATCTTCCAGACATACTCCCTAATCATCCAGATATATACTCATAATCTGGGCACTCATGTTTTCCTAAACCATAATGCTCGGGTCCAACTCTGATCATCTGGATATCCCATTAATCCTTATATGGACACTTTGTGCCCTATTCTAAAGTAAAACTCCCCCTATAATGATAAAAATAAACAAAGGATTGAGAAGAACCCAAATAGCCAATTCCAATAATAACATCAAAGCATGTCATCTCTAAGTCATAAAAGATCCAATAAAAGTGGCACCCACAAATCTCAAGGGGAACTCCTTTCACTGACAAAAACCTTTAATTCTAATACTTAATAAATTTTCTAGCATCATAACCTCAAAAGTTGTATAAACATACATCCCAAGGAATTCCACAGGGGATACCGATATAGAACTATGTGTAGCACAAGTATTGAAAAGTATATAAGATAAAATAGAGGTGACTAGAATAGTACCTATGACAGTAGAAGGGCTGGGATCCTGCTCTTGTTGGGTCTATCACATTGCATAAGTCTGACCTATAATGTTCCCCTGAGACACTCCTTGGTGACACTGAGCTGACCCGCCCTACAATCACTGTGATACTAGGGTCTGGCTACCATGTCCACAACCACACCCTGGCCTTGAATGATATGACATATTCATGTTCCCAAATAGGTGAGAAGCTTCTGACCCCACTCCTGAATATATTGTTGGTACAGACCCTCTCTGACTAGATACTAGAGGAAACGTTATGCAGAACTGTTGTAAATGGCCCATATTTCCGCAAGCTCATCATTTTAACGGGTTCATTGAGGACTAATTTTTACTATTCCCAATCCTTCGGCATTGGTATCACCTCACTTGGATACCAGAAGAGACAAATGAATACTTGTATCTCAGCGAAAAATATCTCTATGAAACTTCCTACTTTTGGTCAAGAGAGTACCAGAAATTAGTGTCTAACCTCCCTAGCTCGCACCCTTGATTCTCGTAGGATGCACCCAGAAATCATTGTCTGGTTCATAATAGTACAGACATAAGGAAACTAGATAACATTCACCTCTGATCAGATGTCAAACCCAAGAATATCCTTGTATCATCTAGATTTTGATATGTCATCTCCCATAAGGATAGGTGAAAATTGTCAAGCTCAGTAAACCAGGAGGAATAGTCCATAACTGATAGTGTGCCTTGATCTAGGTACATGAAATCCTAGCCTCGATCGTCCCTCTGCGTCTCAAGAAAATAATAATCATAGAATCATGCCAAAAATTATTCCCATGTCATATCCTGATGACACCCTGCCTGAGTGATAACATCCAAACATCTCTTGGAAGAATCTCTCATCATATAGGTCGTGAGCTTAACCCTCCTCTCGAGATGAGTCTCTAGATGCTCAAATGTTGTCATCAATGATTCCATCCATGATTATACAGCCTTTGGTACCACATCCCCTAAAAAAGTAAGAATATGTTGTTTCTAGAATTTACGCAGCAGCTCTTCCATAGATGTGGTAGCCTATGGTGTGCCCTAAAAGGTCTCCATGAACCTCACAAAACTATCACATAACTGTGAATCTCCACCTGTGTTCGGTATAATAATTGTTTCCACCACTTTTAGAACTATAGGATACACTAGTAGGCTATAGAATACCATTTTAGAAGTATTATCATCTTCTCTCTAATAGCATACATCTCAGGGTTATCGCAGCAACATGACTCTACAAGTTTAAGAAATTGCCTTAGTTCAAAACTCATTATCAAGGTGTGTTGTTAAAATTTTCCAAGAACAAAACAAGAAAAGAACCTCAAACTTTTATAAAAAAGATACTACATGGTGTGTATGAATGATACATGGTGTGTACCTTTATTTTCTCACAAGGTTGTGTTCTATAACCATCATGGGTGTGTATCACCCCATCTACATGGCATGTCATTATGACACACGGAGTCTATCATTAAAATTTTACATGGGAATGTAACTCTGCCTTTTTTTCCATTTAAGGTTCCTAAGTGCATGGTGTGTCCAGAATACTCATGGCGTGCACTCAGTTCTGCCCTCCTGGCCCTATAATCCCACATGACCATGTCCATACGGGTTCATCCTAGGTAGGATTCACGATGTGTACTGAAAGAAAATGATGTGTTCTAATCTGAACTCCTCAGCTCATGTTTCCTCTCACATAGCTCATTAAAAGGCTAGATAATACACGTTGTGTACATATGGTACACAAAGTGTACATTCAAAATCATAGAACACCTTATTCCCCGAAAATGAAGAACACACAACGTGTTATGTTAAACTACACACTGTTTATACAAGGTTTATCAAGACATAATCTCTAGATTTCCCATAAAACTCAAATCCTTCAAAAAAAAACGAGTGGGATTCCAAAATATGATTTGTGGGGGCCATCCTCTTGGAAAATCATAGTTTTTACGAAATAAGAACATGTCATGACACAATTATATACAAAAAAATTAATCATGATCCACCAAATTATAGTCCAAGAAGGCCCATAAACCTAAGGAACCTATGTTTGGTGTCCCTTCATTCCAAACCATAGCACATAACAATACAACTATCCTAGCAGCATGCATATCTATTAGGGTATTATCGCAACAACATGCATTACTAACACTATATCTATCACAACAACATGAAATATCTTATGCATCTAATATTGAATGACATAATAAGTGGAATGTGATTATAACAAGTGTCTATAGGACTTATGAGATGGAATGACATCATCCCATTGGGAATCAACATTATAGAACCAGAATAATATTAATAGTAATATCGAAAAACAAGTGTGTCACCCAATGGTGAAATCAAATCAATTGTAATAGCTCAAAATCAAACAACACTATTTAATTCAAGAAAAATTTGATTTTCCTTGCACACATGGTACCTACACTCGGGTACAACTAATTACCGAATTCCATACCCTTAATATCTTCGTATATTTTTTCCAAATAGTAATAAAAAATGAAGCCTCTAATACCAATTTGTAATTATTGGGACCGGAAGCCACTCAATTGGTGGGTTGTACCCAGTTGGCCACATAGCCTCTTACGCATATCCCCAAACGCGAGAGGCTTCCCACTAGCAGTGAGGGCCTAGGGCGGGATAATGGAAAAACAATGCCATGATTAGTAGAGTGCAACATATCATAATAAATAATAACAATAGCAGAAGCAGTAAACATAATACAATTGAAGTAAAAAATGAAATACTACAAGGTAAATATATCCTGAAGGCATAACATATCAAAATGATGTAGCATTTACATGTTCTGAGAAGGAAGTGAAAACAAGATAAACAACAATCATGTACAATAAAATAATAATGTTTAAAAATACAATATAAAACACATCATCATTACAAGACTTTTCTGGGTCCCATGCTCTATTTTTCTTAAGAAGCAATCAAGTACATGTATAAGAAGCCTTTACTATATCTACAACTGTAGCAATATAGTTTTCTAGGGCCCAAAAACATTACCCAAATGGGGTGTGAGAAATAAATCCCAATAGGAAACCATAGAAGGTATGTTCCAATTTTTCAGGGACTATATGCAATGGTAGTGTAAAATATTGAAAATGCAGTTAACTAACAAGTAATCAAAAGAAAACAATCCTATATTTTCTTCCATTCATTTACATTCATTACAAGTTCTTTAATCAATTAAAATTAATTTATTTATATAAGTCTCTAGGGATTTCCAAATACTGTCAATCCCATATGTAATGTAAACATTATGGATACCTCATAAAGTTATCTCAACACAACTAGTGAAGACCGAATCCAAGAATGTGATTTGGCGTAGAAGACACATCATAATTCATTCCATTTCAATATGTCTTAGTGCCACTCTTGATGTATAATCATTTTAGTATATTTAAATCCGAGAAAATCATGGTCTATCACAATTTTAGTATATAAAATTCAGGGAAAATCCCTATGTATCAGCATTTTATCATAATAAACAACACATGTAATTTTCTCTATTACATGGTTTTCAATGATAAAATCCCATGGACAGAATTAATTTATCATGAAATACAGGCCAATAAAATTATGTAATTGATTTAGAATTTAAAAACTCACATGGTAAAATTTATATAATAAGACTAACATGTGAATTAAACTATCCCAATTCATTAATAACATATTCAAATAGTAAAAATTAAATTACCCAATTAATTTCAAATAAACATTCAAATGAAAAAAGGCATTTCCATCATAATCCAATGCCAAAAGTCTCAATAATGGTAATTGTAAGTAAAATTCACCCAAGGTATATCCTTTAATCAAACCAAACAAGTTCACACATGCTTCAATTGATGTACCCTATCACTTAATTTTTTTATGTATTGATACCATTCAAATTCTCAATTAGGAGACACCCTACAAATGGGAGCGTGGAACTATATATCATATAAAAAACGTGAAATTAAGTAATTAGCTTGAGACCACCTACCTCGTCAGGATATGAATCTCCTCATCCAACCTCGACTTCTAATTCAAGATATAACGGTAGAGATCAACGAATAAAGGATATCCATTCAACATTAAATAACATAGTTGACAACTAAAATCATTATATATGGCCCTAGAGAAATAAAGAACTCGCTGATTGGGTTTAAAAAAGACTGATGCCAATCGAAATAGAGTTCATATGCTCAATCGGGAATGAAATTCCCTTCTATTGTGCAGCCTCACAAACACAGTGCCTCCTCTATCCAAAATGACAGAAAACGAGGATACTACCTATTTTAAGGGAAAACCATAAACTAAATGACGTGTAACACCATATACATGGGGTTTATATCTTTTAATTGAACATTTGGTGGCTGATTTCCACTGACATACTTTCCCAGACTGGCCAACATGACTACACGGTGTGTTTTATAATGTGCACGATGTATAGTTGGTTTTTTTCCATTTCCTTGTAGACATTCTCTCATGCCATGTATTCCCATCCTACATGGAAAAACTACATGGTTTGTTCCTTGGATTACATTTTGTGTAATCCTCAATTCCATTACTTTTCAAAAAATTACCTTGTTTTCTCAAAAAATGATCAATTGAAAAATATTAAAATAAACACGTACCTCAATGGAAGAACAAGGTTCTTACAGATAATAGTTCACATTATTTACAAACCATAAAATTAATATGTATATATTCTCTCAGAATGATTTCTATATTAATCATGGACGATTGGTTGAATATATGAAGTATTTTTTATTTGAGTTAGTTTACACAATATGAAAGTATAATAACAATGAGGATACTATGAGTCTGAAGGCTCAAGATCATGTGGTTTAGTAATCTAGATATAAGCATAGAATGATGACCATAATTGTTTATATGCACCGGGAGGTGATGGTTAGTCACGTTAAGTTGAGTCTTTCATCAATAGTGGTCAAGTCTACACTATTGAGTATGGTCATGGAGAGTCAGACTGAAGATCTGGAATGGTTTTCTATAAAATAATGTATTAAAGGTGGGGAGTCACCTTCGAGTTGGACTGTTAGTGATGATGTGGTTTTTCATGTTTGTAGACATAGTGTGGTGCCAACAAGCATGTAGGGAGAGTTGATGAATGAGTCACATGCATCAATGCAGATCGTTCAACCAGAATTTACAAAGATGTGTCATGACCTTAATTGGTAGTATAGGTAGCTGCAAATCAATAATTAGTTTGTATGTTTTATGGAGTGATACATTCCCTATAAGTATGTGAATGTGAAGAATCAGTTCTTAGGTGATTTTTCACAATCATTTCCCATTCTGAAATGCAACTAGTAAGATGTAACAATGTATATTGTAGTGGGTCATTGAAGTAATCCATAGAAGAGTGATGAAATCTAGGTAGATGTTTATTGGTTGACTAAAGTGACTCATTTCTTTCTGATCCATAAGCCTATCATAGTTGATTAGTTTGGTGAGTTATATTTTTTGATGGTAGTGAGGTTTCATGGAGGATTGATGAATGTTTATTCAGATCAGGATCTGTGTTTCAAACCATTATTCTATGAAGGATTAAAGATGTTTTGTGGTTCCAAATTGATTATGAATATAGATTTTCAGCCGTAGATGGAAAGAACGTATCAACATACAATTCTGGTGCTAGAGGACTTGTTGAAGAATTATGTCATGGATTTCTGTAGTTCGTTGGATTAAAACATCTCTTATTTATATATCCTAAAATAATTATTTCCAAACTACAATTCATATGGAACAATTTGAGGAGCACTGTGTGATTCCATTTAGATCATCACAGTTTCAGCTAGAAGCTGGAGAATCTATGCTTTAGGGACTAAGTCTCATGAATGAGATTTCAGAAAATGATCATTTGATTCTAAAATGCATGGAAACTGCTCAGAGTAGGAAAAAGTCATATGCAGATCCACACCATCGACCACATGACATTGTGGTGGGTGATATTTTGTTTCTTCAGGTGTCTCTAAGGCGGTGTCTCTATCGTATTTTTACATAGGGAATGATATATATCAGGTATGTGGGTCCATATGGGATCATGGAGAGGATTGGTCTGGTGGCATATCGATTTTATTTTCAACAATAGTATAGTAGTATGAATGTTTTTTTTTTCATTTCATTTATTCGACCATATCACCCTAATCTGTCCCCTTTGTATAATATTGAGGATGTAGAGCTAAAGGTTGATACATACATTGAGGAGAATCTAGTTCGTTTTGTGGATCACATTAAAAAGGTAATGAATGGAAACTTTTTTCCATTAGTTAATCATCTATAGCGACATGGTAATGTTCATGGATGAACATGGGAGAAGTCGTTAGATATACATGACCAATTTCCTAGTCTATTTTCTTGAGAATCATATTAATGCTTGGTAATGTGGTTCGAGTGCGTGATATTGTATTGTAGGGAGGTTTTAATATCTTTTAATTCATGGAGATATTTCCTAGTTTAAAATTTTAGTTTTAATCTCTTTTTTGTTGAGAAAGCGTATCTCGGGAGTATGAGTGGTCACGAGGCTATTTTGAGGGTTTGGGACACTAATATAGGGAAAACCATGCCAAACTGTGCATGTCATATGATTGGATCTTAGTTAAGTAAACCATGAAACCTTACCTAGAATATAGTGCAACCATGAACAGTGGAATATTGTATAGATGGAGAAGAATTTGTAAACTGTAAAGGTATTCCCTAATAACGTTTCCACCCAACATTCTCTTAGATAGTGGCCTATATATGGTTTGTTCATGATTTGGAATATCATGCAGGTAAAACATGTTCCCCTATAATATATGGAAAAATACTATTTATCAATTCTAGGATTTTAAAACCTCACCCGACATTCTTCCCATTCTTAATCCCTCTAAATCTTTTAATGAACTCAAATACCTAATCCTTCCCTATGGGGGTTCACTACCAATTCTAGGACGTTTGGAGAAATGTTGGTTGGGAATCAATGATCTGTGTGAGTATATTCCTCACATTTCATCTCATTTATGCACTAGGGATTTTATTATGATCTATGTTCTTATAAATCCTTGAAACATTCTTTTTCTAGTGGAATATAGGTTGAATCTTAAAGGCGTTGTATAATTGGAATCTATGTCTCCATGTAGGGTTTCGTCCATTAACAGATTTAGGGAAGGTGGTATGGATGTTATATCCTATATTTTTATGAGGATTTGTTCATATAATCTTTTTTCCCTAATTTCCTATGTTGGGTTCATGGTGTCATTAGTGAGATTTGGTAAAATGGATTTCCAAAAGTCAAATTTAACCCTTTGTGATCCAAGTGGGATGCATAGAGGATGACATGGCCGATATAAGGCCACCAATGGGGTGCTCTGACCTTCCCGAACATTGTTAATGGAAATTATAAGTTTGATATTCAATTTTAATTTAATATACCCCATGAGGAAAATTTTGAATGGTCAGCTTAATGATTAATAAGGAAAATTGATATTTGTTTCTTGAGGTAGTTAATGGATAAGGTATTTATTGGATTGGAATAAAAATGGGTTAAATGGAATTTATGGTGAATGTACCAACTAGTTTTTGGTTTATAGTTGGAATGCACAAGGGGGTGGGGGTATTAATACATGGGATATGAGGAACTATTTAAGATAGATAACATGTGGTAATTTTGGAATGTGTAAAATTGGTTTATGTATGGAAACTAGTGAATAAGCTTAATTTGTATAGGATCCTGAAATTAGAATTGGTCTAAATGGAAAATTTATGTAAATGGATATGTGATGATGGGTTATGGAATAATATTTAATTTAATATTATGTTGGAAGAACTATAGTGGTTATTTAAATTTTTTAAATATTGGTTGTGATTTGTTATGTATGATGATTTGGTTTTATATATAAGCATGTGCACATGGCATGGTGGCGGGATCAAAGAATGAGGCAACAATCATGGCTTCTGTTGGACTAATGACAAAACACCAACGAAGAATTCATAGGATATGGAGTCAAACTAATTCTATATGTAACTAATGGTTTTATTTAATAAGATTACATAGATGGGGGATTCATGTTATGTTGTGACATGTTTACCCCTAATGAGATAGGGACGTGAGTTATTCCATTATGATTAATTTTGATGGAAAAACCCAATTCTTAATGTTTAAAATGTATAACTAATGGGAAACTTGATTGTAATGGTCAATGTAATGATGATGATGTAAATGATGAAATGGGACCAATGTTATAAATGGTTAAAGTAAAGATGGTCACCTAGTGGAACCTAATATTTCAGTTACTTATTTTTCATTAATTTAGTATTTTCATTCACTATTTGTTTAGATTAGATATTTTTAGACACCATTGGTGTTGGACTACTGAGTTATACTTACACCCTTCTTAGGTTGTCGTTTATTACCTGAGAGGATTTAATGATACTTTTATAGGACAAGGGAAAGGGAATTTTAATTGGGGGTAGAGTTGGGTTTGGGATATTCATGGCTCAGGGTTGGACAAGGGGTTATGACCGTTTTGGTAATTCTATAGATTTTCATTGTTTTGTATTTTTTCATTTTGAATTACTTTCATGTCATGATATATTTACTCTAGGCTATAGTTTGTACTCAGTTTTGGGAGATGGTTGTTTATGCAGGTTTATCACTTATTGCATGTTGTTTCAGATATCATATTTATTTATTTATTGTGTATTTCTCTATTATAGAGGGTATAGTATCCCTATGTGTCTTACTTAAACCCACACTACTAGTCAGCAACTTCTATCATGTGAGGAGGTGTTCTTGAGGTCATGGGAGACCCCGCCTAAGGCACTATTTAGTCGATTCAAGGGAGAGGATTTTATAATGAGGTTATTCCACATATTTCATGTTATTATTTAGAACTTGATCACGTTGATCCACTACTTTCATGAGGTTACATGCTACCATTCCAATAAATTCAGGCATATCATTAGGAAATCATTACATTGCCTATCACATCGATTTTTGGAATGAGTTCTCCTATTTTCATATATTATCTTATAAAATGAAATTTGATACAATTATGAGGATTGAATAATAATCTAGAGAGAATATAAAAAGTTGACTATGAACATAGAAGGAATTACATATAATTGAACATTATATCCTAACTTATAATTTTACGATTTTTAACAATTGTTATTCATGGTGAAAGAATTATCCATATGAATCATAATGATGTTTTGTTTTCCTAAATGAAAAATGTAAATAGACAATGAAAAAATATAAAATATATTACACAAGCCTCTTACACATATTAATGCAAATTTTGGACCTTATTGATCCATAGAATATAAAACATGGATCAAAATGTCTAGTGTCTTTGGAAGGCTATGTAAATTATTAGAAAGCATAATACTAAAAATAAAGACTTCATTAATTTAATCTCAATAGTGATCTCATATCTCCCTTTGATCTCCTATAAATGTGTAAGATAACATGGGGAATACACAGAAAAATGCCTTCACAGAAATCCCAATAGGGGAATAAACATTTTAATAAAGAATAGAACAATATTTAAATGGAATAACATGATAATACAAAAAGGCATAGACCAAGAATAAATTTATTGATTTATAATATATAGAACATAGAATTACATGATCATGGAAATATTGTAATTCTGAAAAAATATATAACATGACATAAATTTGAGTCAATTATAACAGTTAAGACTATGTCACATGGTTAAAGAAGTGACATAATGAATTTTCTTTACTCCCAGATTCCATACATTACATCTTATAAAACTAATCATTACCCAATTCTTTAGAACACTATCTAGGTTCCCCTAGCATATCAGGATCATCCATACAATTGAAAAATTTAAAATCAATAATAATAAATATACATAAGTGTTACTCATGGAATCAAATGGGTTTCATAATTATTTCATAAGGTATAACCAAAGGGTGTATCAATATTACATCCATGAAATAATGGATTTAATCATCTATTGTATCATCCTAGGTAAATAAAGAAATAATAAATTTTCATATTTATTAATATTTGTGAATTAAATATTAATTTTACATTAAAGGGGATGCTATGTTTGATTTCGTACATGATACACAACAACAGGTTTCTTTGAAGTCTAATGTTACAAACAATGCTGAGACATACTAAATAATAATAATATATTGTTATTTTAAATAGTATTTAATGCCTAGACATTGTAAATGTGGGAATAAATATAACAAAATTTAACATTATTATACTTTTTTGTTAAATGTTTTTACATTTACCAAATAAAATTTAAAAGCTTAAAATGTGAATGAATCTAATTTTAAGCATAATTTACATTAAAAGGTTCATTTAACGCCATTTAATGGAAAAATCTCATTAAATATAATTTTGGTCACTTATATATGTTTAATATTACAAAATAAAAATATTCTATAGAATCGGGACATCAAAATTCCCTTTCGGTAAAATTTTGGTATTCTTCTGATAAAATTCATTTTTTAATGAATATTGAAAAATACAGTATATTAATTCAAAACTACATTTTAATATAATATATTTAAATGGTTGGACTATCTTCATAATTTTTTTACAGTTTAATTGTATTATATTTTTACCACTTAATCCAATTTTGGTCATTATAAGTAATTTCACTTTTAAATTGGACTTAAACAATTTTCAATCTTTTTATAGTTATTATATCATAAAAACATGACTTTTGATTTGACAGTGGGAATTAATTTAAAATTAATTTTTTCCAATTATCTGTTTTTAATTTGAAAAATGGATTCCTTATTTGGAATCATGAAGTCATAATTGGGTAAATAAGTAACTTTTATTTTTAGACATTATGATTATTTAATTTAGATAATATTTGTTACCATGGTTAAAGGATAAATCTGTTAAGTAAGGGCAAACAAATATTATTATAATAATATTAAATTACCCTAAAATGTGTCATAATCATATTGGATGAGTCATGCCAGACCATGGCCATACTTGGGTAGATTTTTGGACCCCATGTTTCCACTTAAGAGTGCTAATGAAGCTTTATTTTAGTTAACATAAAGTAAAGACAAAAATGACATAAACAAAATACCTTTTAGTACCTAAATTTTTAAATTAGATTATATAAGTTATAATTTAAACTATAAATATTATTTGGAAAGATAAAAGGATTTCCTACAATATCGTAATTTTTTATAATTCATAGACATTAGATAAATCAAATTATTTACAACATAATAATGATGTAGTGTTTACCTCATTAATAAATAATTTAAATTAATAAGATTATAAAGATTAAAATAATATCCAAAACCTATCCAATTCTTATTGGGTGATTTTATTTCGACCATGAGGAATCTTATATTCATCTTTAATTAGTTTTTGACCATTAAAAACTGAAAATAATTATATAATAAAATAATATTTTTCACACTTTCCTAAAGATCCCCTTCTCCAAATTATAAAAAGCCCTCACCTCTAACCTATTCCTCACACTTCTCAAGCCCCTTGTCTCATCAAACCTCTTCCCAATTAATATCACTACATCCCTATACTACTTCTAGCATCCTTACCTTAGGAATTAGGAACTTCTAGAAGTCCTTTAGGTTAGAAACAATGGGAGTTACCCAAAATAAAGGTAACTGTTTCTCTTAAATTCTTTTCTTTTATTTTGTTTTATTTTACATTTCCAACACCATAACACTTTTTATTCTTTTATTTTACAACAAAACCAGCATATAAAATATACTATGTTGTTTTTATGATAATGAGTTGAACTACACATACACACACCTCCGTCTAATGGGTAAAGAACGTACTGTTTCAATGGACGGTGAACTACTGCCTCACGAAACGATGACTGCTCAAATATCTACAAATGCCTCTCATGGTGGCCATTATGATGGAACTATATTTATATATGATATTCATTATATTTATATTGTTTCTTTGATTATGTATTTTTCATTTATAGAATACTTTTATGGTTTTCTTAGTGGGTAAATACGATTATCTCATTTGAGGATGTGCGGACTACCACCCCCTCAAAGTGATATGACTCATTCATGACATATGTGGAATGTATAATGGGTAGAGTTAATAAAATTATATATGATATTATACTGTAATTATAATATAATTATGTATCATTATTTTTTCATTCTATTACGATACCAAATATAAATGGAAGTGGCGTTCATGCATACATATGACTTACCGTCTCCATGAATGGTGCATTTCATTTCATATCTCCAAATGTTATATACTATTATAGATACATGTATATACTAGATATATCTAATATATATGATAAACAAATCATTAATATCATTATTTATATTATGAAATTTTTACCACATGAACAACTTGTAATTATAAGAAGTCTATTTTTTGAATCAAGTACCAAATATCGACAAAATGACAATTATTAACAAAAATGATTATGTAATCTCTATAACATTTTAATAATTGATATAAAATGAATACTAAACTTGAAAAATGTTTTTAACAAAGTATAAATAAATTTTAGTTTATTATTCAGGAGATTAAAGAATGAACAAGTCAAGTCGGAGATGAGGTATGAGACTTTGTCTCAATCTCTTTTCATTAAGGTATATATTGTTTCAATACATGAATTTATTTTATACATTGTATAAAAACCTTTGAATTTTCATTTCATTCAAAGGGAATCTTTTTCTATGAAGTGGTTTACTAAATGATAAAAAAGGAATCTTTCTTTTAACGTAAGCGATGAAAACGACCTTTCCGTCTCCGCGAGAATTATTTGATCTTTGGCTTTCATAACAAGTCGTAATGTTTTTAAAAGGAAAATAATTACCATATACGATTTTAAATATTTCACTTGTGAAAATGGTTTTGATTATAGATTTTTTATGTCAATATATATAAATGATATATTGTGATTGAAATGTGTAAATGTTATCTTTCCATTGTATTTATTTAATATGTTATGATTTTATAATGGTACTTGGACATTTAACATGTGGTTACATGATCATCCAAATAACTGGTGGTGACATGACATACCAGGAAGGGTGTTTACATTATAACCTCCAATGCATTCATTATAGAATTCAACCATATGCCTATTCCATTTAGTGATATGTGTGGAAGTCAACTGTATGGTTATTCCATTTAAATATGTTTATGTCCCAAGTTACCTATATTAGTTATTTGTTATTTATATGGGTTTTATGGTAATATTTTGGTTACAAAATGGTATGAAATGATATTTTATTTAGTGAATAGTATTTACTACTTCATAAAGGTGAAAAGTATTACATATGATAAATAATTAATTGTTTACTTGTCGTTTTGAAAAAACTATCAGTTTTCTTTCTTTGTGTATCCCTTACTGAGCTTTTTATGATCATCCTAGGTTTTTGAAATATTTTTCACATGACATAATTTGGAATAGGATCAAGGATGGGATCATGGAAATGTAATGCACTCTGAATCATGGAACTAGACATGACTCTTTTTTTTCAAAAAATTTTATTCTGTGAAAAAAATGGAAACTGAGTAGAAGTTTCTACCTTGTAATTTTAGAGATGTAATGTAATAGTTATGGCCTAAATTTCTAAAACTCTAAACCTTAAAATATCCTTAATGTGAATTATTTACATAATTCAATAAAAAATAATGTTTTAAGTATGGGTTCTTATAGTTGGTATTAGATGTTGGTTTAGATAACATTATGAGTTAGGTTATTGTAAAATTAATATCCATAAAGTAATTTATGTCAATATTGAACTAATATAGCATTTAAAGACTACGATGTTGCTTATCCTAGGTTATTTTTGTGTTTATAAGGTTTTTCCATAGTGGAAATAGGGATGTTGTGCAGTGAAGGGTTACACAGTCAAATGAACATCCAAATTAGCATCCTGAGATGGTCAGAATGGGAACTGAATAGTTTGTTTCAGTGATGGATCGGTAGATTCAGGTAATAAATGATATAGTTGTGTATACAGATGATATTTTCTTTTATTCTAAATGTATATAGAAGCATGAAAGTCATTTAAGGGTTGCCATTAAATCCTTAAAATAAAATAAACTATTTGGAAAATTCAGCAAGTGTAAGTTTTGGTTACAACAAATTTATTTCTTTGGTCAAAGTATTTCAGAAAATTGAATAATTGTTGATCCTGCTAAAAAAAAGTTTTTGAGGAATGTCCAAGAACCACAAAAATAAATGACATTCATTGTTTTCTCAGTTTGGTAGTTTATTACCGGAGTTTTTTTGAAAATTTTTCATAGTTACCTAGTCCAATGGGTAACTTAACTCAAAAAAAGTGTTAAGTTCTTCTGGAAAACAGAATTTGATGAATGTTTTCATGAATTGAAAAAAGATTGGTGAATGCCCCAGTTTTGGCATTGCCTTCTAGAAATGATCAGTTGGTTATCTATGGTGATGCTTCATTGAATGGACTTGGATATATCCTTATACATAATAATCAGGTAATTGCTTATGCTTCACATCTGTTGGAACCTCATGAGTTAAATTACCCTACACATTATTTGGAATTAGATTTTGTTGTTTGTTTCTTTAAAAATTTAGAGGCATCATTTGTATGGAGTATAATGTGAAATATATACTGACCACAAAATTTTAAAGTATATATTCAATCAGAAGGAATTGAACAAGAGAAAGAGGAGATAGTTGGAATTAATAAAGGATTAGGATTGTATAATCCATTACCATCCAAGAAAAGTAAATAATGTGGCTGATGATTTGAGTTGAAAAATTAATGCTTTATTAATAATGATATATTTGGAACGAGATACTTTGGTTTTTTGATTTGATGAACTTTTTCATAGAAGTATTTTGTGCATGCAATTCTTCTTTTTGTTTCAGGTGTCATTGAGATAATCTCTATCAAAAAGAATTATGTAAGCGCAGAAGGAAGACAGTGAGTTACAGAAAAAGGTAGAGTTGGTTCAAAAGAATAAGTTTCATGGTTTTAACACTGATAATGATTGTGTATTGTGGTTTAGTAAGATATTATGTGTGCCTTGTGATTCAGATTTGATGAATGAGTAGTTATGTTAATATCATAGTTCCCTGTTTTCAGTTCATCATGGAAATACTAATATGGACAAAGATCTTCAGTAGTATTACAGGTCAGATGGAATGAAAAGAGATATTGTTGATTTTACTATGAATTGTTTGACTTATCCACAGGTTGATGCAGAGTGGAAGTTACCAAATGCGATGCTTTAGTCTTTATCGGTGCCTGATTGGAAATGGGAAAATATATCCATGGACTTAGTTGTGGGATTACCAAAGACATCTTGAGGTAATAATGTAATATGGGTTATTATTGATTGATCGACTAAATCTTCTCATTTCCTTCCTATTCAAGATACTTTGACTATAGATCAACTTTCTCGATTTTATGATAATGATATAGTCAGGATAAATGGTGTTCTCATCTCCATTGTATCAGATGGTGATCCAAGGTTTACTTCTATCTTTTGGAAAGGCCATCAGAAGTCATTGGGTACTGAATTAAATTTTAGTACAAATTTTCTTCTGTAACCAGATGGGTAGTCAGAATGAAAAATTCAGACCTTGGAGGATATTCTATATGCTTGCTCGATGGATTACCAGGGAAGTTGGAACCAATATCTTTCTTTGGTTAAATTTTCTTATAATAACAGTTTTCATTCCAGCATATAGATGGCTATGTTTGAAGCATTAAATGGAAAGCGTTGTTGAACTCCAGCTTGTTGGGATGAAGTAGGTAAATGGAAGATGATGGGACCCGAATCGGTAGAAGAGATGGTAGAAAAAGTTTAATTGATTCAGAAGCACATGAGAACAACTCATAGTAGGCAGAAACTTTATGCGGATAACTAGAGAAATGATCTTTCTTTTGAGGTAGGTGATCATGTCTTTTTCAAAGTTCCTCTATGGAAAAGTGCGATGCATATTAGTAAGAAGGGAAAGTTGAGTCTAAGGTTCATTGGACCGAATGAAATCCTAGATAAAGTTGGATTTGTTGTGTACAGAGTGGAGTTAACTCCATGTTTTTTCATAGGCACACAATTTTTTTCATGTTTCAATGGTGAGAAAGTATATGCCAGATCCATATCATGTTTTAAGTCCAAAGGTAGTTCAGTTGGAAAAGAATCTCTCTTATGAGGAACAACCAGTACAAATTCTTGACCATAGAGAGCAAGTGTTTCAGTATATGGTAATTCACTAGGTAAATGTTTTGTGGAAAAATCATATGGTTTATGATGCAAAGTGGGAATCTAAAATTTCTATGTGGTATAAATACCCCCATTTATTTGATAAGTGAATAAAATTGTGGGGACTCAATTTCCAAAAGGGGGAAAGAATGTAACATCCCAGGTAAATAAATAAATATGATATTTTCATATTTATTAATATTTGTTAATTAAATATTAATTTTACTTTAAATGGGACTCTATGTTTGATGGCGTACCTGATATGTACCAACTGGTTTCATTGATGTCTAATGTTACATGCAACACTGAGTCATACTAAAAAATAATAATATAATATTATTTTAAATAGTAGTTAACACCTAGACATTGTAAATCCAGGAATAAATATTACTAACTACAATATGATTATATATGATTGTTAATGTTTTTTAATTTATCCAATAAAGGTTAGAGGCTTAAAATGTGGATGAATCTAATTTTAAGAAAAATATACTTTAAAAGGTTGATTTACCACCTTTTAATGGAATACTCTCTTTAAATATAATTTTGGTCAATTTTATATATTCTATTTGAAAAAATAAAATTCTTATTTATAATCGAGGACTCAAAAATCACGTTGGGTAAATTTTTTGTATTTTTCTAATAAAATTCATTTCATAATGAATAGTGAAAAATACTGTATTTTAATTCAAAACTGCCTTTTAATCTAATTTATTTATATAGTTGGATTATATTTTTAATTGGTTTTAAAGTGTAATTATATTAAAATTTTACCATTTAATCCAATTTTGTTCATTGGAAGTAATTTCACATTTAAATTGGTCATAAACAAGTGGCAATTTTTTGATAGTTATTATTTCATAAAAACACACCTTCTATTTTGACAGCGGGGATTAATTATAAATTAATTTTTTCCACTTTTATTTTTTAAATTTGGAAAAATGGATTCCATATTTGGAATAATGAGTTTCAAATTGTGTAAATATTTAAATTTTATTTATAGAAATTATGAATATTTATTTCAGAAAATATTTTATTTACCATGGTTAATGGGTAAATCTTATAAATAAGGGCAAACAAAAATTATTATTATAAAAAAAATTTCAAGAAAATGTGTCCTAATCCTATTGTATGTGTCATGGCCGACCATGTGAATCCTTGGGTATATTTTTGGACCTCATGGAGACACTTAAAATTGATAATGAAACTTTATTTTAATTAACATAAAGTAAAGAAAAAATTGACATAAACAAATATATTTTAGTAAAATAATTTTTACATAGGGGTATATAAGTTATAATTTTGACTATAAATATTATTTAGAAAGATAAAATTATTTCCTAGGTTTTCGTATTTTTTTGTAAATTTTAGGCATCAAAAATATTAAATTATTTATTACACAATAATGATACAGTGTTTACCTCATTAATAAATGATTTAAATAAATAAGATTATAAAGATAAAATAACTTCCAAAACCTATAAAATTATTATTAAATGATTTTATTTCGAAAATGAGTCATCTTATATTTATCTTTAATTTGTTTATGACCTTTAGAAACCGAAAATAAATATATAATAAAATAATATTTTCACACCTTCTTAAAGAGCCCCACCTCCCCCTTATAAAAATCTATCACCTCTAACCCATTACTTAATCCTCTCATGCCCATTGTCTCATCCAAACATTGACCCATTAAGCTCTCTACATCCTTATACTACTCCTAGAAGCCTGATAATAGGCATAAGTCACTTTAAGAAGTCCTTTTGGTTAAAACCAAAGGGAGTTACCCAAATTAAAGGTAACAGTTTCTCTTAAATTCTTTTGTTTTATTTTGTTTTATTTTAATAATCCAACCCCATAAACTCTTTTTATTCCTTTATATTATAACAACAGCAGTATCTGAAATATACTAGGTTGTTTTTATTAGAATTAATATAACCACCCTTACACACACCTCTATCTAATGGGTAAATAACATATTGTTTCTGTGGATGGCACACTACTGCCTCACGAAACGATGACTGTTCAAATATCTAAAACTGCCTCTCATGGTGGCCATTATGACAGAAATATATTTATATTGTTTCTATTCTTCATTATTTTTCATTTATAGAATACCTTCATAGTTTCTATAGTGGTTAAATACAATAATCTCATTTGAGGGAGTGCAAACTACCTCCCCCTCAAAGTGATCTGAATCGTTCTTGCCTTATGTGGGATGTATAATGGGTAGAGTTAATGAAATTATATATGATATTATTCTGGAATTTTAATATACTTATTTATCATTAATTTTTCAATCCATTACAGTACTAAATATAAATTAATTTAACGTTCATGCATACATATGTCTTACCGTCTCTATGAATGGTGCATTTCATTTATTATCTCTAAATGTTACGTACTATTATACATACATGTATATACGGGATATATATGATATATAAGATATCTAAATCATGAATATAATTATGTATATAATGAACTTTTGACCACATCAACAACTTGTAATTATAAGAAGTCCATTTTTTGACTCAACTACCAAATATCGAAAAAATGACCATTATTAACATAAATGATTACATAATGTTTATAACATGGTAATAATTGATATAAAATGAATAATAAACTTAAAAAGGGTTATTAAGAAAGTATAAATTAACTTCATTTTATTATTTAAGAGATTAATGAATGAACAGGTCAAGTCGGACATGAGGTAAGGGACTTCGTCTCAATCTTCTTTTATTGAGGCATATTTTGTTTTAATACATGAATTTATTTTATATGTTGTATAAACACATTTGACTTTTCATTTCATTCAAAGGGAATATTTTTCTATGAATCATTTTAATAAATGACAAAAAGGAATATTTCTTTTAACATAAGCGGTGAAAACAACATATCTGCCACCACGAGTATTATTTGATCTTTGGCTTCCTTAATAAGACGTAATGTTTTTAGAAGAAAATTAAATACCATAAACTATTTTATCTATTTTGGTATTGAAAATAGTCTTGATAATATAATTTTCTATGTCAATATATTTAAATTATATATTGTGATTGAAATGTGGAAGTGTTATCTTTCCCTTATACTTATTTTATGTGTTATGATTTTATAATGGTACTTGGACATTTGATGGGGGGTTAAGTGATAAACCAAATGAAGGGTGGTGCCATGATAACCCAGGATGGTTGGTTACATTATAACCTCCAATGCATTGTGTATGGAAGTCGGATGTATGGAGATTTTATTTAGTGATATGTGTGAAATTCAATCGTGCGGTTATTTTATTTAAGTATGTTTATTTCCCTTATTAACTTTATATGTTACGTGTTCTTTATATAGGTTTTATGGTAATATTTTGGTTATAAAAGGGTAAGAAATGATATTTTATTTAGTGCAGAGTATTTACAACTTCATAAAGGTTAAAAGTACTACTTATGATAAGGTATTCAGGGTTTACATGTTGTTTTGAGAAAAATTACATTTTTCCTACTTTTTGTATCCCTTACTAAGCTATTAATGCTCATCACTAGTTTTTGAAATGTTTTTCACAGGAGATAATATGGAATAGGGTCACAGATGGGATCAAGGAAAATTCATGTTGTTTAAAACATGGAACTAGACATGACACTTTTTTAAGAATTTTTTTGTGTGATAAAAATGGAAACTGAGAAGAAGTGTCTACCATGTTATTTTTGGGAAGTAATGTAATAGTTATGGCCTAATTATCTAAAAAAATAATCCTTAAAAGGTCCTTAATTTGAATTATCAACTTAATTCCAGAATATGAAATATTTTATGGTTGGGTCCATGCATCTATGGGCATCGAAGAAGTAAAAATAATAATATATCATTAATACTTATGTCCAACTGATGTGAGTACCTGAAAAAAGAGTGTTTGGGAAAAAATAGAAATGATCCACATTAATGACGTTTAAGGGAAAACATTATAAATTCTTTAAGAAGGGCATTGAGATAATTTTTTTATAAATAAAAAAAAAATTAAAATATTTTTTCATGATAAATTGATTAATTTTTAAAAAATATTTTTTGGTAAAATGGTTTATTTAGTTTACATGAAAATGGGGAAGTAATGGTGAATTCCCCTTTAATTAGGCGTGCATATCAAGAGTAATTAAGATGGGATCCTTATAAAACATGAAATTTCCCACAAAAGAATTATGAATTGAGAAACATAAATTTTTTTGTTAAATATATACATAATATTAGAGAAATATATAAGATCAATTAAGTGATAAATTGTGGAAACACATAATGAAAGCAAAACCCAATGGGAAAAAAGGAGTTTCAGAGAGATCTATATTCATATGTATGAATGTGTTATAAAGTTCCACTTAATGTTTTAAATAATAAAATTTTATTCATTAATAATTGAATTAATAAATATTCCAGATATATTTTTAAAATTTTAATTTCATTAAGATTATCTATGTATATTATGGTTATTTATAAGGATAGTTTTTTCATTTTAGGAGCATTCATTTCAGGGTTTCGTCATCAGTTCACAACTGTATAATTAAATAAGTTATTTAAAAATGGTATTATAATTAGAAAAGTGAAATTATATTCAATTTATTCAATTACATAAGTTTAAATGGTCCTATATATCAATTTATTTCTATAATGAGGTTAATTCATTTGATAAATCGCTAATGATAAAATTTTAGATCATTTTTTTCTTTTTGATCATGATGAATTATTTTTGTTTTATTTAATATTTTGTCTATATATTAGTTCTATAACATGAAACAAGTAACAATAAACATATTTAAATCAGTTTAAACAAATATAATGGTTTTATGAATAGTGTTGAATACTGTAATGCAAAACAAAAACTCATCGTCCACTTTAGTGGAGAACCGACATATCATGGAAACTATTGTAATTTTATAATAAAAGGATAATAGAATAGATTTGATGATGTATAATCCATTGTAGAAATAAAATTACTGTATGTATATAATAATATAGTTATCATGATACTTTTTATATGGGAGGAAAAGATAGTAAAAGAATATAAAATAAATTATAAGATAAGGATTGGAAATTTTACCTCCAGAATGTCATCTCCTTGAGAACATCATTAAGAAACATGGGATTGTTATTTTCTATAGAAAATAAGATATTGGATGTGGTAAATAGAGTAGGTAAGCGAATTTTTATTGATATTGACCCAATACAATGTTTATAATGATTGATGGAAGGGCTGGTTATGGTGGATTTATAGGGGGTTGAGGGGTATTTTCTGTTAGTGTATTTATTAGTATATTATTTTTTCTAATGACAGTTAATATCATTGATTACTATGACTAAATACATTAAATATTGAATGGAGGTTTGAGATAAATTTTTTTTACGTCATAAATTATAAAAATATTTATGTATTGAGCTTATAGTGTTAAATATCATGAATAACTATATTTTATTATTCACAAAAATTCAAATATTTTAAAAAATCAACAAAATAATTCACTCTATGAGTTTTTCAATGTGCAGATTTGAAAATTTTAATTCATTTTATGAATATAATTTTCTAAATATGATAATTCAATTTTTAAATAAAATTATCTTTTATTCCAAAAATATGAATTTTAATATTATAATTGATTTGATTACCCAAGGGAAAGTAAATTAGTTTAACATAAAATTTTATTAAAATTATAATATAATATAATATAAATTTATGTATAATTTTTCTGAAATTATGAATTTATTAAATCATTATATTAATTATAAATAATAATTACATTTTTATGTTATACAAAAATAAGAACACATAATTTAACTTTATTGAAACATTTATATAATCATAAAATGATATAAATTTATTATTTCATTATTTATAAGATGTAAATATTTTATTTTATACATTCAAAGGTTAGGTTATTATTTTAATAGTCAAATTACTATTTCTAATGTACTTATTACTATTTGAACATTCATATTACTATTTAAATAGAATAGATACCATAATATCTATAATAACAACTTATTTCTTTCATTTGTCATTTAAATATTTTTTATATTAAGGATATATATATAATTTCATCTTCAAAATGAATATTTTGTTAGTATCATTATGTTTTAATTCTATTTGATTATTCTTGATCGAGCTAATTCATATTGATCATTCATATCCAAATTTTCCCACTGTTGTTATCTTATTTTCATTTTATTGTCCCACTATAATATTTTGAATTAATACTTGTTTTTATAACTAATTAATCATTATTAATTTAAGAGAATAATGTTTTTATTTGGATCTAAGTAGGTTTTTTATGAAATAAATATTAAAAAGGAACTTGTATTGATAGAATTATAGGTCATTATAACTAGATTCATACATGATAACTAATTTATTTTAGTAATATAACATAATTAAATAAAATGCTTGAAATCATTGAGATTCATTCAAATTATTCATTTTTAGTTAATGGGGAATGTTAAATAAATATTGGCTCCCTAAAATTTCCCTTAAGGGTTATATATAGTAGATCTTTTCAGGAGTAAATAAGGTATAATAAATATTGAAAGGTTAAAAATATAAAAAGCAATGCATTTAAAGAATAATTTGAGAATGAATTGTGTCCATCAACATTATCATTGCAATAATATCACATAAAATAAAAACTAAATTATCAATGATGGAAATGAAAAATATTAGACATAATTACCTAGGATTGGATGATATTTATACCATCATTCCCTTTCATCGTGATATTTTCATCGATTTGTTAGTATACACAAAATACCCATTAAATTTGGAAAATATATTCACCTCATGAGACTTCTAATGCATCCAGGGGATATCTATAACAATGACCCACATGTCTATGCATTTTCAATTAATTCATCATATATATAATGATCAATTAAATTCATAAACAAAATTACATTTTTATAAATATCATTATTAATTAATGAATATAAATTTATCATTATTTTCCATGGTCAATCAAATAACATTAATAATAAATTTTTTTTGTAAAACACTATATTCAATTAATGAAATAATCATATATATTATATAAATAATACAGATATTAAAGATAAATTAAATTTTTAAATATCATAATATAGATAATTATTCAACCAATTGATAATAAACAAAAACTTAATTATGGATATGTGATAACACCTTATTATTTTTAGTATTGGATTTATAATAAAATCATAGCCTTTAGAAAATATGGAAAATGGAAGTTAAATATTAAAATAATCAATTATCAATGATTTTTAATTTTTTAAAATAGTAATGTATGTAATAACAAAAACAATTAAAGGGTATAGTAGTGGGGATGTCTGTTAATCCCATATATGTCAAAAAAACCATACCTGACATTTTTTAATGAAGCATAGAGAACATAAAATGCAGGATACATTAGAAAATTTATATGAAATCATCTAAAAAACTAATGGGTGAAAATAAATTTCCTTATTAAGTAAATTTATTAAATAATATTTCAGATAACAATCAAATTAGCATAGTATAGACATTGAATAAAAATATTTTTGATTAAAAAAGGATAAAAATATTATTCTTTTTAAAATTTATTCATATGATTTTTTTCATATATATTAGAAAGTATGAAATAAAATATATAAACTCTTATAATTTATATATGATATTAAAAAGATGTGTTTTCTATGAACTCTCAAGTTAAATGTTCTTTCAATGAAAATAAGTGAAATCCCAAATTAGTGTTATTTCAAACAGAATTCGTACCTCCTTAGTAACATTCAAATTGGATTCATTTGAAAGAGTGAATCTGATTTGATATCAAAATGAACATGAAAATAGTAATTGTTATTATTTATATAAATGGGAATGTATAAAAATGGATGTAAATTTGTAGATTTTCATATTAGAAAATATTTTTCAATGGCGTGTCAATTGAGATGAAGCCCCATAACTCACACTTCCTATATGTTGAACATACTCTAAACTAGTATATAGTGTTTTAATCATGCTATTAATTTATAAAACCCCATATTAATACATTTAGCATCATTTAATATCCTCTTATAACATTCTATCAAAGGTATATTAACAATTCTTTATTAATGTCATTGATATTTATTGTAACTATACTATATTTCATATATATTTTGATTATATTGCGTTAGTCCTTTTATGTTGAGGAATATTCACAATATCAATAATTGTTATCATGATATAAATATCATATGTATTGTTATATGCATGTTTAACTTCATTAATATATTTATTTATATGAAAATTAATAACACCATTAATGGTGAGAGTATGTCAGACGTAAGAATGAACCCTGTTTCCATTTAAGGAATGAATTAATGATTATTAAATATGAATTAAAAAGTAAAATATAATTTTTCTATCAAAAATATCATATATATTAAATAAATATTTATTTATTACAATTAAATTTAACATAAAAATATCATGTATACCCTTTTACCACAAAATGATCAAATCATTTTTTATATATCAAATTTAAAGCCAATAAATTTCTCATTGTTTATATTATTAACCATTATTATAAATTAACTAGGGAATGGTTTTATACTATATTTTTATTTATAAATATAATCTTATATCTAAGGTAAATTTTTTAGACATCTTTCTTCACTTATATTGACTAATTAATTTAAAAATATATCTTCATCCTATAAAAGTTCAATTATTTCTATATGAACAATTAAGATTTTAATTTTATATTATTTTTTTAAAATAAAATTTTCTATTGCTATAATTGAATCACTAATTTATAATTGTTCCCTCCAACAATAATTACTCTCAATATATTTTCCTAGATTTTACATCTTATGAAAATGAAGGTGGTTATAATTCATAACATCCAATAATTTATATTTTCATTCATCCACTGTATAATTTATTTAATGTAACATTATTTTTTGTGTCTCTAGTTTCCCCAAAACATTGATATCTTTTGTCAAGATTATAAATAGTATCTTCACATTTTAATATATAATATTCAAAATATATTTCATTTGATTTGATAAAATTAAATGTTTTGGGATATATCTTCTCACAATTGAAACATGTAACAAAAATTGTATATTAGAGAGATAATGTGTGATTTATAAGTGGTTGTCTACAATTAAAATTATTTACTGAATTCCAAAGGATTTGATTTACCTGGGGCTTCATTTTACATTATTTTTTAACCCTATAACACCTATTCAATAAAATAATTTATATAAAATGTGACCCCCCACATAAAATTAAAATTTTTTCCTTCAGTTATCTGTATAAATATTTTTTACATAAATGTATTAATTTTAGATGAGCATGATCTCAATATATCTAATAATGTTTTCATAATACATGTATATTAAACATTATTTTGTCAAAGGAATAAAATTCATAAATAAAACATACAATGAAATATCTAATGATGTCATTTCCAAGATTTAGATCAAAACATGGTATTATAACCAGATATTTTAGAATTAGGTTCCAATAGAAGTATTACATAATTTTTAATATAGAGTAGTTCAAGGACCTATAGAGGTTAATATTTTATAATTGATTTAAAATGATCATATTCATATAAGGACATCAAAAATAACCTATATTGTATTATTCTTTATTGTAGAATTTCATATTCTTATGAAATTTTTCATAGTAATTTCATCCCATTTCCACATAGGAATATATATATGATTCATGAATCCTTGATAATTCATCCTATTAACTGTTACACAATGAAGAACCATCAATCATAATACATATTCCATAATTTCCCATCTCATCTCAACCCACCAAATATGTTCCTCAAAATCCCTATACATTTTCTTCCTCAAAGGGTGTATAGGTAATTTTGAGAAATTGGAATCATCAAACAATTCCATTTCCTTCATAGGTATTGGTGAACACATATTCCCTTTCCAATTTTTAGAATTTAATCTTCAAATATGATGTCTTAAAATTTTCTATCATTCACATGTATTTTTTTAAATTCATCACATCAGATTATGATCTTAGTTGATTTCCACTAATTATGGATATGAAATAAATTGAAAATGGAGTTATTTTTCCCCATAATTAATAATTCTAATATCCACATTTACCATATCTATGAAAATCAGACCCATTAAAATCATCATATTACTCATTATTCCTTGATATTTCATTCTCAATGAAATGACTATATTATATGCATTCTGATGGAGTTTGTGTGTTGAGAAATCCTAGTAAATGAGTACTTAGAGACACCGACCAAGCCTCACTATGATATATTTCAGAAAATATGATTATTTTAGGAAATTATAATATAGGTATATATTACATATTTCACCATATAGATAATATATCCTTGTCTTAAATGTAATATTTACGGTTGAAAACAAAATATCATTTCTTAAATACTTCTGTTCATTATTATTTTTCATTTAAGATTCATATGAAATAAAATTATCATTCTGGATATAAATACAACCACGCCACTTTATTTATGTTTCAATATATATTACTAATCTTATATTTCTTTATGGTAAGGTATAAATCATAGCATTGACCAATCTCCTCTACAATTCATCAACAAATTCTTCACATTCATTTTTCTATATAAAAATAACCCATTTATGTGCAGGCTTGGATAATTGTTTATCCAATTTTGGTATAAACTTTAAAATGTTATACATAGTAACCATACATAAAAATTAAATGAGGTACCTCATTTATGTTCATTTTTTTTGGATTATTTCACTACCATTGTATTTTACAACATAACTAAGTCACCTTACTTATTTTTAATATGGCTAAAAAAATATAATTTATCATGCAATAATTTTTACTTATTAAATTTCTAATATAATAATTTTTCATTAAAAACATCAATAATTATCATCATGTGATTTCTAGGGTACACATTTATTTTATAATACACAAATTTATCATCATTTATTGCCACAATAAATTTATCAATAATTTTCTTTGACTACTCTATTCTATAGATCCATGAAAATATAGGGTGAATTAGTAAATAAAAAGATAATTACTATAAAATACTTATATCTATAACTCATTCTAAATCCTATTATGAGAATATCATTCCACTTTACCCAAAATTCAAAATATCTATAAGGATCATAAATCTTTGAAATATATTGATCTCTGTGGATTTCATCTAATATTTAATCAATATGATGATAGTTATAAATTTAATTATCAGAACTATATTTATTTCCCAATATTAATATTATATCCTTATATAATTATCATTCTTATTAATTAAATAATATTTGGCTCCCCATGGTGAAACAGTAGGGCATATAAATAACTCATTACACAAATTCAACTATGGTTTCATTAATTACCCAAATTTCATAAAGGATTTTCTATTAGGAGTGTTAAATATGGTTCTTGAGTCAAGGATTAATGTCATAGAAAACTCAAACTCATGGTTCGGTGGACTTCCACGTAATTACTTAGGACATAATTTAATATATTCTTGTAAAATATCTACACACGCAATTTGAATATTAACATTACCATCCAATTTTGTAATCTACTCATCTTCCCCAACAATTTCCATTCAAAGAGATACATGGTGGATATAGATATGACTCAAATGATGATTAATCCCCACTAATGATATGAAATTAAAAATATTCATCATCAGTCATATTTTTCATCGATTTGAAATAATTTTTTTGATATTTCAAATTTTTTCCATACCACTAATTATTTCAAATTCAACCATTGGTAAAACGATATTTTTATGAAATAGATATCATATATGTTCCATTATTGGGACTTCCTAAAACATCCATAATGCTATTACATATCCACTATATTATTTCACGAACAAATCCCTTCTTAAGGAAATAGGTCAGTAAAAAATCAATGGAAAACATGTATGAAATACAATGGGTTAAAGGATCTACAATCAATTAATGAATTAACTAAATTTGAGGCTATGATAAAATTACCTGATAGAACATATTTTGAAACATCTACCTTTGCTATAGTGATCACATAAACCTCTCCATATCTCCATGGAAACATGTTTTGAAAATTGCAATGATGCTTGGGACAATAGATTGAAAATTCAATATTTCATTATGTTTTAATAATTGGATATCCATAATCACTTTCATCCAATAAAAATATTTATCAAGATGAACCATTACAATAAACTTTTACCAATGTCAAATTATCTTTAATCATTTTTTGGGTTGTTTCATTCGAAAATTATAATATAAGGGTAATTTCTATATATTTATCATCTTATTTGATGTTTTCTATTTTCCTTTTTGTTTATCCAACCCCGTATTATATTTATTTCAATTGAATATATATAATTTAGAAAATAGTTATCCTTTTGATGGCCTATATTACAATTTAATTAATTATTTAATAATATTATGATATTAATTTTATTAAGCGACCTATCTTAATCCTTTAAAATATATGGTAACTCATTCATTTTTCATTTCATTTTTAATCTGTATCTGAAATTGATAGTATTTTAGAGGTAGTCTCATATTACACAACAAATTATTCTTCATTTTTCATTAATCTAACGATATTCATATTCATCAGTCTTAAATTTTTATCAAGAAAATATTTTTGGAGTAGTTTTTCATTAAATTCTATCCATTTCATGGGTTATATTTTTTCTACTACCGTAGTATTCTGGATTCGTGACAACCATTTTTGAGACCATATTTTAGAAAATATATATCCACTATAATATTTCTCCTTTCATTTCATCCCAGGGATAAACATATATTCTCAAGGGGAATAATACATTACTATGAAACTATGATATTTCTAGTTCTACTAAATGTCATGGACATATATCCAATAATGAAATTAAATATATGGGAAAAAATTGTGAACCAAAATGTTTTGCTAATCAGGAAAGGTTATTCTTTTTAACCTATGTAAGATACTCGATTACATCCACAACCTTATCATATCCAATAGTAGATATATTAGATTTTATGGAATAAAATTATCTATATTTTCCTAATTATTTGTACCACGATTTATTCTTCACCCCATTTCTACAAAATGAGTTAAAATAAATTAGTTCATATAAATATTAATTTGAATTCTTAAATTATAGTTAAAAATAATATCTCATACTAAAAATGAATAAAACAATTTATTCATTTTTATTATAAAATGTATAAACTTATTATCTTAGGTAATATATTTACATCAAAAACATATTTTCATGTACTTATAATGGTTTATAAAAAAAATTTAATAAAAAAATAAAAAAATACATGGTGTTTGAATCTGTGATCATAGAATGGAAACATTTTTCATGCACCAGAATGAGGTCGAGATATATTTGATCAACTTTTTGAGGTAATTTTGCCTAGAATAATTACTGAAAAAACTATTCGCACTTTTAATACCAATATAGTGAAATATTTATAGGAAAAATACATAATCACTAACATACAAAATTATTAGGATTTTATTCTATAATAAACAATATCCTCAAACTCTTATATAGAGTTACGTTACCTAATCTGTCTTTTCATAATTATAGTTCCCAAGGATTTAATAAACATTAAATGAAACCAAATATGAAAACAACGTCTACAATAAGTTAAAGTCAGCTTTAACATTATTTCACTATGATATATAATGAGATATAATCATGGAAAACTGATTAGAATAGTATTCTTATAGAACCATATGGATTTATGATTCACATTCTATATTTGGAATAGATCCTAACAACAAAAGTTCCTGTTATCCTTATGACCCATTCAAAAAAACATTGTATCTTAGCTTAGTTAAATAAAATAAATGTAGAATTAAATTCTCAAAGAGGCATACCTATATCAGAAGATATCATAGTAATTATTAAATAACCAATATAGAATTTTAAATAATAGAAAAAACATGTCATTTAATCTATAACATTAGCATAAAATAAATACATGTATAATAATAATAAAATAAAATCATGGAAACATTTATATAAATTATAATTATGGACATTTATAATATTGGAAAATAGGAACTTACACATCATGAAATATACACCATCAGGAAAATGTTCTTGGAATATTTTATCGACTGGTAGGTATACACCAAAAAGATATTATATTTGGTAAACTAATTAATATTATGTGTCCACTAATGTTTCAAGGGGCTATATAGAAATTGGAACCGCCGACAAATTCATATACTTTTTATTCCTGATATATTTACATATCCTATATATTCTTATAAAATAATTCTTATCCCTAAAATATATATTGAGAAAATTATTAGGATTTATTAATATTTTCCCAGAAAAACATGTAATATTTTTTACAAAAAATTGAATTTAAAAATGAAAAATATTTATAGAAAAATCGTATCAATGATACAAAGTATATATTTATTTCTAGGAAATATAATTTCTAATGATCTCAAGATAGTGAATGTTTCTATAATACTTGTACACACATAAAGTTAATAAGGGATAATTGATGACCAACAGTTTATCATAATTATAGATTATGTAAAAAAATAACATCTTTTGTGAACATAAGAGAAATTGAAGTATCAAATTTAAAAAAAATCAAAATTAAATTTCATTTTTTAAAAAAAATGAAAATTTATGCAAGAATATGAATTTTATAAAACTACTACAATAGTCTGGATGACTTTTAACACTATAAATGTTTAAAGAAAATTCAATTTTGACTACCTATAAGAAAAGTTAGTAATATTTTTTTTGGGGACATTATAAATATTTATTTCAAAACATTTAAAAAGCCACATATATCACAAAATTACATTAGTAAATTTGTTGTGTAAATAAAATTAAATATATAAAATAATTAAGGTAAATATTTACATTGAAGTAAAATGTATCCAATTTAAATGGAAATATTGTTTTTTACATTAAATAGATAGTTGTGTGATTCAAGTGAATAATATTAAAAATTTTGGAATAAGAATTTTATAATAATATAATATATATTCCATGTGATAATTATATGGATTTTTTGAACATTATATTATAGTATTCATTTAATGAAAATAACAAAAATCAAAATTCATTGAGATTTTAAAATAAATTACTACCTATTTGAAAAATTCACTTTTAACCCCAATGAAAGGGTAAAAATGTATTAAAAAACACCATGACTAAATATTTAATTTTCATATATTTATATATATATATCATATATGATTTATATACACCACTTGTGAATAGGTTTATAACAATAAACATATGTCTTATTAAAGTGTAAATTGATGAGAAATATATTCTATAAGGCTTCCCTTTAGTCAAATGATTTTTAATTTACATTATAATGTTCCAAATAACAATATTATTTTATAGGTAAACTATAATAATATTTAAAATATAATATAAGATCATCTATTAATAACGTTTCACCTATTTAAAATCATTTCTTTGTTAAAATCACTACATCATGTAATAACTACTGTGTATTTAGTCAGTGATTTCATTCAAAAGATTTGGACACATTAAATTGATCATGGTTCCATCGTCTATATAATTTTTACCAAGATATAAATATGTTGTATAAAAATTACATACATATTGTGAGTCATCCATAAATTTATATATATGAAATTTAATTTAAATGGTCAAAGAGACGGTAGATCATGCACATAAACAATGTTTCCATTTTTTTGAAGGATGAAATGAAATAATTGAATATAACCATTCATGTTTAATGAATCCTTATTATATAATATATATAATTTATATTAATTAAACCTATCCTTATTACCAACCATGAGAATATAAATAAAAAAATGAACCACATCGCTTTAAGCAAGTAATATTCTATATTTATGCACGAGAAGCACTATCATTTTCCTATATATTTGAAGGTAATAAGAAAGATTTATTATTATAAATATAGAAGTTTAATTTTCCCTAACTATAATATATATACTTCAAATCCTTAATAATGTACATCTGTGAGGGTGAGATATAGAAAACACATTACATCAATTCTAAATCTGTTCCTGAGGTGGTTGTTCTCTATACACCCGATTAACTGTATGATTTTTCATTTTATAAAAGACGATATAAAAATATGTTATCAAATTAGTGTAATTAAATATCAATATATTAGAGATAATTATTTTTTTATAACTAAAATATTGAATATGATTTTAATTTTTTATAATAATAAAAGTAACAAAAACATGGGTCTAAGAACTATACCTCTTATTTAAACAACCTATTTTGATTTATAAATAAATACATTATAGGAAGGTTTTTAATCATATAATTGAATCTACGTCAGGTGGGATGTATATGATGAGTGTTTTTAGTTATTATTTTTCTGATCCAAAATTTTTTTATATAGGGAGGGGAAACGAGATGGGGTTCCCATATAAAATTTCCTAAGATGACCCTCATAGAAATTTCCTAAAAGAATAAAAAAGGGTGATTCAATTACCAAAAACAGTAATTCCTAATAGATAATTATTTTAAACTAATATAATAAAATTTCATTAATATTATATTATTATATTATTTTTAGATGTTTATTTGGAAAGAATATTGTTGTTATTTGGTTCCCCCCAATAGGCCTGTTTTAACAAGAAGCACGTTAACATATTTTTATATTTAAATTAATCGTTATAAATAAATGTTTAGATAACATTAAAATGTAATATAAATAATTATAAATATAAATAATGAAACCATTTTCCAATTTTTAGTTTCATAGAAATGTAAAAATGTGATTTAAATATAATCCCACAAAAAATTTGAAAGATATGATTTTTCATGTAATATAGTTTTCATGCATATAGTGATATTATATTTAGTATATGAAATTTAATATTTATTAGTTAAATTTAAATTCATATCTTCCAACAAATATTCCATTGAAATTATTTATATCATTCATAATTAATAGATATTTTAGTTATTTAAAATGGGAAGATATTTCCCTTTTAAAAGATCTTTTCTAAAAAATAGTATTTACCATAGAATGATACTAAAATAATTTATATAAAACATATATAAAATATTTTCATAGTTACAGATATTATAATAAATTATTCTAAAAAAATGAATTCTATATACTATATTATTAATTATTTATAAAACTTATTTCTATGGGAAATTTTTAAGAATTATTTATTAGAAACTATTTACCAATTAAGATCAATATTGATATTAATTATATCAAATTAGAGTTGACATAACATGAAAATTTAGAATCTAATGTATATTATTGTTTTATTATAATATCATTTTAAATTAATATAATTGAACATTATGTTTTATAATATGTATTGGATGATATGATAAAATATTGGTAAAGTGATTATTAGTAGTTTTTTCCTATGAATGTGTCCATGTTTTCATACTAGAAGTGGTTATTTGATATTCCATAGATTAACCTATGAGAAATAAACCTAAAAAAGGTTTATTGGTATTTAACTAAAGTTTTACATGGTTCATGATAAAAACCATACAGAATTGTCACTTAGTTTGATACTCCTTATAAATATGAATTTTATGATTATATTCACATTACAAACCAATTTGATATATTGCAATTTTTGTAACTATGTGGAATTTGTTTGAGAGGTAAATGAAAACCCATCATAATGTATCCAATATAAATTTAACATTGATATCAGTTAATCTAATTGAATAGTATATCAAAATGATAATGAAATATAGAAAGAATAATAATGATTAAATTCCTATAATAATTATTTCCCCATACTGTAATTGTTTTCTCACTCATGTAAAACTTTTTGGTTTTAGTAATGGATGGATGAAGAAAAAAATTTTGTTACTAAAAATACAAAGATTACATCACTGAATGAAAATTCATAATGGAATATAGTTTGAGAGACCTTATGATTATGAAAAACTATCTATTAAGAAATATGGTTAAAAATTAATCATATTTAAAGTCTAAAAACCCAAAATTTTCTTAAATATAGTGACTAAATAATGATTGGGTGATGAATATGAGGTCAGAAAAAAAAACTGTATATTACATGTAAAAGTTATTGAATGAAACCCCATGGTAATTTAATTAAGGGGAAAAGATGTATATTTACATTTAGAGGATGGTTTTATCAAAAAACAGACAATTAAATAAAAATAAATAGTTTTGTGAAAATAATATAATTAAATATTTTTCATTTTAATATAAAATATAAATAATGATTTTTTAATTTGTGGGTAATATAGAAATTATCCATAAAAACTACAATAACCAAGGACTAACAAAGATAATGAGAATCCATAACCACCATGATTAATAGGTCTTGGAATACCTATGAATGCAAAAAATCTATATATTAATCCAGATATTTAAGGTACATGTAACATATAATACATATTTGTATATGTATTTTTGTAATTTGAATCTAGTATCACTAATAATTCATTTATGTTTACAATGATAATTAAATCATCATAGTAATGATTTTATTTTCAATGAAAATAACAAGTGTAAGTAATGTATTCAATGGTTATTTCTATTGTAACGATACTTGTGAAAAGTTTATTATCAATTCCTTAAAATAAATAACTTTAATTATATTGATGGATCATAACCCTATACATAGTTTAAAAATTATATGGATAAAGGAATTAACATTTCATATTAACCAATGATATTAAATTAATGATATGATGATAATTAAAATCATCAAGAAAAAAATTGTGTAATTTGGATATTCATACTAAATAATAATATAATAAGGGATAAAATAGTTTTGGAAAAACTCAATATTAGTATTAAGCTCATTCTAAGAAGAAATATTTGATTTCACGATTTTACTGTTGATATATTTATTGATGTTATAATAGAAGTCGTGTTTATAGATACACTAAGATAATATTACTGGTATACACTAATTAAAATTATATTGATATAATTTATTTAATGGGGAAGAATTCACTATTATTCTTTTTCATAGTATACATTCATTAACTAAAATATATGTTCAATAGAATTCAACACAATTATTGATGAATGGAAATGAAATCCATGTTACATTTAGCTAAAAATAAAAGTATTTAATATAACTATTAAAACCTGGAGATCAAAATAGACGGTATGAACATGGGTAACCATATAATTAAATATTTTTAATATTAATTGAAATATTACTTCTCATAAAAATTAAATTTTATTAGAATATCTAAAACCATAAAGAATATTTTTTTTACATAAAATTATATTTTCTAAAAATGTTTTCAAATTAGGAAAAAAATTATATTATAGTAAATAATAATATGTTTTGAGAATGTTATTTTTATATTAAAAATATATTATTTAGTAAATTATAAGAGGTAAGAATATAGAAAATTTAACATTTTAAAAATATATTCTTCCAATTTGATCATTTTCCTCCGTAATATATGATTTTATTTTAATGTTGTATTAAGAATTTTTTTTTTGAATAATGAATGTATATTTTTATTCACTAGGGCCAACTATTCATAATATTAATTTCATGATGTTGTTGTAAGTATTTAATTTTATTTGAATAGTAAAAATTTCTACTTATAAAAATAAAAAAAAATATTATTATATTATTAATATATAGGTTTGAATAGGTAATTAATAAAAGTTTTTTCTAAGGCCAAATTTGTATTTAATAATTGAATTTAAAATTTTAAAAACGATTTTTGATATATTATACTATAATTTATTTTATAATGTTTAAATTATATTTTAATAAAATCCTCATACACTATATTATAAGTATTTTAAAATATATTTTAATTGATTTTAAAATTTTAATGTAAAATAAAAGCCATGTTTTTAATCAGTAGTTCAAAATTTTATATTTTGGAAAATTTTATTTTTTAGCATATATGATACATTACCTTATTAAAAATATATTACTAGGGTAAGAACAATATTTCTAAAAATTGTTAACCTACGTAGTAATGCGGAAAACCAATGGAAAATTCATTATATTAAGATTGATTATTGGATAAAACTTATTTACTTACATATTTATTATTTATGAATTTGGTATAAGCTTTCCTTGATAGAGACATACTAATTATTGGGTATCAAATTTTACAAAAGTGATTCTATTGATCACATATAAAAGGGAAACTCCAATCCTCACTTCCCTTTAAACTAAAAATTATTATGTTTGGTCCAACATGTGATTAACCCTCAATAATATAATTATAAACTCCTTAAGTTGTCTATTTATTCTCTAAAGATCATCCCTTATGTTTTTAATACAATTATAAATGATATAACCTAAAAATTGAGTACCTTAGACTTTTTTCAACTAAGCTTGGAAATCAGCTTAGGGTTTCATTGTCACAAATTTGAATTTACTAAGCAATGTTAATTATATAAATATTTCTTTCATTTTAAATGGATTAAATTAAATCCCACTATCATTTTATATCACACTCTTATTATATTTTTTGAAATTAAAATTATTCATTAATTTTATACCTCACATGGGGTTCTTCAACACTAGTTACAATGTGTTTAAGGTATTTCAAATGTTTTATGATAAATATATTATAATACATAATCATTTCATGTTGAATTATCATATTCATTATTTGGGATGTAATGTTTCAAACTAATTTATTTTTTCCTAACGATTCCTTTTTTTCAGGATTTTTTTGTAATTAACAATTCAAATTTATTTGAATATATTTGTCTTTACTATACATAATTTTACATCCCACCAATGTTATTCAATATAAAAATCAAACTAGAGTTTCTTTGTATCAACTTATCCATATTCTCTCTTTTATTCCTCTTAAAACATACTTCCCAAAATTTTTGAATTTTATCTTATAATGTGTTTATTTTAATATTTAAAAAAATTCATAATTCTAAAATAAATTTTTTAGCATTCATCAATAATATTATTTTTATAATCATTATATATTTTGATAAACATTATGTATTTTGAAATTGATATTTCTTTTAACACTTTATAATAAATATTTATATGTTCTTCTATATCACTTCAAAAAATGATTTGTATATATTAATGTATTTTTATATTTTGAGAAAACAATTATATTTAGACATAAATTTATGGGATATAATTTATCTATCTATAATTAATTTGTTGAATACACTATATATGTAATAATATTATTATTTCTTCTGAAAATGAGTTATTTGAGTCATATGATTTGTGAAATTTATTTTATGTTGTTGTTTAATGGATTAAGAAACTAAAATTTTTTACATGGGTTAATTATGAAATGTTTATTATTTACTTGTTGCGGTATGTGTACCTATATTTGATTATGGGATGGGTCATATATCACCATGAATAAAATGGTTAAGGTTTCATAACAGATGAGCTGATGAAATGGTTTGTGAATGAGATATGGTAAACATGGATAATGATAATTTTTATGAAATCAATGTGGGAATCATTTTTCACATTTTTGTTTTATAAATTATCTGTGAAATTTTTTGTCCAAATGTTTTTTTAGAATGATATGTGGGTTTTTTTATAATTTTTTGTGTAAACACGATGTAGAAATCTTCATTCATATAATTTTATATGGATATAGTTGTGGAACATTCACTTTATTTTTATTGTGTTTTTAAAAAATTTCATGATATATTTCATTTATATGAAATTCATTATTTTCACTATTTTTTATTTACAAAAATTTCATATAGTATTTTATATCATGATCACATATTCTCTGATAATTAAGATGTTGTTTTGTAATTTTTATATCTTTTACGCATCCTTAATGATATTTTTTTATCTTTTGTTACCCATAAATGGTTTATGATTATCATCAGGTTATTTTTAAAATTTATTATGATATTTTACTCTTTATTAGGTTCTATTTAGTGTTATGAAATGAATTTACCTTACTGAATGTCTTCTATCACCACTTCCTTTTTATTATATTCCCTAAGGTATGAAGATTAATATATCAGGTGATATGATTATAAAATTTTATAGAAGATCAAGAATTTTAAGAAATATATTCAAATGAAGTAAATAGTATTTTTTATAAAATTTAAAAATATTCACAAACTTTTTCAATTTGTTTTTTTAGTCATTTTATTCGTTATATTATTTAATTCATTAGATTAATATATTATTTAATTCATCTTTATCTCGGGAAACTTAATATTAAATATAACTAATTTTCTTATCAAAATGTTATTGAAAAATAAATTTTGATTCCATAAATTATCAATTAATGGAATTAAAATTATATCATTTCTAATTATATGGTTGAATAAAAATTTATAATAAACTAACCAAACAAACCACCTATCATAACTATGATAAAATCAAACATTTATAATGAAAAATCAAATTTATTATATATATTTGAGGCTCACCAAAAAAAACTCTTACCTTATTTTGTTAAAATTAATTTACAACCATCAATAGATATAATAATATCTTTCATTGGGAATTACCATAATTAGTAGGGGTGAATATATTCATTCAGGAATGAAAAATAATTTAAATTAGAATTATACAAAAATGATATAATTTTCCTCTATTTATTTCAAGTTACAATTTATAAATATAAATGAATTAACAGATGTTATCATCAATGTAATTATTATTTATCGAGGTATAAAATCATATTCTCTAGTCCAGACCACGAACACTAATTTTAGTTTTGTTATTTTATTTTGGATATTTTATTATTGACAAAATAACTATTTGAAGGAAGTTCATATATAGTTATTATGATTTTATTGGTCTTCTAATTTATTTTAGTATAAAACTTGAGTATTATGATTCTATAGCTATAAATATTCTAAAGATATGCACAAGTATCTTCCATTTCATCACAAAATGGGTACAAGTATTTTTCATTTAATTAAAAATGGATTTTTTAAAGAATATAATATTTTATCAGTCCATAATTAACTATAAAGATTATAAAAAATTATTTTCCTTCATATTATATCACATTATATTAGTACATATAAAAGGATTCCCATGATGTGTATCATATTAATTATGTTAAATGGTTTGAAAATAAGAATATAATTTTTATTAATAAAATATTATTTTTGGTTATCACAGTTGATGTATTTTCACCATTCTCTACATTCAATATATATTTCAATATGACATTTATTGGAACTGAATACAAAGTATTATTTCTTAATAATTTTATATAATAATTTCAATGACCTTATAGTTTTAACCCCATTACAATAACAGATATTTTTTGTACATTTCTAATACTAATTTTAAATTATTTGTTGAAAAAAACAATTCATAAATATAAGAATAATATTTTTAAAATTTTCTCATCATTAGATTGTAAAGGATAAATTCCATAATGATATCTATAATAATTATAATAAACATATATGTTTTAGGGAAATATATATTTAATTGAAGAAAATATTTCAAATTTTCCTCCTTCAAAAAATTTAACAAAAATAGTCTTCCTCAAAATACTTTTGAAATAATTAATTCCTTAAAAAATTAAAATATTTATATATTAACATTAAAAATATATTCCACATATATAAGGAATTTTTATAAATAAATTACAATAACATTTTAATTTAACGTCTCATATTTATGAATTAAAAAATAAATTAATAATTTAAAGTTTGATATGTCAAAAATTATCCTATAATTCATCGTAGTGATATCTTCTTTCATTAATTATAAGAAACTCTAATATGAAATAACATAATTTACATATAATTAAAAAATAGTAAGACATATCGATATAATTATTGTATAGTATCCATATTTAGTTCATATAAATTAATATAGTTACCAACTGAAGTATATGAAACCCCTTTTAATGAATACATGAGATGAGTTCATAAATTAGGTGATTTATAGATATTAACATATGTTGTGAAGATTGGGTGCACCCAATTCTTATCATAATTTGATAAGTATAATCCCATAATTAGGTTTTTATCCATGAATATCAACCTCTCCTAGTTAGGAGTGAGTTTTTGTAAGGGGATATCTATAAATCAATATTGTGTAATAATGAATAACTATCATTTATAGTTGATATATTCTTCATGTAAAGCCTTTAAGATGCATCTAATATTTATCTTCTCACAACATTTTTCATGTTATATACATGTTACATGTTTCACTAAATGATATTTTAACATTATATTCTAGTTTATATTTGTATATATAAACTAAATTTAGTGATTTTAGATTCCATAAACTATTTAGAGTGTGATGAATAAATAAGAAATTCATTATAATCTTTCATAAAACCACCAAGTCCAATTCTGTAGATCCATTAATGTTATAATTTCACAGAATTAATATTATATAAAGATGGAATAAAATATAAAGTTCCATTAGATTCATTTTGTTCCTTTGAATATATATTTTTGTTTATATTAAAGAGTTTGTTATCTTATATATAGATTTAATATCAAGTTATTGAGTGTAATTTAAAAAATATCTTAATTCTCTATACGTGTATAAAAATTTAAACATCACCACCAAAGAAAATTCATCAAATTTTTTTATAGAAATAACTTCTTAAATGTTAATATTAATAATCTCATCTCAATTAATGCCCATTAACATTCCCAGGTAAATGTTTTTTCAATAAAAATTAGTTTTAATGTGATTATAAAAATATAAATTTTGATTGAAATAATCTACTCAACAATCACCATAATAATTTTAGGCAAAACACCCAATTAAATAATTAATCTAATCATCAAATTACACTGTTTTAGTAGGGATAAATATATATATAAAATGATATATAGGTCATATAAAAATAATATATATATTAAACATAACTTATTATTCATTATAACTTTTAATATGACTTTAAATGTTAGGTTTATGTAATATTTTAAAATGAAGTTACCCAATAAAATTTCAGAAAATAATATGCATGAAATACATATATTAAAAATTAAAGAATAATATATATGAAAATGATACAATTTATGAAAGGTACAATATTTTTTCCCAATTCAGAATGATGATTTCAATAATAAATGTAAACAATATTCTCCCCATAAATATAATACTCATAGGGTTGTAAAAAAAGATTTTTCAAAATAAAATTTATAAAATTCTATATAAAACTAATTAATATAAAACATAAAGTGTATTAAAATTTTTATTATAATTCATAAATAATGTTAAAAACATATATATTATGGTTACTAAAGTGAAAAAAATAAAATAATACATTTATCATCAATCAATTAATAGTTTCAACATACATTTAATAAATTATAATTCATTAAATTACTCAAATTGATATTTAAAAAAATTATAATAAGTAACATAACTATGATTTGACCACTATAAAATATTATTATTGCTATTAAAAAACATTAATGGATAAATACAGAATGTATTTAACCCGGTGTATGCTACTAGTGTAAAGTATAAGAACACGTGGATCCCTGATATTATGTAAATATAGTATCTTGTAATTGTAGATTGATCTACGATGAATTTTGTAATAAATAGTATTTTTAATTCATTCCATTATAGATGATATTTTAGAAAATTCTAGATCAATTACGTTAAAATTTCATTGATATTAAATGAATTTTAAAAAATAAGGTTAACCTAAATATTTTATCTTACGAAACATGAAGATATATTTTAAACAATGAAATTATAAAATGGGAATTTTTCATATAATAATTTTTCTACATAAAGATATAAGAATAAAAGATAAAACATTTAATAAATTAATAAAAAAATATAACTAAAATCCTTTATATCATCACATTCTAACATGAAAAATGATAAAAAATAAAAAAAATGTATAATGGATATAAATTATATATTTATAAATGTAAAATAGTATATCATTTAGAATTATTAAATATTTTAGAAAAAAAATTTATAATAGAGTAAAATGTATAAAAACAATTATGATCCTCACCACATTAATAAAATTTTTTATGTAATATAGTTATATTTTAATATTAATTAAATATATGAAAGAAATCTAATATTTATTAGAGTTCCTACTTCTTTGATCTAATTTCTTAATAATTAAATAAATAAATTAATGAAAATTCATTAGATATATTTATACATAATGATAAGTAATTATATTATATAATAATGTTTATTACCATAGTATTTCTCAGAAGATATAATGTATAACTTCATTTTTTTGACCCACTAGATTTTGGGATTTTTTTAAGAATTATAAAATAGGTAACTATAATATCATACATTGAGAATAACTTCTAAATTTAAAACTAAAATATACAGTCCAAAAATGAGTATTCTAAATATAATAGATTTAAAAAAAATTAAAGACAATATTAATTACATATTTATCATTAATTCCTTAATTTAATCAAATAATTGTATAAATTTTTATACATTTATAACATGTTACAATATAAATTCCATATAAATTAGGATATGATTCATTGCTGTCAATACCATTAAATCCCTTATTATTAATATTCCTTATTTTTATTTGATTTGTACAATTATTCCCCTTTCTAGATAATGTTATATCATATATTAATGGGAAAATGTTATACAATTTTACCAAAAATAATTTACCATCTAATATACTAGTAGTTTTATAATGTAATAATTTATATCTAAAAGAATTTGAGATATTGTAATTATTTCTTACACCATATAATCATTTTATATTTATAATAATGTATAAAATTTCTCTTTAAACATTGTGCAATTTTTATTGATCTCATTAACTGAATGATTTTAAAAATTGTAATGGTGTGTAAAAATATATAACACATTATATTGTAGAATAGGAATATAATTGTTATATATATTAGGATAAATAACAAAATATGAATTAGAATAATCACTTAGTGAATAATGAGACAAAATCCATGTAGATTCCCACATCACGACAAGTAATAGGATTCCAATGTTGGGACTGAACTATCCAAAAAACAGATAGGTCATATATTACAACTCATCTATAAATAATATTTTCGAAATTATTTTGAAGATACTAAAATGATATATTATTATCAAAAAAGGAAGTGGTTTTCAGGGATCATTGGTTACTAAACATTAAAAGAAAAAATTTAATTTGTTAATAGTTAAAAATACTTGATTCACACTCATGGTTTATACACCACTGTAACATATCATCTATCATAATTTTCTTGATAAAAGGTGTAGTTTCTACTAGGAATTAAGTGAAATACCCATGACATAATTGTATAGAATTAAATGTCAAGGGCCTCAAGAAGATTTATGGGATGATTATCCATTGAAATATAGAACATCCCAATTTCCAAAATAATAACTACACAAAAATCTATATAAATATCATGTAAAAAATATAATTCAATACAGAACAGATCTAGTGTACCTTATTAGTGTAAATGTGGAAAATAAATGACATACTCAATTATAACCAAAAGGCCACGAAAAAAAAAATCCAAATTCAAATCAACCACTGACAGCCAACCTCTTCTATGATCTATCTCCACTTGTCCTAACCACAGTATCAAGAAGCATCATTACTGAAATGAGAAACATTGAAATAACATATGTCTCTATGGATGAAATCTGCAAGAACAAAATAGTACCCAATTTGGGGTTGAGTATAAAGTCTGTAGTATTTCCCCAATGAAATCCAATCTCACTCCTATAGAACCAATCCTTGTAAACGAATTTATATAAATTGTTTAATAAGTAAAAACATTTTATATGGTGTCCTCAAAAAATTATCCATGTATTGAAATAAAAATACCCCTTAAGCTATTTCTCATTTTTACTTTAGGTGTCTATTCCATGTCCATACACACAACTATATTCACACACTAAAACTATTTTTAATTATTTATGATTGAACGTCACATCCAGGAACCCTCCAACATTGATGGTGATACTTTACTACTATATACCATCCCACACAACACACACCATATATGTTAATAAATAATCATGATTACAAAATTCAATCACATATTTCCTTTCTCTAATGTATTCTAATTAATACATTAAAAGCATTAATACCAATCCATATATTTAAATTCATAATTTTAAAATTTTAAATAATGTGTCTATGATAAAAAAATAAATTTCAAAATATTCAATTCCCAAAATAACATAGTAATTTCTAGTATTAATAAAACTTTTAATTCAAAATAATTTAAAAAACATTCGAATAAAAATAATCCTATTTTTAGTTCATGTGGTTAAAATAAAAATTACACATACCTCCAAACTATTGGTGAAAAGATATAATATATAAAAGAAACATCAACATCAGATCACAATATACATTCACTTCACTAGATCCAATATTATTTTTTCATTAAACAAATAAAAAAATTTATATATATCCATAACATATGAGATAAATTGTTTCAAAAGACATAAACATCTTTGATCTAAGAAAAATAAAGAAGAATGAGAATTTGATAATCAATATAGGTATCCAACACACTTTGATTATCTTAATAATAATTCTTGCATTAATGAGGGTCAAATATGAATATTTTGGTGAAATATTAATCTGATTTATAGAAGGATTATCAGATTAGAGGGGGTTCATAGGATTAAGTATAAATAGACCCATATTTTAGGTGTGCCAATTGTATGTATAATAGTTAGGCCACACGGTTTGGGAAACCATGCAACAAATATGTGGTTGTAGTATAGTAATACATCATATTACATTGTAGGATAATATGTATAGATTGAACACGAACTAAATATGTGACTTCTTAGTTCCCACTGTCTTAACATACCCATTTTCATGGATATTCTATATGGTTTCAAGTAACCTTTTAAAAAACAAGCACAGCTAAAAATAATACAAAATATTCCAAAAACACCTATGAACCGCCCAATATAACTTTGAACCTCCAAAATCATTACTAGTGCATTATATTTACTCAAAATAGTTGAATTAATTATTTTGTTACTGAAACCACATGTGAATACTAAACATATCATATAAAAATATTACATATTAAAAGATAAATATTAATAAATTGGCATAATGTTCCACACCATAATAATTTTGGTCATGTGTGTTCTGAATGTTGGAAGCATTAAAAATTGGTCCATAATTGAGCTATGTCGTCTCTAGTAATTTTCTTCATAACTATAACCCTTTTTAGACATATCATACAAAATATCATTTTCCATAACCCGGGGAAATGAAACTTAAGAAAATGTGATCTCATATGACCAGTAACTGTAAATGAGGAAGATATCATAATATCATGATCATTATGGTATGAGAAAATGAGGAAAACATTTTTAAACTATACCTTACATATCATATATCATATACTTGATTCCCAAAATTAATCTCAAGAATTCATATTACATGAATCCTAATGGAATTATAAAATATGATCCATGAGAACATAACATTGGAATATAAACAATATTTTTTCATACACATAAGTATAAAAAATAATTTTCAATGTTTTCAAGTATCATTTACACCCTTGTTATAATGTAATGGGTTCACTACCCAAACCATCATTGTATTCAATATTCTCTCCAAATAGTATAATAGTAGATAAATACCCTTACTGAACTATTTTAACACGACATTCTAGTCCTTTTTAACTAATGAGATATTAATATTTACCCAATGAATTGGTGGGTGATATAGGTTAGACCCATCAAGTAATTAAAATCATACAACTGAGTGCAATAATATAATAAAAATTTCATTATATCAAATCCCATAAAATGAAAGGGAGTTCTTAATAATTACATTACACCATTACCCAACGAAATGAAATGGGTTTCATATAAAATTAATTATTTCATCATATCGTAACTTTTGGAAATTAAATAATATTTCATAAGAATTTTATAGTGGAATAAACCATAGAAATTAATGAGTTTTCATAAACATCTTATCATCATAATACTAGATAATTAAAAAATATATGGTATCCCAAATTTATATCCACTATAAAGAATATGAAAAATCAATATTTTTAATCATAGAATAAAAATTATTTTCAAAATAAATTTGGAATATTTATTTAGTAAAATTCCATATTAATATTTAAAAACAATTTCCTAAACATTAAATATTTTAAAATTTCTTTTCGAAAAATAACCATGGAATATTACAGTGGAATAATTTAAAATCAATTAAAACATTTCTTGAGAAAAAAATCTTTTCATATTGTAAAAAAAATTATAAAAACAAATATTTCAAAAAAAAGATTAAAAGTATTATATTTTGAAAATAAACTTGAAAACATTTAAAAGTATATTCAATTTAAAAATTGTTATGACAATAGTAAATTCATTTTATTCTATACACAATAAAGACAATATTTCATTGAATAATTTTCTAGAAAATGACATGAGGGTTCCCTTAAATAATTTTCATCGATAGTAAATAATCGATAAAAATTAATTTAAAAAATAATATCTAAATTATTATTTTTGATTAAAATGGACTTTTGATCGATGGGGTACATGAAGAATTGTTTTTCAAAAAATATAATTTTTATCTTTTTTTATATAAAGGGATGAAAATGAATAGATAATTTTTTTCTCTTTAAATATGTAGAGTATAAGATAATAGATGATATTATATAAATATATATCATAAAATTTATTCATCTAAAGTATAAAAATAAACAACTCTAATATAAGTGATATTTTGTTACAAAACTATTACCACTATGGTAATAATAAATCATAATATCCATTAATGAAATATTTGAAAATGGATATTTAAATATAATTAAATTTTTCAATATAATCATAATAAACATTCATTAGTGTTATATACACCACATAAATGTACATGGTGGTGAATTTCTTGATGTGGATCATTGTAAATAAAATTGATATGAAAATACCTCCCTTAAGTGTTGAAATATTTCATGCACATAAGAAAATACATTATTGTAATTATATAATTATTATTATTATATTAAATAATATATATATATATATTATTTAAATTTTTTATTTATTGTTTTTTATTACCTATTTATTATAAATTCTATGTTTAGGTTTTGTTTTTCTGTAATATTTTTTTTCACATATTTTTTTGTATCTTTTATAAAAAACAATTACATGGTTCCATCATATATATACGGTTAATAATTATATAAATATAAAATCTATTTTGGATAAATATGTTTATTAAAATACATAAAATCTAGGTATCGAAATTTAAATACATTATTCATTGATATGGTAGGTCTTATATGCATATGAATGATGTTTCCATTTTGTATATGGATGAAATGAATGAATGTTAAATAATAAATTAAATTTATAGAATCATTTTTATTTCATATATGTAACATATATTCATAGAATTTACATTTAAGAATTTCTAAGAAATGCATTTGGGAAAAACAAATAACTATTCTTCATTTGGAGGTAGAATGTCATACACATGATTAACTTTATCATATCCCCCACGGAATGGAATGTACAATGTTTTATGTGATAGAATTATTACATATGAACGAATATGTGTAAACAAATTATATTAATTTTTTGTATCTATATTACAATACATGTATAATGAAATTAGAAAAACACCTCACATCGGTTCATAATGAAGTAGCTTGTCGTACGCATGAGCGACATTATTTCATTCCAAAGTGGTGGGATGTAAGAATTTAGATGTGGTAATATTATTATAGGGGTATAATAGTATCATAAATTAAATATATATGAATAAAATCCATCATTATATCCTGCTATTATAAAAGGAAGTAGAAAACTAATTGCATTAGTCCACTATGAAGTAGTCCACTTTAGATACGAATAATGATTTCTCATATCATTTTATTGAAGATGAAAAGGATGTATGTATTTATATTAATATAATAACACATTAATATGTGAAATATAATGAGGTTATTATATCATAGTGTTTTCATTATACTTTATTGAGGTGGATGATGAAATAAAATAAAATTCTAGTTTTGAGGTGTTACATCTTTTTTGGACAATTTAAATTCTATTTGTCCAAAAGGGTTCGTAGATTGGTTTTATGACCAAAATAAGTCATTTAAGATGATATTATGGAAGTATTTAATTAATTTGGTTATTTATTGGATAAGTATGATTTTATTGAAGGTTAAAAAAGTGAGGATATGTGTTGTCCATTTATAATTGGTGGAGTGGACACTGTTTTTATTTTTGAATAAAATAATGTATACCCATGTTTTTTATATTCCATATGCTTAAATTTTTTCTATTTTAAAAAAATATAGTTTATAATGAAAATAATTTGAATATAAATGGGGTTTTTACAACTTTATATGTCATTTGATATCTTATCATTAATGTTTACCCCCTTTTGTTAACTCATTTTATCATTTACTTATGAAATTTATTTTTACATGTTTTAAAATTCATAATGGTGAAAATTTATGACACATTTTTAGATAATATAAATTATCATTATTCAAATTATGGTATCATTTTTTCTAATGTTTATTCTTATAATTTGAATATTTTATTTATAAATTAGAAGATGTAGACGTGACGATAAAGTTTTATTCGGTTGAGAAAATATTTAGATTTATAAAAGGTTGTTATATCAAAATTGAGTATAAATTATTTATCAAATTACATAATTTTGATTAATAGATGTACTATTCATAAAATATTACATTTTAAATGATCATAAAATAAATCTAATGACCTTATATTCTTTAAAACATGTGATAATTATTAATAAAAACCCCTTATTATCAATATTAATCATAACATTTATCTTCTCAAAAAATTATCAATAATTAACTCTAATTTCTTTTTAAACGATTAATAAAAATATATAGTTTCTTTTTAAAAATAAATATTATAAATTTTTAAAAAATGAAAATTTTATGTAAGTGTGAATGATGCGATCAAACTATTTTTCAAAAATATTCATTTTTTTGTAAATACAATTGGATTTACTCTTATCACATTCATGGAAAACACATATTCTAAATGTTAATTATTTTATTTAATATTAAGTATATAAATTTCATAATAATCACTCATGTAAGGCGATTTTTTATTAATTGAGATAAAATTGGTATGTGTGCATAAAATTTTTTTTACAAGAAGAATTTTTTTATTTTCAAATGGTTCATTATTTTCATTTTTTTAAAAAATTCACCAATGAATTCATTTTATTTACTTGTGTAAACCATATATTTTTATAATTATATTAATTTTTTATCACATTCAACTCTAATTACTAGGTTATAACTATACTACTGAATGATAATATTGTAGTAGTGTGGAATGTATGTTATAAACTCAGTGATTCATATAACACATGATAAAATTAGTTTTTTATTTTATTCAAACCAATCATAGCTTTGTGTACAGTTAAAGCTAATCTCAGTGATGTTTTTAACACACAATATCATAATGTATAAATTTATTTGTAAAAATATTTTACAAAATCTAAAGATGTTATATTTTACCAAAAAAAAATTAATTTCACCTTTTAAATTCATCATGTTAATACCAACAACTAAGGATACATTATACTCCATTATATCTATAGGTTCCAATATAACATCTTATATTACTTATATTTCCCATGAAACATTTAACATGTGTGCATTCTTATTTAATATAATAATATATATATATGATATAGAATATTCACCAGTTATTAATCAAAAAAATCTATTTTTATTACATGGGAGAACATTAATGTACGTTCTTATGAGAGATATATTATATCTTTATAGAACCCACACTCCCAAATCTAGTGATGAAAATGTATATTTACATTTTCGTCATTGATATTGATAATGGTGACCCAATATTCGCTATAAAAACCTATAATTTCACAAGGAAAAAATTTTATTACATACATTAGAACTGAAAATATTGGATTAGTGATTTGAATAATTTGGAAAATATATTACATAAACATAAACCTTGAATGCCAGTGAATATATTTCCCACTATACTGTAATTTTAATATTCCATATTTGGTCACTAATGTCATTCATATGAAACCCTTATATACATAACAAATTAAAAATAATACTATATAAACCTGGAGAAAAATAAATATACGAAGGGACATATAAAATTCTCACAGAGGGAAAACATAATAATTAAAAAATTTATGTCATTAGTGAGTACAAATAAAGAATATGATTACATGGACACAATCCAAGTGCATAAAAAATATTAATAATAATAAAACACGTCAATACCTGAATAATAAATCATGAAATTTTGAATAATTATTTAACAAATAAAATGACCATAAGAAAAAAACATGAGTAATGTGATATTAAGATTGATCAAATGAAAATTTAAAAAACCCTTGGAAATTATATATAAAATATTTTTGTATCTTGGAACATTATCATTATAAATCACATATATAACCCTTATACATTTAATAACCATAATACAAAATTCCAATATAATTCAATGAATAACATAAAAATTTCCCAATTTTTCAATGTTTTATATAGGAAAAACATATTAGTGGAATTGTTCAGGGTTGAAAAAAGAAATTTTCTGTGAATGATAAATTGAATATTGACCCACCATGATGAAATCCGTGGAAAGACTATTCTCACTTGCCAATTCCTATATCTACTATATCTTCTTGCAGAAAGGATGGATAGATTGCACAATCATCAAAGGAGCTCCTTTCCTTAGAGAAGCTAAATCTTATAAGGAAGTATGCCAAGATTCTGAAACACTATGAAAGTTCAGAGTGGGAATCAGCTACCTCGGAGGAACTGGTATATCAGGGATGCGATGATGGGTCTGATTTTTATGATGTGTAACATTCATTCATACCTTGTTGTTCCTGCTTGATGTACTTTTTATTTAATTTATAATAAATGGTCAGAGGATTTCTTCTGACTGAGCTTTTTGGGTATATAAGAGAAACATGCATATATTTTATAATGGGATCAACCAGAGCTATTTGGGCCCCCCAATAATATAATGATTTTTGGGCACACCCATTTCTTTCTAGGTAAACCCAACATATATTCTATAATGGGCTCAATCAGTGTTATATAGGTTCCATAATCATATATTAAATATTAGGAAAACCTAAGGATTTATGGATGAACATGTCATATAATCTAGGTTAAGCTCACCAAACACTATCTAGGTTCACCTATCATATATAATTTCCAAGAACCATAAATAAAAAATTTTGGACCTATAAATTAATATATAACTAATAAAAATATCACTTGTTACCTTTATATAATAATTAACCAACGACAAAATTCTAGTGGTATAAAACATTTATTGGAAGCATTATTATTCTATAGAAAAGAATTGTTTTCTATAAAAATATTTTTTAAATATTATTGAACCATGGAAAAAAATTTCCATAATAATCAATTTGAAAAAATCATAATACATCAGGAGAAATAATGATGATAAAATAATTAGAAAAATATCATTGTTGGAGAAAAAATAACTATAATGGTTTTTGAAATGGATGAATTTCAATAACATTACAATATCCTTAAAATAATATTGATGAAAATAAAATTATCATTTTGAAAAAAAAACATAATGAAAACGTAAAGTTCAAAAAATATTGGGAAAATAGATTTAATTGAAAATAACACTAAATGCATAAAAATGAATATCTAAATATAATTTAAAACATTCATTGAGGAAATTATATTTTACATTTTGGAATAAGATTTTTAAAAAATTACAGATTCTAAAGATTAGTTTTTTGGAAATAATATCAAAAACATATAAGAGAATATTGAAATAAAATTTTGTTAGAAAATTTTGTTCATCTTGTACACATTAAAATAATATTAGTTTATAATTTTCAGAAAAATCCAAACTAGATTTATTTGGGAAACAACATGAATATACACTATAAATTAAAAAATAAGAAATACTTTTAAAATTTTCATTAAAAAATATTTTTAAAAATTAAAAAAAAATGAAAATATTATTATAAGACATTGTTGTCGATGAAAAGGTGTTTTAAGATAGAAAATGTAAATGAATACGATTTTTCTTAAAAAAATTCTAAATATTTTAAGTAACAATGTGTGTGAAATGTTCTGAAAAAATGAAAATATCATGAAAACCAAGATTATAATAAAAATCATGAGAGTTCATGAGCTATAGATTATAATAACTCCAAATTGGAGATTTATTCATAGAAAATCTAAAAAATTATATTGTAACACTAAACTCTTACAACATTGGTAACATTGAATCATAACCCCGTGATAGAAAAACATTAAATTAAACAAAAAATAACAGGGGAATAAATAAATTCATGATATTAAATTTCAAATAGATAGTATATACCCATCATAAAAGAATATAGGTGCATCACATAATGTTTCTAGTTAGGATCCATGTATCACTCCTAGGGGGAGGGGTGAATTAGTGATATCATTTTCATTTTGTCTTCCTTTCTTTTTCAAATAACCTTCGCCTCTGGTTAAAGAGGTTCATCTAGGTAGAATACACATAATCACAGGAACACAACATTTTCAAGGTTTACTACTCAACAAGAGTAACTAAGTCATTAGTATATTATGGAAACAATCTTTTACAACACATTCCACTAGAAAACAATCCTTTTTGTGGTATAAAATGAGTCGAATATGCCCTTACACTCCTATAGCACTTGGAAAACAATCCAATAGTGGGTGTTCTCCCTCATAGCTGAAATAGAATAATGTAATCTTTCTGTGCTTCTTGATGAACTTTAACAAATCAAATCTCTCAAAACAATTTTTCATATTCTTTCCCGGAAGATAGTAAGAACCTCCTGGTGAAAAAAATATTTGTATCACTCCCTACTTACACCCTCCCTGCTTGCACGCCAATCTTCTTGCTGCCTCCCTACTTGTGCGCCACTATTCCTATGCACCTCCCTGCCTACGTTCAATTAAAAACATGCACACTACTAACTACTCAAAAGAAATAACTATTTACAACTCACAATTTTCACTCCACTTCGGGCTTATACACAACACACTTTTTTCACACAACTCACTTCTTGCACACAACATACAACTTGCACACCACTTCAGCTTACAAACCACTTTTGTACATAAAAAAACATGCACTACACTTTATCTTACACATATATTCATACTACTTGCAAGATCATATATCATATTTTCACTTAACGGTTGAGGATTTTTAAATGCATAGTGTAGTCTTATATTTATTGGAATTTTAGTGAAACTACACATGAGGCATGCAACTCACCTTGCGCGCCATTTCATAACATGTTCACCAATCCATCTCATGGGATCCACTCAATAAACTGTGTGCCACTTTCTTTCCTTTTTAATATTTTGATGTGAAGGTTTTTAAATATGACTTTCTTCCTTTTTAATATTTTGATGTGAAGGTTTTTAAATATGACTTTCACAAAACATTAAACTTGTGAGCCACTTAATCTTGTGCGCCACTTCTTACTTGTTCCCTACTTTTTGAATTTCACGCCACATTCTTTCCAAATCCAAAAACACTTATTTACCCCCTATCCTTCAAAATTCTTGAATCAAAAGTTCACAAAAATTATGATACTTGTGAAATACAAATAAGTAAAGCATACTCATAGTTTCAAAAACCTTTTACTAAGTGAATTTATTTATCTGTTATGAAACCATAGGACAACTCCTTCTCAAGATAACTTGGTCCAAACATTCTCCCCCTAGGAATTTTGTTGTCAACCTAGATTCATAAATAACTAAACATTATAATATAGAAAAATTAATTACTTCACAACAATTCTTATCTTACATGAGGAAACTCATTACAAGAAACATTAATTATTAATAGCAACACCATGCTATATAAAAGCGGTGACTATATAACATCTTGGTATTTTCCTACTTGGCCTTCAGCCTTCCTGAAAACAAGAAAATATTTTTTCAATATCCTTCTTCCTCAATATTGTTTCTCAACATTATCCACTAATTAAACTTTCATAGAGTAAAAAAATGTTTTTAATAAACACTCCAACTAATAGTTATAATTCTAACAGTTCACACACGTACATAAATGATTTACAGCTTACCCACAAATCCCCCCTTATGCATGCTTCTATATAGATAGATATTTGAAATAATTATCCCCCATGAAAACACTATCTGATGGTAAGATAAGAGCTGGGGTAGACACGAGTAGCTCAACCATCATGAGAAGGAGGTTGGACGCCCATGTTCAACCTCAATTTATCATATGGTTCCTTTAGTAAATGTTTTGTAAATATGTTCGCAAGTTGTTCTGATATTGGAACGTAATCTAGCTTTAATTAATTCTTCTAAACCCACTCTTTGATTAAGTGGTACTTTATGTCAATGTGTTTTGAATGAGAATGTTGTACCATAATCCTTTTAAGATTTATTCAACTCTGATTATCACATCCCAAGAGTAATGATAGCTTAACATCAATAAGTATGTCTTCCAACTCGAACTTTATCCACATAAGTTGGGTAGCATCTTGAGTGGAAACAAAATAATTAGATTAGTCCATGATAAGAGTCACGAAATTATGTTTCTTTCTATACCAACTATCATATCATTAACCCAAAAAAGAAAACTCCATCAGATGTGGATCTTTTATCATCAAAATTACACGTCCAATCAGCTTTTGAATACCTGAACAAATCAATATTTTATGCACCATCATACATGATTCCAAGATTTGTTATGCCTTTTATATATTATATAATCATAATTCCATAAGTTAAATTTTATTTTTAAGGAGTACTCTTAAACTATGTACATAAGGTACAAATATAAACAATGTTGGGTCCTGAGGCAGTCAAATATAACAATCGTCCAATCAGCTTTTGAAACTATCTTTGAACAACTTCTTTTCCTTCTGCTTATTTACACAACATGTTTCCTATAGATATTATTGTGGAAACTAGTTTGTAATTTTCTATTCTAATCATCTTCAAATGTTCTTTAGAATACTTTTCTTGAGAAAGAATAACATGGTTTCTATACTGTAAAATTTTAACCCAATAATTTAATTCATATCTACCAGCATGGACATATCAAATGACTTCTTCATCTCCATAGAAAATATTTCACAAGATCTATCATCGTTTCCAACAAATATAATGTCTTACACATAAAAAATTATGATTATATAAAAATCTGGACATTCCTCAATGTAAAGGTTGATGTAAACTCTACCCTTCTTGAAATTTACCTTTTTCAAGCAAGTAAGGAATTAAGAATACCATTCTGTTGGATCTTGTTTTCCCCCATAAAAAGCCTTCTTCAACCTATACACACAACTTTTATCCTACCCTATAATAAATCCAAAATTTTTATCAATGTAAACATCCTAGTCAATATCACTATTCAGGAATATAGTTTTTACATCTATTTCAATGATTTTGTAACCACATTGAGATGAAATAGAAAGAATTATTTTGATTCTTTCTAACCTTTCCACTGGAGAAAAAGATTCATCTAAATCAATGCCTTCAATTTGTAAATACCATTTATAAACTAATATTTGTTTTTTCTTATCAATTAACTTTCTTCCTTCAGGTTGTTCCAAAAAACCCTATTTGTACCAATAATTTTCTTGTTTTCCAACTTGGGTAAAAGTCCCCAAGTATCATTCTTTTCTATCAGGACAAGATCCTCATTCATAGGTTGAACCAATTATCAATTCTTAGAAGCTTTATTCACATCATTTGGCTAGACTTTTGAATTAAAATAAGTGTGTTTCACAACTTTTGACATTATTCTTGTATGAACCTTATGATGTAGACCACCAATAATGTTCTAAGATTATACTTTATTCCTCAACCTATGATGAGTTGTTGGAGGTTCTTCCTCATCACTATAAATTTCTGATTCTGTTTCATCTTCTTGATTATAATTACCACTAACTGTAGCATTTTCAGAATTGTAACAAAACTATCACTATCCTTCTCATCATTCACTTCATCATAAACCTACTTTTCTTTTTCAATATTTTAATTAGAAATCACATCTGTATAAAAAAATATATCCTCGTATAGTTGTTGAAACATCTATATCCTATTAATTCTTGAGAATAGACAATAAAAATACCATCATCTCCCCTTTTTTAAACATACCTAGGCTTCCACATTTCTTTTTTATAATACACAGAATCCCAAATACTCTTATTTATTCTATACTTGGTGTTTTTCCATAGAGCATTTCATATAGAGTGATATCTAAATTTGACCTATAGAAACAACAATTTTTAATTTATACTGTATGGATCTTGAATTGAATCTAATAATAATTTAAAATACAAAGTTAAAGTAAAACATTTCTCCCCATTTCCACCAAACTTCCATTCTTTCTTTAAGTAACCCCATTTGGTTTAGTTGTGAATGGTGAACTGAAATTATGTGGACTTCCATGCTTCTCCAGATAACATTCAAACTCTTCATTCATATACTTTCCATAATTATCAATTCTCAACTTTTTCACTAACTACTCACATTCCTTATCTTCTTTCCTCCTGATAGACTTAAACATTTTTAGAGCATTTATCTTATGTCTCATGTACATAACCCAAGTAATTTCAGTAATGTAATCAATTAATGTAATGAAGTATATATATCCATTTTTTGATTTATTGCTCATTGGTCAATAGATATCAGAATTTATAAGTTCTAATGGTTGTTTTGAATGAATGTAAACTCTCGTATGCATAGAGTTTGTTATCTTCCATTTTTCACAAATAGTGAAACACCAATCTCTTCTTATTAATAAATCATACATATCTGAGACACTATCTTTGTAACACCCCATTGTTTTGAAAATAAATATTTAATACATGAAAAACTGAGACCCTAAAAAAACAAATTTTATAATTTATCCACTAAACACAACTTTTCCTATTCTATGTTTTGAATTCCAAAAAACAGTCCTCTATAGTTTTGATCGATAAGTCATTTGGAGTCTGATAGAACCAACATGATTTTTAGTGAATATTAACACAACATTATGAATAGTAATATGAACCTTATGAATAGTAACTAATATTATTATTTTATTTTATTATGGTTATAATATAATGAGATCATGACTAATTTATCAATATAATATAAAAATAAATATAGGTCTAATTTTGTTCTATTTGAATAAAAAATGATTTTATTTAAAAATTAAATTATTCATATTTAGAAAATTATTTTTAGAAAATTGAGTTCATTTTTTAATTCTACACGTCAATAAAAATTTTGGTGAGTTTTTGGGTTTTTTCTGAAATTCATGAATTTATGATGAATAGTGAATTACAGTTAAATCCTGTATATTCAAATTATCATATAAATACACCATTTTTGACCTCATGGGAGATTTAATTTCACTTGGTTCGAACTGACATGTACTTATTACTATTAGGGGTCACATGAAACAACATTATTTGTTGTTTTTAGGGAATTAGTAAAATAATGAGTAAAATATTCAAAATTCACTCTTCTCCTCCATTATAAAACCCCCTCACTCCCACTTCTCCACACTCCTGTAAGCCTTTATGATCCTATATTTTATATCAAAATACCCCTCACTAGTCACTACTCACTTCCAAGAATCTCTTGGACTTTTGAAAAGACCAAAACGCGTACCCTTAAAGAGATTCTCAAGGAGGTGGATTGAAGAGGTAAATTCATATTTTATATCATTCATTTTCATTTCATGTTCCCTTCTATTGTTATCATCTCCTCAAATCCTCTATCCAAATGAAAATGATAACTCTAGTGTCATATATATACTGGAATATACCATGTTAATGGATGAACAATCATCTATATTCATACTCTCTACTTTTTATTTTATAAACGAAATCATTGTTTGTGAGGATTTGATTTACAACCTTTGTCAACGATGAAGTATCAATATCTAATTTATCCTTCATTACTTGTCATTAAACCATTTTTATGTATGAAAAAGAATATAATATATTTATTATATTTTATTTAATATTCATGAACCAGTATACATACATTTTATTAAATAATATGGCCAAACTAGTTCCCAATAATCAAAATACAGCTAAAATAATCTAAGTCAATGTCATAAATATTTCATCTTGTGATTCATCCTCATTCCATGTATATAAATGTTATAAATGGCCCTTAACACCTATTTATGTTCATAAATAAGATTTAAATTCAATTATGGATATCTACATCCATTCTACACGAACTTCATTACATAAAAACAAGTGAACCAATTTTGAAAATAAAGAAAACGAACACTTGAAAATGATGAAATTAAATCTTATAACTAATCAATAAGGACATAATAAACTCAATAAAATTATGATAAAATAAATAATATTCTTACAGGTTCATAATTAAGTTATTAATTAATCTAATTTCATAATCCAGGACCTTATGTTCAATAGCAGAACACAATCGGACTTAAGGTAAGGGTTTTTCACCCGAACCTCCATTTTCATTCGGGATTATATTATTGTATAATGAACTAAATGAAATTATTATTTGTTTTTATTTACTCCTCATAAAGAATGTTTGAGTATATATATTTGTTTATCAACAAAAATCCTTCCATATTTTATGGATATTTACATGTTTTATGAAGAACAATCAAATTTATTTCTAAAATACATGCCCGATTCAATGAAATCACTCAAATTCTTACCTAATTTCAAGAGAAAATTATAATTTATTTTTAGCAACGCATATCATTCCAAAATAACTAATTTTATGATGAAAATACTAAATTAATTTAGTTATGGTTTTATTTGAATACTTTTCTAAAAGAACCCTTATTTTCAAAATAAAAGAGCCTTTATCTCAACAATTACTCAGTGATTTTATAATAGTATTTTTGTATGTTTCAACACTTTTGTTGATTATTTTATATTATTGGGATTATTATTTTATGATATAATCTATCATATTTAATTGGATGGTTTATGCTGAGTTTTATTTTTGATTTCCTATCCTAAAATTGTTCACTAATTTACATTGAATTGTTAGTGTTTAAGCTTAATGTTTGTGGAAAGTTATTTACATTTCATATTGTTGTTTTAGTATTAATGTATATATTGTTTATGTTTACCCCACTAATATGATGAATGAATTGGCCTTATTATGTGGTATGTGGGGACTACTATATCCCCTCAATGCATCGTTAGGTCTCATGAGACAAATAGACTTGGACATGGATAAGGCCTTGCCCATTTTGAGATATGGTTTTTCCCGAGGCCTTAATAAATTTTTTTAACATCTTCATTGTGGCCTTGATGGTATGGTTCAAAATTTCTGACAAATTAACTTCCACATTATGATGGTAGAAATTAAATTTCATGTGGTTATTTTACAAGTAGAATACCCATGATTATGTTTTATTATGGAATTATTTAATATTATCATATTCCTGTTATAATTTGTTCAAGTATATTTTTTTGTAAAGGAATGTGTTTCCTATTATTAAATATACTGAATGTTTATGTTTATTTTATATTCTTCTGAATTTATTACTCTTACTGAGCATTTTATCTTACCCCTTTATTATATTTCATTTTTTAGGATATGAAGAAGTTAGTTATGTGGGACATGTAGGCATAATCTAGGGGGCATGGATGTTTCCAATGGAAAAATTTAGGGTTGTTTTTCTTTTCAAGATTTTATGTTGAACATACATATGTATCTTGTTTCCAAATATACAATACTATTTCTTCTATCAGGATGCTACTTTTTTGTAATAATTCCAATGTAATGTAATAAGGAACCGGCTCCAGGAAACTATGGTTGGTTCATTGTAGTTGGTATCAATGGATGTTATCTAGACAAAATGGAAACAAGATTTAGAAAACATAGATTAGGGTACTAATACCCAAAATTGTATATGAGGTTAACCTAGAAGAACATCCTGGTATTTTGTTAAGGTATATATTATGTGGATATTTCTAGTAAATTCATCCTTGTTTGGATACTACACATGGGCGTGGTTCTGGTATAGATGTACATATGAGTGAGAAATGCAACAAGGAGTTTTGTTCTTGACTCAGTTTATCCTGGTACACGACAATTAGCATTACTATACACCTGGTTTGACACTATCGGCAGATATCCTGAAGATAATTTACATTTTCTTAATATGCCATTATGAAGGATTTAAATTTAATTTTTTTCTCAAAGAATCCATTTTTGTGATTATGAGGTTATCCATGCATAGGGTTTCAATTTTATCCTTTGTATTATTCTATGTTAAGATTATAAATTAAGATTCATATCGTAATATAGTGTCTGTCATTATCTTGAAATGGAACCTAGTGGAAGAAATAGAAATTGCACGAACACACGTATCCCATATATGGATTTCCCTGTGATGCAATATAATGATGATGGCTCTATTACTACGACTATTGTAGAAAAACTTATAACTATACTGGGAAAACATAATTTGGTTATGAACAATAAACATACCCGTATAGAGAATCTAGATCCAAAAAAGATGTTATCAAGGATAAAAAGGAATTCTCTAAGTCTTATGACTTTAAGGGAATGAAAGAGAAAAATATGATTTCTGAAAACTCTAGAAAATGAAATAATGAATTTGGGAAGAATGGAAGAGTTGAATTTCCACCATGTGATAATTTTGGAAGGAAACACCCTGGTTCCTTCTTAAAAATAAATGTAGTATGCTACAAATGTGGATAGAAATTCCATATTGGTAGTGATTCTAAGGGGAAGAAATAATCTATTAATTTTTAATGGTATAATTGTCGGAATATGGGACACTATGATAATGATTTTCCCAATTGTCATATAAACATGCCACAAAAACGGACAAGGGAGGAAGGACAAGCTTATACAATCACAACCGCTGATATTGAAGTTACTAATGAAGTGGTGGAAGGTACTTTAATTGTTTCCTCAATCATAGTCAATGATTTATTTGATTTTGTATCATCATGTTCTTTTATATCATCATATTCTTTCAAGAAAATTAGATATTTCCAATTTGATTTATTAAGGGAGTTTTCTTTCAAAACTCTTAAGGGTAGTATCATTGAAACAATGATGTGTCATGCAGTCCCAATTATGGTGTATAAACGTGCTTTATATGCCGATTTTACTAAAATTCCCTTCATGGAAATTGTTACAATCCTTTGCATGGATTGGGTTTTGAACCACTATGTGAAAAAAATGTATAGGAAGGAGGTTACAATTTCTAATGATGATGTGAATCCCTTATCTATAGAGAAGAAACATCACCCTCAAATTATCATCTAGATCCACCCCAAGTAGCTCAACTGAATTCAATTATTGGGGAGGAATAGAATGAAATAACTATTGGTGAGTAAAATAATCTTCAAATAGAATATTTACCTATTGTATATGAATATGTTTATGTCCTTCCCTTGGATTTACCTGGACATCCTCTAGAGTTGGAAACTGAATTTTCCATTAACATAATTCTTAGTTTAAGGCCCATATCACATACCCCTTATTGAATGTCCACTATAGAATTAGTGGAACTGAATAATCCACATGATTAATTGAGTGATATAGGATTTATTATCCCTATTATTTCTCTATGGGGAGTCCTTATTCTTTTTGTTAAGAAGAATGATGGATCTATGATGTCGGGAATTGTATAGAGGGAGATCAAAGCTATAACAATAATGAAAAAGTATCCTGTACCTCTCATTGATGATTTATTTTACCAATTTTATATATCTCTATATATTTTGAAGAATAACCTTCAATATGGATATCATCAGTTGCTTGTAAGGAAGGAACACACACCAAAAACAACACTTAGAACCAGTTTTGGGCATTATTAGTTTACAATAATACCTTTTAGACTGACTAATGGAAACTCTATTTTGATGGATTTAATGAATAGATAATTCAAAGAATATCATCATGACTTTTTGGTGGTATTAATTTATGATATCTTGGTATACTACAAAATCGCTAAAGATCATGAAAATCACATAATCATTATTGTGAAGACTCTTAGACGAAATGAATTATATGGGATGTTTAGCATGTGAGAATTTTGGATTCAATTAGTTTCCTTTATGGGACACATTTTCTCTAAATATGGAATATTTTTTGATCCAGTGAAGAAAAAGGTTGTTCAAGAATGGCCTACTCAAACGAAAATAACTGAGGTATATAGTATTATTGGTTTAGTAGTTTATTGTCTGTGTTTTGTTTAGAACTTTACTCATTTAGCCAACCCAATGATCAAGAATACATGTAAAGGGGTAATTTTATATGATAAAAGAATGTGAGTACTGTTTTGAAGAGTGGAAGAGGAGATTAGTGATTTCAAGGATCATAACCCTACCATTGGGGAATGATGGGGTCGTGATCTATAGAGATCCATCAATGAAATGACTTGGTTGTGTCCTTATTCAGAATGATAGAGTTATTTCTTATGCATCAAGGAAGTTAAAAATTCCTGAACAAAACTATAATATACATGATCTTGAGTTAACTGTGATAGTATTTACTCTAAATATATGGAGTCATTATCTCTAGGGTGAATAATGTGTGATATATACAGATTACAAGTTCCTGAATTATATATTCTTATAGTTAGAACTCAACATGAGGAAACAGTAATTGCTTTAACTACTCAAAGATTATGATGTTACTATACACTACCACCCATGAAAGTAAAATAAGGTGGTTGATGCATTCATCTAGAAGGATCATAGCATTATCAATAAATTGGTGATTGATAAGGATCCTTTGTACATGGATCAAGTGAGGATGGATATGGGAATTATAAAAGAAGGTGAAACATAACTACTTTTTCATTTGGTTGTAAATCAGACTTTATTATAATGGATTAAAATTTATTAGCATGATGATGAAAACCTAAAAAAGAAAATTAATGATCTGAAAGTGTATAAGTTGGCTAACTTCATATGTGAAGATGGAATTCTGAAATTTGGGAAGAGGATTTGTGTTCAAGAAATACCTAATCTAAAAAGGGAGTTATTATTCGATGCCCATATTTCGAATTTCTCTATACATCTAGGTAGCACAATGATGTATATATACTTGATGGAATATTTCTAATAAGGTAACATAAAGAGGGAAATTAAAGATTATGTATCAATATGTTTAGTGTGTCAACAAGTAAAGGCCTAAAGGCAACATCCAAAAAGAGTCATGTAACCTATACCTATTCCTACATGGAAATTGGATGACATCACCATGTATTTTGTTACTAGATTACCCAAATTTCCGAGGAAGAATGATGCAATATGGGTAATTGTGGACTGACTTAAAGAATCAGAACATTTCCTTACTATAAGGGATGATTTTTCACTAGATCTCTTAGAATGATAATATAACAATGAAGTTGTGAGACTTAATGGGGAACCTCTTTGAATTGTGGCTAATCATGAACCACATTTTACAATGAAATTATAGAAAAGACTTTAGAAATATTTAGACATTGAGCTTTGATTGAGGTCTACTTATCGCCCATAAAGTGATGGGAAATCAGAAAGGGTGGTCAAAACATTAAAAGTCGTTTTGAGATCTTGATTAATATATTTTAAAGGTATATGGGTTATGTATTTACCTTCTGGGTAGTTTACCTACAATAAATGTTACCATTCATGTATTAAAATTTCTCTATATGAATAATTGTACAGAAAGAGATGTCGTACAACAACTTTTTGGGATGAAGTTAGAGAAATGAGGCTTGTGGGTCTATAGCTTGTGGTGTAATCAACAACGAAGTTAATGACTATTAAAGGTTATATCAAAATAATACAAAGGAAACAAATGATCTATGCTGATAATCTAATGATGGGTCTAGAATTTCATGTGGGTGATCATGTTTTCTTGAAAGTATCCCCATGGAAGGGTGTTATAAGATTTGGAAAGAAAGGAAAATTGAACCCTAGGTAAATTGGGCCTTTTGAGAATTTGGAGATAATTGGTGTTATTTCACATCGTTTGGCTATGCCACCTAGCCTATCCAAATTACCCAACGTGTTTAATGGATCATTGTTGAGAATGTACATGCTAGACCCAACACATGACCTCACTTATGATGGTATATAATGGGAAGGTGATCTATCTTATTGTGAAGAGCCTATATGTATTCTAAACACTAAAGAACATGTATTGGGGAATAGTATGAATATTCTAGTAATGATACATTAGAGAAATTATAAAATTGATTTGGAAACATAGGATCATGGATAGCTGATGATGAACACATACCAAAATCTTTTTGTGAGATTAAATTATATGAATTTTGAGGGTGAATTTTTTGTAAGAAGGGGAGAATGTAACCCACAAGGTTTTAAATAAAAAAATAATGTAAGAAACAATTAGTACCTATAATAAAAAACATTTTATTATCTATCTATTAAACACAACTTTTCCACTTCTATGTGTTGAGTTTCAAAAAAATTTATCTAGAGTTATGATCAGAAAGTCATTTAGAGTCTGATAGAACCAACATGTTTTTTGGTGAATAATAACATACCCATATGAATATTAATATTAATAGTAATATAACCCTTATGAATATTAAATAATAATATTATTTTATTTTTGTATTTTTATCTGATAATGAGATCTTGATTAATTTTTAAATGTAATATAAAATGAATTATATTTCTAAAATTTTTATATTTCAAATAAATTGTGATTTTATAAAAAATTAAATTAGTAATATTTATAATTTCTCTTAAAAGAAATGAAGTTAGTTTTTTATTTCTAAATATTGAAAAAAAAAGTTGGTTGAATTTTTAGGATTCTTCTGAAATTCTTTAATTTTGAGGAATAATGAAATATGATAAAATACTTTATATGAAAATTATCTGTTAAATAAAATATTTATGACATCGTGAATGATTTAAGGTGACTTGGATCGAACTCAAATCACTTATTACTATTATTGGTCACATGAAACAAAAATATTTGGTGTCTTGATGGAATTAATAAAATAATGAATAAAATATTCAAAATTCACTCCTCTTCTCTATACCACCCACACTGCCTCTTCTCCTCACTCATATAAGCCTTTAAGATCCTCAATTTTCTACCCAAATAACCTTAACTTGTCACTCCACACTTCCAAGAAGATCATTTCCTTTCTAAATGACCAAAACCCTTTCCTTTAAAGAGATTCTCAAGGATGAGGATTCAAAAGGTAAATTCAAATTTTATTTCCTTCATTTTCGTTTCAAGTTCTTTTCTATTATTATTATATCCTCAAATCATATATCCAAATGACCATGATAACTCTAGTATCATCTATATAGTGTAATTATATAATGTTTATGGAATAAACATAATCATTTTTCTTACACTCTCCCTTTTATTTTATAAATGAAATCATCGTCCCTGAGGTTCCAATTTACAACTTTTGTGAAAAATGAAGTTTCGTTCATCAATTTATCATTCATTACTGGTCATGAAACCATTTTTATGGTTTAACCACACTATAATATATTTATTATAACCTATTTAATATTTAGGAAATAGTATACATACATATTATTAAATCATATTACAAAACATTTTCCTAATAATCAAAATACTTCTAAAATAATTTAAGTGAATGTCATTAATATTTCATCTAATGATTCATCCTCATGAAACTTAAATAAATGATATAAATGAAAATTAACAGCTACTTATATTCATAAAAGATATTAATATCCAATTTTTGAGATTTACATCCACTCACATGAACTCCATTACACAAACACTTGTGCACCAATTATAAAAATCAAGAAAACGAACAGTCTAGAACAACGAAGTTCAGTTTTATAAGTAATCAATAAGGATAAAATAAAATTCATAAAATCATGATAAACATAATAAATTTCTAATAGGTTATTAGTTAAGTTTTAATAAGTCTAATATCACAGTCCAGGACCTTATGTTCAAGAGCGGAACACATTCAGACTTAAGGTAAGATTTTTCCATGCGAACCTCCATTTTCATTCGGGTTACATTTATTCTCTAATTACCTCAATTTAATTATTATGTAAAATTACTTACTCATAAAGAATTATGTTTTAGTGTTATATATATGTTTACCAACCATAATCCTTCCATGGTTTCTGGGGAGTTACAGGTTTAAAGAGAAGGTTTCAAAATTATTTCTAAAATAGAAGCCTGATTTAAGGGAATTTTTGAAATTCCTACCAATTTTCAAGAGATATCTATAATGTATTTTTAGAAACCATTATCTTTATATAATAACTAATTTTATTATGAAAATAATATATTAATTCAGTTCTTGTTTTATAAAAAGAAATTCTATAAGAACTATTCTTTTCAAAATAAAAGAGAATTTATCTCAAGAATTACTCATTGATTTTATAAGAGTATTTTCATCAATTTAAACTCTCTTATTGATTGTTATGTATTATAGGTATTTTTATTTTGTGATATCATCTTCCATATTTAATTTGATATTTTATTACTAGTTTTATTTTGGATGTTCTATCCTAAAACTAGGCACTAATTTCCTCTGAATGGTAAGTGATAAAGCATAATGTTTGGGGAAAGTTATTTACATTTCATATGTTAGTTTAAATATAAATTTATAGGGTGTTTATGTTTATATTTTATCTAATTCTGAATGAATTATACTTATAATGTGACGGGTAGGTCCCTCTATATCCCCTTGAGGCATTATTAGGTCTCATGAGACAAAGAGACGTGGACTTGGCGGAGGTCTTTCCCATTTTGAGGTATGGTTTTGGCCGAGGCCTTAATCATTTTTAGACATTTTGGTCGAGGCCATAATGGTATAGTTCAGAATTATTATCATATACACTTCTCTAATTATGAATCTCGTAATTTAAAGTTAATTTGGTTATTAGACTAGTTGAATACCTATGATTATTCATTATTATGTCATTATTTACTTAGCTCATATTCCTGCCATAATGTGTTCAAGATTATTATTTTTAAGGATATGTGTTTCAAATTATTCACCATGCCTAATGTTTATCTTTCTGCTATCTTCCACTATATTTCATACTCTTACTGGGAATTTAATATCTCCCTTTTCTTATGATTCATTTTCTTAGGATATGAATATATAAGTTTTGAGTGAATTCCATGAATAATCATGGATACATGGATGTTTATAATGGAATAATTTAGTGTTCTTTTCATTTAAAGATGTATTGTTGAACATATATATGTATCTTATTTCCAAATTAACTAATCTATTAATTCCTTTAGGATGAAACTTTCTTTTAATCATGCCAATGAAATTTAATAAGGCACCGGATCTGGGAAACTGGGGTTGGGTCTTTATAGTCTTCGGTTGATAACATACACATGTTTCTATGACACATATATCCTAGCCTTTTTTAATAATATATTTTCATCCACCATACTCATTTAATAAGATTTTTGTACTTCACAAACTTCGAACATGTTCTCTTTTGTACGTTGTCCTTTTATAAATAAATTTCCATCATATTCACTTTTCACAATAAACCCATATTTTCTAAAGATAAATTTGTTTCCCTCATGACTGAGTTGTGAAAAACTCATCGTATTTTGTTTCATCCAATCAATATATAATGTTTTCCTATATTACATTTTTTCATTCCCAATTATGGCTGATCCAACACCATTGATCCTCAGAGATTCATCATTTCCAATTTTCACTATTTATTCTTTAAATTTTTTTACATTATTTATAATCATTATTTCTCAACTAATATGAGAAGAAAACCCACAATTAAGAATCCATGGACATTATCCTTTTTTATATTTTAAAGTGGTTTTGAAAATTAGTGCTTTTAGTTATTCATTTTCATTGTTCACCTATAGCTTTTGAGATTTGTTAAGAACATTTTGTTGTGATGACAATAAAACAAGACATCCCTTTGCAATATTTCAAGTCTTTTACCATTTTTCACAAATATATTCCAATGGTTGGAATATGTATTCAACATTCACACCACCCTTCTTAGATTTCGTCTGAATATCCTTCTCGTACTTCTTCTTTTGGGAGGATTGACTAATCCCCAATCCTTGTCTTACATAACATGTGTAATAGTAGTAATGTTTCTGGTTGAACCAATAAAAATTCATGTGCTTCAATCGACCACAATACTAGAAGTATCCGTAGAATGAATATTGTTCTATGAAACATCTATACTGATCGGAGTTTTGAATATTCTTATCAAAACTCTTCTTAATAGAACTCTTTTGACCATTAGCCTTCCTATTTTCAATCATAACATTCTTTTTCAGCTCATATTTCTTTTTGGAATTATCAGAAATAGAAGTAGTAGAAATACTTCTTGACTCAATATTTTTGTATAATGTTGATTTTTCACCATTACTAACTTTCCCCACATATATATCCTTTCCTGATTTATTCTTATTAAAACTAGTTCCATATTTCTTCTCAACCTTTAAAGGTAACTTTTGATTATCCATATTTGGTTCATTATTAATAGAACATTCACCAAATTATGAGATAGATTGTTTGAAAATGATTTTTCTTTCTTCCGCATTAAAAATTTTCTATTGGACAAGTTATAACTCTTTTTTGGCCTCTATCTTTACTTCAAGATGAGAATTATGATTCAATGCATTCTCAAGAGAACTCATCATATCATAAATCTTCTTTTCCATCTTGATATTCTCATTTGGAAAACCTTATTGATTTCTTAATGTCTAATTTTCGTTTATAAACTTCTTATTTTCCTTCTCAAGATTTCTGATCTTCATCAAACATTATTTTAAATCTTCTTTCACATGAAATTCTAGTAGAGTTTATTCTTATTCAGAACTTCTACTCCCATAATCATCACAATTAAATATTGTAATAAAGGTATTCTCTATAGATTTCTCATCAAACAACTTCTCAGACTTAGTTTTGATAACTTCTTCTTCTTACTAGTCTTTAGATAAAAAGCTTCTTCTTTTTGATTTGATGATCTTTTTATCCACCCCCTTTGAAAAAAACTTATCTTTGACAAAAATTTTCTTCCACGACCTTCTGGTCCTTCTATAATCATTATAACTGTCTTCTTATTTCTTATTTTGAGGATAGTTATCCTCAAAGTGACCAAAGACACCACATTCAAAAAATTTATGTGGAAGTTTCCCCTTGAATTTACCTATACCTCATTTCACATTCTTATAAAACAATGATTATATTTCCTCAAAATTTTTACATACTACATCTTCTGAATTGGATTCACTAGGTTCATCTTCAATAAAATTCTTCTTTGAATTCTCTATCCAAATATCCTTGAATGATATTTCTCTATCATATTGTTTTCTATTTATATAGTTCTCCCATATCATTTCATAAGTATTGAGAGTTCTATGAAAAATCATCTAGAGATAATGTTTCAGGGTCTCTATCTTATAATAACGAAACTTTAGCATCAAAAATGTTAGGAATAATTACCAAGATTATTTCAACAAATCTAAAATCCTCCAACCTTTCACTAATAAATCTTATTTTATGGACAATGTCATTTACCCTAGTAATGAAGTCCCCAAAAGATTTAGCTTCACCAATTTTCCAGTCTTCATACTTTAGCCTCCATATTTGTAGTTCTTCTTTCTTCACTTTTTTATTTAGTTCATAATTTTCTGTAAATATATCATATATGACTTTAGTTTTAGTGAAACCTTTCAATATAAAAAATTATCTCTTATAAATATATTAGAGTTATGGTTTTTTATTTCTTCCATCATTATTATGATTATTCTAATAAACAGGAGCAAGAGAAATCTTTTCATAAATAGAAGGAAATAAATCAGTTTTAGTATCAACAACTTCATATCTAAGATACATAAGAAAAGGAATCATTTTATCATTACATATATGATAATTTTTTCTATAAAATATTCTAATCCCATTATTGTTCACACAATTCGGTTTCTCCATCACATTTTCAGTAAAGGAAAAATTAAGGGAACCTGCCTTTGATACCAATTGAGGTTCCCAGTTAGGATCCAAGTGTCAATAAGAGAAGGAGGGGGTTAATCAGTGATATATTTTTCGTTTGATGTATCATTGTTTTTGAAAAAACCTTTTCCTCAGTTTAAAGAGCTCCTCCCCTATTAAATGTACACAGTCACAAAAAAAACACAAGATTTAGAAGGTTGACTACTCAGCAAGAGTACCTACCCCCTCGGAATGGTACTGAAACAAACTAGTACCATAAAATCCTCAAGAAAAAAATCATTTAATGTGGAATACAAGTATTAGGATATGCCCTTACACTCGTTTATCACTTTGAAACAATCCAATAGTGATTGTGCTCCCTCTTATCACAAATAGGGTAATAGAATGTTTCTGGGCTTCCTGTCGAACATTCAAAAATCAAATATCTCAAAACAATTCATCACTTTTCTTCCCAGTAGCTGGTAATAACCTCCAAGTGAAAATATCTTACGAATAACTCCTAGATTGTGCTCCTCACAACTTTCGTGACACTCTACTTATGTATCTCTTTTCTTGCACACCACTCTACTTACGCGCCTCCCTACATGCACGCCACTCTATTTTTGCACCTCCTTGCTTGCATGACACTAACAAATTACATGCTACTAACTAATTGCACGTCACTATTGTGCAAAACTAAAAATTTTCATGCCACTGCGGGATTATACACAACACAGTTTTTTCACACAACTCACTTCTTACACTCAACTTACAAATTGCACAACACTTCATCTTGCACACCTATTTCTACTGCTTCTACGATCAGAGTTAAAATTTTCTATAAAGTGTGAATTATTTTAAAATTTGGAGGGTATTCATCTATTTATAGGCATTTCAGTTACCCAATGAATAAGGCATGAAACTCACCTTGCACGAAATTTCAAAACTTGTGCGCATCACCTTTACTTGTGCGCCACTCCATCACTTGTGTTCCACTTTCTATCCATTATCATATCTTCATTTGATGATTTTTAAATATGATTTTCACACAACATTAAAAATTTTCTCCACTTATACTTTTGTGTCACTTCCTACTTGCACACCACTTTCATTCTATTTCCAAAAACACTTCTTTACTCCCTCTATCTATTATAATGAGTGCATCAAAAGTTCTCCAAAAATATGATATTTGTGAAATAAAAATCAAAAATGTAACTTCGTAGTTTCCAAGACCTATTACACAGTGAATTGAATTATCTTTTTTTAAAACAAAAGAAAACACCTTCTCTAGCCATCTTGGTCCCAACATAAGAGGAAAAAATTCTCAAAGAAGGAAAATTGAGACTAAAATCCATTCAATGAACATATCATTAATATGGTGGTTAATCAATGAAGTTATTTTGTGTATCAAAATTACATCAAAATAATATATGTTTAAAAAATAAATTAATCAATCTTCATCCCATATATAGTCTTATGTTTTCATAATCAGTGAAGTGGAATTTTAAACCAATGAATGGATATTCAGTTATGAAGTCCCTTACCTCATATATAATTTTGGTTGAATATGTGTTAACCTATTATATATTTCTATAAAAATTGTTATTAAATTACTAAAAATCTTAGTAAGATTTATATGATCATATATCAACCTTTAATAAAATATGTTTACATATTTGTAAGTAATATTTCATTATTTTCAGTGTTTTGTGTCTTAAATGCCTTGTTTTCATAGTATTTCATTGTAATAAATGCTCCATTTCATTTGAATGTAATATATTTTTATCATATAATTAATAATAATAATGAAATTATTATCATATTTTACATCAATTATACTTTTAGTTCCATTTTTTTTTAAAATGATGTTTGTTTTCATCTGGGATATGGTTGTTTGTAGGTATGCATGTGTAAAATTTCCATTTTTACATGATCATTATACATAGTAGGTAAATAATATATTATATTTAGATAATGATAATTAAATCATAAATTACATATTATTTATTAAAATAAAATTATAAATATTATCTAGGTGATGTGATGATGAAATGAGAGAGACATATCACTTTGTGAAGGATGTAGATAGCACTTACATGAACGACGTTGTCCTCGTTCAGTGTGTCTAATGGTAATAAATAAATGATATATTTTTCATTAATTATGAGACATATGTCATTAATATACAATATATTTCAAGTATATAATATATATTTATAAAATATTTCCATATTATTTTCTATTTAAGGAGTTAGTGAAAACAAATCACATCTCTTCATGTGGAAGTAATCCTCCATACACACGAGCAACATTATCATATCCCTTACAACATGGAAAGTAAAAAAAAATATATATAATATAATGATACCATACATATACATATTTTTTAAATATAATATTTAAATATAGATATATATATTATCCATCTTTATACCCAACCATTATAGGTAGGAATGGGTAAAAAATGTCATCAGTTCGCAAGATTGTAGTCCTCCTTATACACGAATGCTGAATTTTTTAATTCATTTGATGAAAAATTAAGAGTATTTATGATTATAAATTTCCATAATAACATATATTTATATGTAATATACTGAGGTTATTATATAATCATTTTTTAATGATAATTGAATGAGTTGGAGGAGGAAATAAAATTAAAATTCTTATTGAAGAATGTTACATCTTCTCTAGGTAACTTATTTTGGTTTCCACCAAAGGAAATAGTAGGTTGGATTTCATCCAAAAATAAGTATTTTAGGATGTAATTAAGGAATTATAAAATTTATTTATGAATTTATGTCCAAATAATTTTTTTTTGAAGATGTGATGAGATGAGGATAGAGGGTGTCCTTTTATTACATTAGTGAGTATGAAAATTGACATTTTTTGAAATGGATGAATTCCAACACCATTTTTCTTATTTTACAAAAAAAGGATATATAATCATCAAAAATAGATGTTTTAGTGGCAAATAATTTCTATAAAATTGATTTTATACAAATATTTAAATCGTGTTAAGGCTTATCTTATTAAATTATCCCCCGATAAATCCATTTCTACCTTGACTATGGTAATAAATTTTTAGTGGTTTCTCTAATAATATTGTTCAAATACTAATTTTACCATATTAGGTGATATAAAAGATAATAATTCAAATATATAATCCATTTTTATAAAATTTATTCACATGTGTAGAAAAATGCAATCTAAAATAAATCCCGAAAAATCTATGAGAAAGCTGGCTTTGAGTGAGAAATTAGTCACATGTTTGCGAATTCTGTATATCCAATTTCAATATTAAATTGATTAAATTAACATAAATTGTATTAATTGATATGTAATTGAATAATTTTTTTGTTTAAAAAAATTCCATTATTATTTATCTTTATAAATAATTTAAATGAAAATTTATTCTTTAATTAATATCTAGTATTATTCACTATTCATTAAAAATTTTAATATTTTTAGAAATTTATCAAAAAAATTATAATATAATTTTGAAATGTTGATTTCAATAATGAATTTAATTTTATAAAATAATCACTCAAAATTTTCAAAATAATATTAAAATTAATTTTTTTAATTATTGAAATGAATTTTTATTATGAAGAAAACATATTATTGAATAATAAAATTACATATCTAAAACTTGTTTCATTATTTACTAAATATTTACAAATAAATAATATTAACTATGAAATATATATATATATCCTAAAGTATATAATAATAGACATACCCTCCAATTTGATGGATATGTTATAACTGCTATATATATATATATACTTAGTCGTTTAACCTCGATGACATGTGTTGAAGAAGCAAGAAAAACATAAATTTATTTTGTTTCTGTGTACCATAATGTATCAAAGTGATTAAATTTATTGGTAAATATTTATTCATGTTTTCATTTAATGTAATCTATCAAACATAATTTTCTTATTTCAAAATCTCAGGGTCTAATATCCTCCTCACTAAATAAGTTTTTTCCTTGCAATTTGAATGTTATCTCGGTAGTAAAATGTTGGATATTTTAGAATAATTTTTCTATAAACCCACATCGAAAAAAGTGTTAATAATACATATTCTTTGTATAATATAAAATGAATTATGAAAATCATATGCGATAAAACCTATAGGTTTCAAAATATGATAACATTGGTCGATGTTTATGATTCAGACATGGATGATAATTACAAATTATTATAGAGAGTGATTGAGGTCCTTTATTACAAACAATTAAATGATAAATTGAATTTCAAGGGCTGCAAAATATAAATTTATAATTATTTAAAATACCATATGATTCATCAAATATGGATTTAATAAGAACAAAAAGTTTATTCCATATCCATTTCATATCTTATTTGAACTTATTTTTCATATAGACTAAGATCATAAATGAATTATTCTTACATTATGAGTATAATTTCATTCTTTTTTCAGTTTCAAACACAATATCATATTTTTTCCAAATGATTATTATTCATGATGAATTTTTCATGAATTAAGCACCAAAATCAAAATTTACATACCACATAAAAATAAATGGATTGATCAATAAATTCCGTTAGTATTTATACATTATCTAAAATCAATGTGGTTATCACATGGTAAGATAATTCCCATAATGGATAATCCATCATGTGATACATCATATTTAAAAATTCAATTTTATCAACTAAAGATGAAAATAAATAATTCCATATATGAATGAAATTATATCCAAAATAATATAAACATCATAAAAAGATAACAATTTTTTTACAAAAAGGTTTATCTCATTATTTTTATATTACATGAAAAAAATATTGTGATCTCCTTCTAAAATTTCATCGATCACTTAGTCATAAAATGAATCTTCAATACTATGTTTATATATACGATAAAACTATTTTCTCACAATTATATCAATATCTAATACCCTATAAACCCTAATTATTATTGATAAATTTAAATTTATTTCCAAAAAATTTAAATCCATATATTTTCTTTAATAAAATATTTACAAAGAACATAACATAATAAAATATATCCTAAAATTTAATTAATCATATAAGGATTTAGGTCTTAAAATCCAAAAAGTGTTTTTAAAACAATTAACTTATGATCATTCTCAGGATTATAGACCTATGATGGTATACATTACTATTAATATTTAAACACATTAAAACGTCATATTATCTAATATTATGTAAACTAGACATTAACACCAACTACTAATACCTATAACCCACTACCTTGGATTTGGGGTTGAAAATATAATATTTACATTTTGACCTTTGATACCTATTGTTTTCACCCAATTTTCTCTATAAAAACATAAAATATCAAAATTAATAATTATATTACTGACATTCTTAAGGAAATTTTATGTTGGGGGTTTTATATAATTTTGAAAAATGATTTCATAAATAATACCCATGAAATCAAGAGAATAGTTTTCCTACTATACCATGTGTTTCATATTCCATATTAGGTTATCGAAATCATCAATATAAAAAACTTCTATACATTACTAAATTAAAAATATATGAGATAACATGGAGAAAAATAATCATTAGAAGATTGAGAACAAATTTTTAGAAAGTGTAAAAATAATCACTAGCGATTGAATATCAACAGTGACTATAAGATGAGAATTTGGGTATGAATACATAATTAGAGTTCCTGAGTGAATCTTACAAGAACCTATATAAATAAATACATAAATAATAAACCGTGAATGATTTCCTAAGGATTTAACATAGAAATATTCATAAGAATAAATAATCAAGATCCATGAGATATTAATCATGATGAATGTAAAATTTATAAACTCATGAAATGAATAATTAAAATAAGTTGGAATCATGGAATATCATCTTCAGAGAACATATTGTGAAGCCTTAAAAATTCAATAACTATCTTGTTCACTTAAAATATAATTTTCTAGAAAATATAACCCTTAAACAAATAATTGGAAATCAATATGGGTACACCCAACATATAAGTTATAATGGGCTAACACAACACTATCTAGGGGAACAATCATATAATATATAAAGAGATCACCCAATACTATCTAGGTGAACCCATCATATAAGATCTAATGATCTCACCCAATACTATCTTGGTGCATCAAACATATAGTCTTTAACATACTCACCGAACATTATATGGGAAAACCCATATTATTATCTATAATAAGATCACACTATGATATCTAAGAACACTTAATTTATATAATATATGTGAATAAAAATAATCTACAAAAAGGATTATAAATTGACAAAAAAATACTAATAAAAACCATTATTCCTTTTATAATTTGATTAACCCATGTAAATGAAACATTTTCTATAATAATATCCTTGAAACATTATTAACTCAAGGAAAATTAATTTGTCCCATAATTGTCTATTTATCACATGATTAACCTATGTAAAATTAATGGGATCAATTATAATATCTTTTAAATAATATTAATCCATGTAGAGAAATAATGAGGATGTTATCATCAAAAAATGTCTCCATTATAGAATTTTTTATAAAAAAATTTTATTTCAATTGATGAATTGAAATAAAATTAAAATCTCATTAAATAAATTTTGATGAAAATAACATTTTCATTTTGAAGAATCGATTTTTTTTAAAAATAAAAATAAAAATATTATGAATACCCTTTTCATTGAAAACAAACATGGAAAATATAATGGGTGTAATAAAAATCAAATAAAACATTTCATAAATAATATATCCTTTTCATTTTGATATAGAATTAAAACATAATTCATTTTCTAAAATATTTTAATTGAAAATTTCCTTGAATAAATATAAAAGACTGTTCAAAGAAAATAAAAGAGGATAATTATGTTCATGTCATGAACTTTGAAATAATGATTCCTATCTAATTTCCAGAAAAATAAAAATGTGAATTTATTGGAAAAAAGTGAATATTAATTTCTAATTTATTTTAAAAATTCAAGAATGGGAAAGAATGGATTAACAAAGAAAATTAAAATGATATATTTTTTGAAATTATTAGAAATCATGGTTTTAAATATAGGGTTTTTCAATTGAATAAGGAAATAATGATGATTTTTCATTATCATGGAACACTCCATCATAGGAATATTACTTTTTTATTGGGTTCATTATGTTTGTTGAAAATCATTGTTGGTGTGGTTAGCTATGGAGTTCATGAGATATTGTTGACACAGTATGATAAAAATGACCTAAGACAAATAAAGGGGTTATTTGGAGGTTCATATAATGTTCTGTATATAAGGAGGAACCATTTCCTAGTGTTTAAATAAATGTATTGGTATAAAATATGGATGATGTCGCATTCATCAAAAAATATGAATTTATTTAAATTACATTAAAAAATATGGAAAATGAAAGAGTTTTAAAATTCTTGATGTTTCATAAAGATATTGATATTAATGAAGGAAAATGTGTCTCAGATGATTGATGGTTCGATAATTCTGGATGATAAATGGTAAATATCTTTAACTACAAGAAGAATTATAAAACAACAATGAAAAATGGTAAATATTCAAATCTAAAATGAAATTTATTGAATGAAAATTTTGTATGGTTCATCGTGAAAATATGGAGCTTCTTGAATGTGATTGAAGATATTGACAAAAATGTGATGATGATGAAGGAATCTTCTAGAACAAGAGGCAGTGCTTATAAATAGGAATCTACAGCAAAAAAAAGTAGAGACAGAAATAAAAAAGCTTCCATGACATTAAATTCATGAAGGTGGTTCATGAAAGTTTTTCTTGTAAAAATATTCCCAAACAAAGGTAGTTTGGTAAGGATATCAAATCCGACTGAAAGTTGTTAGCAATAAGAATGTATTGATGTTCGTGAAGGATGTAAAATTCGATAGAATTTTTTAAGCCTCTATAAATCTATGTGAGATTTATGATAATGTTTGAGCTTCACAAAAGGAGGTTTCTTCATTAATAATAGTTGTGATTTCTAAATGATGTGATATTTGTGATGTTTGTTGTGTTTGGGAAGGCAGTATATACTTGTAAATAATCAGAACATTTTACAAAGTCCATGAGAGCTAGTAATGTAAAAAAGCATCATGAATGTTTTGAAATGGTATTTCCACATAAAGATATGATAATTTGATATTCATTAAGTTTATGAATGTAGAACATAAATAGATCTTCTACATACAATTTAGGAAGTATTCATTATTTCTCATAAAGGGAACTAGTTTCCATTAACTCTATGTGAATCTTTTCTAGATATGTGAACAAAGGAAGTGGATGAATTTGACAGAATCCACCATAAATGATCTATAGAATTAAATATTTTGGGAGTGTCCCTAGTTAAAATTTACCTATCCCAAGAAATTTTAATGTTAGTGATCTTGGACATAGAAGTGATCTATCTCAACCCTTATTTTTTAAGTGAGCCTTAGTGTATTTGGAACATCGACACATTTTCAATGTATGCTCCTTGGACATAACATAGTGAGGGTAAACCAAATAATAATGTTGTTTCTCATTCATTATTTCTTTTATTTTCATACATTTATGTGGGAAAATGGGGATAATATTGTTTTGTTCGACAACATAAAATATTTATCATAAATTGATTCACCCAACCCCCTCGTTTGGGTTTTATTATAGTTGTGATAATATTAATAAAATCATTTTCTCAAATATTTTTTGTAAAAATGAGTTGAAAATTTGATATATTACATGAAAATGTCACTTATAACATGAGTATAGAGAAATATTAAGACTCCTATAGAGTTAGTTTATATAATTTCATAATTGGAGACTTAATCATATACATACCTAATAAATGAAGAGATTGTAACATAAAAAATATCGCACTATGGTAATATTTAATCATTGGAACCATGGAAGGATGAAATTAAATGAAAAATAAAATATCATGAGAATAAATAAATTCATTATATTAAATGTCTATGGGACTATATATACACATAATAAATCAAATTATATTCATAACATTTCATATGAAGCAAAGTCAGAAATTTATACCAAAATCTATTAAAGGATTATGTCATCGAACTATGTATTAATCAATGAATTGATTATGTGTATAAAATATAAATCAACATAAAAAAAGTGTATATACATCATTAAATAATAAAATTTCCCCATGGATTGTATAATAGTATTACATAATAAGTAATGTAGAAGTTTAATGCAATGAATTGAAATTGAGTTATAAAATCCATTACCTACTTCATTTTGTTTGAGAAATACATAACCAATTTTATAGTTATTTTAAACAAGTTATTAACTTATAAAAAATAAATAATTATTATAATAATAAAATATATGAATTATTTATTAAATATTATAACATGTTCATTAATTATCATTCCTTGATTTTATTATTAATGTTTTTACATGTCTTATATTCTTGTTTGTTATTTTTTTTGAATGTTCGGGTTTGTGGGAAAATAAAACAATTATATCATATATTTATAAATAATCATGAAATTATTATAATATATATACATCAATTACTCTTTTAATAAAAATTATGAATTATGTTTATAAAAATTGATGTTATAAAATTGGAGATGATAGGTTATAAGCACGCATGAGTACCATTTCCATTTTTCATATAAAATTTTAGAGATCAGTTATGTAATTTTTTATCATCAAATAATGATGAAAATATAATAAATAAAAAAAAATTTAAATATATGAATACATATATATATCCTCAACTTATTTTAGGGATTAAAAGAGAGGTACATTGCTTCGTGAAGGAAGCAATCTGTAGAAAGACGAATAGATGTTTTATATGTAAGAGTGTGGAAAGATAAGCATAGAAATGATAAATTTACATTTCATTATGTTAAATATTTTTTGAATACCCTAATTATTTCATGTATATATTTTATATTTATTAATATTATCCCAATTATATTCCATGTAAACCATTTTCTGAAAACAAATCACTTCGCCTCGGGATGCAGTTATACATTGTAAAGATAAATGATATTATTTTATCCCAAATATAAATGAAATTAATTTTATATGTGATATAATGACTCAATTGGTATAATTAGGTTAATAATAACACATATATATTATATAACCATCAGTATAACCAACTGTGAGGGGTGGTAATAGAAACATGGATGACATAAATTCCTAATGTGGTAATCTTCATTACAAATGAATGACTATTTCCAAAACAATTAGATTGAATAGGATAAGGATATAGATTATTAAATTAACATAATATAATATATATATATATATATATATAATATAAAATAGTTTATTATATAACAAAGTTTTAATCAAAATATATGGAGGTGGAGAATTAAAAAAATAAAATGCCCAGGGTAGAACGCTACTATTTTATAGAGTAACATCATTTGATTTGCACCGAAGGCCTTCCCTTGATGGATTTAATTCTAAAATAATATTTCTTAAATTATTTCATAGAATAATATAAGTTATTTGGGTGTGTATTGTCTGAACAAATTTATTTTTTTAGCGTGGAGAGAGAGGTATAGGGGTAGTCTTTTATAAGTGAGGAGGGTAGTAAACTTGCAATTTTATGAAAATAACTAAACCCAAACAATTTTTTTCAATGTAAAATATATAAAATAGAAGTTTTGTTCAATAATATATGAGATAAGATATTAAGATGTCCATAACATTTATTTATGAGACTATTATTTTGTCATTGAAACAATTATCATTTTAGTTTGACCCATTATAAACCCGTTTTTACCTTAATTTTGATAATTATTTTTTAATTTTTGTACAAACCATTTAGGGTTAAAATTATGTTAACCATATTAGAAAATAATAATTATGTTGATTCAATATATAAATTTTATTTTTCCAAATTAAATTCACAAAATAGATAATATTTATTTTAAAATTAATTATAAAGAAGCAACGAAAAATATAGTTGTTAAATATAAAATGATCAAATGCATGCCATGTTTTTATATCCAATTTCAATATATAATTTAGAAAAATTACCTAAATTTTATTAATATATATATATTAACTATTTTTAAATTAATAATATTTAAAATTTAATTTATCTTTATAAACGAAATTATATAGTAAGGATGTTTTCTATTAAATCTTTCATTTTTTTATATATTCATCAAAAAACATAAATAATTTTATAAACATATAAAAAATTACCCCTACTAAAAATTATAAATTATGATTTCAAATAAGATGTTAATTCTATAAAATAAATAATATAAATGTTTAAAAAATTTATTATAAATCATTTTTAAGTAAATGAATAAATTTTTTTTGAAGAAAAGATATTTTTTTATGAATTTAAATACATTAGAAAAAAATAAATTATTATTTAAAAACATTTATAAACAATTTATATTGATTATAAAATATATATATTTATTAATTTTTATAATATCATTCATGAAATTTAATTTAACAATTGGGTTATAATTGTTCTATATATCATGGGTTGTTTAGGCTCGATGTTAAATGTAGAATACGTTATCAAACATTAAAATCTCTTGAGTGAGTGTACCAAAATATATTGATGAGATTAAATTTATTAAAAAATAATTATATAATAATTATATGGTAGTTAAATTATTATCTATGATCAATATGTCATTTCATTTATGCTATCAAGCATAATTTTCATCTTTTAAAATCATGAGATGTTACATACATGGAACACATCATGAACTAGAGAAAGGTTTAATGGAAGCACAAATCTATAGGATGACTTCTTGATCTCATCAAATATTTCCAAGGGATATATGTTGTTATGTATTAGATTTTATTTTATCAAAATCACAGTATCATCTCTTAGTTGTTACAAATCAATTTCCCTTTCATCTATAAAATACATATTCATTATTTATATTTATTCATTAATAATGATCTAAAATTGACTTATACTGAGTAATAATAATGATAATTAATTCTTTTAATGACTAGTTATCATCAAATTAAATATATTCAGAATAATTTTTCCAATATGAATATATCTTCATATATTTTAGTAATACATAAAAATCTAATATTTAATCCAAAATTAAACATAAATATTTCTATAAATTATTAACGTTATGAACCTTTAAAAATATAAAAAATTTATAGACAATGTCTACATTTTCCCAAATTGACTAAACATTGACCCCCCAAACATAAATAAGTGTATCTTAATAGTCACATAAATACTATACGAATACATTTATCTTATATTTTCATGAAATAATTTAATATATATAATTACCATATAACCATAACACAAACAAACCTACCTCCTCATTCCTTGAATAAAACCTTAGATTGTTGAATATATTTCGTATTTCAAATAATGATGTAAAATCCATCAATGATAATAGAAAGCATATTTTCTATATATCGTTCATCATTTACAAGGTCATCAATAATATATAATTTACATTATTCATGTCCATTATCCCTTTATCAGAACATAATTATCTCAAAATCATTAACATATTAATGGTTATATTCTATTATTAATTCCTTTTTTAAAAAATATCACCTTTTTAATTAAATTACATTTCTAGGTCGTAAATACTATTAAACATATCCTTGAAACTCCTTAATGAGAATATGAAATTTAATAGTTGATTAATGTTTCATGATTATAATAACTAAAATAATATTTCTATAAACATAATTCTTTGATTACCAAAACTATAAAACATCAATCATTACACTTTCTTCATACACCATTAACCAGACTTATTCAACATAATCATTATCCCCTCATAAATTTCAAATGAAATTCATAGTTATTTCCCAATAAAAAATATAAACAGTATTAATAAAATCTTACTATTCCACTTCATGAGATCTCCCTAAATGAGGTCGATTTTTATAATTCCTTTAATTTACACTTTTGGAAAAATTAAACCATTGATGATATATTTGGGATATTGTTATTCTCATCGATTTAATTAATCAAATATTTCATTTTCCACTATAATTGCATTATTACCCCTTTTTGAATCTTCCTCGAAGACACATCAACCTTTAGTATCAAGACACGGATGTAATTTCTTTAGAACCACTCCCTCTATCATTATCCAATATTCCAGTATACTTTCATATTATTTAGTTAATAATTATTCATATAATTTTATATATACTTATTAATATATTTAATGATATCCCTAGGTATCTAACTAAAATTTTCTCATCCTAGTTTCTAATGGATAACCATACATTTTCTCTGATATAATCTATAGGGATTGAAACTTCTCATACATAAATATTACATCATAGTAAATGAATATTCATTACATAAAATCAATATCCACCCTAGAATAAGTTATTCATAAAACATTTAGAATCATAGAAACATAAAAAATTGGTCCATACGTGAAATATTTCATCTTATACTATCATCTTCATAATAATAACCCTTCTTTAACATATCATACATAATATCATTCATCATATCCTAGGAAAATATTTTTATAAACCACTCTGTTTAAATTATAATTAAGGGTAAAAAGGTGATATTAATAAACCAGTTACATAAGGGTATGATAACTTGAAATTAAAATTTGAAAACAATACCCTAAATATCATAGATAATAAAAAATATTCACGAGAAAAAATTGTCCATTAATAAGTCATGAATCATAATGGAATCAAAGGGAATGATCCATGAGATCATAACATTGGAATAATACATAGTTTTTCATATACATAAAAGAATAAAAACATCATTTCCATATAAGTCAATTCTCATTGACATGTTTGTCATAATATAATAGAATCAATCCCCAAACCATTATAGTAGAAAAGGTTTACTCTAAAGACTATCATAGTGGACAATGTCCCTTATATAAGTGGGTTCACTCGCCATTAAACTCATGTTTATCTCCTAAGATATCATTCATTACCCAATTAATTTAGGGTGATAAATATCCCACCCGTCACATAATTAAAACCATAAAAATTTGTTACAATAGATCATAAAACCTCAATCATATCAGAACACATGAAATGAAATTGGTTTTATAATAATTACATCCTAGGACATCCAGTGGAAAAGATATAGGTTTCATATACATTTGATCACATAACCATAGAATATACCCTGGAAAAAATCATATGGTATCATAATAATTTTATTATTGTACAATTTTTTTAAATGAAATTTCTTTCATAACCATATTTCAATCACCGATATAAACTATTAAAATAATGAAAAATAATGGTATCCTATGACTATCTCCCCAATTAATCATAAGTATTGTCAAAGGATTCCAACTTATATAGAAATTAATTTTAAAAAGAAAATTTCACATATATTGAGAAGAATAGCCTTTCCACTTTGAAAACAAAAAAACAATAAAAATTTTAAATTTTCTTTCATGTAAAATAACTTTGGAAAATTAAAATGGAATCAATAGAAAATTAATTTTTCTCTAGAATATCACTTTTTAAAATTAAAAAGAACCTTATTTAAATGTAAATTTGAAAAAAAATATTAAATTAATTTCCTAGGAAATAAAAATGAAAAAACATAAGGGAATATTAAATGGTAATAATTTTTATGATGGCATGAATTTGGGTGCATTCCCTATATGTCAAAATAGAGTGTTCTTTTGCATCTGCTGTAAACGAAAAAAGAGGAATCATTTTTTAAAATACATGAATATTAATTTCATGTTTTTCTACAACAAATGCAATATGGTTTAATAATTAGTTAAGAAATTATTTAATTAATTTAAATGAAATTTTATGAAAAATTATTCAGAAAAAATGGTTTCTATTAAAATGGACTTTGACCGAAGATGAAAATAAATTCAATTTTCAAAGAAAAGAAGATGATGAAATATTAAAAAAATAAAGAGTGGAAAATTATTGGAAAATATTACTTCTTATTAAAACCCCAAATAAGAATAAATTTTATGATTTTCAAATGAGATATATTATAATATATCATCATTAAAGGAATAAACATAAACAATATCTATAGACAATGAGATTTTATCATGAAACCCATTCATATTTTGCTAATATTGAATCATATTCCCAATAAATGAAAGGTCATAATATTTAAATTTAAATCCAAATATTTTCTTCCTCAATTAATAAATTATTTATTTAATTTAATTTATATATATTAATTTAAATTAAAACCATATGAATATTGCATGAGGCTTACAAAAATATAAAATCAATATAAAAATTGTTTACCTTATGTATTAAAATATTTTGATCACATTATAACATCAATAATAATAAATTTTTGTATATTTTAAATATATTTAATAACCATAAATATTTTAATATTTTAATATTTTTTTTCCTTTTATTATCTATTTGTTATCAATTCCTTGTTAAAATTGCGTTTCGGGTAAAAAAAGTTTTATTTTCAAGTTTGATTTGATTTTTTATTTGTGTTCCTCATAAATTTATTATGGTTCCATAATAATAATTATGATAACCATGAAATAAATATCATATATATTCAGTGTATTTCTATTTATAATAATCAATACAAGTAAGATATTAAACGACTTATGTCTTTCTTAGAAATGGCATGTCGTATGATTTCAAGAACGTTGAGTCAATTTTCTCAAAAGATGAATTTAAATAATGATAAATATTATATTAAATTTTAACTATCATTTATATGTAATATATATCACACACACACACACACACATATATATATATATATTACCATTTATCCAATGTGTTCTTGAAAAATTAAACATGTTGCATCACAAGAGGATAGTCCGTTGTACACACAAATATCAAGATCATAATCTTCAATTAATGGAATGTGTAATGGTTTCAATGATATTTTTATTTAAGATGTATAATTCTGTTAAAATATAATATATATTAATTTAATATATCATTATTACCATTGATATAAATTTTAAATGAAAAAACCCATCACATTTATTCACGAGGTGACAGTACATCATACACCTGATCAATGTTATTATTTTTCAATAGGTAGGTAGGAAAGAATGTATATATATTATTATAATTCCACATGTATATTAATATCATAAATATACTATATAAATATTAAATATACTATTATATTCAACCGTAATAGGGGGTGATGGTAAATTAATAACATTATTTCATGAGGTGGTAGTCCACCATACAAAAGAATGATGATTTATTATACCATTTGATGAAAGATGAAAATTAAATAGGTTTTGAAATTTACATTATAACTTATAATTACTTGTTTGATACTAATATTATTATGTAATAAATTTTTAAATATAATTTAAGAATTTTTAGGAAGAAATAAAAAAAATCACTAGGTTAGGGACGTTACATCTTCTTCAGACATATTATTATGGTTTTCACCAAAAGGATTTATATATTTTATTTCAAAATAAATATGGATTTAGTATGAGAGGATGGAAGTAAGATTGTGATTTGTCCAGGTACTAGACGAACTGATGGGGTTTTTATATGAATATGAGAGAATATTGGGTGTACTTTTATAAGTAAGAAGAGTAAAGACTTGTTATTTTGGAAAGGATAACATGTAACCATGTATTTCACATAAAAAAGGGTACATAAATGTCCATTATAAGACCATAAAGATGTTTATGTCTCAATATGTAAATAAAATGGATTTTGGAGTTTTTTTATGACATTTTACCACTTGTATGTTAAGTTTCACACCCTAGAAATGATCATTTTTACTTTAAATATGATAATTAATTTTTATTTCTATTACAATTAATAATGTTCTGAAATTATGTTAACCATTTTATTAAATATAAGTTATTATGTTAAAAATATTTAATATATCATTCATTTTTTTCATATATTTTGTATGTATTTAATTTAAATTATACATATAGATGTTACGAGAATGTTGTTTCCTGATGATGAAATATTCAATAGTTAAAAAAAATTATTTCATAACATAATATGAAATTTAATACAATAAAAAATTGGATGAAAATAATTATAATTAAACTAAATTTTATTTTAATATCATATTGAACCAATTTTTTTGTTTCTAAATTCATTTAAATAAATAAAAACTATTTATAAAAACATTTAGTTTTAACAATTCATTGAAAAAATTATTTTATCAGAAAATTTTCAATAAATGACTACACGTTTATTTTGGAATTATGACTTAAAAATGAATTTTATATTAAAAAAATATTAAATTGGAAAACAATATTTCTAATTTTAGTGTGAAAAATGCGACAAAGCTTCTTTTTAGAAAAATACCATTTTTAAAAAAATTATATTTAATGATATAAATTCTCTATAAAACACATAAGATCATTTTAATACATTTTATGAATAAATAAATATTTTAATATAATTAAAAAAATTCACCAAAAATTTACTTTTTTTAATTATTGAGGAAAAAATAATTTTTTTCAAATATTTATTTTTTCATAAAAATATTTCCTTTATTTTTTCAAACTGGATTTTATTTTCATTTCTGATTAAATGGAAAAAAATGTATTAATTTTTCTTAAATGGTTAAATGTTATGTTTTCAAAATTTAGTTAACCATTTTCATACCTATTATTCTAATAGCTTTTTAAATAGTAATATTTTTTATAATATTTCACATTTCATTTAAAATTGATGTGGTGTGTAATGCAAGATAAAATATGTGTTTAGTGTAAGGAAATTTAATCATCCATTTCTGATTAATGAAAAATATTTAAAATAATAAATTTATTTGAAAACATATTTCAAAAAATCATAGGGTGTTACATTTGGGGTGCTATATTCTCCCCACCATTGTAATTTTATCCGTGGAATGTATAAAACCCTTTATTGATATTATAGTTAAGTCCACTGATCCACCATTTCATTAAAACTATCTAAAAATACATCATGAATCATACCATGTAAATATAAAATCCAAACAAGATTGATGCCTTTCAAATGAAATTTCATCACTTTTCTATCCACAATTTATACTGGCACATGAAATATTGTATAATCCTTATATAGTTCAATATGACCCATCAATTCACTTTGTTAGTTTAAATTTTGTAATTTTTTATCTATTATTTTAGAAATAGATTATGAACTGAGATATACCTTCGTGGAAAATACAAGTAATCTTCCAAATCACCTACTCATACATTTATAACAAAAGGAAATGTATATTAAAGAGAAAACATGAATTTCTTAGTAAAATAATGATTCCAAATACTTGATGATATTAAAAATAACACATGATCACTTATGTCAAACAGAAATGGACACTGATAATGATTTATACATAAATTTTGATGACACAGTAGTGTTTGTAAGGACATGAACATAAACATAACTTACTCAAGTGTTTTGGGACTATAATTTAAAAATAGAGTATTGTTTAACTTTAGTGTTTTTGATAATTATTAAAATATTTACAATTCAGAACCATATATTAATTATGGAATATTATACTCACTATCCACTTTTTCCACCAAAGGAAACCATTTTAAAATAAAATAGAAATTCATTTCGAGATACATCTACAATTCTATCATGAAGGCATATTCATTGTCCTCAAAAATCATAAGACTAGTGAAAAAAAATTAAAAACAAGGGATGAGAACAAAAAACATATTAAGGAAAACAAAATAAATAATGTAATGGTTAGTCCATTAAAATCTTATACTCATGAAAATCTTTTCTCAAAATCATACTTTTCACGGATAAAACCTAAAATCTTTATAATACCTCATGAAATCATAAAATTATTATAAAACTAATAGAAATAAAGAATTATAAAGGTAACATGTTTCATCCATATCATTACTACATTGTAATCATTATTACAACATAATGAGTATCCTCCATGGTTAAGTTTGGAAACCCATCACAATATATTCCTTAAATCTATTAGAGGAAAAATAAAATTTAAATCCATTTAATTACCCAAAAAATTAGAGATATATCATGGTCTCACCCACTATCATCTTATCATGCTACCACTTGTAAACATTAACAATTCCCAAGAAGCATAACAAAATAATAACACATAAAATAGTCATAAAGGAAAATAGTATATACACTTTGAAATCTCATATCATCTTTACCAGCCACACACTCATAAATGAAAACACATTATTTGAAAATAAAATGGTAAACATGTAATGTAAAAATCAATATATAACAGCCACATGAATGAGAGAAATTCCATTCATGTCATATATGTTAAAAAAACATTCCATGTTATTGAAAACATCAATCCAATTTTTAAATACAATTAAGTTATTGAAAAAATATATTTTTGAGTCCAAGTGTCCGATAATAATTTGAAACATTTGAAATTAATTAAAATTTTAAAATATTCATTTCCATTTAAATAAATTCTTAAAAATATTTTGAAAATATAGACATTATTGGGAATGATTTAAAATAATAAATCATTATAACATTTAAAACAATGTTTTAGTTAAAGAGTCATTTATCATTTTGAACATTTAAATTATAATCCAAATGAATGAATAAGTTTTTATAAAACATAAAATAAAATATTAATATATATAATATGTATATGTAATTTCAAATGGGACATATATACAATTATAATATAAGAAAGCTGAATATCTTCATGAAATGTCTCAAAGAAAGGGGATTGTGATGAAATCTATTACCTCGAGTCTGAAATTTCATCTACATTATTTATTTTACTAAAAATAATTAATGTTAATTTCTAAATTATTTTTAAGCTTTTTCATGCTTATTATTCCTCTTATATCACTAATTAACATGTTATAACAATTACATAATCATTTACTTTCACATTGAATGTTTTGTCTTTATTCAATACATGAGTCAAAAATGAACTTGTTATGATGTCCATAGTCCACACCTTCACAATTCCATGATCTCAAAAATAATATTCAACAGATAATTATCACATTAAATGATAAATTAAACTTTTAAATCAAACCATTAATTATTGTAATGAAAAAGGAACAATGTTATAAACATAGAGATGGTAGGTCGTACGTACGCATGAGTAATGTTTTCCATTTTTCATTAATTTGATGGAAATGAGGTAATTATTGTTTTAACAATAGAAAATAACAATAAAATAATTATTAACATATTAATACTTTAATTGTATATATATATATATATATATCATACAAGTGATGTAATGAATAAAAATAACACATCGCTTCTTGGAGGATATAGTTCACACACATGAACAAATGAGGTTGCCATTTTTATGTGCATGGAATGTAAGAAATTAATTGATATATTATTATATTATAATGATTAATATTTTATGAATATCACATTTTAACATTAATTACTTAATCATAACCAAAAATTATATAAATTTATGGAAAAATGAATTATATCAATTTGTGGAGATGATAGTTCACATGTACGCACGAATGATTAATTACATTCCCATTTAATGGTAGGGGAAATAGATTTAGGTAATGATATTAACATAACAACATGTTTCATATTGATTAAAATGGATCTATTATATCATCATGGTTATAGAATATTTTATGTATGACTGAGAAGAAAAATCGTCGGAATATTTAATTAAAAACGTTACATTTCATTCAGATGATCACCATTCATGACACCTTAACACCTATAAATAGGGTGTTATAGCTAATATAAGGTCTGTAGAATGTGGTTAGGTATTCTAGGAATGTTTTTTAGGAAAAATTGTCAAAAATTAAGTTTTTTTAGTGTGAGTAACAGAGAGGAATAACTTCTATTTTTATAGTATAGGGGAGGGTCACATTTTGAAATTTCAGAAGTATTAAATTAATATAAATTTTTTTATATTAAAAATGGTCCCAACATTATTTATTTTCATTATATTCTGATCTTTTGTCTAATACCGTTCACATAATTAAAATTATACAATTTTGGGATATATTTAAATCCTTATCTTTTTATTTTTTTCCCCTTTCAACTCTTACCATTTTATCAGGTGAGATACACTTTGAGAGTAAAAATAACATCCATAAAATTATAAACAGCTAATTAAGGATTAATTAATGGAATTTTTAGACTAATATAAACTTTTTGGATGAATCTTATATTTTAATTAATCTTATATCATACAATTCATAATTTTATATTTTATTATATGAAATGTGTATATTTTTAGACGATTCATTATTAGTATTTAAAAAAAATCATTATTACTTGATTCCTTCAAAATAAATAAATTAACTCATCCATATCATGTAAAATTCATATATAACATTAGTGGATAGAGTCAAATATTTAAAATTATATTTATTTTAATATCAATAATACCATTTATTTGATTCTTCCTTTAATAAATCTATTACTGCATTATCATTTTTTAAAAAATAAACTTAAATTATATAATGTCCAAAAATTATAAATAAATTATCATTATGTAGATAGCCATTATTTTTTATAAATTACTATTTATAGTCTAATTTACATTCTATATAACCCTATATAAAAAATGAATTACTTTTAAAAAAATGAGTATGAAATTTTTTACATTTCATTAAATAAAACATAATAAATGTCATAATATTTCCAAAATGGCATAAAAAGTTATAATTTTAGCCTATGGTTTTTACTGTTTGAAAATATCTTATACAATTAAATTAGGTCAAGTGTTAGGATAATAGTATAATATTATAATATTATTTTTATACTTATTTACCTCATTTAGACTTTAACCATGGTAAATAAAATACTAATGATTATATTAAACAAAATTATTTTGATCCCATTATACCAATATTTTCACACTGATTATAACCATGTCTGTATATTTTTCAAAATTCAATTCACAAAAGTAGGAAAAAAATTAATGATAATCCCTCATATGGGGCTTGATGGCGGGTAAACGAGATGTTCAAATTTTTAATAAGTTTTTATATCTAATTTCAATAAAAAAAATGTAAAGACTTGGAATTTACATATATATGTTTTTTGTTATATGAACTTCTTTTGAGACCGTGAATTTTGATAACACGTGATTTTGAGGTCCAGAGTGCCCAGAATGATCTGTTGAATAATGTTAAGATTTAAATAGCATGCATGAGTGGTTTTCTTGAAAATGTAAAATAACTCTTAAACAGGTGCTTGGATAAAAAATCTAAGGGCATCATTGCGTTTAGGATGGAGGTTTTACCCTAGTCAAGACTATAATTTACTCGGCACGTGCATTCGATGAGAAAACCTGAAAATGGTATAACTGTAAATAAAATTATTTTATAAAATTAATTCCTTTTTCAAATGATTATAACAAACAAATGGTGACTCTGATTAAAAATATGAGACCGCTACATATCCCATGAGGGTATACATTCCTTAGGAAAATCCAAACATTGGTCGGCGCATTCCAACACTGGAAGTTAGTTTTTGGTTGTAAATAATCTAATTAAGTAAAAATTATTTTATTATTAAATATTTTAACATCTAAATGGTAACTCAGATTGAAAATATGAGAGTACCATTGATTTCATGGGGGCCTTTTTTCCTTAGGCAGATCCTATCCTCAACCGGCACGGGCCGAGTGTGACTGTAAATAATTTTTGAACATTTTTTAAGGTATGTTATGTAAACGAGCGAGCAGGTATTTCTATCATTCAAACCAATGCTTGGATAAAAATATGAGAGCAACATTGAATTCATAGAGCCAAGATTATCTTAGGTAAAGATTATCTTTGACCGAAAAGGGTCAGATGAAAAGGTTAATTTTCCTGGATTTTATGAAATATTAATAAAATTACTAAACCAGTATTTTATTCTTTCTCCAACCATTGAGTGGCAGTTGGTGGGACCATAGTGTAATGTTGGGTATTAGATAAGATACATTTTATCTCTTGACTGTTCAGTTATATAACCACGATACTTGTAGTATTAATGGATAATTAATCGTGGTTCATTAATGAACCACCTTAATGAACAAAACATGTGTGGTTACTTTTCATTTATTTAACGAATCCTTCGGCAGGGTTTTGGAAACTGATGAGCGGATCCTTTTATGAAACACTAGAGACAACTTCCCCCAATGAAGAACTGAGTTTTGATTAACAACCATTAGTGGAATCAAACTGAACATCGACTGGCGACGGCGAGCGCCAATGAATGTAGAATGTCTACAAACGTGAATATTATCCTTTGAGCACAACACCATTTCCTAGTAGGGGTTTTACATGCATTTATTTTCCCTCTATTTATGTTCTGGGAAAATACAACAAACTTGGACAAACCGACCAACGGTTTGATCCGCGTCTCGTCTGTTCATTCGGGTGGTTGTTGTGGGATCTTAAATTGGGGATAGTTCTTCCTGTTTTTATTATTAATATCACCCCATGTTAGAACACTAATATGGAGGGAGAGTTCCAATCCAAACAAGATCAAAACCCCCTCCCATTATAGGTTTATGATCATTTCTTATACGTGACCTGGAAACGTCGTGGTAGGGAATTTCTGAGGGCTTCGTAGTGAAAGAAACAACCCGGGAGGCCTATAGACATAGGTGAGAAGAGAAGAATGGATTAACGGAGCATATCCAGTGGCATGTGGAGGCAACTGCTGGTTTGGTTTCTAGACGAGCTGATGAAGTGAATGATCTGTGCCTGTAGCCTCCAACGAGGTAGGAGTCGGGGCCATCCGGGTTGCGGTGGTGGAAGGGGATGGTGCTGGTGCACCGTGCGGAGAGGGAGGAGCAGCCCGCTCAGGGTTCTTGGTAGAATAAAAAGAAGGTTGGGTGAGACAAACGTTTTGGACAAGGGGGTGGTTCATTTTAGGGCCGCTAGCTGACCACACCGGACACTCTAGGTCTAGTCTGTACGCCAACAATAGGCCCGCATGCAGGATGAGTTCTTCCAGACGGGCTAGACCTGTGAGCTCCGCCAGACCCACCAGGTTGGCCGGACACGCACGCATGCATGGCAGTACCTACCCTCCGGGCCAGACCCACCAGTCAGTCAAGACCTGTGGTCCCAACAGGCAGGCCGGGCTAGACCCCTACTGAACCTAAACCTGAAGGGCCCCATTTCACTAAAATGGGTGAATCTCACATATTGGGAGTCTGATTGATTAAATTTCACCAGCCTGAGGACCCTCACAGTGAGGTGGTCCATTTGAGATACTTTACATTTGTTTTGGAAAAATGGGTATTATATGTGGGTTGGATGGAGCTCAAATCCTACAGGGCACTTGGTACAAAAATTTCAATAACATTCAAACCGGGCATCTGATTCATGCAACGTCCGTTGCGATAGAACCCTTATGACATGGAATTTAATCCGGTTACATTTTCATGGTACTTAATGGTTGTTTGGGTACAATCGATGGTTTTAAGATTGAATTCTTTGAAATAATGTGTGATATGAGCGCGAATCCATTGGCTTTTTGTGACATGATGAAGCACCTAGTGATCCTCTATAGGTCAGTAGTTAGTGATCCTATTTCGGTCAGCACTTAGCGATCCTCTATGGGTATGCAGTTTTCAATCTTCTTTGGGATAGCACATAGTGATCCTTTGTGTATCAGCAGGTTTTGATCCTCTATGGTTCAGAATATAGCGACCCTCTGTGGGTCAGCACTTAGGGATCCACCATGGTTCAGAACATAGAGATCCTCTGGGGGTCATCACCTAAGGATCCTCTGTGGGACATCAGCTAGCGATCCCCTATGAGCTAGCACCTACAGACCGTGTGTGGTAAAGAAGAAAAAGACACTTGACAAAATAAGATGATCTAGCTTTGTGAATAATTAACATTAATAATGTTCTTTATGTTGTATACCTGGTGTACACTATCTTTTACTTTGTGATTTAGGATTGAGATCATTGTTTGTGGTTTTTCATTGTGTAATTATGGGAGAGCTTTGGGGGTCTCGAGGTCCCTACTGAGTATTGTTATACTCCCCCCCTACACGGGCTACTCCCACACATTGTGTTATCTTTTGCAGACTATAGATTTATTAACAGAGACTTGGGGATCCATGGATAAATGGTTCTTGAAGGTGATTGACAGACGAGGTGAGGAACTGTGATGAAAAATTACGATCTGTACCTACCCTTCAGGTAGGATCCTTGGTGGATGACCTCTAAATCACTTTTTCCACTTTTTGTTCTCCCTTCCCTTTTTGGTTTTTAATTTGTAGTTCTAGTCCCCGTACCCTAGCTTTTGGAAGGCAGGATTGGGTAGTCATGACACGATCACTAAGGGATGGTTCATGAAAATGTTGTATCAATGAGAGGATAGTTCTACTAAAAGAAGTAAGAGATTGAATTTTCAATGGGGTAAATAGTGTTTGGTGTCATGAGTTCATATTTCTATCCTGGGATTCTGGTGTTGGTATGGTGGCCCACATATCCAAAAACTAGGACCCTGAGTTCTGTTTTTCAGATCAGTACATGATGAAAAAAGTTTCATGTGTTTTAAAAATGTTTATTTATTGATCTCTTTTGAGTTAGCTCACCAGGTATGTCCTTTTTTATCGTGATTCATCTTTATTCCCTTTCATGATGCTTCCACACAGGCATCTAGGAAGGATTCCAATGCGTGACCTTGATGATGGTCGGCATAGTGATGATGCTTTAGTACATGTAATGTTCCCTGAGATGGTACATTCGAGTGTTTTCCCTGCGATGCCACTACCTGTTTGAAGTAGTTAGTACCAGAACTACTGATTGAAGACACATATAGGCTTTGTGCCTTACACGAGTTTCAGTGATAGAAACCCCTTAGGATCCGAGGTGAGCCTGACTCACAAGTAGCTAAGGACTGGCATGGGGTTTTTACTGAGTTTCCATCTTGCCCGGCCACCGTTATATCAGATGACGGTCCTAGTATTGAGCATTCAATATGGCTCAGTAGGGTGATGGGAGGGTTTATATTACCCCTATCTTATGATGAGGTGATTTTCTGTGGACATAGCTTGAGAAACTACCTTTGATAAAAGGGTATCTTACCATAAAAATCTAAGGGGTTAGTGTTCCCATGATCATCTATAGTTTTTATAGGAATTCATGTTAGTATCTGGGTTTTCATCGAGGCATACCAACCATTCTAGGCACTCAATGAATATGATATGAGTAGAGATTTAGGTCTTGGACCTATGAGAGAGATGTGTTTAGAGACATCCGAGTTAGCCCTATTCCTATGTGCATTCTTATGTATGTTAGGGTTCTAGAAAGAACCTTTGTGGTTGAAAATTATTTGGCTGAGCAGATACTACCAGTGAATGTCAATAGTGGGAAAGTAGGAAAATGAGGTCAATCTCAGAGACATGGATGTGAAAAATGTATCTAGAAGGGGAAGTGACATGGATAGATGAATCTACAGTGTAGAAGACGTGGAAGATGAGATAAGAGAGCAATAGCAGGTGGTATGCATTTCGATATTTTATAATAACCACGGCAATGTGGTCCCCACCAGGCTCAGGGAGCTGAGGGACAGTGGAAGGGAGTAGCTACATGCAGTCAAGGAGTGTAATCCAAGGGCTCCAGGAATGACTCAAAGTATGTTTTCTATCTAATACAAGCATCCATAATAATAGACATTGGTATTAATCATTCCTTATTACCAAGAATCTTGTTCAAGATCTAAACTTTTTAGTTAAACCATTGACTTGACCCTTATATCTGGAGATACTAGTGAAATGATACATGATAAATACACTTATTCCAATGGTGTTATCTGACCCTTGAGGTGAGAGTTTCGGTTGGAACCACATAGTGGCAGCATCGAGGCCTTAATATGTTAGTTTGGGTATGGACTGGTCATCCATAGTTAATGCTATGATTGACTCTTTTATGCAAAAGGATGTGATATTTCTACATCATTGGGATTGGGTTTTCCTTGGTCGATGAAAAAAAGGAAACCCCAGTAGCACAGGATAAAATCAGGCATAGGAGGGTGCAGCCAATCACTCTTGAGTCATCTATCCTTACACTCATGGCATTGGGTGTTTTGAGTTTTATGTTCTCAAACATAGTGTCAGAGTGTGGGAACATCATTTAAAAAGATGTTTCTAGGATTACCACCCCACAGGGAGAGGCACTTCTGCATCATCGTGTACGTAGTAAAGACACTGATATCCACAACTGCATATCGGATGGCTCCCACAAAGATCTGGGAGATAAGAGTATAGTTGGGGGACTTGTAGAGGAATTAATTAGTAAGGCCCAATGTTTGAATATATGTGTGGATTACTTGAACATTAATCAACTAGCCATGGAGACTGATTACCCACTAAAAAAGGTTCGACGAGCACATCAATTATTTAATAGGAGTATCCATTCACATGGATGGAAAGGTGCCAATATGTCGTAAAACAAGTAAGGGAGGTTCAGCTTGTGGAAGTTGACTGTGAGGTTTGACATGCTTAGATAACCTATGTACTTTTTCCAAATGGATATTTGATAGGTGGGGTGCAAGTCATCCCTTTAAAGGGATGCACCATGGTACTAGTGACTTTTTGGGTGGAAGTGTTGAGGGAATTCCACACACCCCCTTTAGCAGTACATCCTAGTGTAGTGAACATGTACAAAGACCACCGACATCATTATTGGTGGAAAGGGATGGTGAAAGAAGTGGTAGAGTTAGTTTCATGATGCCTCAATGGTCAGAAAGTGAAGGCCAATCATCATGTTCCAGTAGGATTAACACATCAACTAGAGGTACCAAAATGGGAGTGGTATGGAATCTCCATGGACTTCGTAACCTGACTACCACGTATGTCTAGGGGCCATGATTCCATCTGGGTGATCATTGACCAACTCACCAATTGTCCCACTTCCTACCCATCCAAGAGTAGGGATCAGTAGAGGGATTCAGATGCCTTTATGTATAGGAGATTGTATGGATTCATGGGGTTATATCAAAGATCGCTTCAGATCATGATTCTCATTTTACATCTCAGTTGTGGAAGGTATTGCAGGAGGTGTTTGGAATAAAGATATGATTGAGCACCACCTTTCACCCTCAGATAGATGGTCTGATGGAGCAGACCATAATAACACTTGAGGACATGTTTCGGCTTTCATCCTCGATTTTGGATGTAGTGGGTTGGACCAGCTCCCACTGGTGGAGTTTTCATACAATAATAATTATCACTCCACCATTGGCATGGCACCATTTGAGTCCTTGTATGGGTGACTATGCAGATCCCCACTTTGCTAGATAGACCCAGGGGAGTCAGCACTCATGGGTTCATAGTTGGTACTAGCTTCCACTGAGAAGAAGTAGATCATCAAGATGTGAATGAAGACCGCACAAAGTAGGAAAAAATCTTTTGATGGCAGAAGACAGAGGCCCATGGAGTTTGAGTAGGGAGACAATGTCGTCCTATGGTTCTCACATCGAGGAGGATTGTTGAGATTTGGACGGAGCATCAAGATATCTCTGAGGTTCCCCAGACCTTTCCATGTTTTGAACTGAGTTGTCGAGGTGGCATACTACCTAGATCTTCCCCCACAGATGCACATGGTGCATGAAGTTTTCCACTTGTTGCTGCTAAGGAGATACGTGCATGATACATAGCACGTTATCAACTGGGGCGAGTTGGACATTGAAGATGTGGAGAAATTTGCGGGGCTCCCATTGGAGATAGAGGATCTACAGGAGTGGGTATTTTATAGATAGTCGATACCTCTAGTATGAGTTAGGTGGAATCATGGGAACTTCCAAGAGAGCACATGGGAGTGAGAGACTCATATTCGTGCCTAGTACCCCCCCAATTTTTTTCCTTTGCTATTGATTTCGGGGATGTAAATCACTAAGGTGTGGAGAATTTAAAGACATGAAATTTTTATATAATTGTTTTAATTATATAGAATTATTTTGAGACCTCAAAACTTGATGGCACATGATTCTGAGGTCCGGAGTGTTCGAAATGATCTATCGAAAATTGTGACGATTTAAATAGCATGCGTGAGTGGTTTTCCTGAAAAAGATGAATAACTATTAAACTAGTACCCTGATTAGAACACTTAGGGAACCATTGTGTTCTTGATGGAGATATTATCCTAGGCGCAACTTATGTTAAGTCGCCATAGGCCTCCAGTGAGAAAACAAGAAAATGGAATTACTGTAAATAAAATTATTAAATAAAATTATTTTATTTTTCAAATGATTATAACTCACGAACGGTGACTCAGATTACAAATCGGAAACCACCGCTGAGCTTGTGAGGGTATGATTTCCTTTATATGATCCTAAAATTGGCCGGTGCTGGCCAAAAGTGGAAGTTAATTTTTGGCCACAAATAAAATAATTACGTAAAAATTATTTTATTGTAAAATCCTTTAACTTCTAAATGGTAACTCATATTGAAAATATGACAGTAATGATGATTTTTTGGGGGCATTTTTTTATTAGGTGGATATTAAACTTGACCGATACTAGTCAAGGGTGACTGTTAGTAATTATTTAACTCTTACAAGATATGTTAAATAAACATGTGAGCAGATATTTCTATCATTTGAACTAGTGCTCGGATCAAAAATCTGAGAGCACCATTGAATTCTCTACACCATGATTCATATAGGTATTTCTGTACATCGACCGGAAATGGTCAGTGGAAAAAGTAATTTTTTTGATCTTTATTAAAAAATAATAAAATAACTAAATCAGTTATTTAATTCTTTATCCAAACATTTAATGGAAGTTGGCGGGGCCCTAGTGTAACGTTAGGCATTGAAGAAGATACATTTAATCACTTGACCTTTCAGTTGTGTAACCATGGCCCTCATAGGATTAATGGATCATTAATTGTGGTTCATTAATGTAGAAAATTGATAGACACATCATGGGTGAATCCTTTTTTTATTTAAAAAATCATTTGGAATAGGTTTTGGGAACTGACGAGAGGATCCTCTAATGAAATGTCAGTAAAGACTTCATTCAATGAAAAACAGATTTTTTATCAACGACTGTTGGAGGATTCGAATTGGAAATCAACGAGCGACGGTGAGTACCTAAAAATGTGTCACATCTACGAACATGAATATTCTCCTCCAATCTCAACACCATTTCCATGTAGTGGATTTTCATGCTTTGTTTTTCCCTCTCTTTATATTCTTGTAAACTGCAACAAATGTGGACTAACCAACTAATAGGTCTATCCGTGCCTCATCTGTTCATTTGGGTGGTTGTATGGGGGTCGTAAATTGGGGATTGTTCTTCCTTTTCGATTAATGATATCACCCCATGTGAGAAAACTAACATGGAGGGAGCGGGCCAATCCAAACTGCGTCTCCCCCCGGTTCTTGTTTTATGAGCCTTTCTTGTACGCGACCAAGATATACGGTGCTAGGGAGTTTTCATGGGCTTCACAGTGAAAGTGGAAAACCAGAAGTCCTATAGATATATACAGGAAGAAACCAACGGAGAACCGGATTATCTCCAGTGACCCCCAAAGTCAACCGACGACACAATAGTGGTGGCCGGCCACATGGAGGAGTGACCCCTACAGGCGCCGCAGCGGCAAGAGTCGCATCCAGCCGGGCCTCGGTGGTGGAAGGGCATGGTGCCGATGCGCCGCACGGAGAGGGAGGAGGATCTTGCTCGGGCCGCTCGACTAGAAAAATTGGTCAGTTGTGCCCGCCATTTTGGATAAGGGGTTAACGCCCGTTATCGCCGCGAGCTAGCCGCAACAGATGTGGAGCGTCCGGTTGGTGCGCTAACTACTGACCCGCATGTAGGCTGGTTTCTTCTCGGCGTGCTAGACCCGTGCATCGGGCAGGACCCACCAGCTAGGCCGGACCCACCATTCAGTCCATACCCACTGTTCGGGCCAAACATGCAGGCCCAACGGGCCAGCCAGGCCGAACCCGGACTTGACTGTCCCCGTTTCACTAAAACGTGTGAATCTGGTATACTGGCCATCTGTTGGACGCGCCGTCATCGGCACGAGGACCCCTTTGATGAGGATATCCTTTTGGGATACTCTACATAAGTTTTGGATAAATTTGGATTTTGGAAGGGTTGAATCGAGCTCAAATCTAATAAATCCATCGGTACTAAAATGCCTATAACTTACATACCGAGTGTCCGATTAATGTGTCGCATGTTTCATCAGAACTCTTATGAAATGAATGTTATTAAGATTACATATTCTAGGGATTTCATGGTGGTTTTGGTATGAAAAATTTCTTGAGGATTTGATCCTACTATAGTAAGGCATGCTATGTGAGAGAATTGGGTGGCTGGTTGTGACGTGAAGAAGCACCTAGTGATCGTCTGTGGGTTAGTATTTCGCAATCCTATCTGGGTCAGACCATAGAGATCCTATGGGGGTTAGAAGTTAGTGATCCTATGTGGGTAAACACTTACTGAGCCTCTATGGGTTAGTAGTTAGCGATCCTATGTCGGTAGCACCTAGCGACCCCCTATGGGTCATCACTTAGCGATCCGTCATGGGTTAGCACTTGATGATCCTATGTGCGTCTGCACCTTGTGATCCTCTCTGGGTCAGCACCTAGAGATCCATTGTGGTTCAGCACCTAGAAACCTTGTACAGTCTAGAATAAAAATCCTCTAAACAAAATAAGAAGATCAATCTTTAGGACTAATAATTTTTATTCATGTTCTTTCAATTGTTAACCTAGTGTGAGATGCCTTTTACTGTGTGCTTTTTGATCGAGATCAAGCTTTGTCGTTTTTCTTTATAGAATACTAAGAAACCTTCATGGGTCTCGAGGACCCTAATGAGTATTGTTATATTAACCACTGCACTATCTTCGCCCGCACCTTGTTATGTCTTGAGCAGATGATGGATAGCTTGACTGAGACTCAGGGAGCTGGGTCTAAACGGAGCTCAGAGGTGATTGAAAAAGGAGGTGAGTGGAAGTGATGATGTATAATGAGTTGTACCAACCCTTCAGGTAGGATCCTTGGTACATGGCCTCCAGAGGACATTTTACCCTTTTTATTTTACTTTCTTTCCATTTGGCCTTATATACTGACCCCATTAATTTCAGTACTTACTTTTACTCTCAGTGGTGGTCTATAGTAGTGGTTATACTTACCTTTTATATATTGTCTTACTTGTATGAATTATGCCCTCTCTGTGTGTGTATAAGTTTAAGGGCAATGCCTTCCCTTTTTGGGTTTTTCCTTTCTGGTACTAGTCACCATCCCATGGCCTATGGAAGGCAGGCTTGGGGTAGTCATGGCACAGGCCCCGAGGGACGTGTTGTGAAAAAACATTCAAATGTCAAAAATTATAATAAATGGTAAAAATATAATCTAATTATACTTTTAAAAAAATCAAGAGGATATTCTAGTAATATAAATAAATTAGATGAAAATGTGTTTTTTAATTAAAATTTAGTATTTTTCACTACTCATTAAAAAATATATCATTACATAAATATATCAAAAATTTAACCAATGTAAATTTTTATGTCCCTCTACCAAAGAATACCATTATATAATCAAATAGAACAAAAAATGACAAAAACTAGATTTCAAATTGGTTCTTCATCAAAAGGTGGTAAAAGAGACTTTTTTAAATAATCATTTTATCCGTAAAATTGTATAATGTGTAGAAAAAAAATAAAATGAATTTTAAAAATTATATTGAATTTATACTTCATTAATATAATCCAACAAGATTAATTTTATTATTTTATTATCACAAATATTTACATTTAAATATTTTTTCATTAAAAGACATCATTTATATTCATTTGTTTTTAGATTAATTTCTAATTATTTTTCTATGAAAATAATCATCATGAAACATGTGTAAACCATATTTTCATAATTTAGTGAACATTATTCCTTCCCTCCATTATAATGGCTTATAAATAACTACCATATTAAATAATAATATTTACTTGGTCTTTTAAACATGATGGTGTGTATCATGTACACTATCAAACAATGTGTTTTATTTTTAAAAAATGAAGATGTTACATCCCCTCTTTTAAAACTGGCATCCTTAAAATTTGAATTTAGGCTTTGTGCCTAAGGTATTATTTTTTAAAATACAATTATTGCATTCACAAATTGAAATAATGATTAATTAGACATCCAATTTAAAATAAATAATTGACAGTACGAAGGTTATCTGAGTTAACAGATAATAGGATTCTATGTAAGAAAAATGGAAATAGAAGAAATGTAACTGTCATGTTCTGATTGAGATTTATAGAAAACATAATTAGGTGAAAGTTAACAATAAGAAATCCACAAATTGGGATGGGTTAACTAGTATTTGTTTTCTTAGTAAAAAAATTAAATAGAAATTGTTTTTTATGATCTATTTCATAAAGTTGAGTAATACATTTACTTCATTGAAAATGAACATAAACAAATATACATACATGACATTTATTTTTGCTTCTATCAATAAATTTCCACAAAAAAATGTCTTTTTCTCCAACTGGTTAGTATTAAAGATGAATCAACTTATATAGAATCACATAATTCAAAAAAGATTAACTATCTATTTATCCTGTCTTGAAACATTAACCAACTTCGATATGGTTTAAAAAATATTAAACAATACCCCAAAAATAATAAACCTTATATGATAAAAAATTACTTTTATTCTCCACTATTTAACACTAATACAAAACGATCATCATAGACCATTAAACAAATATCCATCCTTAAAATACATCCAAACAATCCAATCTAAGATTAAAGAGAAATATTTAATATAATTTAATCATATAGTCTTCCAGGATAAATTTTTATACTTATATCCAAATAACATCGATAATTCTTAATGACTCATACTATGTACGTAATTTACAAAATAATATATTCTCCAATAAGGTTTAATCATTTTAAAAATTAACCCGAATCTCCATAAATCCATAATGAAACCATGTATTTTTCAAAAATAATAATAAAACATTAATACTAAAAAAAACCATAGTTTTCTATTTACATTATTTCATATAGGGTTCATAACTCTCATTCCCCCCCCAAATGTCATAACCCATAATTACCTCAAACATTGATGGATCCAAAAATACTGTCAATTACCATAAAATTTCTTAACATAAATCCTAAAAAGGGGTTTGTAAGACCTTGATCATATTATCATCCTTAGAATTATATACCATTTTTGATATCCCTAACTATTAATATATCTCCATTATCTGCAAAGTATTTTAAACCATCCATTGATACTAACTTTAAGGACTCGACAGTAAATAAATCTTACTCTATTTTTGTGAACTAAAATTTACATTAAAGGATCATTTTAGTTTATTGTTTTAGATAATTAGTAAAAACACATGAAAATTTGACCCCATAAATTACATAGGGAATTTTATACTCAGTATACACTCTTTCCACAAATGTAACACCTTTTAAAATAAAACATCACTTCTTTTCATGGTACATCTTCCCTTATTTTATAATGAAATATTATTTTTTATTACTTATTATAATATATGAGAAAAAAAATTTAAACTTGGGATTCAAAAAAATATATAAGTAAGGTAAATAAAGGAACTAATGAAACAATTAGTCCATCAATATTATAAACTCATGAAAACATTTTCACAAATTCATACTTTTCACCAATAAAAAACTCATCATCATGCCTCATGGAATATTAAAATTCTTGTAAAACTCAATGCAATCATAAATAAGAACATTATATTTTGGAATTAATATCATTATTACATTTTAGATTTCATGACTATATAGGGAGTGACTTAAATGGTTACATTTGGAATACCTATAATAGTATATTCTCTGAATCTATTTAGATAAACCCTTCCATTTAACATTGTCTCATTACTTAATGGATTGGAGGGATATCATAAGCTCTCATATCCTCGGTTTATTACGTAGCCACCCAAATAAAAAAATAATTCCCAATTGCAATAAAATAATAATAATACATAAAATAATTTTAAATTAAAAAATAACATTCCCGCATTGAAATCATTTTCATCTTTATAAGTCGCACACTCATAAAATAAAACATATTATTGTAAAATAAATAGGTAAGCATGTAATGTAAACATAAATAAATAACGAATACATGAATTTGAAAAAATCCATTCATGGCATACCATAATTAAAACTTTCCATGTTATTGAAACATGAAAACATTCCATGTTATTGAAATAATTGATAAATAATAATAATAATTGATAAAAATTCAATAACATGGAATGTTTTAATGTTTCAATAACATGGTATGTTATAATTATGGTTTACCATGAATGGACTATGATAATAAATCCCCTTTTAAAACACAATTAATGCATACAAAATAATATTTTAGAAAAAAAGTGTCCTATACCACATTGAATTTTTTTGAAATAAATTAACATATCAAAAAATTCATGCACAACTAATTAAATCTTTAAACCTTTTTTTATATATATAAATAATTGATAAATAATAAGAAGAATTAATCGTTAAAACATTTAAAATGATTTTTTAGTTAAAGGGACTTTTACCATTAAAATAATTTAAATTATAATCTATATGAATGTAGAAAATTTTAAAAAAGTATTCAATTAAAATATTATAGATATAATCTAAATAGTGAATTTAAATAGGACATTATATAAAATTACAATAAAATAAAGGTTTATATCATCCAGAAATGTATCAATGAAAGGAAATTGAGATAAAATCCCTTACTTGGAGTCCGACTCTATTCATATGTTATTTAATTTACTGAATAATAAACATAGGTTAATTTATAGTTTATTGAGAGGATTTTTCATGGTTATTATTCATTTTATATCATTTATTTTCCTGTTATAAAAATTACATAATTTTTTACATTCATATCTGGTATTTTAACATTATTCATAACATGAGTCAAAAATAAACTAGCTATAATATCAATAGTCTATGTGGTCATAATTTCATCATATCCATAATATTATTAATGAAATAATTATCAATTTTATACATCAATAATACGATTTATTCAAAACAAATATTATGATAATGAATAATGAACAACGTTATAATCATAGAGATGGTAAGTCATACATATGCAAGATTAATTTTTTTCATTTTTCATTGACCATTAACAATAGGAGGTAAGTATTATTTAACCTTTATATAATAATAATAATTTCAAAAATTTCCTATTAATAATTTATATATACTTATATATATCATATATTTTTATGTAGTGAATAAAAATGAATCACATCGCTCCATGGAGGTGATAGTTCACATGTACACACGAACGAGGTTATCATTTTTATACACATGGAATGTAACAATGTAATTTACATATTATTATCTTATAATGATTAACAGTAAATAATGTCCAATAGGAAAATTATTTCCAACATTATAACAAGACGTGAGATACGATAATAGATATTGAATTATATTGATTTGTGGTGGTGATATTTCACACGTAAGCACAAAATATAAACATCATTACCATTTGAAGAAAGTGGATATGGATTTAGGTTATGATATTAACATAAAAAATATCAGAATATTTATTATAATATATTTATTGTGTCATCATTTTTTGGAGAATATTTCATGGAAGATGAAGAAGTAATTAAATAAATAATATTAATTAAAAATGTTACCTTTCTTTCTGATGTTCACATATCTTAACACCATATCAACAATAAGATTTTTTTCTGACTAAAATAACACCTTTAAAATTTGGTTAGATATTATAGGATGTTATTTGGGAATATCTTGTATGAAACTAATGGTTTTTGAAGTGTGAGTAATTTAGATGAATGGGTGCAGTTTTTATTAGAGAGGGGAGGGGCACTGTTGGAAATATTTTACGTATCCTCATAAAATAAATTCATTTTTAGATAAAAATGGTCCAATATAATTTAATTATAGTATATTATGTTTTTCAGTCAAATAAAAATCATATAATAAAAATCAGACAATTTTGAATATTTATTAATCCTTATTTTTTTGGTGTAACCCGTTTTAAATCTTACCATTTTATGAATAATGTTTCACATTGAGATTTAAAAAAATAGCATAACATGTAAAAAGACTGATGAATGAGTCATTAATTAAATTTTTAGACTTATATTCACTTTTTGGTGAAGTTTATATTTTTATAAATTTTATATCATTTAATTAAATGTTTTATATTTTAATATATGAATTGTGTCAATTTTGATAATCTCCATTACTTGATTTTTTTAAAATCATAACTACATGATTTCTCACACCCAGACATTTAAATTTACATTATTTTAATTTTTTAATGTATTTTTTACTCTCTTCGAGGTTCAGGTTGAGTGATGGTTCAAAATATTTTATGTTTGTTAACATTTGGGGGTTTGGGGCCTGTGCATGGGCACTGCATCATTAGCGGTAACTGTGTAATTAGCCTAGGCCATCGTGCAAATTCTAAATTTTTAAAATAAATAAATATCATAAATGACTAAACCATATTAGTAATATTATTAGGGTTGTTCATAATAATAATAAAATTTTTAAATTTTTATTAATAATTTTATTTTTTAATGAAATGAAATGAATGTTATTATTTTATTATTATTATTAAAATACAATGAATGTTATTGTTATTATTAATATAGTTGTTAAAAAAAACAAGAAACCCTAACCCCATCCATTTCTTGAACACTATACACCCATTCCCCATTCCCCTTCTTCGTTCGACCTACAAGGCACCTACAACCCATCTCTGACCTCGAGTTTTTAATTTTTATACGTTTTTTTAAAAAATAATTTTTTAAAAAATGCATGGGTTTAAATAAAATTTAAAACTGCACCTCAAAGGAGGTATCATAGATGCTGCCTTTGCTGTCAGGTGAAATGCGTCATCCGCGATGCCGCCATTCCCCTTAAAAAATTTATTTTATTAAAAAAACTATTTTTATTTTATTTTTTGTTTTGTTTATATATATATAAACCAAAATAAAAAAATCAGCAGAATTTATCGGCTTTTTAAAATCTTGAGGTAATACCACTTCAGCAGTCTGGATTTTGAAAGAATCTCTCACCTATGGATCCCTTTTATTAGAAAGCTTGCCCTGTAAATCATTCTTCATTTCCGATGTGGGATTCTGGTTCTCTATTTCCTGCAAAGAATATTCTGTATTTATGATGTGGGGTTTGGTTTCAAGTACGTGACTTTGATAGACTATAAAATATAAACTATAAGACCAATATAAATGAAACATAAAACATGAATTAACAATATAAAAAATAGTTGAAAAACAAAATAATTTCATAAAAAATGATCATAAAAAATAATTTATAAGCTTCCAAACCCACATACATAAATCTTAAAAAGTGTCAAGTGCGTGACTTTCGAGGCCTATAAAATATAAACTACAAGACCAATATAACTGAAACATAATACATGGATTAAACATATATCTAATAGTTTAAAATAAAATAATTTCATAAAAAATGATGATGGGAAATAATTTATAAGATTTCAAAGACACCTACAAGATACATAAAAATGTTTCAAGCACATGACTTTGAAAACGTATAAAATATAAACTATAAGACCGATGTAAATGAATCTTAAAACATGAATTAAACTTTTAATAAATAGTTGAAAATAAAAAATAATTTAATAAAAAATGTTATTGAAAAATAATTTATAATCTTTCAAAACCACTTACTTGAAACTTAAAAATGAATCTAGTAAGTGGGTTTGAAATACTATAAAATATAAACTATAAGACCAATATAATTTAAAGTGAAAACATAGAATAAATATATAATAAATTATAAAATTATTAAATTAATATTATTAAAAAATAATTTTATAATAATTAATTAGTTAATTAGTATTCAATAATAATTAATTATATAATAATTATCTAATTAATTAGTAATATAATGAGTTTTAACAATTAAAATTTAATAATTATAAGGAAAAATTTTAATTTATAACTATATTACTAATAAACTAATTAACTATTATATAATTAATAATTATATTACCAATTAACTAATTAATTATTATATAATAATTTTTAATAAATAATAATGAATAATAATAATGAATAATTATAATTTGTAATTATATTACTAGTTAACTAATTATAAAAAGAGAATTGGCTCTATCTTTCTCCAAAAATTAACTAATTAACTATTATATATTTAATAAAAATATTACTAATTAATTAATTAATTATTGTATAATTAATTATTAATAATAACTGATTAACTAACAAAAAATTATATAATTAATAATTATATAACTAATTAACAAATTAATTTATATATAATTTATAATTATATTTCTAAGTAACTAATTAATTATTAAATAATTAATAATTATATTACTTATTAACTAATTATATTTCTAATTAACTACTTAATTATTATATAATTAAATATCAATAATTACTTATTAACATCCTAATTATTATACAATTAATAGTTATAAAATTGATAATTATATTGTTAAATAACTAATTAATAAATAATAAATAATAATTAATAATTAATAATTAATAGTTATAATGAATAATTATAAAGAATAATTATAATGAATAATTATAATGAATAAATATAATGAACAATTATAATGAATAATTATAATGAATAATTATAATACTAAATAACTAATTAATTATTATATAATAATTTTTAATAATTAATAATTAATAATTAATAATTATAATGAATAATTATATTACTAATTACCTTCTTAATTATTATATATTTAAAAATTATATTACCAATTAAATAATTAATTATTATATAATAATTTTTAATAAATACTAATTAATAATTATAATTAATAATTATGATTTATAATTATATTATTAATTAACTAATTATAAAAAGGGCCCTAGCTCTATCTTTCTGAAAAATGTAACTAATTAAATATTATATATTTACTAATTATATTAATAATAAACTAATTAGTTATAATATAATTAATGATTAATAATTATTAATTAACTAATTATAAAGTATATAATTAATAATTATATTACTAATTAACCAATTAATTATTATATAATTAATAATGATATTACTATGAAGCTAATTAATTATTACATAATTAATAATTGTTTTACAAATTAACTAGTTGAATTACTAATTAACTAATTATATTACTAATTAACTAATTAATTATTATATAATACTTATTAATAATTACTAATTTACTAACCAATTATTATATAATTTATAGTTATAATCTAATAATTATATTAGTAATTAATAATTAATAATTAATAATTATAATGAAAATTATAATGAATAATTATAAAGAATAATTATATTACTAATTAAATAATTGATTATTATATGATAATTTTTAATAATTAATAATTAATAATTATACTGAATAATTATATTACTAATTAACTAATTAACTATTATATAATTAATAATTGTATTACCAATTAACTAATTAATTATTATATAATAATTTTTAATAAATAATAATTCATAATTATAACAAATAATTTATAATTTATAATTATATTACTAATTAACTAATTATAAAAGGGGTCTGAGCTCTATCTTTCTCAAAGAATTAAATAATTAATAATTATATAATTAATAATTATACTACTAATTAACTAATTAGTTACTATATAATTAATGATTAATAATTAATAATTACTTAATTAAAAATTATATAATTAATAATTCTATTACTAATTAACTAATTAAATATAATATAATTCATAATTATATTACTAAGTAACTAATTAATTATTAAATAATTTATAATTATATTAATAATTAACTAATTATATTACTATTTAACTAATTAATTATTATATAATTAATTGTTAATAATTACTAATTATGTAACTATTTATTATGCAAATAATAGTTATATAATTAATAATTATATTATTAATTAATAATTTATAATTAATAATTAATAATTATAATTAGTAATTATAATGAATAATTATGATTAGTAATTATAATGAATAATTAGAATTAATAATTATATTGAATAATGATAATTTATAAATATGTTACTAATTAACTAATATATAATTAATAATTATATTAGCAATTAACTAATTAATTATCATATAATAAATTTTAATAATTACAAATTATTAATTATAATTAATAAATATTATTTATATTTATATTACTAATTAACTATTATATACTGAATAATTATATGACTATTTATTTATTTAATTATTATATAATTAATTATTAATAATTACTAATTAACTAGTTAATTATTATTTATTTAATTAGTTTTAATATTAATTTAATAATTTTATAATTTATTATATGTTTAGTCCATGTTTTAACTTTAAATTATATCGGTCATATAGATTATATTTTATAGTATTTCAAAACCATATACTTGAATAATTTTTAAGATTCAAATAGGTGGTTTTCAAAGATTATAATTTATTTATCATGAACATTTTTTATTAAATTATTTTCATTTTCAACTATTTGTTATATGTTTAATCCATGTTTTTTGTTCCATTTATATCAGTCTTATAGTTTATATTTTATAGGCTTTCAAAATCAGGTGCTTGAATCATTTTTATGTTTCATGTAGGTATCTTTAAAAACATATAAATTATTTTCCATCATCATTTTTTATGAAAGTATTTTTATTTTAAACTATTTATTTTATTTTTAATCCATGTATTAAGTTTCATTTATATTGGTATTATAGTTTATATTTTATAGGCATCTAAAGTCATGTACTTGAAACTTTTTATGTTTCATGTATGTGGTTTTGAAAGCATAGAAATTATTTTTTATCATCATTTTTTAAGAAATTATTTTTATTTTCAACTATTTTTTATATGTTTAATTCATGTTTTATGGTTCATTTAGATTGGTCTTATAGTTTATATTTTATAGTCTTTCAAAGTCATGTACTTGAAACATAATCCCACATCAGAAATGAAAAATGTTCTTCGCAGGAAATGGAGGAACAAAATCCCATATTGGAAATGCAGAATGATTTCCAAGATAATCTCTCTTATAAAAGGGAGCCCTAGGTGAGAGCTTCTATCAGAATTCAGACTATTGTAATGGAAGTACTGCTGTATTTTAAATAGCGGATAAATTCTACAGATTTTTTTTATTTTTATTTTATTTTGATATATAAATATATAAACAAAATAAATCAAATAAAAATAAAAATAATTTTTTTTAAAAAAAAGTTAACAATTTTTGTAGAATGGAAATAGTGCTGATGCTGCCTTTCGCTCGAAGCCTAAAGGTGGAAACATCCCTGCAGACTTTAGGGCTTATTTTTAAGAAATTTTTTAACCTAGATGTTTTTTATAAAATAATTTTTTTTAAACGTATTTAAAAAAAACCCCTCTGACCTCCCTTTATCCAGCCTGCTCCAGTGGCATTGGACAATGTTCTATATGCCCTACATCCTTCCCTTCCAACACCAGACCAACCATCATCCATGATTGTGAGCTCCCCCTGGCCGAATCCTATAGCATGACCTCCATCCTCGCTCGACATCTCATCGCACAGACTCCCCTATGACACGATCTCCATCCACGTGACACCCTTGGAACCACTTGGTCTACAACACATGACATCAACCAATATGTTTTCTCTCATGTAATGTCACCCCACCTCTATAATCTCCCTTCTTCCATAGAGAAATAGCGTGGAACCATAGGACTTGCGATGTGCTCGTTACGTCCCATTTATATCAGATGGAATGTCTTGAGCATCCGCCAACGATTAGTGATATGTTTCCACATGTCCTAACCATTAATTTTATGAAAATTAATTTCATAATATGTAATTAATTTTTTTAAATTATGATATTTTGTTATTTATGTTATCTATTTAATTTCCAAGAATAAGTGGGGGGTTTATTAAGGGGTAAATTAAATAGAATGGGTTTTCCTATTTAAATTTTTGTAGTTAAATGTTGATTTGTATTTGGTCACGTTAAATGGTTCTAGAAATTATCAATTATATTTAAAAAATATATTGAATTTTCTATTAGTTTTACATGTCTTTTATAATTAATTTCCAATGTGAATCCTTTTCACTTTAAATGGTACTTAAAATAAAAAATATCTAGAAATTATTTAAAGAGTTTTTTAAAATAATATGTTGTCTTTGGAAATTATTTGAAGTGAATTTGGTCTTGAGAAATAACCATGGGTGGTTTTTTCATACCCTTGGTGGTTTAAGTTAAATGGGTTTATTATTTTAATTTATTTTCAAGAATTGGGATAAGGTGTTTCTGGAAAATTATGTTGGGAAAAATGATTATCAGAACGATCTCAATTTTTTCTTTAAAAAATAAATGTATTGAAGTGATTCATGGATTATTTTTACATGTATCTATTTTATATGTGTTGGATAAAATGAAAAAAAATTGATAAAAAAATTGGGTTATTTGGATGATGGTTTCCCTTGGAAATATTTTATAAAAGTTTTTGAATTGTGAATTTGGTTTTATGTGTATACTTATTAATGAAATAACATGGAGGATGTGTTTGAGTGTTTTAGAAGGTCCCCATGGTTTTAAAGATATTTCTTGTGTTTTTAAATTTTTTTAGGTTTTTGGGTTTGGATTGAAAGTAAATGGTGTTTTTTGAAAATGGGGTTTGAGTGTTTTCAATGATATTAGAATGTGTTGTTGGATGTTGTCACATCCATGGGTGAACTAGGTGCACTCTTGCATATGAATTCAAACAATGAGGGTACATTAATAATAGTGTTTCCCTTAACATCATTTTTCTTAAATGTATATTTGTTTTTTTTATAATATCTTGATTTATTTTTTTAGTTTATTTTTATTTTTGGATAAATGCTGTTTTTGAGTCCTAGGAATTATTGAACGGAGTTGCAGTCAGTTTCGAAGTCGCTCATTCATATTCCCACGTATGGATAAATATAAAAATATATATCTTATGTGTGATTGTTCCCTAATGGTGTGGGGAACATATGCATTAGTTTAAGGATATATATATATATATATATGGAAGTGTGTTTGTGTGAGCATGATGTTTCTTGAGCTAGAATTCTTTTTCTTGGACATCCTTTTAGGTAGGTTTCACTATTCATTGGACTTTAAAATAAAAATTTATTTTTTTCATGATTCTCACACATTTATTTAATTCTAGTTAGTAATTTAGGTATTCGAGAATACCTTCTTGTTGTAAAATAACATAAGATCCTATTCTAATTTAAGTTGCATGAAAATGTTTTATTAAATTTTCTTACTATGTTTTTGATGAAATTCCCCTTTGTCTATTATAAGTGTTCTTCGGATTTAATGTGGTGAATGGGGTTTCTAAAAAGGGTTTCCAAGAGTGTTTCCCAGTTTCAAAGCGGTGTATGTGTGAATATTTAAGAAATGGTTTGGCATGAAAAAATCATGTGAGGTGTAGTTGGCATTTTTTTAAAACTTTTTATCATAAAAACTCTCCAGGGATGGTCATCTTTCCTTGTTTATGTTTTCTGTTGGGAGGTATATTGTGTACGAATCCCTTGTGGTCAAATGGTTGAAATGGAAAAGACGTTCTCCTTGGGGTGACTCTAGGGTGACTTGTTATTTGAGTTTCTTAAGTGTGATATATATGTATGTTTTTGTGACTAAATGTTTATTTGAAATTGGTTGGATCACCCCCTTTTTAGTCTGAACATGGGAACCTAGCATAACGAGCAATTTTTTTGTGAATGATTGATTCAATAAATTATATTACACATTGGATAGTAGCCAATAGGAAGGGGTTATTTTGATATTTTGTCTATTGGATTGGGCCCCTCGATTAGGCTAGGTAGTGTGATGATCAAACATTTCAGTGTTATGATGTCATTAAGTATGACATGCCTTCGGGATGAGTAACATGTATGGTATTTTATAGATTATTCATGAGATCCAAGGTTCTCATACGTTGTTGTTTCATAGTTATGACTGGTAGTTGATTGAGATGTGTGTGATGGTTGGTAAATATTGTGTGGTGTTTTCTCATTTACTATGTTGTATGATTGTTGATATTATTTCCTTGTATAGTGTAACTTCTAGTTAAAAGTGATAAAATGGACTCAAGTGTTTATTTAAAATGGTTTTGAATTTTTTTTACACTCCCTCCTTTATTAATGTAAACATTACCTCCTTAAAAGTGAAATTATCTACTTCATAAAAAGGTAATTTTGTTAAATTAATTTAAAAAGGGAAATGGACAATGATTTGTTTTTATGGAAAATTATGTGGGAACATTATTTTATATATTGTATCTCAAACATGAAATTGGTGATTCTTTTATTTAATGTGAATTATTTCTAGAGTATATTATTTTGGAATTCATATTGAGATTTAATACCCACAACTATAGTTTAATCATTGTTTTTAACAGTGTTTGTTGCACCTTGCTTGGATTCGATCTCAATAGTGCGATGTTGGTTTGAGGTTGTGGTGACCCATTGGGTCAGAAGGTTGTATATACACTATTATTAATGACCACTGCTAGTTTTCATTTTCATTGTTTTGTATTTATTTATTTTTATTTTATTTATGGTCCAAATCATTCAAACCTATTTAATTTTGATTCCCGACATAAGTTTACAGCCTTTGGGGTTTGGGATTTCCCTCCGGGCCATGTTGTTGGCTGGTATAGTTGAACTGTTCTTGGACTACCCATGTAGTTTCTTAAGAAAATGGTATTTGAGAAGGTCCTTGTTATTTGTGGTGTCTTGTGGATAGAGATTAAGACTATCAGGACTCGAGAGGTTTCTACAATAAAAGCAGCACAAACTCTTACTCGTAAATATTCATGAGTTACCTGTGGTAGTCTATGATTCAAGTCTCTTATTCTTGTTTTGGATTGAGGGATGGTAGTGGAGGCAAGTCGGTGTCACATTGTTACCCCACATGGAGTAGTGACCCATGTTTATTCCAAGCGCCTGGGTCATGTTCCTGTTAGTTTTATATTTTACCTAGGACGTGACCCACTTCAATGTCATCAGGTTAGGCGTAAGCACTACATCTGTTGTACCTCTCGTACCCCTCGTGGTTTAATTTTCATGATCACAATCACTCTCTTATTTATCTAATCTTGTTTTAAGTGTTTTTGGATGATAGGCATGAATCCAGGTTTCCAAGGAATTGGGCCAAGAAAGCCAAGAAGGAAAAAGTGGACTAATTTCAGTCCACCGGCCAACCGGTGTCCCATCACCGGCCAGCCGGTGGAACCCAGGCAGAAGTGACACCTACTGTCTCACCACCGGCCAACCGCTAGCCTCCTCACCGGCCAGCCGGTGGAACCCAGACAGGCCGGACAGCTACTGTCTCAGCACCGGCCAACCGGTGGCCTCCTCACCGGCCAGCCGGTGGTGCCTGGGTAGAAAGCCTCTCCCATTTTACAAGCACCGGCCAACCAGTGGCTCTGTACCGGTCATCCAGTGAGCCCAGTCAAACTAGCCATTGGGCTTTGACCAGACTTGTCCACTTGACTCCCAACGGCTCTGAAGGCCTCTCCAACGGCTCCGAAGACCCCCTAAGGCCATTTGAGGGTTCCCCCTCTATAAATAAAGGACTAGGAAGCCCCTGAACAATGTTGAAGCCCACGGGAACATTTTTTCATCATTTGGAAAACCTCCGGTGCATTCCTTCAAAGATACCCATCTGCTCCAACTCAATTCCACAATCAAGGAGCACCATCAATGAATCTTGGGAGCGCTCTTCCTCAACTTCATCAATCCATTGGCGCCCAAGACTTCTCCACATTACGGTTTTTATTGTATATCTTTTTGAGCATCAATTTGGGTTTGTGCCTACAAACCCCTATTTCTCTTATCCTCCCTTTCTTTGGGTTTTCACGCCACCTTCAAGGTGTGAAGAGGTTAGTCAATTCATCCCTTTAAAAGGCTTGAGTCATAGGTGAGCTAGCCTTCACCTGTAAGAAGGCTAGTGGGTTCTTGCTCAACCATTAAAAGCAAGTGGGTTCTTGCTCAACCATTAAAAGCAAGCTGTAATAGGTTCTAGACTACCTTGAAGTCTAGTGGGTTTCTTGCTAAAACCATTTAAAAGCAAGCGGTAGTAAATTTCTCAACGGTTGAGTTGGGAGCGGAGACGTAGGCTTTGGTTTAAGACGAACTCCGTTATCAACTTTTGTGTCTTGCCTCTTTTATTTCCGCTGCACTTTTAACTTTTATTTTAAATTTTTAATTACTTTTTAAAAGGCAATTCCCCCCCCCCCTCTTGCCATCCTTTTCCGGCCCAACATTTGGTATCAGAGGCAAAATTTGAGTAATACCTTCACCGGTTTCAAATTAAAGATCCATTGTGATGGCTTCATCTTCTTTCGCCCCCGAAGGTTATTCTTTGGGTCAAGCTCCATTCTTTGATGGAACCGACTATACTTATTGGAAAACCCGCATGACCACTTTTCTTAGAAGCATTGGTTATCCTATTTTTAAAATTTTCATGCATGGTTACTCTCTCTCTTCTCCCGATGAATCTAAATGGACCCCTAAAGACATTGCCAATTTTGAGCTTGATGGCAAAGCCATGAATGCTCTTCATTGTGGGTTAGACCGTAATGAATTTATTCATGTTTCGACTTGCTCATCTTCTTATGAAATTTGGAAACTTTTAGAAGTAACCCATGAAGGCCATTACAAGCCCGATTGTCTACTCAACAAGAAAAAGGCCAAGCAAAAGGAAAAGAAAAAGGCATTCAAGGCCACTTGGAGTGATAGCTCCACATCCTCCTCCTCCTCCTCCTCAAGTGACAACGGTAAAAAATGCCTAATGGCATTTCATGAGGTAACCTCTTCCGACTCCTCTTCCTCTTGTTCTTCAAATTCTTTCAATCATTTATCTTATGAGGATCTCCAATATGCAAGAGATCAATTGGAGGAAGGTTTTCACAAACTTTCTTCCAAATTTATTGCTTTAAAAAAGAATTTCAAAAAACATTCTTCCGAAAAGGAACAACTTCTCAAAGAAAAGGAAGACTTGTCCCTCAAAATCCAAAACCTTCCCGATGTTGAGTCTATGGAATCAACAATCAAGGATTTAAAGGAATCCCTTGCCAAATTCACCAAAGGTGAACAAAATTTAACCAAATTACTTGGTTCCCAATGCATATCTAGAACCACCCAAGGGCTTGGCTATTCCAAGCAAGCTTCCTCTTCCCATTCTCCAACTATTTTTGTATGGGGGAGCTCTCAAAATAAATTTTGTAACTATTGAAAAAAACCCGGGCACTTAATTTGTGAGTGCAATTGCAAAAATGCCCGGTATGGAAGGCCCAAAACTATTTTCCTTAACGATGAATTCTATAGGAAAAGACCCGCCACTAGACAAGTGTGGATTGAAAAAACCCTTTTAGCGAGTCTCTCCAGGCCATAATTTGTCTCAGTTCTAAAATCCTCTCCCTGATGATTTGTTGTTTTTATTTAGGGGGAGTTAGGATCGTTTAAACCTTTTTGAGTTTTTCAATTCAAAATTTTCAATTAAAAATTTTCAATTCAAATTTTCAATTCAAAATTTTCAATTCAAATTTTCAATTCAAAACCTTCAATTCAAATTTTCAATTCAAAACCTTGAATTCAAAACCTTCAATTCAAAACTTTCAATTCAAATTTCAAAAATTTCAATTGGTTTAAAAACTCTATCTTGTTTTTTCCCTCAATCAAGTTTTATGCCCCGTGCTATTTTGATAATCACAAAGGGGGACAAATTCTTGGTTGATTGGGGGAGAAATATTTCTCTCATGCTTTTCTTTACTTTTCAATTTATCCTATAAAGAATTCCTTTCATTTAAGTCTTTTACATTGCTTGTTTTGGTGATTGTGATCATCAAAATAGGGGGAGATTGTTGTACCTCTCTTACCCCTCGTGGTTTAATTTTCATGATCACAATCACTCTCTTATTTATCTAATCTTGTTTTAAGTGTTTTTGGATGATAGGCATGATTCCAGGTTGCCAAGGAATTCGGCCAAGAAAGCCAAGAAGGAAAAAGTGGACTAATTTCAGTCCATCGGCCAACCGGTGTCCCATCACCGACCAGCCGGTGGAACCCAGACAGAAGGGACACCTACTGTCTCACCACCGGCCAACCGCTAGCCTCCTCACCGGCCAGCCGGTGGAACGCAGACAGGCCGGACATCTACTGACTCAGTACCGGCCAACCGGTGGCCTCCTCACCGGCCAGCCGGTGGTGCCTGGGCAGAAAGCCTCTCCCATTTTCCAAGCACCGGCCAACCGGTGGCTCTGTACCGGTCAGCCAGTGAGCCCAGTCAAACTAGCCGTTGGTCTTTGACCAGACTTGTCCACTTGACTCCCAACGGCTCTGAAGGCCTCTCCAACGGCTCCAAAGACCCCCTAAGGCCATTTGAGGGTTCCCCCTCTATAAATAAAGGACTAGGAAGCCCCAGAACAATGTTGAAGCCCACTGGAACATTTTTCCATCATTTGGAAAACCTCCGGTGCATTCCTACAAAGATCCCCATCTGCTCCAACTCAATTCCACAGTCAAGGAGAACGATCAAAGAAGTTTGGGAGCGCTCTTCATCAACTTCATCAATCCATTGGCGCCCAAGACTTCTCCACATTACGGTTTTTATTTTTTATCTTTTTGAGCATCAATTTGGGTTTGTGCCTACAAACCCCTCTTTATCTCATCCTCCCTTTCTTTGGGTTTTCACGCCACCTTCAAGGTGTGAAGAGGTTAGTCAAGCCTTCCCTTTAAAAGGCTTCAGTCATAGGTGAGCTAGACTTCACCTGTAAGAAGGCTAGTGGGTTCTTGCTCAACCATTAAAAGCAAGTGGGTTCTTTCTCAACAATTAAAAGCTAGCTGTAATAGGTTCTAGACTACCTTGAAGTCTAATGGGTTTCTTGCTAAAACCATTAAAAATCAAGCGGTAGTAAATCTCTCAACGATTGAGTTGGGAGCGGAGACGTAGGCTTTGGTTTAAGCCGAACTCTGTTATCATGTTTTGTGTCTTGCCTCTTTTATTTCCGCTGCACTTTTAACTTTGATTTTAAATTGTTAATTATTTTTTGAAAGTAAATTCACCCCCCCCCCCCTCTTGCCATCCTTTTCCGGCCCAACAACATCCACATTCCAGTTTATTTTGTTGTATATTGTGTTAAATTTTGGTTATGGTTTGTTTAAGTATGTTGAAAATGAATGTGTATTTTGAATGGTAAAAATAGATTAAAAATAGATTTGTTTTTCTTAAAATGGTTATAAATTGGTCAAATGGATGTTTTTGGAAAAGTGGGTTTTTCTTGTGTGTCTATATGAATGGATTATGATCATGTTACCCAAGTCTTTGGGTGTTTATTTTTGTTGTGTTAAAGCTTGGATGAGATAACAGGCTGGTTTTCTTGGATTAGGGTGCTTATTTTTATTGAGTTTTGGCTTGATGCTAGTTTCAATTGTCTTTTTCATGTTGTTATGAATATGCTGCCTAAATTTTTACCAGAATTTGTTAATGAGTCATGCCAAATTTCGATTTCTATCATGTTTTTATTGTCCTTCAAGGAATTTAGGGCCTGTTAGGGGAAATGTAGCGGTTTAAGGGGAGTAGAGCATGACTTCGGATGGTTGGGGACTCCCATGTTTGTTAGAGTTCGTATCGTATTGGTATTAGAGGAGGGTCTAACCTTGGACTAGTGGAGGTGGATGACTCATCATAGATGGAGTTATGATGATGTGGGAGGTTTGGATGTTAGTATCTATCAAATGAGTCATATATATGGTGGTGAAGGTGAAAAGCTGTAAGAGACCATCTGTAGTTAACATGGCCAGTTGTTTCTGAGGCATGTGTCAGCCACTTTAAGGAGTTAGCTTCTAGAGTTCATGTGCAAGACAATTCCAATTCCTCTCTTCATTCGTGGGGGTTTCCTATCGAGCCAATGGGGTGTATGAGAGGAACCATTTTTTGATGAATCCATTTCATTATTTCCAGATTATAGTTCATCAAAACAATTTCTGATGTGCCATTGGAATGACCAGTTCAAGAATTCCAAGCCGTCTTGTCGCATCCCTCCAAAGCCTTACCATCTTTGTGGTCATCCAGGTCATCCAAGTCACTAGGGAATGTTCTATAAAAATCACTTTTTAAGGAATGAGTTTTGATCAGGGGATTCTATTTCCTGACTACGAGACATATGTAAAGTCCCAAAAATTTCAAGGAAATTTTTTTCCTTAATTCTTTGAAATTTTATGAGTCCGCGGTTACTGAAATCACCTCATTACGAGGCCTGGTGTCCCTGAAATCAATTTTTGAAGTTTTGTTAAGCTTAAATTAATGTGCGTAAGTAGTTTTCCTGAAAAAGAAGAATGACTCTTAAAAGGTTACTCGGATAAGAAAACTGAGGGCATCGTTGCACTCAGTATGGTGGTTTTACCCTAGGCGCGACTTATTTTTAGTCGGTACTGGCCACCTGTGAGAAATTCCAAAAATGGAATAACCGTAAATAAAATAATTAAATAAATTATTTTATTTTTCAAATGCTTATAACTCACAAATGGTCGCTCAGATTGAAAATCTGATACCACCGCTAAACTCGTGAAAATTTGTTTTATTTAAGAAGATACTAACTTTGGCCATCACGGGCCACCGGAAAAAGTTAGTTTATGGCCGCTAATAAAATAATTAAGTGACAATTATTTTATTGTAAAATTCATAACTTTTAAACGGTAACACTGATTGAAGATCTGAGAGTACCGTTAGATTCATTTGGGCGTGTTTCACCTAGGTAGAGCCTAACCTCGAATTCAGTGGGTCGAGGGTGACTGATAATAATTTTTCGGATGTTTTGTTCGGGTGCGTTCAGTAGACGTACGAGTGGGATTATATATCTTCCTGAACCGGTGCTCAGAATTGAAATCTGAGGGCACCTATGAACTCGCAGCACCATTATTCGCTTAAGAGGACCTTTACCGTAGTTGTGCATGGTCGGGAGGAGAAGTTAAATTTTTGGGGAATTTTATTAAATAAAAAATTATGTGGGACATATTTTTAAAATGGTGGTTAATTTCTCCATAGAGAAGTTGGAGGTGGGGCCCACCCCTATATAACCTCCCATGGGAGGATATTGTGTGGTGGGGCCCAGACGAGTTCCAAACAATTCAACTCCCCCTTAAACTCTTTAAACCCATTGAACCCCCAAATTATGGAGGATGAAATTTCTTTTATTAATTGGGAGCCTCATTATTTCCTCCCTCCCTTTTTAATGAGCCAAATCAACATTTTATTAATTAATTAATGTGGAATAATGACTTTTAATCCCATTGAATTCATTAAGTCAACCTTTAAATAAGTGTTGTGTTTCTATTTTATGTTGGTTGGACATATTATCATGGGAGGCTTTGGAGGATTAGAAAGGAAGCGTTCTTCCCACGAAGAACATGAATAACATCTCCAATGTGGAACGACATCCTCTAGAGGAAGAACGCCGTTTACACAGAAGAATGACGACGTGTCATATTCCTCTCCTCGACCTCCTTCCGTGTTAAAGGATTAGACGCCTCCCGCAAGGAACGTCGATGACACACCATCCTCGAACGTTTCCCGACGTCAATGAAATCAACGTCCTCCCTCTTTCTTGTGACTCTGCCGAGCGAGCACCATTTATGATGTAGGGAATTCGATTAATTTTAATTAAATAAAATTATACCTTGTTCCTAGTTTAATAACTGTTTTCGTCATTGGCCAAATGATATCATCTAATACGGAGGGTGCGAGCCGAACTAAAACGGTATGACGTTCCTTCATTGCTTGTTGGTTTATTCAGCGACGGAGGCAGAGTCGAAAGGGTGTGGTGCCATCGCACCGCACAAGAGAATGAGACCACGACCATAAGGCGGTGGCGATTGAAGGTGTTGGCGATCGAAGGTCACGGGTAGGCTGGGCCGCTGCGGTGGAAGACCGGCGCCGTCGGACCGACCATGTCTAGGAAACCGCAGCCCACATCCGCGGGCTGCTCGGCGAATGAAACAAACCGGCCAGCCATAGCTGGCTGGGCTGGAGAACCACTGATCCCCCTTGGCGTCGCGCTGCGGAGAAGACCGCAGCCCGCTGTGGGGGTCGTTTTCTTGAAGAACCGACCGGCTACGACCGTCTACGGCCAGCCGGGCTGGAGGAGCGCGGGGGGGGGGGGGGGGGACCGTGGACCATAACCGTGGGCTACCCACGGCGGACAAAAACAGCCGGCTTCAGCCGGCCGGGCAGGGAGAGGCGGCGCCGCTCAGCGCCGCCGGGTGAACTGGACCGGCCTGCTCTGCAGGCCCGGTTCGCAGGTGGGTCGTGCCCCACCGGGCCGAGTGAACCCCCAGCAGGGTCAGACCCACAAAACCAGGCCGGGAAGACCCCCATCCTAGTCAGACCCGGCAAACTGGGTCGGGCCGACCCGCCTGCCCACTGGGCTTGACGGGCCGGGCCCGTTTCGTTTAAACGCGAATATCTTCTTGACCGCACGTCCGATTGACGCTCCGTCTGTGGCACTGGGACCCTCCCGATGAGGCAGACCTTTTGTGGTACTCTTAGTGAGTTTTGGAAGACTTTGTAAAATGACTAGTTTTGGAACGAGTGTAAATCCAACCGGGCCCCTGGAACGGAAAAGCCAATAACTCTCAGAGAGAGCGTCTGATTGACACGTCGTTTGTCACGTTGGGTTTCTTTTAATGAGACAGAACTTCGGGATACGTCAACTCCATGATTCATGAAATTTTATGTATCAACCCCTTTTCTCGAGGAGCGGACCCTCCAAGAATCAAGCATGATGTGTACGGGAACCCTAGAGCTTGCTGCGTCTGCGATGATGACTACAATACTAGAATCCTTCGTGGGTTCGACGACGATGACAAATGTACCAGAATCTTGTGTGCGATCGACAGTTCTAACAGAGTAGCTGGTCCTGTATCCTGTGTGGGTCCGACATCATAGATGAATCAGTAACTACATCTGATCATCTATATTAATCTAGAATAGCTGGACTATATCTTATGTGGGTCCGACAACTTATACGAGATAGCTAGACTGTATTCTATGTGGGTCTGACAGATTAGCTGGTCCTGTATACTATGTGGCTCTAAAAGCATAGACGAGATAGCTTCCCTTTATAATGTGTGGGTCTGATATCTTAGACGAGATAGCTAGACTATATCCTGTGTGGGTCCGACGGCTTAGCTTGTCCTGTATCATGTGTGGGTCTGATAGCTTAGATGATCCAGTGACTACATCTGATCATCTATATCTTTATACTAATTTGGCATACCTATGTGAGTTGAGTCATTTATTTCAACCATTATCATAATGATGATTGACTTTACTTCCTTTGTGGATTTAGTTTGTTCTTGGGCTCGAGAGTTGGATCTCGATTGTGATTGATAACTTAGGTATATGTATGATCATATACCTAATTAGGATTGGTAGGTATTTCGTGTTTGTATCTTTCTAATGTGGTTATCCTTTGTGGAGTTTGTGATACCTTGAGGGTCTCGTGGTCCCTACTGAGTATCATTATTCTCACCACTGCACGTGCTATGCCCGCACCTCATTGTGTTGTATGTAGATGACGGATATCACTGACCGAGGCGGATTATATGAGGACTGGACAGTACACGGAGGTGTACGTCATGACGAGTCAGTACCCGGTGGAGATGGAAATACGTGGTGCACTGAGGAGGATATTTGTACCTACCCTTCAGGTGGGATCTGTGGTGGATGATCCAGGAGTTGCTAGGAATCTTCCAGCTGTTTGTCTTTTTAGTTGTACCTGTTTGTCCTTTCCTTGTAGTTTACTGTTGGGCTTGTATTTCCAGCTCCTTTCCTTTCATCACTTTCTTTTGTATATATATTTACTTAGTGTTTAGTTCCAGTTGTGTACTATGTTGTTTTTGTTTAATTTTTAATGTCAATTTCTTCCCTTACTATCGGGATTACACCTTTGGTGCTAGTCGTCAGCCCCTGGCCTATGGAAGGTGGGATTGGGGTAGTCACTGCATAGGCCTCGAGGACGGGTCGTGACAGCATAAGATTCTACTTCAATCAGAGTACCATCCTCAGGTCTTGTGGTAGAGATTGCACATAGTCAAAAGTTGTGTTGGGTCTGATGCCTCGATTTGAGTTTTTTGTTCCATGCATGGATTGAAGCATTTTAAAAAATCATTCTTATTTTTTGATTTTGAGGTTTTTCCTCAATTGTATGTTAATAATTTTCTTTGAAGATTGTGATGGACTTGTTCCATTTTAATCCAACCAATTATACCTATTTCAAAGTGTCCCTTTTTTAAATTGTTCGTTTTCTTTAAGGGGTGGTTGGCTCATCGGTGAACACGTCCATTTTAGTTTTGGTTTCATTTATACATTTTTGGAGATGATTTTGTTTTTATGAATGGGTGAATGATGTTTCTAGTCTTCTCTATAGTTCGGGTTTCTTTTTGTGGGTTTTGAGATGTTGTTGTTATCCCATATGTAGAGGGATTTTGGTTATTGTAAGAGATCTACCTCGTTCAAGTGTCGTGATATGACGTGTTTCCATGAAATATGACTCTTGTTTAAACGATGGTGGTGAAGTGGTTCTGTTAGTATTAAGGAAGTTCTTTGAGTTCGGGTTAAGAGTTCCTTAGTTTCCAGTTGTGGTGAGGCCTTTGTTTGGTTAAGTTACATTTGGTAGTTCTCGTATCGTACCCTCCCTGAGGTGGTGTGTTCAAATTTTAATGTTTCAATGTTGGTGAAATTTTTTTCGTGGAGAACACCCCCTTTTTTCTCCACTTGTTAAGGGTGTTGGTTTCATCTAGATTGACAGGGTCTATCTTGGGGAATAAATAGTCACCCTAGATATATTCGGTTTCTTCTAGTTCTATTTATCCATTAACTCATTTATTTATTAACATTCGGCATAGTGACTTTCTATGGGATGAATGTTTTGTGGTGGGCAGAATTTTTACACCACAACCATTAAAATTATTTTATTTTATTATTTCATGGATTTTATTACTCTCGTCAAGGTTCATGTTGACTAGTTGTTTAAAATATTTGATGGTTTTTAACTACGGTAGGTTTAAGGCTGCTGCACAGGCACCACACGGTTAGCAGTAACCGTGTGGTCGGCCTGAGAGACCATACAGCTACCCAATTCTTAAAATAAACCAATTACATAAATGGATAGACCTTATTAATATTAATATTATGGTTGTAGATAATAAAAATGATATTATTACATTTTCATTAATATTATTACTTTTTTAAGAAATGAATTGAATGTTATTTAACAGAAATGTATTTATTATTAATAATCCTTAATGGATGTTATTATTATTATTATTATTATAAACAATAAATAAATAAACAAATATATGAAACCATAACCAGCCTTCCATGCGCACTTGCACCTCCTTTCCTCTTGGACGCTCGACCTGTAGGGTGCTAGCAACACACCTCCGGCATCCCTATGTCTGGCTAGCTTCCGCAACAGCGACCCCTACTCCGTCCACCGTACGTCCTTCCCAGCAAGCACCATACATCCCTTCCCTCCAATGCTAGAAGCTCCCACTGGCCAAAACCTATAGCGCAACCTCCCTCCTTGCCCGAGTTCTCGTCAAGCGAACTCCCCTATAACGTGATCTCCCTCCGCGTGACAGCCAGGTAGCCACATTGAATGCAGTGCGAGATGTCCTCCTATATGATCTCTCCCATGGCCCACTTCCCCTACTCTATAATCTCCTTTATTACATGGATAATCTTAGTGGATCCTTAGGGTTTTGGATGTATTGTTGCGGCCTATTTATCCCGAGTTGAATGTCTTGGAGTGACCCCCAATGATGCAAATTCTGTTTACACAGGTCCACAATAGTAATTTTGGAATCATCAATTTCTAGGTATTAAATTTTATGTTTTAAATTATCAAATGTTGGTATCTATTTTATTATTGAATTTCCAATTATCAAAGGTGGATTGATTAATGTTTCCATAAAATGCTATGGGTTTTCATATTTTAAATGAGTTAGTTAAATATGGTTTTGTTATTTGTGCACACTTATTGCTTGTGGAATTTCTTGATAACCATTAATCAATTTTTAATGTTTCAATTATATCGGTTTTATAGTTTATATTTTATATTCTTTCAAATTTAAATATTTGAAACATTTTTATGTTTCAAGTAGGCAGTTTTGAAAGGCTATAGATTATTTTTCATTAAAATTTATGAGGAAATTATTTTTGTTTTCAACTATTTATTATATATTTAATCAATAATTAAAATTTAATTTATATCGGCATTATAGTTTATATTTTATTGTATTTCAATGTCACGTACTTGAAACATATTTTAGTTTCAAGTACGCGGTTTTGAAAGCTTATATATTAATTTCTATCAACATTTTTTACAAAATTCTCTATATTTTCAAATATTTGTTATATGTTTAATCCATGTATTAAGTTTCATTTATATTGGTCTTGTTGTTTATAATTTATAGGCTTCTAAA